>CM046874.1:169508021-170725627 GCA_025667525.1 Glebionis coronaria
GAAGAGTATAGACAAAAGTTGACTGATTTGAATGAATGGAAGAAAGCCAACCCTACCTTGTTTGTTAAGGGTGGCTTGTTATGTGAAAGTCCAAATGAGTCTACCCCTATTAAGGTAACAAACCCAATCACTGGCAAGAATGTTGACCTTGGCTCAAACACTGTTAGAAAACCTAACATTAAGTATGCAGAAATGTATAGGAATACTAGGTCACCTAAAAGCCAAGTTAGTAATGATGAAACAGGCTTCTTCTCTTCTAGACCTAGGGTTGTGTCTAGAAAAGCCTGTTACACTTGTGGTAATTTTTCACATTTAGCATGTAAGTGTGTCAACGCTTCCAAGGTAAACGCTGTTAAAAAGTCAAACATTGTCAGACCCAAAACTTTTGTGAAGCAAAGTCCACAAGTTGTTAGACCAGCCCCATTCTTCACTAGAGGGTCTAACACACATGGACAAAGACCATTTTAGAAGACCAATACTTGGTCTAATAGGCAATGGGTTTCTGTAGCAAACCCTAGGTTCAACACTAACAAGGGTAATTTCAGCGTTGACAAGACCAAATCCAACGCTGACCGAAACGTTGCCAGACCTAAATATTTGCAACCACAGGGTAAGGGGTCTAAAGCTTCTTCTAGCTTGACATGGAGACCTAAGCAAGATCAAAACCCTAATTCTAAAGGGCTTTCTATGACCTGCAACAGATTTAATTATATTTCAAAGGTCATTACAAAACCTATTGGGGTTAACTAGGTATTTCATCCAAAGAGTGATGAACAAGGGGTTGTTATAAGAACTAAGTCTGTTCTTGTTGAACAACCAGATGAATCCAAGTCTGCTAAGGCTTGGGTTCCCAAAGAAAACTAATTTGTTTTCTTAATGTGCAGGGCATTCAAAAACAGGTCAATGATTATGGATATTGGGACAGTAGATGCTCCAGGCACATGACAAGGAAGGAAGATTATTTAACTAACTTCACTCCCATTAAGGATGGTGATAAGGTTTACTTTGGAGGCGGATATGGAACTATCACAGGCAAAGGAACTCTTCTCACCAAGAACTTGCGTTTTGAGAACGTGTTTCTGGTAAAGGAACTTGATTACAATCTTTTTAGTGTATCACAAGTTTATGATAACAAAAATAAAGTTATGTTTACTGATATTGAATGCTTGGTGTTAAGCAAGGATTATAAAATCCCAGATGAGAAATATATTGACTATAGAACACCTAGACATAAAGACATTTATAATGTGAATCTTAATGGGATTAGGATGAATAATAATATGTCATGTTTTTATGCTAAAGCTTTAGTAGATGAAAGTAATCTATGGCACAGGAGACTAGGGCACATAAACTTTAAGAATATAAACAGGCTTGTGAGACTTGGCTTGGTTGATGGTTTGCCTGAAAAGGCTTTCCACAATGACCACTCTTGTGTTGCATGTCTTAAAGGCAAGCAGCACAAGGTCTCATTTAAGTCTAAACAGGTGCACTCTAGTTCTAGACCACTTCACTTGCTGCATATGGACCTATTTGGTCCAACTAATATAGGGAGTTTGAATGGTAAATCATACTGCTTTGTCATCACAGATGACTTTTCTAGGTTTACTTGGACTTTCTTTTTAGTTATGAAAAGTGACACTGCTGATACTTTAATTGACTTTATTACCCAGATAGAAAAGAAAACAGGTAATGAAGTTAAAATGCTTAGAAGTGACAATGGTGGTGAGTTTAGAAATAAGCCATTGGATGATTTTTATGCCAAGAAAAGGATTACTAGGCAGTTTAGTGTTGCCAGAACCTCACAGCAAAATGGGGTTGCTGAGAGAAAGAATAGAACCCTAATTGAAGCAGCCAAGACTATGTTGGCTGATGCTCATTTCCCCATAGCTTTTTGGGCTGAGGCTGTGAATACAGCTTGTTATGTTCAGAATAGAGCATTGGTCAACAAGATACAGAACAAAACACCTTATGAGTTACTTTGGGGAAGGAAACCTAATATTGGTTTTCTTAAACCTTTTGGTTGTCATGTAGTTGTACTTGATACTAGTGATGCCTTAGGTAAATTTAGTGCAAAAGGCGATGAAGGCTATTTCATGGGTTATTCAATGCAGAGCAAGGGTTATAGGGTTTACCTTAAGAAGGAAAAATGTATACTTGAGAGAGTACATGTTAGGTTTTTAGAGAGTAAACCTAGTGATCCTGAAAGTGGTCCAAATTGGTTGTTTGACTTGGAACCTTTATCTAGGACTTTAAATTATATGCCTGTTACTAATCCAGACATTGTGAAGGTAACTTCAAATGTTGTGGAAGAACAAGTTGTTGATGTTTCAGGTACACAGGTTAATGAAGAGGTTGGATCACAAGCAGAAAAGTCATCTCCTATACAAGAGTATGTCAATATCCCCATATGGACAGATGCTTTTGCTGCTACTGCTGCTGGTAAGGAAAATGGTGGTCCCCAAGTACCACTAGTTAACAACATGCATGGTCCTTCAAGCGCTGACAAAGGCAAATCTGGCGCTGACAGGACAAATTCAGGCGGTGATGGCTCAAACGTTGACAACAACATTTCAGGCGTTGATAACCCAAACGCCGACAATCTTGGTTCAGGCGTTGAAAACACTTTTGAGCATATCTTCTCTTCCAATTTTAAACAAGGTGAACCTTCAAATGCACATGAAGAGGTTCATACTAATATTGATGGAAGAGAGTCTGAAGAAGATATTGGCAACTTGGAGAATGAGATTGAAGACAACAGAATTTTTGAGGGAGGAGTTCTCACTTCTACAATGAATAATCATCCTCCTTCTCAAATTATTGGGGATGTCATGACTCCTGTTCAAACTAGAAGATCTCATCAGAATCTTGGTGGATTCATTGCCAATATATACAAGAAGGTTGATACCCCTCTTGTTCAAGAATGTTTGCTTGCCTATTTTCTGTCACAATAGGAACCCAAGAAGATCTTTGATGCTCTCAAAGAACCAAGTTGGGTGGAAGCAATGCAGGATGAGCTTCACCAATTTGCAATTCAGGATGTTTGGGAGCTGGTTGATTGTCCCAGGTATGTAAGACCTATTGGGACAAGATGGGTTCTAAGAAACAAGAGAGATGAAAGAGGTATTGTGGTTAGAAACAAGGCACGTTTAGTGGCTCAGGGATATACACAAGTGGAAGGGATAGACTATGAGGAGGTCTTTGCACCAGTTGCAAGGATTGAAGCTATAAGGATATTTCTAGCCTATGCTTCGTGCATGGGCTTCACTGTCTATCAAATGGATGTGAAGAGTGCCTTCCTCTATGGTACAATTGTTGATGAGGTATATGTCATGCAGCCTCCTGGTTTTGAGGATCCAGAGAATCCAGACAAGGTGTATAGAGTCAAGAAGGCTATGTATGGACTTCATCAAGCCCCAAGAGCATGGTATGGTACATTGTCCACTTATTTGGTGGAAAATGGATTCAAGAGGGGCACCATAGACTAGACATTATTTACAAAGAAGGCTGGAAAGGATGTCTTACTTGTTTAGGTTTATGTTGATGATATCATCTTTGGATCCACAAATCCAAAGATGAGTGAAGACTTTTCCAAGCTTATGACAGACTGATAGGTGTGTAAACACCCATCCTTTTTCCACTTAATTCTGGCTAAAACGAGACCAAAACACGTATTAAACATCATTTGTTTGGAATTATGCGTGGTTTTTGTGTTTATTGTGTTTTCAGAGCCAACCGGATGAATATTGGAGAAAACATGGGATTGCACGGGATTTATCGAAGAAAAAGACTCAAGACGAAGTCTATTGTCCAAGAGATGCAAAAGTTTTGAAGTCATTTGGCCTAATTAAAGATTTATCGAAGAAAAGGACCAAAGATGGAAGATTTACATAAGTCGAAGAAACTCAAGTCTATTAAACGAAGAAATTAAAAGACGAGTTGAATTTAATCGACGACAAATCCCGAATCAGAATCGAAAACGTCAACTTTTCTGAAAAGACGAGAAGACAAGTAGAACGGGAGAAATCCCACTCACCAACCAAAGGGAACACCTATATAAAGGATTCCCTTCACACTTTTCATTCAGTTTTTTTCATTCCCTCTTTTCTCTCCTTTTCTGTTCGTAGTCATCACCAACACCACTAGGGTGTTTGGTGATTTTGATTTTTGTTTTTCCAAAATCTTGTAGTTTAATCCTTGTCTTTTGTTTGTTCAACATTAATCAATCAATACAATCTTTCATTTCATCTTGTTCATCTTCATCTTTTGTTTCAAAGTTAAAGTTCTTATTTGGTTGATTTGATCTTTAAAAGTTGTTGGGTTTTATGTTTTTATTGATGGGATTTGTTGTTATTGGTTAGTATATGATTCGTGTCTAGTTTTATTTAAGTTTTAGTGAAAAACTTGGTTGATTTTGGCTTGTATTCGCGTTTCCCTGTTTTTTTCTACTGCTACTGTTCTTGAAGTATTCCCAGGTTCCGGATGAACACAAAGTTCCGGATGAACGAAAAGTTCCGAATGAGTTTTAAAAGTTCCGAATGAAAGTGTTTTTCAAAAAGTTCCGAATAAGTTTTAAAAGTTCCGAATCAATTTAAGTTAAAAAGTTCCGAATGAAATGTTTTTCAAAAGTTCCGAATAAGTTTGAAAGTTCCGAATAGACTTCCGAATCAAATCTTCCGGATCAACTTCCGAACCAAGTTCCGAGTGAACTTCCGGACGAAAGTTCCTTGTTAACTTTCGGACGAAAGTTCCGAGTGAACTTCCGAACCAACTTCCGGATCAACTTCCGAGTCAATCTTCCGAGTAAAGTTCCGAACGAAGTTCCGAACCAAGTTCCGGATAAAGTTCCGGATCAAGGTATACTTCCGTATCAATTTTCTTTTCTTTTGAGTATTTCGAATCTAGTTGAGCGTTATTCACTGTTTCTTCATTTTATATTATTATTTCAAGTTTTATTAACTGTTATTAATACAATTGCTTTTAAATTTAAGTTTACATTTTAGAGCATTTAACCCTTTAGTAGATTAGAAAACCAAACCCACTTTTTAGTACCAAGAACAATTATTCCACTTAGAACCGAGGTCAATTCGAGAGGATATCGAGAGAATTTAGAACCCCCATTGAAAATACAAGTATCAAATGGCGCCGCTGCCGGCTCTTCTCGTTAAGATCAACAGTTTTTTGTGAGAACTTGGATTTTGGGATCCGTTCCCCGTGAACGTTACTTTTTCATAAAAAATTTAAAAAAACCCTAAAAAATATATAAAATTTTCAAAAATCCTAAAAATTAAAAAACATAAAAACCAAAAATATTTTTGCTTTGTTTTTGCCTTGTTAGTTCTTTTGCAGGTGCATGCGTACACGATCAACGTCTTATCAAGAGCCCGAGCCTCTCGAAGACTTAGACATGGCCGGTGTACAAAACAACAACAACATACCACCTCAAAACAATAATAACAACAATAACAATCCACCTTTCAACAACAATAATAACAACAACAATGAGCCTCTTCCGGATAATCGCCCGATGATTGAACTTCTGCAAGCACATGTAGATGGTAACAATGATCCAATTTTCATACCCGCGATTGCAGCCAACAACTTTGAGCTCAAATTCGGCTTTATCCAGATGGTCTCTGCTCAACCATTCTTGGGGCGTACCATTGATGATCCACATGACCACATCAAGAGATTCTTGCAACTCACCAATACGGTCAAATTCAATGGTGTTCCACAAGAGGTAATCCGGTTACAACTTTTTCCCTTTTCTTTAGAGGGACAAGCCCGGCATTGGCTTGCTAAGGAACCGCCACATAGTATTCTTTCGTGGATGGATTTGGAAACCAAGTTTATCAATTACTTTTTCCCACCCTCTCGTACTACCGCTTTGTGGAATGACATTATCAATTTTGAACAAAAGTACGATGAGTCGTTTAGTGAATCTTGGGATCGTTTTAAAGATCTTTTAAGAAAATGCCCACAACATGGTTTTACCAAAGTGCACCAAATTAACACTTTTTACAATGGTTTAAGCATGAATGACCAAGATTCACTAAACAGTGCCTCGGGGGGTAATCTTTTGGCTAAGACTTCCAATGCTGCTTGGGATATCATTGAGAATAAGTCTCGTGTGCAAACCAAGAGTGTTCGGACCAATGTCGCTAGTGCTAGTACTAGTGACAGCGATAAGCGACTTGACAAAATCACTGCGCTTCTTGAATCGCTTGCTACCCAAACCGCCAGCAACACCAACAGCATCAACGCTAAAGACGCCCAAGTCAATGCTGTTAGCCAACCATGTGAGATATGCGGTGGTCCTCACTCTTACACCACTTGTACTGCCACCCAAGACTACCCTTCTGAGAATGTGAATGCAGCTTATGGCACCTATCCTCAACCCGCTTATCAAGCTCGACCACAAGGTGACCGCAATTTGCTTAGCTACCGCTCTAACAACTATCTCTCACCACCTGGTTTTCCTCCAAACAACCCAAACCAACAACAAAACCTCAATCGCCCTCCTCAACAACAACAACCACCTCGTACACCATACATACCACCTCACAAACAGCAACAACCACCTCAACGAAACAACCAAGTTTACCAGCAACCTATTTATCAACCACCCGCATACAATGCTCCTCCCAACCAACCCACCGCTTTACACCAAGAAGTGGAAACCTACATGAGGACTAACGATGTGATCGTGGGAAATCTTCAGCGGGAAGTGCTCAACTTGAAAGACCTGGTCAAACAAGGGAACGATCTGAGAGCTGATATGCGAAACACTTTGGATAGTCAAACGAATGACTTAAAAAACATGATGGCTAGTTTCTTCCAAGGTAATCAACCCTCTTCTTCGGGTACTCTTCCGAGTAACACCGTTGCGAACCCAAGAAGGGAGATGAAAGCAATCACCACTCGCAGTGGCAAAGGTACCAAGGAACCCGAGCTTCCTATACATCCACCGGTGATTGTGACTAAGGAGAACGAGTCACCTGCTCCTATTCCTCATCCTTCTCCTTCCCCAATTTCTCCACCTCTTACTTTTACCCCTCCTCTACCCAAGGATGTGAGTGATCCTTCGACTCCAAAGCCTTTCTCTTCTTCCAATATACCTTATCCATCTAGGTTGAGGAAAGAGAAGCTCAAAAGCAAGGATGATATTCAGGTTTAGAACTTTCTTAAAATGTTCAAACAATTGAATTTCAACATCTCCTTCGCTGAGGCTCTCGCTCACATGCCCAAATACGCTAAGATGTTTAAAGATCTTCTAAATGATAAGGAAAAGCTTCTTGATATTGCTAACACCCAACTTAATGAGAATTTCTCTGCAGTGCTCTTAAGGAAATTGCCAACCAAACTTGGTGATCCGGGTCGTTTCTTAATACCTTGCAACTTCTCGGGAGTAGAGAATTGCATGGCCCTAGCCGATCTAGGTGCCAGTATCAACTTAATGCCCTTAAGCGTTTGGAAGCAATTATCTCTCCCTGAGTTAGTCCCCACCAAAATGACTTTGGAATTAGCTAACCGTACGGTTGCTTACCCAGTGGGGATAGCTGAAGACGTCTTTGTAGGAGTCGACAAATTCACTTTTCCTGTCGATTTCGTCGTCGTTGACTATGACATGGACCCTCGTGTGCCATTTGGTCGTCCATTCCTGAGGACCGTTCGCACTCTCATCGACGTTGAAGCCGGTGAGCTTATCATGAGAGTGGGTGACGATAAAATCGTCTTTAACATGGGAAGTTGTCTAAACAACCTTATTCATACGAGATTGTTAAATGTATTGACGTTCTTGTTGAGGCTTGTGAAGAACACTTCAAAGATGCTTGTAGAAGTATTCCTACCTCTCTTCCCAATGTTGAGACCGTTTCCTCTATTGATTCATCACTGTCTCTATTTGGAGAAAGTGTTTTGTTTTGGAAAGATCTTGAAGCCACCATGGGAGATGTGAACTTAGCTAATGTTGATTCTTCCACCGATGGGGATGAAGACATGCATTTCTTTGAAAACCTTCTCAACGAAGACAATCTTTCTCCACTATCTCCGACGGTTACTGCTATTGATCCTCCTTCTCCTAAAGAGGTGACTAATGATGATCCATCGTTAGTTTCACCATCTATTGAGGATCCTCCCACTCTTGAGCTTAAGGACCTACCTCCTCATCTTGAGTACGTTTTCCTTGAAGACAACGAGAAGTTACCGGTCATCATCGCGAAGGACCTGAAAGAGGAAGAAAAAGCCCGCCTTGTCGCCGTGTTGAAGAAGCATAAAAGAGCTATCGCTTGGAAAATCTTCGACATTCGCGGAATTGATCCTCACTTCTGCACACACAAAATTCTCATGGAGGACGACTTTAAGCCCACAATTCAAAGCCAACGAAGGGTGAATCCAAAAATCCATGAAGTCATCAAAACAGAGGTTATCAAACTTCTTGATGCGGGTATGATTTACCCTATTTCGGATTCACCATGGGTTAGTCCAGTCCATTGTGTGCCTAAGAAAGGCGGCATCACCGTTGTGCCCAATGCAAACAACGAGTTGATTTCCACCCGTCTCGTTACTGGGTGGAGAGTTTGTATAGACTACCGCAAACTCAATGATGCTACGGGAAAGGATCATTTCCCTCTACCGTTTATGGACCAAATGCTTGAACGTTTAGCGGGTAATGAATATTACTGCTTTCTTGATGGTTTCTCGGGTTATTTCCAAATACCCATCGATCCCCAAGATCAAGAGAAGACAACATTCACTTGTCCCTATGGCACATTTGCTTACAACAGAATGCCTTTTGGCTTATGCAATGCCCCCGGGACTTTCCAAAGGTGCATGTTAGCTATCTTCCATGACATGGTTGAACAAACCATGGAAGTCTTCATGGATGATTTCTCGGTTTTCGGGGATTCCTTCTCTTCTTGCCTTGCCAATTTGGAACGTATGCTTAAGCGGTGCGAAGACACTCGCCTTGTTCTGAATTGGGAAAAATGCCATTTCATGGTAAAAGAAGGCATTGTGCTAGGACACAAAATTTCCAAAGTCGGTCTTGAAGTAGACCGTGCTAAAGTCGATGTTATCGCTAAGTTGCCTCCACCTTCAACCGTGAAGGGTGTGAGAAGTTTCCTGGGTCATGCGGGCTTCTATCGTCGATTCATTCAGGATTTCTCTAAAATCGCTCGCCCGATGACCCACCTCTTGGAAAAAGATACTCCTTTTATCTTTTCCAAAGAGTGTCTTGAAGCCTTCAACTGGCTTAAGGATAAGCTAACTAAGGCACCCGTCTTGGTTACCCCTAATTGGGAGCTTCCCTTTGAGTTGATGTGCGATGCTAGTGATTTTGCTATTGGAGCGGTTCTGGGACAAAGAGTGAACAAACACTTCCAACCAATCCATTACGCTAGCAAGACAATGACGGGGGCTCAATTACATTACACGACAACCGAAAAAGAGCTTTTAGCTGTTGTCTATGCCTTTGAAAAGTTCCGCCCCTATCTTGTCCTTTCCACCACAATCGTTTACACCGATCATTCCGCGTTGAAGTACTTGTTGACAAAGCAAGATTCCAAACCAAGACTTCTTCGCTGGGTTTTGCTACTCCAAGAATTTAAAATCGAAATTCGCGATAAAAAAGGAGCTGAAAACCTAGCCGCAGATCATCTCAGTAGACTTGAGGATCCTTACCAAGGGGATCATTCGAACAAAGAAATAAATGATTCTTTTCCCTTGGAGACCTTAATGTCTATCAATTCGAATTCTGATGAAACCCCGTGGTTTGCGGACATTGCAAACTACTTAGCGGGTGGAATTCTCAAGGAAGGGTTAACATCCGAACAAAAGAAAAAGTTCTTCCAAGACATTAAGACTTACTTTTGGGACGACCCTTACCTATTCAAACAATGTGCCGACTTGATTATTCGTCGATGTGTTGATGGACCGGCAGCTTTGGAAATCCTTAATGCTTGCCACAAAGGACCCACCGGTGGTCACTTTGGTCCTAACTACACCGCCAAAAAAGTGTTTGACTCGGGATTTTATTGGCCCACCATATATCGTGACGCTCACAATATGGTTAAACGTTGTGATGCTTGCCAAAAACAAGGCAAGATCACACATAAAGACGATATGCCTCAGAATTTCATTCAAGAATGTGAAATCTTTGATGTTTGGGGTATCGACTTTATGGGGCCATTCCCTTCTTCTAAAGGAAACAAATACATCCTTGTAGCCGTTGACTACGTCTCCAAATGGGTTGAACCTAAAGTATTACCCACTAATGACGCAAGGGTGGTTTGTTACTTTTTGAAATTGCTATTCGCTAGATTCGGTGTGCCTCGTGCCATTATTAGTGATCGTGGGACTCATTTTTGCAATGACCAATTCGCAAGAGTCATGGCTAAGTATGGTGTAAATCATCGTCTTTCCACAGCCTACCACCCACAAACTAATGGCCAGGCTGAAATATCCAACCGAGGATTAAAGAAAATTCTTGAAAGAACCGTGGGAGAGCATCGTGTCTCATGGGCTGATAAACTTGATGATGCTCTGTGGGCTTTTCGTACCGCATACAAGACTCCGATTGGTTGTACACCATATCGTCTTGTGTACGGGAAAGCATGCCACCTCCCCATTGAGTTGGAGCACAAGGCTTACTGGGCCTTGAAGTGGGCTAATTTTGATATTAACAAAGCCGGTGACCTACGCAAGATCCAACTCAATGAGCTGAATGAACTCCATAATGATGCTTATGAAAATTCTTTGATCTATAAGGAGAAGACTAAGCTCATTCACGACTCTAAGATTAAGAACCGAGAGTTCCAAGTTGGAAACAAAGTTTTACTTTTTAACTCTCGGTTGAAAATCTTTTTGGGCAAGCTGAAATCTCGTTGGTCCGACCCATTCACCATTGCCCAAATTTTTCCATATGGTACTCTCGAGCTCGCTCAACCTAATGGACCTAATTTTAAGGTGAATGGCCAACGAGTGAAGTTGTACTTTGGTGAGGACATCTCTCAGGAGATGATTCCATCCCTCACCACGTTCCCCATGAACTAATTTTGGGTCGAGTCAGGCTCGTGACTCGGTTATCAAAAACAAGCGCTCCTCGGGAGGCAACCCGAGTATCTATCCTTTTCTGTTTTAACCTCCTAAGTGTAGGGGGACCTCTTTAGGTTTTTGTATTTGTGTGGTGATGTGATTACAGGGATTAGTGCACTCTTGGAATCTCTGAAGAACCGTGCTCCCGTGTTATCCGAAATCCGGTTCTATCTCTCAACTATCGTGATTCAATTTTCTTCATACACACATTTGAAATTGATCACGTTAGTCGTCTCTTCCTTAACTTGATTTAACCAACTTGCACAATGTCATAAGTGTAGGGGAGACTTTTCCCACATGCTTAAACATTGAGGACAATGTTTATCTTAAGTGTAGGGGGACTTCTATCGAAGTTTTAAGTGGACTTTTCCATGAAAATGCCTTCAAATAACCGGAAAATCATCTTTTTCAACATTTTTCAAATTTTTTATTAACTTTGGCCATTTAGTCGTAATTTTTATCGTTGCTTTCATATGTATATATCCTGTATAAAAGTAAAAAATAAATAAATAAATAAAGTGGTGTAGCTAGTTTAGAAATCTTTGACATATTAGGCCCGTTGCGATTATTTTGACTCAACCCGAATAGACTTATCCAAGTTTATTCTAGCTAGTATCCTTAACCATGTAGACCTTAATTGGTTTATTAGGCTAAGTATCGACGAGTCTCATTACTTGAGATTTTAAATTGTAGAGAACGAGAAATGATAGAGTCAATTATAAGTCGGTATTCTTGCACAAGCTCACTTGGTGTAATTATTTTCCTATTCTCCCATCACTTGCTAATAATTTATCTGCAATAAGTAAGGTCGTACGATTTGAAAAGTTACTTAGCTTCTAGCCCAAGATCGTTTAAAAGTTGCTCGGTAATGATAAGAGTTCATAGCCAAGGCATAACTTATGAAGCGGGGCGCGAAGATTGGCGAGTCCGAAAAGGCCCTAACAAGGCATGAGGATTCCATTTTATTGCTAAAGATCCAAAGTGATGTGAAAAGCATTATTCCCAAAGTCAATATGAAGGATCAAGACTCACGACGAAAAGTAATCAACTCCCATAAAGATCATGGAGAAGTCTATCCGAAAAGACCCTAACAAGGTATGAGGATAAATAGATCCAAGTCCGAAAAGGAGACGGATCGTTGTATCTCAAAATCCCAATTAGAGATTGAAGAAATAATCATGAAGTCGTGGTCAACAAAGTTGGAGTACCCCTCAAAAGTCTCCAAGTGAAGAAACTCTAGTAACGATGAGAAGACCATTATCTCAAGCACGTCTCTCAAGATATGAAGTATGAAGTACATGCCAAATATCGGCCCGAGAAAGGTCTCAAATCGTGAACCGAGTTATGCCAAGATATGAACTTTTTGATATCCCGAGAAGCAGTTTTAAGAGAGTTTGTCCTTTAGCTAACTATTGATGAAATCGTCCTACTTTGCTTTCAGCCTAAATAAACTATCGAAATAAGTCCAAAAATGCATCTTCATGATCATTCTAAGACAAAAATAAAATATAAGAGATACACCTAGGAATAAGGGAGTTTAAGCATATAATTAAGCCATGTGTGTAAGTGTTTGATTTGCTAACTTATAATAACAATGATCTCGTTTTTAGACTTAGTTTGGGGAACGTGAAACTTGAGGATGATAAATCTTCACAGCACCAAAGCCCTAATGTAAGTCATTGATTTCTGTGCAAGTTATTTCCATGTAGCTATTTTCAAGTGAAAATGGTTTTCTATCCTTTTGTTTACTTTAAAGATTTTTAATTTCTCTTAGTACTTTAATTTTTGTTTAGTAATATTTTAATAAGGCCAAGGTTGATTGATTATGAGAAAAGTGTAAATTTGCTTTATCACTAAGCATTGCAATGAGGGCATGGCAATGGTTTAGTGTAGGGGATTTGATAGGTGTGTAAACACCCATCCTTTTCCACTTAATTCTGGCTAAAACGAGACCAAAACACGTATTAAATATCATTTGCTTGGAATTATGCGTGGTTTTTGTGTTTATTGTGTTTTCAGAGCCAACCGGATGAATATTGGAGAAAACATGGGATTGCACGGGATTTATCGAAGAAAAAGACTCAAGACGAAGTCTATTGTCCAAGAGATGCAAAAGATTTTAACTCATTTGGCCTAATTAAAGATTTATCGAAGAAAAGGACCAAAGATGGAAGATTTACATAAGTCGAAGAAACTCAAGTCTATTAAACGAAGAAATTAAAAGACGAGTTGAATTTAATCGACGACAAATCCCGAATCAGAATCGAAAACGTCAACATTTCTGAAAAGACAAGAAGACAAGAAGAACGGGAGAAATCCCACTCACCAACCAAAGGGAACACCTATATAAAGGATTCCCTTCACACTTTTCATTCAGTTTTTTTCATTCCCTCTTTTTTATCCTTTTCTGTTCGTAGTCATCACCAACACCACTAGGGTGTTTGGTGATTTTGATTTTTGTTTTTCCAAGATCTTGTAGTTTAATCCTTGTCTTTTGTTTGTTCAACATTAATCAATCAATACAATCTTTCATTTCATCTTGTTCATCTTCATCTTTTATTTCAAAGTTAAAGTTCTTATTTGGTTGATTTGATCTTCAAAAGTTGTTGGGTTTTATGTTTTTATTGATGGGATTTGTTGTTATTGGTTAGTATATGATTCATGTCTAGTTTTATTTAAGTTTTAGTGAAAAACTTGGTTGATTTTGGCTTGTATTCGCGTTTCCCTGTTTTTTTTCTGCTGCTATTGTTCTTGAAGTATTCCCAGGTTCCGGATGAACACAAAGATACGGATGAACGAAAATTTCCGAATGAGTTTTAAAAGTTCCGAATGGAAGTGTTTTTCAAAAAGTTCCGAATAAGTTTTAAAAGTTCCGAATGAATTTATGTTAAAAAGTTCCGAATGAAATGTTTTTCAAAAGTTCCGAACAAATTTGAAAGTTCCGAATAGACTTCCGAATCAAATCTTCCGGATCAACTTCCGAACCAAGTTCCGAGTGAACTTCCGGACGAAAGTTCCGAGTGAACTTCTGGACGAAAGTTCCGAGTGAACTTCCGAACCAACTTCCGGATCAACTTCCGGATCAACTTCCGAGTCAATCTTCCGAGTAAAGTTTCGAACGAAGTTCCGAACCAAGTTCCGGATAAAGTTCCGGATCAAGGTATACTTCCGAATCAATTTTCTTTTCTTTTGAGTATTTCGAATCTAGTTGAGCGTTATTTACTGTTTCTCCATTTTATATTATTATTTCAAGTTTTATTAACTGTTATTAATACAATTGCTTTTAAATTTAAGTTTACATTTTAGAGCATTTAACCCTTTAGTAGATTAGAAAACCAAATCCCCTTTTTAGTACCAAGAACAATCATTCCACTTAGAACCGAGGTCAATTCGAGAGGATATCGAGAGAATTTAGAACCCCCATTGAAAATACAAGTATCACAAACAAATTCAAGATGAGTGCAATGGGGGAGATGAACTTATTTCTAGGGTTACAAGTTCAGCAGAAAGAAGATGGTATCTTCATCTCTCAGGATAAGTATGTAGCAGAGATCTTGAAGAAGTTTGGATTTTCTCCACATGAAAAGAGGGCTACTACTCCTATGGATAGAGAAAACCCTTAGGGAAAGATTGGAGATGGAAAAGATGTGGATGTCAGGCACAATAGATCAATGATTGGTTCATTGATGTACCTCACAACCTCAAGACCTGTCATCATGTTTGCTGTGTGTGCTTGTGCACGCCATCAAGTGACTCCCAAAGAATGTCACCTTTATGATGTCAAGAGAATCTTTAGATACCTTAGATTTTATCCAGATCTTGGCTTGTGGTACCCAAAATATTCACCTTTGGAGCTTATTGCATATTCAGACAGTGACTATGGAGGTGATAAGTTTGATAGAAAATCCACAACTGGTGGATGTCAGTTTCTTGGGAGCAGGTTAATATCTTGGCAATGCAAGAAACAAACAGTGGTGGCCAATTCTACAACTGAAGCAGAGTATGTTGCAGCAGCTGCTTGTTGTGGACAAGTCGTATGGATTCAGAACTAGCTGTTGGATTATGGGTATAATTTCATGCATACCAAGATATTTGTTGACAATAACAGCACTTTATGCATTATCAAAAATCCTATACATCATTCTAAAACAAAACACATAGAAATTAGACACCATTTTATAAGGGATTGTTTTTAAAAGGGTTTAATACAACCAGATAGGGTTGACACAGAAGAAAATGTGCTTGATTTATTAACTAAACCTTTTGATGCTGGAAGGTTTCAATATTTGGTAACAAGTATTGGAATGATCAATCTCACATAATATGTGTTTTGGGGTCTTTTTGTAAATGTATGTACAGGATAATGCATTGTTATTGGTCTTTTTGAGGATTTAGATTTTCCACTATATTTTTCTAACACTGACAAAGGTTACCTTAACGCTGATAAGTGTTATTGTGACGTTGTCAGCAATATATTTGTTTAACGCTGACAAAGGTTTCCTTAACGCTGACAAGTGTTATCGGGACGTTGTCAACAACAATGTTAGTTTTGTGGTTTTTAATCTAAATATGCAGGTGGTGTTAGCATTATACCATTGGATACAGAGTTGCATATGGATCCTTGGAGAATCATTTGAGCATGTTTTTATTTATGGATAATGGTTGGAATTTTCTATTCCTATCTTGACATAAATTTTTATGTTCATGCATAATTTTAGCAACATATGTATCACAGTTTAAGGGGAGGTTTTAGGAACCTTTAGGATTTTTGGGTATTCTTATGATACTCTTATCACAATTCTAGATTGTGTCCACAGGTGAGTATGAGTTAGTTTTACTAAATCATGAGGCACTGTAGCATGCAAAGTTGATATACTATGCATGCTGCCAAGACATTTTTGGCCTAGAATTGGTTGTGTTCTGTTGGGAGACTTGGGAATGATTTTATCATGGGTTTTACCTGGGAGTAACATGGAATTTTATGAGGTAACTTAGTTGTTAAGAGTTTTGGTTAGCAAGGGATACTAGAGGACTGTTATGTCTATCTTGCATAAGCAAGTGTGCATAACTGGACAGTGCTTGCCGCCCTATAATAATTATCAACTTATAGGTTATCTTCACTAGGATAAATTACTTTGTTAAGGTCCTTTTTCATTTTTAATATTTTTATTTTTGGACGCTGACAAGTATTTTTCCAAGCGTTGTTTTGACCAATTTAGACGCTGACATGGCTTTGGCAAACGTTGACAAGAATATAACCGTTGGGCGTTGATGTGTTATTTTTGACCGTTGATACCCATTGGGACCTACCCAGTTGTTACTTTTTGACAAATTTTGGGGGCGTAATTTTGGGAGCAGATAACTTTCAATTAATGCATGAGATAACTTATTTTCTTTTCAATATTTTCATGATTGTATTTTGAAAAAGTTGCCTCATTTTTGACCAATCACATGCATATTTCTCTCCTATATATTTGGCTCCTATTTTTAAATAGGGTACCTATCATTCTTGTCTAACAATTTTCTCCTATACTTCATCTTTATCAATCATTCAAACAACTTTCTTCTACAATGGCACCAAAATTTAAACCAAGTGATTTGGTATTGGGATTCAGAAGTCAACACAACATGATAGCATATTTGGACGCTGATGATACTCTGTTTCCCCAATACACCCAGATGGTGGCGTGTTTGAATGCATCCCCAATTAGGTATGCTCTTTCTCATGCTCCTCTCATCTCTGTCACACATATTAAACAGTTTTGGAACACTGTAAGTTCCTCAACAGTTAATAAAGTGACTACATTATCATCTATTGTTCATGGGCGTACTTGGGTGGTTACTGAAGCCTTGGTTCGCCAGGCTTTGCATCTTGATGATGCAGATGGTATAACCACCCTTACCATTCATGACATAGAACAAGGACTAACGGCTTTGGGTTATCCTTTCCCTGATGAGGGAAATTTAAACAAATATCATAAACAGGAGTTTTCCCTAGCCTGGAAGTACCTCATACATGTCATCTTACAATGTTTGAGTCCCAAGTGTACTGCATTAATTGAGATTAACAGATCCATTGCTAGTGCTATTGTGTGCATTGCACGTGAACAAAAGTTTAATTATTCTAAAATGATTTCTGATGGCATGTGTAAAAACAAAGGGAGTAAGTTGACATTAGCTTATCCTAGATTTTTACAAATGGTTTTTGATGCCCAAAATTAATGCACAAGGGATCATGATGATTTTTATGAGATCCCTGTGCAAAAGAAAGCAATTTTTACAAAGATGAACCCACCCCCTCATCGTGACTTACCCCTCACCGCAGCTATGATTGCTGTCATTGAAGCAGCACAACCCCAACCAGACCCACAACCCCAACTTGACCCAATACCTGAACCTTTACCTTCACCTCAACACATGCAAATTGACCAAGAACCATTCGACGCTGACACATTCAATGTTGGCGTTGACACACCTAATCCAGACGCTGACACCATACCTTCACAGACCCAAACACCCCTTAACCAACCCACATCCACCCAATCCACATCATCTTCTACCCCAACACAATATAGGTTGCAAAAACGCCAAAGGACTACTGGAGTGTTCTCCTCTAGTGGTCTTAGCCATGTAGCAGAGAGAACCACCACCACAAGTGTGGTTGGTGCTATGGATGAGGCTGGGACTATTGGTTCTGGCTTAGATGCAGGCCAAGACAGTCCTAACATCATTAAGATCTCATCCATGCCCCATGAATCTAACTTGGGAGGTCAAATACCCATTTTAGAGGAGGACAAATTGGAACCAGTGACATTAATAGAATTGACGGCTGTCTACATTAGCTTGCAAAAGCAAAATGCAGACTTGGTACAAATTGTCAGTACACAAGGCCTTGAACTCAAGCAATTGAGGAAGAGGATTGTTATTTTGGAAAATGCTAGCACAAGGCGTGGGATGGAGGAATCTTCCAAAGGGGAGGATGAGCAGATAAACGTGAGTGATAAGGGCTCACATGATGGTGAATCTTTGGGTGTTGCTGAGGCCCTAACTAGTTTGAAGAAACAACCAGGTTTTGTTAGATCTCTAGTAACTCCTACAAATTTAGACTTGTCTTTTACAGTTATGTTGGAGAAAATTACAAGAGGCACTGAGACATGTAATCTGGGCGTTGACAAGCAGAGTTTGAACGCTGACATGGGTAAATTGGGCGCTGACACAGGCAAATTGAGCGTTGACAGACCTGCAGATGAGGTTGATGTATTCCAGTCATCATCCATCATCAAAAAAGTTTCTTCACAGGTATTATCATCATCCTTACCCATCATTGATCCATTAGATAAGGGTAAAGGAAAAATGGTAGAAGTAGAAGTTCCAAAGGATGCAGCATAGGTTGAGTTTGATAGAAGGTTGGCTGCACAAATTGTTGAACAAAAAAGAAAGAAGGTTGGTGAATCACCTTTTGTTATCACTTCAGAAGAACAAGAAGGAAGTGATGAAGCTAGTTCAGACTCAAGTGTGATGATAATATAACAACCAGAAAGACTTGAGTATGGTGATGAGTTGGCAAGAGAAAAGTTGAATGAGTTGAAATTGCAAGTAGATTTTGATATGCCAGAAGTTGTTCAGATGTACCATGCTTGGGAAGATAGGTGTATGGAGAATCCAGATTTGACTATTTCAGACCAAATATGGGGTTTGGAGATTCTTCTAAGAGTAAAAAAGGACTGCAAGGTAATTCAGAAACACAAAGCTAGCAATATTCTCTCAATGCTGAAAACGGATAGAAGGGAGTTGTACTACATGCTACTCAGATGTCATGGAACAGGATGGACCTACAAGAAATTGTTGGGTTTGTCTTTTGAAGAACTGGAGTACAAGGCTTATCCCATTTGGGCAAGAGTGCAGGAAGAAAACACTCTAAGACTTCTTTCTGATGAAAGGAAAGAAGAACTTGCAGAAGAGATGGAACTTAAGAAGGAAATGATTGTTCCAAGACCTTTGAAGAAGGGAGTCCCTCTTGAGTTTCCTAAAGATATGGATAGATTGGTGCCTAGTGAAGCTATTATAAGAAGGAGCATTAAGCTCTCACCATTGGAAGCTTCAGATATGGTACAAGTGCTACCTCTTGATTCCAGAAACCCTATTATAAGCTATGAGGAAGATGAATGTGGGTTTTGGAAGATTGGCAGGTATGGAAAAGAGGTTCACACTTTTACTACACTCATATCTCTTTTTGCAAGTTTTGATAGAGAAGACTTGGTAGACCTTTGGAGGTTGTTAGAGGCTAAGTATGAGACTAAAGCTCCTACTTCAGTCAATGCAATAAAACTTTGGTCAACATTCAAGAGAATGTGTGGACCAAGAGATGAAGATCCTACTGTTTGGAAGGATCTTAAGGATGACCTCAGTGGTCTTCAATGGCGTTTGTATTCAGCTGCTGGTGTGTACTACTTGAGCTCTAAAAAGTTTGCTGAGTATCTACTTGTAGATGGTCGGTATTCCATGTCCAAAGAAGTTTTGGAGAAGATGAAGACAACACAGCTGGAGATTGATTATTCAAGTGACGTGGCCAAAGATTTAATCAGACATATTTATTACCAATATGATCAAGTTTGTAAGATTCCTCCTAGTGCTTAATGTTTATTCAGAAACTTGATTACTAGAGTAGATATCAAGTTTAGGGGAGGATTGTTGGGAACAAAATTTAGCCAGTCCACTTGAACGCTGACAAGAGGAAAACAAGCGTTGATAGGAAGAAAACAAACGCTGACAGATCAAGCGTTGACAAGAAGAAGTCAAGCGTTGATTGGTTGAAGACAAGCACTGATGGAAAGATTTAGTCTACGCGTATATTGTTTCTAGTTTGTTTCTAGTAAAGATAAGTTCAACATTGTATTTTCTATAATTATCTTTACCTAGAATAGTTGATACGTAGACTCTTGTACAAGGCTTCTTATGTCTATTAAAGAAGACCTTTAGGTTATTGTTCATATAAGTTTTTTATACATTAAACACTTTCATTGTAAGCAAGTTTGTTATTATCAATCAAGTGAAAGTTTGTTTACATCTTTGTGTGTTCTTGTTTAAGTGTTAATTCCGCATAACACTTAGATTACTTTATACATAAACAAAGTTTCTCTACGTGTATAACTTGATCTAATCTCGTATACACAAAGCTAAATCGATCTAAGTTTGGGATCAACATGGCGCTGACAAGACAAATTCAGGCGTTGATGGCTCAAACGTTGACAACTCTAACTCAGGCGTTGACAACTCTTTTGACCATTTATTCTCTTCCAATAATTTTGAACAAGGTGAACCTTCAAACAGAAATGGAGAGGTTCATTCAGATGATGATGGAAGAGCATTTGAAGAAGATATTGGCAATATGGATAGTGAAATTGATGATAACACAATCATTGAAGGAGGAGTACTTACATCTACCATGAAGAATCATCCTTCTTCTTTGATCATAGGTGATGTGATGACTCCTGTGCAAACTAGAAGGTCTCATCAGAATCATGGAGGATTTATTGCCAATATTCACAAGAAGGTTGATACCCCTATTGTTCAAGCATTTTTGTTTGCCTGTTTTCTGTCACAACAGGAACCCAATAAGATTTTTGATGCTCTCAAAGAACCAAGTTGGGTGGAAGCAATGCAAGATGAGCTTCACCAATTTGCAATTCAGGATGTTTGGGAGTTAGTTGATTGTCCCAGACATGTCAGACCTATTGGGACAATATGGGTTCTTAGAAACAAAAAGGATGAGAGAGGCATTGTGGTCAGAAACAATGCACGTTTAGTTGCTTAAGGATATACACAAGAGAAAGGGATAGACTATGAGGAGGTCTTTGCACCTGTTGCAAGGATTGAGGCAATAAGAATTTTTCTAGCCTATGCTTCCTGCATGGGATTTATATTCTATCAAATGGATGTGAATAGTGCTTTTCTTTATGGCACAATTGCAGAGGAGGTTTATGTAATGCAGCCTCCTGGTTTTAAAGATTCAGAACATCCAGACAAGGTGTATAGAGTGAAGAAAGCTATGTATGGACTTCATCAAGCCCCAAGAGCATGGTATGACACATTGTCCACCTATCTGGTGGAAAATGGATTTAAAAGGGGCACCATAGACCAGACCTTGTTTACAAAGAAGACTGGTAAGGATTTCTTACTTGTACAGGTCTATATGGATGATATCATCTTTGGCTCTTCTAGTCCAAATATTAGTGAAGACTTTTCCAAACTCATGACAGACAAGTTCAAGATGAGTGCAATGGGGGAGATGAACTTCTTTCTAGGGTTACAAGTACAGCAGAAAGAAGATGGATACTTCATCTCTCAAGACAAATATGTAGAAGAAATCTTGAAGAAGTTTGGCTTTTCTCCACATGAGAAACAGGCTAGCACACCCATGGATAGGGAACACCCTTGGGGAAAGGTTGGAGATGGAAAAGAGGTAGATGTCAGGCACTATAGGTCAATGATTGGTTCATTGATGTATCTCACTGCTTCAAGACCTGACATAATGTTTGTTGTGTGTGCATGTGCACGCCATCAAGTGACTCCCAAAGAGTGTCATCTTCATGCTGTCAAGAGAATTTTTAGGTATCTTAGTGTAGAATCTTGATAACCTATGAATCTATGAAGTGGGTTGATGTTTTCTAGAGAGAGAAACTAGAGAGAGAAAGTGAGAGAAAATGTGTGTCTTCTTTATTAAATGAAAACATGAAATGAACAACAACCAACCCCTTTCCAAGGAGGAAAGGGGTATTTATACTTCCAAGTCATATGTGGACTTGGGCCGGCCCATGACAAGCCCATGGACCGGTTCTTACTTAACTTAATAAGAAACTATAAACTACGAGCTATTACAACATTAATAATATTGTGGAGTGACCGATACTTCTAATATACGTAAAAACGTATTTCTAACAATCTCCCCCTAAGGGAGGTCACTCCACGTTACAAAGTTCTAAACCTAGCATACTATACTAAGTCTTCGTTCTTTAGCTCGTAGTCTTTTCTTCTTTTCTTTCTTTTGTTGTGAATATGTTGGTTTGATCTTTTAGGCTTTGTCTTGAGAGCATTGTTCTTTTGGCCTTTCACGTGCGATCTTTGCCTTCTTGTGAAACTTGCCTCCTCGTGACTCCATGTTCCACACACTTATGTCTTTTTGTTGAATTCTCGAAAGCTTCAGAGTTTGGTACAGCGGAAGACTTTATCTTGTACTTTCTTGAATTTTTGCTGAACTTTGATGCAGAAAAAACATAAGTATGTGGGAACGACTTCTACAGGTACACCGCAACACCACTGTCTTCACTGGTACACAACAACGCCACCGTCTTCAACAGGTACACAACAACGCCACCGTCTTTAACAGGTACACAACAACGACACGAATAAAATGGCTTTGAACATTTTATTCTAATTCGGTAGCATTTTACCTCCGGTCGGTGAAGACCGTTGGACGATATTAGATATCGTACCCGTGACGGATATTTTCAATTAAGTAACTTCCTGACAGGATTTCGCGGGTAAACCCGTTCTCTTTATTCGACCGTCCAAAGCTGACTGCGAACATAAAGAGTGAATCACTTGAATAAATTATCCTTGTGATTTGAAGCCGTCAATTCATGAAACCTGGAACAAGTGAATTTCAATTAAGATTTTCACCATCGTTGCTTTCCAGTTGTCACGATCTCAATTCATAAAGAATCTTGCGCGTCACCTACCAAGTGCTGTTTGATGTTAACACTAGAAGGATTTCCACTCGTCACTGTGATCAATAAAGAGTCACTCTGAGTATTCTGGCAAGATCATATGATAATGCGTAGAGTCCTGGAACGAGTTTAAGTTCAATTAAGAATTAAACCACTGTTTCTTTCCAGTTTTTCACAAGATTGGTTCTAAAAGAACCGCACGTGTAACCTACCATGAGCTTGTTTGATGTTGGCTCAAGCAGGATTTCCATCTTCATTGTAATACTTACATATCACTCGGATGTTCTGGCAATATTACGGGAATATTGCGTAGGACTCATGAAAATCTCTTACTTTTCACAGTGTGTGAGAAAGCAAGGAATAAATGGAAAGTGTCCTTATGAGACTTTTGATGATCTCTTGGCTCTAGACTCAATTGTGCGTTTTGATTTTAGTGAGCGATGGCTGGAGAGGAGTGCCACCTTTTCAATACCAGTCTATTCGGAGTGAATAAACCAATAGATAACGTGTTGATCTCCGTGTGATTAAAACAAATACCTTTTGAGAGATATTTGAGTTAGCTGGGAAGGGTTGTGCATTGCATCACTGGGTCCATGATGTCTTTCTTCAATACCGAGAATCATTAACAAAAATGATCTCAATAGCATATGTATTGACCCGGTTTCTGCCTTAAGTTGTAAGGATGGCTTCTTTCTTTACACCCTTTATCTTTACAATTATTTTTCATTCTTCAACCCCTTTAATGCTTACCAATACGTCATCACTAGCACCTTGTTGTGATTGTTCCAGTGCTAGCTTTAGTACTTGGTCGGCATTCAGCTACGTTCACAATCTTTCTCCAACTTTCCTAGGACTTCTAATTCTATCAAGGGAATGGTCCTTGGGAAGATTCCATCGGCTCTGATGAATCATTGGACTAAACCTATTCCTACCACCCTTTTGTCACCACATTCGTCGTGAATTAAGCGTGTTTTGGGAAGGAATTGCCACCATGAAAAATCATTGAAAATCACCTAAAGTACTTGTGATATTGAAATCAAAAGTTTCGTACCTTAGGTGTTTTTGATCATCAAAAACGATCCCCCTTAATACGTGCTTTACACATATTAAGTTGGATCATCGTTAAGTCTTTTTTCATCTTTTAGCCAAGTATCATTTAAATCTCCTTAATCCCATTTTCTCCCCTTATCCAAAATGTTAACCATTAATATTTGGGATATTGAATGGATTAACCGGTCTTTGGGTAAAAATGAAATCGATGTTTGGCCATAGAACATGTTCATGCTCCCCCTTAAATTAATAAGGGATAGTTGTAGTGATTTAGTATGATATATTTTGAAAGATTTAGAATCTCGTGAGAAATTCTTGAAAAATTATCATACCTTAACACTACATCAAGCCGTACAAGCACAATATTCACAACTATACATATTCACAATTGAAAACCAATATAAAGTGGACCTGAAATGTACGACCCATTAGATGGATCGTTGCAGTAGCTTGTGGTGCACTAAATATGGTCTACCACCAACGAATCTTTCCAAGCTCCTCATCAATCTACGTTCACGGAGCTTTTGATCAATCTTCTTGATCACGTACTTCGCCATTTGCCGATAACCCGGATGCCAATCCTCCGTCATCTCTGGCAAAGTCCCACCCGAGTTAAGATGCTCCAACTTTCCTCTGACTTGTAGAAGAGTCCCATCACTGTACTTATAAATCTCACCCACCCTCATAAACTTCATTAAACCTCGACTGTTCAAGTAGAAAATGCCGCAATTCGGAACAGAAATGCCGGTATAGGGACATCTATCTACATGTTGAGGTAGAACTTGATTCACTGGACGGGTTAAGTTGAGCTTCCTTTGGTAGCTTTCGACTCCCAACTGCAGATCTTCAACTCGTTTCTTGATAACAACGCTTCGTGTGAACATACGAAGTGCCGTATTCAAGGCAATGAGGTCTTCACGAGGAATGTGTGAGTTGATCGCGGGTCATCAGAAGCAACATATCTTCTATATCCTCAAGGCGAATGATAGAAAAATCTCCCTGCTGGATTTTGTATTCTCTGTCATCCTCCCTTTTCAAACGAATCTCCGTCACATGATAATAGCCATTCTTGGCTTCAGTTTTTAGCCCTAAAATACTGGAGATACGGATATCGGATCTAACATTACTTCCTGAATTGACTAGACAGCAACCCCTGTACGCCCTTCGGACTCGTTCGTCCCAATGAGATGCACCTATAACAGCATACATATCATAATTACGAGTTACCCTTGGGACCCAGAGTCGGTTTACCTTTTCCTCGATCCAGGGTATTGTCCCCCAGTTGGCAGCTTTCAGCAAGGTCAAGGATGTTGCGTACTTTGATGAACCCTTCAGAAGATACTCAAGATCATAGGTGACGAAGAAGTCGAGAGCTATCTGATTATCTTGAGTAGGATCAAGTGGAGGTGGAGCTCTTTCTGATTCATGAAGACCTGGCCGTTGAACGGTATTCAGAGCTTTCAGGATCTCATCAGCATAATACTCGAACTCCATTCGGGTCAACCGGGTTTTGGCGCAAAGTCTCTTATCCTTCAGCGCTTTCTTCACCAAAGATGGAGTAACCGAAGTCTTATACTCATGAGAAAGAAATGCACATAAGTCAATCGGACTGCGGATACGGAGATACAAAACATCTTTGTCAGCGTCTGTGATCGGATCATATTGCGCTGCTGCCGTGATCCAAGCCTGTGGCGGTGCAGTCTCGTCAATCTCCAACGTGTCTGCCCAGTCTCGTGTGCTTGGTTCAGGAACTGTAGATTGTTGTGCTTGTTGTAGAGGAGTAGAAACGCGAACATCTGCTGGTTCTGATTCAGTCATCTCGGCGGTGTCATGAACGGGTGAGTGTTGTGCAGCTTCGGGTTCCGTTACTGATTCTGCAATCACAGGAGCAACAACAACAGGACTAATAGGGTTAGTGGTAACAGGTATAGATACATCAATAGAGGTACCGGGAATCGATGACGCTGTAGTAGCATTCACATCGTGGCGCCACTTAGATCGTCTTGATTCCGATGATGTTGATTTGTCCTTCTGCGCTGCATCTTTCTTGGACTTGGTTCCAGACTTAGCAGGTTTCTTGGAGCTGGTAACCTTATCTCCCTCTTTAGGCTGTTCTCCCCCATCATCATCCTCATTGTTATCCCTGTTGCTCCCCCTAGCACTCTCCTCATTACCATCACCACCATCATCGCCATCATCATCATCATCATCATCATCATCCTCATCCTCATCATCATCACCATTATCGTCATCTTCATCATCCTTTTCTTCTTCTTCTTCTTCTCCACCTTCATCTTCACCAGTACCCTCTTCTTCTTCACTTTCTTCCCTTTCTTCCTTAGGTAGAATGTGGTATGGTACCACACTTCCAAACGTTTTAAATAACCTATCATCCTCCATGATAGCGTCATTCAGGGATTTGTAGAGAGCCCGTTGAATCCTAGATTTATCAAACGATCCAAGTTCCATCATTCGAGCTTTCAGGATCTTCTTCAATTCAAAATCCGTCAAGTCATAGGCAATTTTATAGGCGGATTCAGAAGGATTGGACGACTTGATCATCAAATTATCAGCCGCGAGTGTCTTCAACTCATCACGCAGTTTAGGCATAATGGATTCCACAGATTCTTTCACTCTCTCTTCCACAGAAGCTTCAAGTGCTTCTTTCTGCTCCTTGTATTTATCTCTCATCGCTTGAAGTCTAGTGATACGTGCAGCATGCTTATCTGCCTCAGCCTGCTTAACCTGAGCTAGTTCTTCTGCATGAGCTTTTCGCGTCATTTCCATATCTACAGTGAACTTAGCAAGCATCTCCTCTTGGGATTTCCTAGATGCTTCTTCACTTTGAGCTCGTCTATGTAGCTCTTGACGAAGTTCATCCATTTCTCTTTTGTGATTATCCGTATGTTTATCCAACATTTCGGCCATCACCAATGCAGCCATTGTAGATGTTGCAGAGCTGCTCTGGGTTGATGGAAGAGGCTCGGTTGTTACTACGGTACTAAGGATGGGAGTTATTGGTGGTGGAAGGAATGGTGTTGAAGTCAGTCTGGTTGGTAAGGGTTGGATTGGTGGAGGTTGAGTTGTTAAAGGTTGAGTAGACACCATGATAGTAGGATCAGCAGACTCCTTTTCAACACTTGCTGAAACCGGAATGGATGTCTCCTTCTAAGTAGAATACCGTTCAGGTGATCCAAACTCATCAATATCATCTGGTTCCTCGTACTCTTCTTCAACATTTATCCTTGCACCTGAACCACTACCGCCCGTATCTTTCCTACTCCTTTGAATAGCTATTTTCATCATTTTTCTCTCTGTCTTGTCAAGAGTAGGATCAACAACATCTTCTTCGTCACGTAGAACCATCTCATCAGCCTTACCCTTTCCCTTCTTAACCTCAGTCTTCTTCTTCTTGGTTTCGGGTTCAGGTAACGCAGTTGGTTGCTTGCGTTTACCTTTACTCTTGACTGTAGTAGACGAGTCTTCTCCAGTCTGAAGGTTTGCTTTTAACTTCTTGATTTCTAGTTGCAGTAGTTTGTAGTCAGCAGAACCTTTAATTCTATCCGTCAGAAGGTAATCGGGAATAGGACCAGGAATAACGCCACCAGCTGGTCCTTCATGCCTTAAATCCACAATATGATCAGCCTCTTCAGTGTGATGACAACTTGCTGCACGCCTATCAATTGTAACATCATTCTTCATACAATAGTTAATGATAAGCTTGATAAATCGAGGGTAAGCAAAGAAATTAGTCTTCAGCTTCTTGTTATGAAAGAGTTGAAAGGTGAATTCTTCCCATAACAATAAAGCATAATCTGAATTTGCGCCTTTGTACATCCCATGGAAGATGTTCATTATTGGACTGCGCAAAGCATCATGCCCACTTGTTTTTGGTGTAAGACATCTACTGAGAATACCCAACAATGCTCTCCAAGGTTGTCCTACTTTAGCAGTGGTAAACTCAGATGCAACTCGTATTTCAGGACATCCAATAGCATCAAATAACTCCATGAGTTCGTCTTTAGTAGGATCCCTCGAGAATACCATACCTTTCGGTGAATCCCTAATGCCGAATATCTTACGGAAGTCTGAAACCTTAATTGTCTGCTGCTTGTTGTCGAGAGTGAAGGTGATCTTGTTTGAAGTGATTTCCTTGGTAGCCCAAAACTCATACATATAATCATAAGGCACCGAGGCAGTACTCCTTAAGGCATTCTTGAAATGAGATTGATCAAGAATTGCTATGGCGACTTTGAAACCATGGTGAGTGGATTTTGAGACTGGTTTTAGCCGGTGGTTGTTTGGTATGAACTTGAGTGTTCGTGCTTCAGCAATAGCTGCTTCTCTAGAGTCTTGGATTGCTTGTACTGTTGGTTTAGTCATTGTATCTGCTTAAGATAAGACATGAAAGGTTGATGCACAAAAACATATATAGATATGTATCATTCTTATATCTAAGCATAACATATTTTAACAACATAATTCAACAAGTACTTATAGCATGCAAATACTATCAATCAAACAACTCTTCATCCGGAACTTTCCTTCATTCGGAACTTCTTCATCCGCAACATTCCTTCATTTGGAACTTCTTCATTCGGAAGTTCTTCATTCAGAACTTCTTCATTCGGAAGTTCTTCATTCGGAACTTCTTCATTCGGAAGTTCTTCATTCGGAACTTCTTCATTCGGAAGTCCTTCATTCGGAACTTCTTCATCCGGAAGTCCTTCATTCGGAACTTCCTTCATTCGGAAGTTCTTCATTCGGAACTTCTTCATTCGGAACTTCTTCATTCGGAAGTCCTTCATTCGGAACTTCTTCATTCGGAAGTCCTTCATTCGAAACTTCCTTCATTCAGAAGTCCTTCATTCGGAACTTCCTTCATTCGGAAGTCCTTCATTCGGAACTTCCTTCATTCGGAAGTCCTTCATTCGGAACTTCCTTCATTCGGAAGTCCTTCATTCGGAACTTCCTTCATTCGGAAGTTCGTTCGGAACATTCCTTCATTCGGAAGATTTTCAGAAAATTCCTTCATTCGGAAGTTTATATCCATGTTCATCCGGAACTTATCAAACGTAGCTATGATGATTAATTCTAAGCGCGTTTGTGAGTTTCTAAGGCAATCTAAGGTAACCAACCATAATCTAATCATATTCCGCATAAAACCCATCAAAAATCCCTAATCAATTAAGCCTAAATTGAGGTGAACGAACCCTAATTAGATTAAATTGATTATCCGTATTAATTAACTTGATTTACATGAATTAAACGAATTAGGAATTAAATGATTGATGTTTATTACCTTATTGAATTGAATGAATGGAACGGATTGATTAAAATCGAATGTTGTGAGCTTTTGTGTGTGTATTTCAATGGCGGCAAGTGAGATATGAAACAGTGAATGAGAAATAGAAAAAAGGGGGCGGGGTATTGTTTTGACTTAGGTCAAAGTTTTGACAAGTTTCAACAATTATCACCTTAGGTCCCTATATTCTTCTATTCTTTTCCTTTTTGGCTCTTATCTTTTCATTTTTCCTTTTTCGTCTCCTATCCATCAATAAACTTAGCCAACTTAACTTTCACACAACTTAGCAATCGTAACCTATTTGCAAATCTACAAAATCTAAAGCAAGTCCTATCACCTTGAACGAGCACAAGTCGTTTTCTAAAGCAATACCACTCATTTACCATTTAGCCATTAATTTTCCACAATCACTTTTGAAAATCAATTTAATGACGAAGATGATTTTAATATTTTCTCCCCCTTAAACGATGACCCGTTTTCTATTTAAAGAGCTGTAGTCATTGTTTAAAGAGTCAAATATTGATGAAAGCATTTCCAATTGATGTCTTGAAAAAATTGATTCGTGGTGTCAATAAGATTTCTCTTATTTTAACAAATTAATGCACTGAGACGTACATAAATTCATGTTAGACCAAGTTGTAAAGTAAACTTGATCCCTTTGCATGATTTGGCTTGTAAATCATGCCCGAGAAAATTAATTCCCGTTGTGAGCCAACGTTTTCCAAGGAAATACGTGACTTTAATATGAAAAGCGGGTTGCAGTCTAAAATAACTACAAGCCATAATGGGCATGTTTTAAAAATGTACAACTTTTATACGGACTCTATTTATGGCACCGTGTCAATATTGATCGACATTTCTAAGGCCGTAAATATTACCGTACTAAAAGACATGCCCGATTTAAAAACGAAAAATATTTTTGGTTTTTCTGGATTTTATAATTTTTATGGTTTTTGTAGGGTTTATATTTTTTATGGTTTTTGTTGGTTTTATATTTTTGTATTTTCTTTTTGTGGTTTATATATTTACTATAATATACATGATCACGAACAAAGGATACTCTGAATAGTTTACCACGACTATTCAGCTGATTCTTCTGCCAACTCTTTGAGAGTCGCTGGAGTGAATGATTTCATGCCAAGCTTGTCGATCAAAAACTCGATTCGTCCTCGATCTAAGGCTTTGGTGAACATATCCGCCAGCTGATACTCAGTAGTGACAAAATACAGCTCGATCACTCCGTTCTCCACCTGCTCCTTAATGAAATGGTAGCGAATGTCTATGTGCTTGGCCCGGGAGTGTTGAACATAGTTACAGCAAAGGGCAATGGCGCTCTTGTTGTCACAATACATCGGGATTTTGTTAAATCCCAAACCGTAGTCAGTTAATTGTGATCTCATCCAAAGGACTTGAGCACAACAACCGGACATGGCGATGTATTCAGCCTCCGTGCTAGAAATTGCAGCGCTTTTCTGCCTTTTTGAAGACCAACTGATCAATCTATCTCCAAGGAGTTGCACAGATCCAGAAGTGCTACGCCTCGTGTCTTGACATCCAGCATGATCGGCATCTGCGTATGATATTAAAGCAATAGAGGAATCTTTCGGATACCATAGATCACGATGAAGTGTTCCTTTTAGATACTGAAAGATCCTTTTCACAACATGTAGGTGCTTTTCGGTAGGCCGAGCCTGATACCGGGCACACATGCATACAGCAAATTGCAAATCAGGCCTGCTAGCAGTCAGATATAGAAGGGTGCCAATCATCCCACGATAAAGTTTTGGATCGACAATAGTCCCATTCCTATCTTCATCTAACTTGGATTTCTCCACCATTGGAGTGTCCACGGGGTCACAATTTTCAAAGTTATATTTCTTAAGAGATTTCAGAGCATATTTGGATTGATTAATAAAGATGCCTCTGGGATTTTGAGAAATCTGTAATCCTAAGAAAAATGAGATTTTTCCCATCATTGACATCTGAAAGCGTGTGGACATTATCTTCTCAAAGCGATTTGACAATTCTATGTTAGTGGCAGCAAATATTATATCATCAACATAAATTTGTACCAGAATCATGTCGTTGCCTTCCTTGAGAGTGAATAGAGTGGGGTCCACCTTGCCTTTGGAGAAGTCTTCCGAAATGAGATATGTTGAGAGGAGATCATACCACGCGCGTGGAGCTTGTTTCAACCCATAGAGAGCCTTCTTAAGCTTGTACACATGATTAGGAAACTCCGTGCTAACGAACCCATCCGGCTGACTAACATAGACTTCTTCCCTTAGTTCACCGTTCAAAAATGCCGTCTTCACATCCATTTGATAGACGATCATTCATACGCAAGGAATAGTCTAATCGCCTCCAATCTTGCCACAGGAGCAAAAGATTCTTCAAAGTCTATACCCAAGGCTTGTTTATATCCTCTAGCAACCAATCTAGCCTTATTCTTCAATACCGCACCCATCTCATCAAGTTTAACCTTATAAACCCATAACAAGGTAAGGATGTTAACCTTGTCAGGGAGAGGAACCAATTCCCATACTTCTAGTCGTTGGAATTCATTTAGTTCCTCTTGCATGGCTTCAATCCAAGATGATTGAGTCATAGCCTGCTGCCAATTTTTAGGTTCAGCTTCAGAGAGAAATGCATCAAAGTAGCAATATAGTGCACTCTCTTGTAATTGGTGGCGTGTAGAGACTGGTCTATCTAGATCTCCAATGACATTCCTAATTGGGTGATCTTTTGTCCATTTGGTACTATGATTTTCAATCCTAGGTGGTCTGGAGTGAACAATAGAAGGAGCTTCTTCTGAGGTAGACGCGGCTGAAGGGTTTTCAGGTATCACTACACCAAAGAAAGGAAGCTCTTGCAGGTGAGCATATTCCAAATCGTGATCAGTAGAATCCTCTTCCACATCATTAGGCACAAGTAGGGGTGACGATTCAGGTGTAGTTTGAGAATCACTTGGTGAAGGTGCATCCTGTTCAATGTGAATTGAAGATGCATTAGATAAAGCTTCATTGGCTGGAGCAACAACTTCAGGAATTGGAGCTATCACTACGGGTGCTGGAACTTCATCATTTGGGGGATCAAAGAATTCGTCAAACAACGGTTGAAACAGTTTATCCCACTCGGGCCTTGATGGTGGTAAAAATGATGTAGAAGTAGGATTATTGGGAACTAATCCGGAACTAATAGCACCGGTTCCCATCTCATGAAGCGCCGGTTCAGAGCTGTGTTGCTCAGAAGCCATCGTTGTCAGCTCGTCGAAATCTGCGTCCATAGTTTCTACAATCTTACCAAGACGACGGTTGTAAATTCGGTATGCTTTCTTGGACGGTGAGTAACCAATGAAAATACCTATATCAGCTTTCGGTTGAAGCTTACCCAAGTTCTCACTATTAATGTTTGGATAACAAAGAGCACCAAACACATGAAAAAATGAAACATCGGGTTTACGGTAATGTAGAAGCTCATAAGGTGTTTTTCCATGGCGTTTCTGAATGATAGAACGGTTTTGGGTGAAACATGCAGTAGATATAGCCTCTGCCCACAAGAACAATGGAGCGTTCGCATAAATAAGCATAGTCCTAGCAGCTTCCATAAGCGTACGATTCCGTCTTTCAACGACACCGTTTTGTTGTGGAGTGCGTGCAGCGGATGTTTCATGTGAAATACCAACTCCTTCATAGTAATCACGAAGAGTCTGGTTTGACGAACTCTGTTCCATTATCTGTACGAATACGGCGGGCAGTAGTATTCAAACGTACCTGAATGAATTTCAGAAAAGTGATGATAGCCTTCGGTGCTTCATCCTTTGTACGTAGAAATCTAACCCATGTAAACCTGGAGAAATCATTCACAATGACAAGAATGAATTTCTTACCGCTCACACTTTCAGTTCTCATTGGCCCACAAAGGTCCATATGCAAAAGATGAAGTTTTTCTTGATTGGTGTCTTCAGCTTTGGGCTTATATGATTTCTTGGTACTTTTCCCCCTTGAACACGCGGAACATAAATGATCCTTGTGAAATTTGAGCTTTGGAAGACCACGAACTAATTCGTTTTTAGCCAGATGATTGATAGCATCAAAATTAAGATGAGATAATCTGCGATGCCATAACCATGACTTGGTCTTAGATGCCTTAGAGAGAAGACATACTGGAGAAGCGGCCATCATGTCTTGTAGAGACAACGTATAAAGATTTGCACCACGAGATCCCTTCAACAAATCTTTTCCTTCCAAGTTGCGGATGAAACAAGTGTGTTGTCGAAAAGCAACCTCTAGGTTGGAATCACAAAACTGTCCTACTGAGAATAAATTATGACCAAGACCTTCTACATAGTATACCCTTGAAATCGTAACGTTTTCAATCTGATACTCACCATACCCCATTATCTTTGCAATATGATCATTCCCGAATTTAACCGTACCAAGAAACTTGCTGACGAAATTTCGGAGCATCGAGCGATCTCCGGTCATATGTTTTGAACAACCGGAGTCCAAATACCAGAGGATGATTTGGACCACCTGAAAATATCACCACACGAAGACAATGTAGAGGTATCGGAATCTGAGTGTTCCTTGTTATTAGCAGGTACAGATTTAATAATCTTAGATTTGCTAACTCTAGGTTTCTTAGATTTCCTAGCCTTCTTTGTCCTAGGTGGTGGTGTAGATTCTAGTTGGCTTAAATCCTGTGGTATTTCTTCACTGATAGGCACTATAGTGGGGGCTGACCTAATTAAAGGGTGCTGTTTCCATACTTGAGTGCGAGTGTTCCTAACTAAAGTACGCTCATACCTAACCTCAATGGATGCATTCCTAGTTAAAGGGCACATTGTTCCATCTAATGTAAAGGTCCTACCAGTGGGACGCCATTGCCAGCCAACCTGGGCACGAGTTCTACCCGTTGGCTTCCATTCAAGACCATTCTTAATGGCATTCATTTCATTCACATGATCAATAAGACACAAATCATGACGTTGGGAAAACATACATTCATTACAATTCCAACAATTCAAATTAGAATTCACGAATGGTTTTGGCTTCTGCACAGGCGCAGAGCTTTTAGTCTTAACATGATCCTTTTTATTTAAAACTGAACTAACATTCCTATGGTGAGCTTCTACTTTCTTCTTTTTGGCACTACTAGTGGAGGGCTTGATCTTATCTTTCTTGAGTGGCGATCCTTTAGCCTTAGTAGTCTCTTTTAATCCTGTAGAAGACAAAGTGGGAACATTAGCAACAGATTTTAAAGGTGCCTTACTTGATTGTGCCAATGACGGTTTTGCTCCTGGAGTCTTATTAAATGGAGTTACAGCAATGGGCCTATTAGTAAGTAGTGCAGAGCCTGGTTTACCTATGTATTGCAAATATGCTAAGCAATATTGAACTCGCTTAATATATTCATGAGCCGAATAATAGTAGCTACTTGAGGGATCTAAGGCATAAAGATCGTCTAAATATCCCTAATAAGATCTACATGCTTAATGGCATTCCTCATATAATCATCGTAGGTAACCGGGTTTCTCTTATGAAGCGGGTTCTTATAAAGCACTACTGACTTGGTTGTTGGAGCACTAGTGGACGGTGCAGAGTCGGTAGCTAAGTTATCAACAACTTCTTGTCGGGTGAGAAGAAGTGTCTCCTTTAACTCGGCCAAAACCATGTTTTTGTCAATGAGCAGGATGTTTAAGTCAGAGATTTCCTCACACTTTTGGTTCAGTTGTTCAACATAAGATTGTTGCTGTGCCGCATTAAAAGCGAAGCGTTCTTCTAGTGAACCATAAAGAGCGGATAGTCCCTGTCTTGTCCGATCCATCTCCCCTAGAACAGACGAAAGTCTAATTTCTAAGACCTGGTTTTTAGACTCTGCAGCCTCTAGTTCCAATTTGAGTGTTTCATTTGATGACACATCTCTCTTCAATCTCATAATCTCTTCCTCTAATGCCTTAACAATTGCAATCATCTTGTCACTCGTCTCAACACCGTTTTCACAACCATTTGATATCAAAAGATCCTCATTTTGAGTTTGTTGTTTTAATTCTAAAGATATACAATGTTGTTCTAGTTGATTAAAGCGTTTTGAAAGTAAATTGTAAGAATCTTGTAGCTTTAAAAACTCAGCGTTAGATTCGTGACAAGAATGATTATCTACCTCATTTACAGTATCAGCAACATTTACAGAGAGATCATAAACATCATCACATATATTCACAACATCACAATTAATCATAGCGGATGTAAGCTCATTCGAATAATTAACATTTACAGTAGTAAGCACATCACACGAAATTACTGCGGACAAGAATCGGTCATATTCGGTTAAAATCTTTTCTTTTTCAATTAGTTGTAGTTCGTAAGCGGTGTCCATTTCATAAAACACTTTTTGAACTTCCTCAATTTCAAACACAAGATTTTCCTTAAGAGATGCAAAACTTCCTTTTAGACTTTCGACAAATGGATTGATCTCATTTTTAAACACCTCGTTCATATGTTCGAAAGCCCATTCTCCGGCGTTTAAGCCATTTGAAGTCGTACATTCCAAAATGACCTTGTCAAAATTAGTAAAGTATTGATTAATCTCTTGTAAGTTTAACCATACAGTGTTAACAGGTGGAAGATCCTTTGGAATTTCCTTAGGACCTTCCATGTTGACAAGTGTAGGAAATGTACTAGGGTTTTCTTCCTCTAACATGTAGGTTGGTGCTGTGATGAGATCTTTGTCCATATGGAAGCGAATTCTAAAATCCGTTTTTGCAAGCTCCTTATTCATTTTAAAATAATCACACTCGGGATATTTTGCCGAATTGTATGACCGATCCTCATCAAATAGATCCTTACTTGTTCGATCATCGAAAAAACCAATCGGGTCTAAGGCCAATCCTAATTGAGTTGCATTATAAAGTCTTGGACTATGTCTTAAAGCTTGTTTTGCATACCTTGGGTTAGGGGGAAGGCCTTTTTGACGTGATAAGTTAAATTCTCTAAACGAAGCATCAAATAAGTGCACTAGTCGAGAAGCAGCGTATTGTCTTAAAAGCAAATAATCTAGACTTCTAATCTTATTAGTAGCATTAATCTCCATTTCATTCTTCTTAGACTCGAGTGATTCAAAATCCGTTTGAAGTTTTTGAAAATTAGTGACCACTAACTCCTTTTCTTTAAGTTCATTAGACAGATTTGCTCTTAAGTTTTCAATTTCTTGCAAGTGACCCATTTGTTTGTTTCGAAAGTGATCATATTCGGGATTTGTTAGAACACTAGACGAAGGCACTAATTCCAAAGTTTAAACTTTCTCGTTGCTTAAGGCAAGCTCATCAGACAAATTCTTATTCTTAGCTAGGGTTTCTAAGAGTGCAGCATTCATTTGGCTAAGTAATGTAGCAGGAACCATGACCAAATCTTGTTGAGCAGGAGTAGGCATATGCGAAATGGCTCCCGGTTGTGATTCACTCAAAGTCTGGGGACTCACATTGATATTGCTATCATTGATTGTCTCCTCATTTGAAAGACTCACCACCGAAGACTCATTCGAATCAGCACTCTCTTGCACAACTTGATGTGGTTGAATACTAGCATCAGTGGTATTATCGGTGGTATTAATAAGTACCTCAGATCTCTTTTCTGGCCCTAAGCTGGAGATAGTTGCCATGAGAGCAGCCTTTGCAGATTGAAATTCATCACAGTCTGAGTCATACGCATCGAGATCATCTGCTTGGTATGCTGCATTCTGTGTGGTGACAGTGTCTTGTTCAGCAATCCCTGGATCAGCAAGAAATGCAAGCTCCTCTTCATCAAGTTCCCTTCCTTGTGCTTGAGCATTCACCAGATAGATCTTCTCTGCAAACCATTGTCCATCCCTTCTCCTCTTGGGTTTTTTACAATCCCTGGACATGTGACCTTCTTCCTTGCTGTTGTAGCATGTAATCATTCTCAACTTGCCTGTGGAATTAGCCCGTGGAGCAGGATTGACCATTGGAGCAGGATTGACCGTGCGAGCATTGGTAGTTGATGTGGTTGGTCTCCCCTGATATGGTTGAATAGGTTGAACCATTACCCTGCCATTCTCAATAGTAGCTTGTTGGCGAGAATTGGATGAATTCCTCAACTGATTGTTGGTAGGAGCTGATCCCCTAAATCCTCGTTTGCTTAAAGTCCTTGTGAGATAAGCAGACATAGTGGTTAACACTTCAACTGGGTCAGCACCTTGTTTGAATACAGGAATGGGGACTTCCTCATCATCACAGTACATTGCTTGGTCTTGATGAGCTGCATAATCACTAGAAGGGATACTCATTTGATCAGGGTAGCTTGTTGGATATGCTGCATTCTCTTGATAAGAAGAATATGAAGATTGAGCATAAGGTGCAATACTTGTTGGGTAAGGTTGTGTAGCATATTGTGATGAAGGTGCACTAAACCGATATTGTTGCTGATGTGAGGTGGGTGGTTGCGGTAGAATCGAGTATTGGGGGAAGGTTGGTGTCAAGTAAGGTGATGGATGATAGGCTTGATGTCCCAAGATATAAGGAGTGTTGTTGTGAGACAAGCTTGGTTGATTCGCCATCCAAGCTAATGAATCAGGGTACATACCTCGAGGCGAACGGTGCATGATCACATGTTTCTCATGCTGCTGAAGGAAAGCATAGAGTTGATCCAAATTGAACTTATGCAAATCCCTGGTTAACTTAACATCGGTAATATACTCACCCCATTCAGCTTGAGGTAAAGTATTCAAGAATTTGGTGTTAACCTGGAATGGAGCAATCACGAGATTGTATACATTCAGATCATTCATGAGAGTTGTGAACCTGAAGTAATAATCGTGAAGCGTTTCCCCTGGGTTGTACGTGAATCTATCAAACAGATCATACAACTGACATTCCCTTTCCTGTTTGGTGAGAGACGTACCTTGTAGCAACACCTTTAGACTTTCCCATAAATCCTTTGCCACCGTATACTGACTTACCATCCGATAGATGTCATGGGGAAGAGCTTGGAGAATGGTTTGAAGAGCCTTTTCGTCTGCATCGGCAACAAGTTGTTGAGCTGGTGTAAGTTCTTCAAATTCTCTTGGTCGAGTCACATTGTTAGCCACGATGGTACCATAGTCAAGTGGACCATTTAAAATTGACTTAACCATAAGCCTCCCATAAACCGGTTTTCCCTTAAGGTAAGACATCATCCGGCCTTGCCATGCTTCAAAAACTTCTTTGATGAGCATTGGTGGGCGATTATCCGTTCCTGTAATGACGGAAATATCCGTAAGTGATGTCATCTGAGGCATTACTGAATTCAGATTCATTTTTGTTCACTTCAAAGAAACAAAGATTATCGGTTGATCGAGCAGTGAAGTAAAGCTTGTGAATTGTGTTGAGTTTTTGTTGTAAGAAACCAAGATTAAATCCTCCAAAAAATCGTCAAAAAAAACAAGTAAAATGACCCTTGATTTAGAACTTTTTTGTTGATTCGGAAGTTTGATTCGGAAGATTTGGCTTGGAATACCTTGATTCGGAACTTTTGGTTCGGAAGTCTTGATCCGGAACTTTCCCTTGATCCGGAACTTTTCCCTTGATCCGGAACTTTTCTTGATCCGGAACTTTCACCTTGATCCGGAACTTTCCTTGATCCGGAACTTTTGGTTCGGAACTTCCTTGATCCGGAACTTTCCTTGATCCGGAACTTTTGGTTCGGAACTTCCTTGATCCGGAACTTTCCTTGATCCGGAACTTTCCTTGATCCGGAACTTTTGGTTCGGAACTTCCTTGATCCGGAACTTTTGTTGATCCGGAACTTTTCGTTCGGAACTTTTGGTTCGGAACTTTGGTTCGGAACTTTGGTTCGGAACTTTGGTTGATCCGGAACTTTTTGTTTCAGAACTTTTTGGTCCGGAACTTTGGTTGATCCGGAACTTTTTGGTCCGGAAGTTTTTGGTTCGGAACTTTATCTGGGAAACAGTAACCTTGTTTCGTATGAACAGTCGACCACAAAAATGAAGATTAAGCCCAGATTTTGACCAAATAACCCAAAAAGTTTTGTGATTTCTACAATAATAAGTAACAACTAATACTTATCTACTAATCCCAATCACAAAAACACCAAAAACTCCAAGAATCAAGATGGATCTTCTTAAAGAACACTAATACAATCAAAAACTAAAAAACCACACAAATCATTACCTTAAATCACCCCATAGCTCTTGATACCAAATGTAGAATCTTGATAACCTATGAATCTATGAAGTGGGTTGATGTTTTCTAGAGAGAGAAACTAGAGAGAGAAAGTGAGAGAAAATGTGTGTCTTCTTTATTAAATGAAAACATGAAATGAACAACAACCAACCCCTTTCCAAGGAGGAAAGGGGTATTTATACTTCCAAGTCATATGTGGACTTGGGCCGGCCCATGACAAGCCCATGGACCGGTTCTTACTTAACTTAATAAGAAACTATAAACTACGAGCTATTACAACATTAATAATATTGTGGAGTGACCGATACTTCTAATATACGTAAAAACGTATTTCTAACACTTAGGTGTTATCCAGACTTGGGATTATGGTATCCAAAAGATTCTCCATTAGAGCTTATTGCATATTCAGACAGTGATTATGGTGGTGACAAATTTGATAGAAAATCCACAACAGGTGGATGCCAATTTCTTGGGAGTAGATTGATATCTTGGCAATGCAAGAAACAAATAGTGGTGGCCAATTCTACAACTAAAGCAGAGTATGTTGTTGCAGCTGCTTGTTGTGGACAAGTCTTATGGATTCAGAACCAGCTGTTGGATTATGGGTATAATTTCATGCATACCAAGATTTTTGTAGACAATAATAGTACTTTATGCATTATTAAAAATCCTGTACATCACTCTAAAACAAAACATATATAAATTAGACATCATTTTATAATAGATTGTTTTGAACAAGGTTTAATACAACCAGATAGGGTTGACATAGAGGAAAATGTGGCAGATATATTAACTAAACCTTTTGATACTAGAAGATTTCAATACTTGGTAACAAGTATTGGAATGATCAATATTACTTAATATGTGTTTTGGGAACTTATTGTAAAAGTATGTACCCGATATGCATTTGTTATTGGTCTTTGTACAAATTTAGATTTTCCACTTTATTTGTCTAATGCTGACAAAGGTTAACGCTGACAAGTGTTAAATTGACGTTGTCAGCAACATGTTAGTTTTGTGGTTTTTGATCTAATTATGCAGGCGTTGTTAGCATTGTACAATTGGATACAGAGTTGCTTATGGATTCTTGGAGCATTGTTGGAGCATGTTTCAGTTTATGACATAAATTTTTATTACATGCATATTATTTGGCAACTTATGTATCATAGTTTAAGGGGAGGTTTAGTAACCCTTCAGGACTTTTTGGGTATTTATATAATACTCTTATCACATTTCTAGATTGTGTCCACTGGTGAGTATTAATTAGTTTACTAACTCATGAGGCACTGTAGCATACAAAGTTGACATACTATGTACGCTGCCAAGACTATTCGGCCTAGAATTGGATGTGGTCTGGTGGGAGACTTGGGTATTATTTTTATTGGGCTTAATTGGGAAGTTACAAATGATTTTATGAGATAACTTCACTGTCAAGAACTTTGGTTAGCAAGGGACACTTGAGGACTGTTATGTCTATCTTGCTTAAGCAAGTGTGCATGATTGGACAGTGCTTGCCACCCTATAGTAATTTTCAGTTTATAGGTTATCTTCACTAGGATAAATCACTTTGTTAAGGTCCTTTTTTCATTTTTATTATTTTTATTTTTGTACGTTGATAGATTTATTCCCAAACGTTGTTAGGACCAATTTAGACGTTGACATGGTTTTTCCAACGTTGACAAGAATATAGCCGTTGGGCGTTGATAGGTTCTTTTTGATCGTTGACAACCATTGTGTCCTACCCAGTTGTTATTCTTGACAAAAATTTGGGCCGTAATTTTGGGAGTTGGTAACTTTTTAATTAATGCACAAGATAAGTTATTTTCTTTTCAAGATTTTCATCATTATATTTTGAAAATAACTGTCTAATTTTTGACCAATCACATATGCCTACCTCTCCTATATATTTAGCTCATTATTTTGAAAAAAGGTAACTGCTTATTCTTGTCTAACTAAAATTTCACACATATTCATCTTTCATAATCTTTCAAACAGCTTTTTACATCCATGGCGCCTACATTTAAACCGAGTGATTTGGTATTGGGATTCAGAAGTCAGCATAATATGATTGCCTATTTGGAGGATGATGATACTCTGTTTCCTCAATATACTCAGATGGTGGCATATTTAAATGCATCCCCCATACGGTATACACTTTCTCATGCTCCTCTTATCCCTGTCACTCATATTAAGCAGTTTTGGAATACTGTCACTTCCTTAACGATTAATAATGTGACTACATTGACTGCTACAGTCCATGGGCGTTCATGGGTGGTTACTGAAGCCTTGGTTTGCCAGGATTTGCATCTTAATGATGCAGATGGTATAACCACCCTACCCATTGGTGAGCTAGAACAAGGACTTCATGCTATGGGTTATCCTTTCCCTGAAGAGGGTTCTTTAAATAAATATTCAAAACAGGAATTTCCCCCAGCTTGGAAGTACTTAATACATTTCATACTTCAATGTTTAAGTCCCAAATGTATTGCACATAATGAAATTAACCGATCAATTGGTAGTGCCATTGTGTGTATTGCTAATAGGCAAAAATATAATTTTTCTAAAATGATTTTTGATGGCATTTGTAAAAACAAGGGTAGCAAGATGACTCTGGCTTACCCAAGATTTTTACAAATGGTTTTTGATGAACAAAGGTATTGCACCAGGGATCATGATGATTTTTATACGATCCCTGTGTAAAAGAAAGCGATTTTTGGAAAGATGAATTCACCCCCTCACAAAGACTTACCTCTTACCCAAGCCATGCTTACTATTATTGCAACAACACAGCCTCAACCTAACCCACAACGACAACCAGACCCATTACTTGAACCATCACCATCACCCTAACATATGAAACTTGACCAAGATTCCTTCAACGCTAACACGTTAAACGTTGGCGTTGACACTTCAAATCAAAACGTTGACACCCTTCTACAACAAACTTAAACACCCCTTAACCTTCAAACTACAACCCAATCCACATCATCCTCTTCACCCCCAGACTTTAGGATGGAAAAACACCAAAGGACCATTGAAGTGTTCTCCTCTGGTGGTCCTAGCCATGTTGTAGAGAGAACCACCACCACAAGTGTGGTTGGTGATATGGGTGGGGCTAGGACTATTGGTACTAGCTTAACAGCAGGCCAAGCCAGTCCTAACAACATTAAGACCTCATCCATACCCCATGACTCTATTTTGGGAGGTCAAATACCCATTCTAGAGGAGGGCAGATTGGAACCCTATACAATGTTGGAATTGACAGCTGTCTACATTAGCTTGCAAAAGAAAAATGCAGACCTTGTACATACTCTCTCTACCCAAGGCCTTGAACTCAAGCAATTGAGGGAAGGATTGTTGTTTTGGAAGCTGTTGAGGCTAGGAGAAGGCAGACAAGAGTCCTTTCTTCAGGGGAGGATTCTTACAATGGGGAGGAAGCTGCTACTGAGCCAGTTAATTTAAGAGATAAAGGCTCAAATAAGGGAGAATCTTTGGGTATAGCTGAAGCTCTAACAGATTTGAAGAGGCAACCAGGTTTTGATGTTTCATTGGTTACCCCTACAAACTTGAATTTATCTTTTACTGAGATGATGGAGCAGTTCACAAGAATCACTGACAAGAGTAAGGTGAGCGTTGACAAGCAGATTTTTGACGCTGACAAGCCAGGCGCTGATAGGAGTAAGTTGGCCGTTGACACACAGGTTTTGGACGTTGATAGACCTGCAGGTATGGTTGATGTAAAACCCGCATGCTTTTACCATGAATAGTACCCTTAAGATCGTACGTACTAGATTTAAACTTTCCTAATATAGCATGATTACGATTACGTGTTAGGATTTTACGTATTACGTACGTGTTAGAACACGGTAAGTATTTACTACGCACGAGCAAGTAATAATTATTTGACAATAATTAATCACGAACATGCGATCATGAAATCATGAATGTAATTAAAACACGAACTATTATTAATTATGTATATATATTCATTACGAGCGTAATTAAATATATTAGGTCACAGTAATTATTTAACGAGAACACACAAAACGCGAACACAAATAAACACGAACAAACACGTAAAACACGAACACGAGAACACAATTATTAATTAGACACGGAAAACATTCGGGTTACCCCTTGTGGGCCCCATTCCCACGAAATTTAGGAGGGAGGATGGGCTTAGCCCATCAATTTTTACTAAAAGGGGTTAAATATTTTTACACTACTCATTTTTTAGTTTTACAAAAGATTTAGAAAAAAACCCTAAAACCCTCCTCCTTCTCCTCTTTGTGCCGCCACCTTAAGAACACCACAAGGAGGTGGTTTGTGATCTTGGATCTTGGAAATTAAGTTGGTGATCGTGTTTGTTCTTCATCCTTTTGATCCACGAATTCGGTAAAACCTTTTTAAACCTTTTCTTTTGATTTAATCTTTTTATAAATTATGAACATGTGATGTTTTTTTTAAAAACATAATAATTAAGCATAGATCTAACATGTCTTGGTGTTAAATTAAATCAAAGGTTGTTTTTAAGGGGGTGTTTGTATGGCCGCAGGCTGCAACAGAACCCGAATGGGTTTCGGCTTGCCAAGCCGACCACCACCAAGACCATATGGTCTTGGTTGGTGCGTGTGGGTCCCACGGCAGCAAGGGAAACACGGGGTACCCCAAGTTGTTTCGGGGTACGGTGTCGATTTCATGTCTGGTTCATGTTTTTAGCCTAGATCCGGTTCATGGTGTATGTTAGTTTTTTTATGTTTATGAACTTATGTTAAAATTAAATTAATAAAATGATGTGATTAATTTAATAACATGACTTAGGTTATTTAATTATTAATGATCATGAAATTATTTTAACCTAAGTATTTATATATTTAAGACTTATAATTAATTAATTATTTTAAAACCATGGATATAATTAATTAATTAACATGACTTAGGTTATATTATTAACACATAATAATACATATTTTAACCTAAGTATTTAACTTATTTAATTAAAAACATGTTATACTTTAATTAAATATTATAACCTATAGTTTAATTAAATTACATGAAATAATTATTAAACTATACATTATATCATATGACTTAGAAAATAATCATGAAAACACTTAGGCTTATATACTTAGCTTATTTAAACAGCTTATTTCTAATTATGGAAACTTTCTATTTTTACAAACTTAATTAAATAAGGCAGCTAATTTATTTATGGAAACCAGCTATTTTTAGAAACTTATTTATTTCAGGCAGCTAATCTATTTATGGAAACTTATTTAATTAAGGCAGCTAATCTATTTATGGAAACTTTCTATTTTTAGAAACTTATCTATTTTAAGCAGTAAATCTATTTTTGGAATCTTTCTATTTTTGGAAACTTTCTATTTTTGGAAACTTGCTATTTTTAAAAACTTTCTATTTTTTGAAACTTTCTATTTTTGGTAACTTTCTATTTTTGGAAACTTTCTATTTTTGGAAACTTTCTATTTTTGGAAACTTTCTATTTTTAGAAACTTTCTATTTTTGGAAACTTTCTATTTTTGGAAACTTTCTATTTTAGGAAAATTGCTATTTTTAGAAAGTTACTTATTATTACACAGTAAGTATAATAACACAAGAAATACAAGAAATACTTAATCAGATTAAACAGAATATAAGATAAAACACAGTTTAAGGCTTTAAAATAGTAACACATGGTAAGAACACATAAAATAAGCTAAGACATGACATAAAACCAGCTACCTATTTAGTAAGCAGATACTTATTCATGTATATATTTATGTAGCACTAGTGATTCAGAAGTAGGATTCCTCTCAGTTCATCTTCTTCGTTCACTGGACATAAGGTACGGATTCCCGTCCTTTCATTATGGACATTCTTTCCTTATTAGGATTCCCCGTATGCAGCCAACTGTTTTCCCGTAGTATAAGTTATGTGTTTGATTGCTTATGTTTAATTAAGATTACCTATAGCCATATACATGCATGACTAGTTTCACCTAGTTATGGAGGTACCATAACCATAACATTAGAGGCACTGATGTTATGACTTCACCACGGCGGAGTGATTGCTCGTGGCGTCCCTTCAGCTTTGGCCATTTATTTATATTTATCATGTGGGGCGTATGGGTGCATCCTAGTTACATGTTTTTAGTCAGGATTTCATGGTGCTTATGTTTAATTAAGGTCACCCCTCTAAGTATTCATGCACGGTGGCTTTTCATGACCTACATTGGCTAATGGTAAAATATGTTAAACAGTTTTCATAAGATAAACATAAGGCTTTTCAAACTATAAACCAGTTTTATGAACATGTTCCAGGTTTTCCAAGACTTATACATTTCCGCTGCTATTAAGTCTCTATTATGTTTTAGTCACTTATACTATGTCTATATCCGTGCACTGAGCGTTTTGCTCAGACGTTACTTTCCTTTCCATGTCCCAAAACGGCAGGTACCCTAGGAAAGACTTGAGCATTTGGAGGACGTGCGTAGGATGGAAGCTACTATAGACTTCTTTTACTTTTTGCCTTCATATACTTATGCTTGCTTAGTCTTTCATTCATTTCTTTTGCTTTATTATGTTTTGGGCTTATGTTTAGGAACCGATGTTTGATTCCGGTTATCCCTATGGTCATGTAATGTTTTATACAATTATCCTTGTATGCTTTGATGACACGCCATAATTACGCGTGACATTCCATTATCAAAATGGGGTGTTACAATTATGGTATCAGAGCCAAGGCTTCGACCTGTAGGCTCTAAAACTCGACCTGTGACTAGTGGGTAGTCGCCAGGAGCTTCCTAAGCCAACGTCTGTTATTCTACGTATTGTTGTTTTCAGCGCATTGTTGTTTTAACCATGATGTTTTCAGCACCTTGAGGTTTTAACCTTGATGTTTTCATCGATATTGTTTTACTAATATGGATGGACAACCGTCATTCATATTTATTTATGTGTCACTGTTTCATGCATAATGTTCCTCGTGAACTGTGGCTATGTGGACTGAACCCCAGTAGTTCATAATTAATCACATAAAATTTTTTCTGATAAGTTTTGACATATGAGTTTCATTTATTTATGTTTCATGTATCATTGTTGCAGGGATTATGACTAAGTAATGGTTGGTACAGGACTGGCCCTATTTAGTCGCATGTGCTTTTATCGAAACTTTTAATTTTGGGACCGACCCATAGTCGTCCCCTCGCCATGTCTTTTGTTTTGGAACCGACCCATAGGCGTTCCCTCGCACATATAAAGGTTTTATAAACTACATTACGCATTCATACACTGTTTTTCATGCATAAATTTTTGTTCATGATTTAAATTGGCATAAAAAAATTTTTCATGTCCCCTCATAAGTTATTATGTTTTTATGTCAAGTATGTTTTCATACTGTCATGGTTAACTTCGGTTTCATGCTGATTATGTTATACACTTCTTCATGATAGATGGTTTCATGTTTCTTCATGATAATTCCGTCTTCATGTTGATTATGTTTTACGCCTCTTTTGTTATTTACGTTGTCCCGCAAGACATTGTTGGATTTCATTGAATTCTGCTTTCATGATAGTCATGGTTGGTTTTCATTGATCATGCTGTCAGGCAAATCATCGTTGAATTTTGTGTAACCACACTTTAGCGTTTCTCTATGCAACCAGAATGAGGTATATACTGGCATTGCCAGGTTATCATGATGGTTTTCCTAACCGTTTAAATGATATACTTTCTTTAGATGATGATAAATGATCGACCCCATACCGATCATTTCATGTGCATTCAACGTGTACTCCATGTACCGTATTCCATGTGTATTACACGTACCTAAATCCATGTGTATTTCACTTGCAATACTGCACGAGTATTCGCTAGTCAATTCTGAATCATCTCAGGCGTATGTTCACTTGCTGATATTCTACAAGATTGCCGATGCCGCTCATAGCTTGGAGATGTTACTGAAGGTTGAAGCTGCTGACGTTCGGAGACGCTACGAGATGCGGATGCTGTTCACAACCTGGAGATCCTACAACACGAAGACAAAGGCGTCAGAGCAAAGCAATTGGACGAGAAGATGCTTCACCATCAGACGATCCCCATCAATCATTGTCCCTAATTCTTAGTTACATGTCACACGTCATTCGGTTGTCATTTCAGCCATATGAGTGCAAACCGGTACCAGCCGGCCACTCAGCTGAATAGTTACATGAATCACGGTCATGAGAATGACCATCATAGAACTGACAGACAGGACGATAGTAACCACTAATATGACAGAAACTATCTTAGAAATTTCAACCAAGGCTCCGGCCGCGGACGTGATCAGACATACAAAGGATCAGTAGTCCAACCGATCCGCCAAATCTGGCATAATAACCTTATATTGTGGTTATATTTGTTTCACATTTCGAGACACATGTCAAGACATCAGTCAAGACACATGTCTCACGTATACCTCCTGAAGACACATGTCAAGACACCAGTCAAGACATATGTCATGCTTATAGTTCCAAGAAACGAGTCAAGACACATGACTCACGTCCAACAATGGAACATTTCTAAGAAATTCAGGGTACCCTCCAAGGGTATATCTATTTTGTTGTGCCATGTATTAATCAGGCCACAAGAATTTTTATACCATTATCGGCGCATCAGTGAGGACTGTCACGTTGCCGATGTCACTTTCATTTCTTTCACCATGGTTCATATATCCATGACCATGAAGGACGCCTTTTGTATTCCCACGTATACGAAGGTTTTCCTTCAGCTTAATGATGAGATCCAAGCTTCTAACGTATTCCCTCGGACATACACGAGATGAATTTTATCCTAATTATGTACTATGAACAACACACCATGCTACGATTCATAATTATGTACAGTAATGTTCAGGCTCCTGAATACATTAAGCTTGATTTTCCATCCGGAAAATCTGTACAAATTATATATGCTTTACAAGCATGTGCGTTTTTAGCCATGGTCGCTAAATTTTCTAGTTGTCAGTAAGACACGACCACTTAGTCCTTTTTCGCATAACCAGTTGATTATTCCAAAATCTTCCCAGATATTCCAGAAGAACCTTCAAGGAGAAGAACGGTACCATGAGATTATGTGTCGACTACCGTCGGCTTAAACAAATCACCATTCATGACCGTTATTCTCCTCCACGTACTGACAACTTGTCTAATCGACCTTATAGTGTTATTCACTTTTTCCAAGATCGAACTCATGATCATGCTGCCAACAGTGACGAGGGAAAGAGCAGGACATGTCCATGACTGCTATTCGTTCACGACTCGGTCATGCTAGATTTATGATTTCTGAATTAGTCCCATCAATGCTCCAACGGCATTATAAGAATGAGTTTCCATGAACTCATAGCAAATTCATTAGTGTTTTCATTTAGGATAACCTGATTTCCTTTAAGCCTAGAAGAAGAACAGGAAGACCATATCTGCACTATGTTGCAAATTCTATGACAAGAGAAATTTCACCCTGGAAAATTTTCCAATATCAATTCTGTTTGATTTCAGTGACACGCTGGATCACATGGATTTGCATGGTTAATCTTACCATGACTCTGCTTATGGCGTAAAGGAGAGAACCCTACACTACATTAGGTCTTCTAGAAAATCCTACGCTAGGAGAAGTCTAGATTCAGAGACTCAGAGTTTCGCAAACTCCTATGTATCAAGTTCTACGAAGCAAGATACAGTTACGTTCATATCGAGGTACCTGACATACCAACAGGTTAAGATAGGACACCAACAAACTGGGATGGTTTTCATCATCTGAAATGGTGAATTGAAATGGGACAAGATCTCCACTGATTTTGGCTACCAGTTTAACGCACTCTCCGAAGAAGCATGATGCTATCTGTTTATTGCAAACAGTTTGATCAAGTCTATAGAATCCTCACATCCGTTAGGATTTCAGAACCAACAGATTGATCGGAAATGTTCCAGCCAAGGCTCATCTGATCACTTGGCAATTCCTTAGTTATCGGGCCAGACAAAGATTCATAATTGTACTCCTAAATTACTTGACGTCTTCATTCTGATTCCACGACTTGCTTTCGCGCTCGCGTTCATGACACTATTCATGTTCATGATCGTATTTTGGCTTACGATTTTACGTTCATTTCTTTTCTCATTCTGGGAAGTTTGCAAGAACTTGAGAGACCAGACCCAAGTTTAGTAAAACTCTCCATCATCCGATAGACGTTTCACGTCATATTCCACGTCTCACCTTGTAGCGTTGGCGTTACCGCCATTGTATTCTATGATCACGATATGTTTCACATGTCATGTTCATTCCACGTTCCTCATATCATGATCAAGATATGTTACACGTATCATGGATCACGATATGTTTACTCATACTACACTCGCCATATCTCCACGTAGCACGTTCAAAATTTTTCACGTATCACGTTCAAAATTTTTCACGTACTACGTTTCTTTATGTCTCGCACATCGTTTCTAGTTAACAGTTAAGTCAGATTGTCTTGCATCATAACGTTTCAGTTACCCTAGCACGTTAACTCTTATTTTCCTCGATCGAATTTAGGGGATCTACCTTCCGTTGATAACCAATAATTTCTTCGTATTCCAAGTCAAGGTCAGGAGGACCAAGACTAATCATTCGTGTCAAGATCTTATAAGGAACCGTTCAAAGAGGGAAGCCACTTGGAAACGGACAAGTTCATCTGGACTTCCTATCCGTTTTCTCTTATCAATTAGATATGTCCTTGCAGCCACGTCACGTTCCATGTCCTTTTAAGACATGTCACGTTATGCGTTCTTTCTTCCAGGTCACCTGCACGTTAATTTATCTTACATACCCTCTCAGTTTGATTCGGGTATGTTTCTCTTTCAGTTACGTTATCTATAATTCGGGGACGAATTATTCTTTTTAGGGGGGAAGAGTTGTAAAACCCGCAGGCTTTTACCATGAATAGTACCCTTAAGATCGTACGTACTAGATTTAAACTTTCCTAATATAGCATGATTACGATTACGTGTTAAGATTTTACGTATTACGTACGTGTTAGAACACGATAAGTATTTACTACGCACGAGCACATATTAATTATTTGACAATAACTAATCACGAACATGCGATCATGAAATCATGAACGTAATTAAAACACGAACTATTATTAATTACGTATATATATTCATTACGAGCGTAATTAAATATATTAGTTCACAGTAATTATTTAACGAGAACACACAAAACGCGAACATAAATAAACACGAACAAACACGTAAAACACGAACACGAGAACACAATTATTAATTAGACACGGAAAACATTCGGGTTACCCCTTGTGGGCCCCATTCCCATGAAATTTAGGTGGGAGGATGGGCTTAGCCCATCAATTTTTACTAAAAGGGGTTAAATATTTTTACACTACTCATTTTTTAGTTTTACAGAAGATTTAGAAAAAAACCCTAAAACCCTCCTCCTTCTCCTCTTTGTGCCGCCACCTTAAGAACACCACAAGGATGTGGTTTGTGATCTTGGATCTTGGAAATTAAGTTGGTGATCGTGTTTGTTCTTCATCCTTTTGATCCACGAATTCGGTAAAACCTTTTTAAACCTTTTCTTTTGATTTAATCTTTTTATAAATTATGAACATGTGATGTTTTTTTTAAAAACATAATAATTAAGCATAGATCTAACATGTCTTGGTGTTAAATTAAATCAAAGGTTGTTTTTAAGGGGGTGTTTGTATGGCCGCAGGCTGCAACCGAACCCGAATGGGTTTCGGCTTGCCAAGCCGACCACCACCAAGACCATATGGTCTTGGTTGGTGCGTGTGGGTCCCACGGCAGCAAGGGAAACACGGGGTACCCCGAGTTGGTTCGGGGTACGGTGTCGATTTCATGTCCGGTTCATGTTTTTAGCCTAGATCCGGTTCATGGTGTATGTTAGTTTTTTTATGTTTATGAACTTATGTTAAAATTAAATTAATAAAATGATGTGATTAATTTAATAACATGACTTAGGTTATTTAATTATTAATGATCATGAAATTATTGTAACCTAAGTATTTATATATTTAAGACTTATAATTAATTAATTATTTTAAAACCATGGATATAATTAATTAATTAACATGACTTAGGTTATATTATTAACATATAATAATACATATTTTAACCTAAGTATTTAACTTATTTAATTAAAAACATGTTATACTTTACTTAAATATTATAACCTATAGTTTAATTAAATTACATGAAATAATTATTAAACTATACATTATATCATATGACTTAGAAAATAATCATGAAAACACTTAGGCTTATATACTTAGCTTATTTAACCAGCTTATTTCTAATTATGGAAACTTTCTATTTTTACAAACTTAATTAAATAAGGCAGCTAATTTATTTATGGAAACCAGCTATTTTTAGAAACTTATTTATTTCAGGCAGCTAATCTATTTATGGAAACTTATTTAATTAAGGCAGCTAATCTATTTATGGAAACTTTCTATTTTTAGAAACTTATCTATTTTAAGCAGTAAATCTATTTTTGGAAACTTTCTATTTTTGGAAACTTTCTATTTTTGGAAACTTTCTATTTTTGGTAACTTTCTAGTTTTGAAAACTTTCTATTTTTGGAAACTTTCTATTTTTGGAAACTTTATATTTTTGGAAACTTTCTATTTTTGGAAACTTTCTATTTTTGGAAACTTTCTATTTTAGGAAAACTGCTATTTTTGGAAAGTTACTTATTATTACACAGTAAGTATAATAACACAAGAAATACCAGAAATACTTAATCAGATTAAACAGAATATAAGATAAAACACAGTTTAAGGCTTTAAAATAGTAAAACATGGTAAGAACACATAAAATAAGCTAAGACATGACATAAAACCAGCTACGTATTTAGTAAGCAGATACTTATTCATGTATATATTTATGTAGCACTAGTGATTCAGAAGTAGGATTCCTCTCAGTTCATCTTCTTCGTTCACTGGACATAAGGTACGGATTCCCGTCCTTTCAGTATGGACATTCTTTCCTTATTAGGATTCCCCGTATGCAGCCAACTGTTTTCCTGTAGTATAAGTTATGTGTTTGATTGCTTATGTTTAATTAAGATTACCTATAGCCATATACATGCATGACCAGTTTCACCTAGTTATGGAGGTACCATAACCATAACATTAGAGGCACTGATGTTATGACTTCACCACGGCGGAGTGATTGCTCGTGGCGTCCCTTCAGCTTTGGCCATTTATTTATATTTATCATGTGGGGCGTATGGGTGCATCCTAGTTACATGTTTTTAGTCAGGATTTCATGGTGAATGTGGTGTGTGCCTTGCATCCTTCACAAGGAGCTGATCCCTCCTACCCAAAAACCAGTATATTAAATTAGAGGCAGCCCCTCTAATTTGCATGATGAGGTCACCCCTCCAAGTATTCATGCACGGTGGATTTTCATGACCTATATTGGCTAATGGTAAAATATGTTAAACAGTTTTCATAAGATAAACATAAGGCTTTTCAAACTATAAACCAGTTTTATGAACATGTTCCAGGTTTTCCAGGACTTATACATTTTCGCTGCTATTAAGTCTCTATTATGTTTTAGTCACTTATACTATGTCTATATTCGTGCACTGAGCGTTTTGCTCAGCCGTTACTTTCCTTTCCATGTCCCAAAATGGCAGGTACCCTAGGAAAGACTCGAGCATTTGGAGGACGTGCGTAGGATGGAAGCTGCTAGAGACTTCTTTTCCTTTTTGCCTTCATATACTTATGCTTGTTTAGTCTTTCATTCATTTCTTTTGCTTTATTATGTTTTGGGCTTATGTTTGGGAACCGATGTTTGATTCCAGTGATCCCTATGGTCATGTAATGTTTTATACATTTATCCTTGTATGCTTTGATGACACGCCATAATTACGCGTGACATTCCATTATCAAAATGGGGTGTTACAGTTGATGTATTCCAGTCATCAACTATCATCAAGGAAGTGTCTTCACATGTACCATCATCATCTTTACCCATCATTGATACATTAGATAGGGGTAAAGGGATTATGGTAGAAACAGTAGTTCCCAAGGATGCAGCTCAAGTAAAATTTGATTCCATGTTGGCTGCACAACTTGAGAAAGAAGATAGGGTGAAGGAAACTACTATTGAGAGTAAGAAAAGCAGTGATGATGAGAGTACAGATTCAAGTGTTATGATTATTGAAGAACTAGAAAGACTTTAATATGGTGATGTGTTGGCAAGGGAAAAACTTGCAGAGTTGAAGATGAAGGTGGATTATGATATGCCTGAAGTTGCCCAGATGTACTTTTCATGGGAGAATAAGATCATAGAGAATCTAGATATGTCTTTATCAGATCAGATTTGGGGATTGGAGATTCTTCTCAGGATTCAAAGGGATTGTCAGGTAATCCTAAAGTATAAGGCCAACAAAGTTTTCTCACAATCTAAGAGGGATATAAGGGAGCTTTATTATATGTTGCTTAGATGTCATCAAGGGGGTTGGACTTTTCAGAAGTTGCAGGGATTGTCCTTTGATGAATTGGAGTATAAAGCTTATCCTATTTGGGCAAGAGTGCAAGAGATGAACACTATCAGACTTCTTTCAGATGAAAGAAAGGAAGAGCTTGCAGAAGAGATGCAGATTCAACAGGCTTTAATTATACCAAGACTTAAGAAGAAGGGAGTTCCACTTGAATTCCCATGAAATATGGATAGAGTGAATCCTAGTGATGTTGTTATTAGAAGGAGCATTGATCTCTCATCCTTGGAAGTTTCACATATGGTGGAAGTATTACCTCATGACTCCAGAAACCCTATAGTTAGCTATGAAGAAGATGCAAGTGGGTTCTGGATGATTGGCAGATATAGGAAAGAGGTACATACTTTTACTACTCTTATGTCTTTGTTTGCAAGCTTGGATAGGGAAGACTTGGCAGATCTTTGGAGGTTACTGCAGGCCAAGTATGAGACTGAAGCATCTACTTCAGTCAATGGAATAAAGATTTGGTCAACATTCAAGAAAATGTGTGCACCAAATGAAGAAGATCCTGTTTGGAAGGATCTTGATGATGATATAAGTGGACTTCAATGGCGTCTATATTCAGCAGTTGGTGTGTATCATTTGAGTACTACAAAGTTTTATGAGTATCTTCTTGTGGATGCTGAATATCATATGTCCAAAGAAGTTTTTAAGAAAATGATGACAACACAGTTGGAGATAGACTACTCAAGTGACGTGGCCAAAGATTTGATTAAATATATTTATTTTCAATTTGATAAGGTTTGTAAGAATCCTCCTAGTTCTTAGTTTTTATTCAGAAACTTGATTACTAGAGTAGATATCAAGTTTAGGGGAGGATTGTTGGGAATAAAATGTAGCCAAAACACTTGGACAATGACAAGAGCAATTTGGACGTTGATAAGAAGAAATCAAGCGTTGACAGGACAAGCGTTGACAGGAAGAAGTCAAGTGTTGATAAGAAGAAGTCAAGCACTGATATAAGACTTAGTCTACATGTTTTATGTTTCTAGTAAAGATATGTTCGACAATGTATTTCCTATGTTTATCTTTACCATGAATAGCTGATACGTAGACTCTTGTACAAGGTTCCTTAATCTATAAAAGGAGGCCTTTAGGTTTTAGTTTAATATATGTTTTTACACTTTCATTGTACGCAAGTTCGATTTATTAATCAAAGTGAAAGTTTGGTTTAACTTGTTTGTGTGTTCTTGTTTGAGTATTAATTCCGCATAATACTTGAATTGTTTCATATACAACAAAGTTTCTCTACGTGTTTAACTTGATTTAATCTCGTTTACACAAGCTAAATCGATCTAAGTTTGGGATCAACAATTGCACATGTGGAAAATTACCTATATGGTATAAAGTACAACAAACACACTTGAGATTTATCTTGTTACTTCCAGACACGGTGGCATCACGAATTTCCTCATTCCTTCCATAGTTTAAATACTGATTTCAGTTCTTTCTTCGTTATTGTTGTTACGGTAATCCCCATGATTCTGACCTTGATTCTGGTTGGACTGAGCAGATTCCCACTTTTTCTTATTGTTTTCAACAATACTATCTTTCCTATCTTGCACTTTCACGTCCATTAAATCATGCGCCATCTGAACAGCTTCATCAAAGAATTTAGGTCTTGAAGAAGTAGTCTCATTCTTGATATTACTAGGCAATCCTTTATTGTACTGCTTTGTTGCCTTACGGTCATTCACAAAAGTATTAGGACATAGAAAATATAGCTCAGAAAACGTCCTAGTATAAGTAGTAATATCATCATTTCTTAACACTAACTGCCTCAATTCGGATTCCAACTGTTCTAGTTCCTACTCAGGACAAAATCTAGCAGTCAATAGTCCTTTCATCATGGTCCATGTCTTACCATTAACCACAACCAATCCTAAAGTAGTCACTTGGTTATTTCACCATCTTAGTGTACCATCCTGAAATTTAGCAGCAACAAATTTCACATTATTAGTTTCTGAACACCCACTAATCTCAAAAGTACTCTCTTTCTTATCAATCCACCTATGCAATTCTAATGCACCACTAATATCACAAAACTGCGTAGGACCACACTCCTAAAAACTAACATAAATACATTCTCTTGAAACTTGCAGAACAACAGCAACACTCCCATCTGGATCAGCAGCATCCTTATTATTCTCAGCAGTATCATCATTATTCTCAGCAGCATCGTCATTATTCCAGCAGCATCATCATAATTACAGCACAACTAACTCTAGCATCTTTAATCCTTGCAGCACGATCAACTTCAAGTGCTCTAGCAATAACTTGTTCGATCATAGTGTTCATAGTAGCAGTTGTTAGCTTTAGCGACATATTTCAAGAAACTTAGTCACGTGGTTATCCACTAATGACATAAATATGATTCCCCTACTCCTTCTTCCATCATCACAGAAGAAATAAACATGATAGGTATACATATCAAGATAAAAGAAGGAATTCTTTATCAGGACATCTGATGAAGACTACATGCACGAACAACACAAACTACAATGGTTCATCAACCAAAACTCAAAAGATTTAATAAAGGCACATCATAGATCATGAGGGTAATTCAAATTGCGTTGAGGATTCAACAGGATAGTGGCAGTGTCTGTTACTACAGTTATTTACCAAACAAACTTAAAAGATAATAAGTTCCATCACAATGCTACGACACATGGTTTAAATAAGTTGGATCACAAAAAGAAAATAAGGTACAAACAAATCCATCACTCAATTAGTCCCTTAGACACCAGCTCCTTATACTCCTTATCATTGTTGTCAGCTTCATCACACTCGTCTATTTCCCTTTTCGCACTTCAAAGTCGAATCCCTAACATGATGGCAACTCAATCTCAAAATTCAGATACTCACCCCTACAAAGCAGATTAATCACTAGGCAAATGTCAGTACGACTTTCAACATTACTAAACTTCCAAGCTAGACTCAGAATTGATCTTACATGAAGCTCCCACTCACTCATCCTTTCAAAACATACCTACTTCTCTTTAAACTTTCCGATTCAAGCACACAAATTCATCGCAATCGAACTAATACTAGTAATCTCATCCATCTTCCAAGTCCTAACAAATTCAAATCTCCACATACTAAATACAACCTTTGAAACAACTTTTCTTTCACAACAACCTTCTAATCACACCAGTTTTCAACCACATATCTGTCATATATCAACTAATCAAACTTCCTCATACCCGATACAAGTCGCAAGAAATCAGTTGTAAAATTGTTCAACATATGGTCTACTATTCTAGACCCTCAGGTGTATATAAGGTCATTATTCAAAATTATATACATATGCATTGCATAAAGAAACTTATGATAAGAAGTACTCAACCTACTTTCAACAACATCAATACATCAACATAGTATTTACTTAATAAATACTCTAAAAACCATTTCAGTTTTAAGAGATACATCTATCTATAAAACAATACAAAACAAATAATCTTACCGGAGCCTTGTGGAGAAGTTGCGTGCTTTTGTAAAATATTTTTGGCACCAAAGTTATAGTTTAGGACATTTTTCAAATTCGACCTAATTCGCTATAACTAAAAGCTCTGGTTACCAATCTTTAACACCCCCAAATTACATTACGCAGCGGAAATACACATTTAGGTGCTAAACACAAACATTGTTACACAAGACACTTTGAACAATCTCAAAATGATACATTTGAAATATAAAAGGATATAATTTAACCATTGTCTAAAACCTTCGATCCCAAGTAAAACAATTTTAGAAATATCAGAGTAACATATAGGTCCCCCCAAAGATTTCATCAAATCAACAAACAATTTACCAATGTACATGACTGTACATTATTATGTTTATGACAAAAGGGAAAGTAATCTGTTTTAGACCAATCACCACAAAAGCAACCCACAATCCTTCTCCAGCAAGCTCCGCAATTCATCAACTTTAATTACCTGAAATACATGCTTAAAATCATCAACACAACGGTTGAGCGAGTCTATAGGTTTTCCAAATCATCATTTGAACACAAGAGAAAAATAAATCAAGATCATTTAATAGAATTGCTACGTATACAATCTATTAATCAGGCAATCTGGCATATAGCAACAGCTAAAGAATTGTATTAAGCTCATGACACCGACCCTTTAACATAGTCACCCACGCCTAAAGCCGACATGACTAGATGAATTCCATTGCCCCTACTAGGGTATCAGTCGCAAGTATACCGCATTCTCATTCTCGTAAATTATCCTTCCCAGAGGTTACTCAGCGTAAAGCCCTGGTCTCAGATAGGGTCGTCGGCCCAATATTACTATTATTTGAATAAGCGGCTATTCCCAACACACAACATAAAGTCAGAACATAGTTAACGACTCATGAATTTAGGAACTTTTGCAACTTAGGTACTTATACAATTCAAGGCAACAACAGGCAACATTCAGGTCCAAACAATCAATCATGACTTGTGTTCATTTTTCTTTCAAATAGCATGTATCCCCCTCGCGGGGTTTAAAATCATTCAAAACAATTACAAAAGTGAGGCTATAGACTCACCTTGAGTAATAGCAGTAGCAAGACGACCTCCGACGATTATTGATGCCTGATAAACACAAAAACCGCAACCTGTCTAATAAGGTGCGTTCATTAATAATAAACTCGAATATAACCCATACATAATAACATCAAACTCAAACATAATATTACGAAAAAACCGAAAGAAACAATACAAGTGATACTTTTACTTCCTTTTATATGTTTACTCTATTAGTCTATTATTTCGATAAAAATCTGCCCGTACATACCAAATGTACGAGCTCATTTATCCCACTTAAACACGTCAAATACGTATGATACTACTCAGAGATATCACTTACTATCTATAGAAAGTCCTCTTAAAAGCCCATCAAAAGATTTTACTTTTAAAGTTCCCTGCCCGACACATCTTTGAACTACAAAAACTGGACAGTTTTAGGTGACCGACTCATACAACCATTTTGACCATACTAAACAATCCCGTTTATAAATCTGACACTTGATTTTGAAAATAGACTCACAACCCTAAGTTTAGAACCCAACATCAGACCTTGACCATTTTCACAACTCATTCTATAGCCCCCGAGATTTGATCCAAATATTGACAACAACTTCGGATTGTGTCGATACTCGTCTCCCGGTACACGAATAATCAAATCATCATAACTTCTCGCTCGTTTGGAGCTAGAAGCTCTACTTTATATCATATCGAAGCTAACGAAATTCTCTACAACCCTATGCAATTAGTTTACCCATTTTCAAACAATAAAGTACCCAAAAATTGCCTTTTACCCACTGTTCTAAAATACCTTCTAAAATCTCCCACCGAATCATATTTTTGATCAATTCCAACCATTTTTCTCATCATCCTACACCCCTAATATCATCCTAAACAAGTCATCTAATCTCTAAAACCCTTTAGTGATCATCCAAAAATTACTCACTCAAAAATTCAAACATGCAAGACTCAAAATTTATATATAATAACACTAACATCAATTATATAACATAGAAATAGATCAAACCACCATGGATCATACCAAAATTTTGAAAGTTGTTGCATTTTCATAAAATTTTTTCCAAAATGATCACAATTGAATTTTAGAGATGGGACTTGTGTTGTTTTTGGATTGATCATAATAGAAATCAAGAAAATTTGATGGTAAAAGGGGTGTTGGGGTGACGACATATTTTAGAGAGAGAGGAAGAGATGGAAATTTTTATTTACTATCTGTTTTTGTGTGAGTGGAGTTAGGCAGGGAGTATATATATGGTGGGTGGAGGGACTTGTTTTGCCAATTTGTGTTACTTTTGGTTCAAAATGCAATTAAATAGTTTAAAAGGTGGAAAATGTAAATTGTCAATTTTGAAAATATTTACGAGGCTCGGGTTTCGTAAAAATACTTTTCAAAAGTTAAAACGTACTCAAAATATGATAAATATATGATCCCGTTCGACTTAATACGCAAATAAAATAAAAAACATCAAAAAGTATAAACATCGAAACAACAAATAATAAAACATAAAATCTCGGGCATCCGTCGATATCATGATCACTAATAATCCTTGCAATTTGTAAAAAGGTAAAAATAAGACTTCCAACATCGGTTTTAAATTAAACCATCAACCGTCATATCATTCAGCTCATTGAAAATCTCTAAATTATTCGTAAAATAATATTAAATAATGACATCGGGTTCGGGTTATCACATCAACTTTTCATATTCTACTTATTTATTATGGAATCAATTATATGATCATTACTCTCAGTTACATGGACACTATATATATTAGTTACATGTGAAATAGTTTATCTTAAGCAATTGAATGGGTCTATTGAGATATAGTACCATAAGCTAAAGGATTTATGAAACGAGTTAGATGCACTAGAAGCACCTTATAATTGTACATGTAAAAGCACTTGTGAAATTGGCAAAGCCAACGGGGAAAAGGATTAGAGGAAAAGGCTTATCTAATTTCTTATGGGCTTAAATTAGAGATGCACCAACATTAGAGGTCAAATCCTTTTACTTCAACCTATACTTATAGTTGCTAAGGCCTACAACATGCTTAGGCAAGAAGAGAAACAAAGGTAAGTGCCTAAGCACGCTACTCCATCTGTCTCACTTGCTCGGAACACCTATATATCAAACACCTCTTATGATCCTACTAGGCATAACAGACCTAAAAAACCCATAATGAAACTAAAAGGATCCTTTTTAAGTTATGAGAGATTTGTGGAAATTGTTTAAAAGAAGGTCACACTAAAGAGGAATGTTACAAACTAGTTGGATATCATATTGGACATCCCCTTCACAACAAGTTTCCTACTCAAAAGAAACCATACACTCCTCCTAATACCAATACTCAATCAAGGACAAGAACTGTCAATATAACTGTAGCTAATGGCACACCTATTAAAGTACCACCTTCAAGCCTTCTTCCCTTGCGAGTAGACTGCTTTGTCACAACCAAAATGGACCAACTACAAAGCCAATTGTTAGGCCATCTTTGTACAGATTGATCTCACTGAGGGCCAATTCTATACAAGATGATCTCTTTGATGGATTTGAATATCAATACACCTAAGTATACTGTTTACCCTTAAACACCATGAAGTCACTGAGTGAATAGTCACTCAGTGAGTTGCCTTCAAGAGCTCAACCTGAGTCTAAGAGGAAGACTCGAGTATTCAGTGAGGTGAAACTCAGTGAATGATGTTCCTGAGACGAAGAAGAAGGTAATGGGTTCAGTGAGTTGTGGCAATAGACTCACTAAGCCCCATACGACCTCCTTGAAGGAACAATTCCATCTTAAAGACTGAAGTAAAGGCGGGATAAGTTTGAAGAAGATAAGATGTAGTACACACACGCTTATCGTGACTTGCCTTTTTAGGTTAGACAAGGGTACTGAGCTGGTAAAGGACTTTGTCCTCATACCTAGTTTAGGTTAATACAAGTCTGTACCTTGTATACGAGTTAAAGAAAAGAATTGCACATGGCAATTCTTTGTCACACACCTAGCCTTCTAGTCTATAAATAGGATGCATTGTAAAAGAGAGAATTAAGTTTGTGCATTCAATGCTTTAGTCATTCACAAACAGATTCTCTATTCCAAATACGATAGAATGCAGTTGAGTTATAAACTCATGTTGAATTAATAATCGACCTTATTAATCATTATGATTGATATAGTTCGTTAGTGAGGAGATCACCAAAAAACACATTGTCTATTCAATCCCTATCGTAGTTTCGCATGCAATAGGGTATAATTCTATGAAAAATAAGACTTGAACTTTGATAAACCTTTTGTGTCTTGTTTGTTATATAATTGTGTTTTATTAAATTACTTTACCATGAGTGAGGTTTATACTTAACATAATTAAGTATAACACTAATTACAAGGGACCAACAAGTGGTATCATCGTAGTAGGCTTACTAAACTTTTTAACTACCGTCTCAAAGTTTTTAAAACCTTGATCCATTATGGCTGAAAGTAATGTACCTTAACTTGTCAATAAGAAATGAGCAAATTACTTATTTAACGCTCCTAAGTTGGAAGTTGAAAGATTTAATAAATGAAAAAAGCGAATGTTGTGTTATTTAATGGGAATGGAACCCTATTACATTACTTGTATTAAGGATGGTCCATTCAAATCAAAAACAACACAAGGTGATGACAAACCTGAGTCCCAATAGTATGACAATGAAAAAAGAGTGGTCAATCAGGACCAATGTCTCAAAAGCATCATAATATCTTGTCTCCATAAAAATATTATAGAGGCTGTCATTGAGTGTGAAACAGAAAACGAAACATGGACTGACCTAGTTCATAGCTTTGAAGGGTCGTCGGACACTAAGGAAAATCATATTATGGACCTGAAACTAGAATTTAACACGTTCAGGGCCAAACCATTTGAAACACTTCCTCAGACCTATACCAGATATAAGACCTTGCTCAATGAGCTATCGAATGACAGGGTAAAACTGTCTAAGCATGAAATCAATGTTGGTTTTGTGAAGAGTCTCCCTGAAAAGTGACTTGGCTTTTCTCAGGGACTGAGGAATGCTAATCACATTCAGACTCAGGATTTAGCATATATCTATGGTAGATTCGTCTATGAAGATAATTTAATTAATAGGAGATATCTTGATTCTAAGAAGGCCTTAATTAAAGACACCTCAGCCAACCCAACCCTTGTTAATCATGGACCTATATCAACTGCTTTTTACTCAGACGCAATTCTTCAAGATTTTCAGGAGACCTCGGATGATGAGGTGTAACACCCCCAAATATTCATACTTTAGTTCAGCGGAAGATTCGTTGGTGTTACGGGATAGCACATACTCAAATCATAGACAACGTATAAAAATCGTGTCGTTTAATAATAAAGCATTTTCCATTCATGAATATCAAAATTTACATAGGTCCCAAGTCATAATATTTCATACAATTTTACAAAACATTTGAATGAAAATTGTTATTTAAGTGCGGGCCATAAATTCTTGTCGTCTTTCCGAGAATTACCTTCAAGTACCTGAGATAAAACATGTTAAAAGAAAAGGTCAGCGAAAACGCCGAGTGAATTCATAGAGTTTAATGAAAACCATTAGTATATCACCGGTATATATAATTGTTACCGAAAATCATTTTATACAATTCCTTGTCGTAGGACATAAAATAAGCCAAAAATATTTCATACAAATCTTTGTTGTAAATCATACTATAGGCTTTTGCCTTCAAAACCATTATACAAACCAATGTCGTAAAAACATCATACAATACGTTTTATAACGTTGTATAGAGTTAAATAAAAACTGTTATATGAATATGGTTATGTAAAACCAAAACACGAACATAATATAATTAATAAGACCCCGTATTGCTAGTCAGGCAATATATTGTAATTCAATGCGTATAGCGGTATTTTCGTTATTGGATTATTATAAGCCGCATGACATTGCTACTTTACTATAACAAACAACGGGTAGCTAACCTGAACTCATTTTCCCATCTAAAACAGTGTGCCGTCACAATAATCACGGTTATATAATTCTTCTCATACATAAATTCGCTTACCAATCAATGTGCCACGATGGGGATCAACCGTCAAGGCGCGAACTGGGGTGATCTTCCCCAAATAGTACTATTATATGCATAAGCGTCTACCAAATCCCGGTAGTTCACAATTCATGCTAATGGGACTTTTAGTGACATAACCTAACTAATAATAATCTATTTCATTTCGTTCATCGGGTCATATAATCATAAGGGTCCAAATCAATAAACAAACAATCGGGACAACTGGTGTCCTATTTTATTAAAACTAACATGTTATCTCCCTCGCGGGTTTATAAAACATTTCATAAAACATTTCATAAAACATTTAAAAGAGTGCGAGGCTATGAACTCACGTTGATTGGGAAAGGCGATTATCGGTGATTTGGATGTACGGTACGTGCTTCAATCACGAAAACCTAGACAAATAATACTCGTCTAAGACTCTTGTCCAATGACTTTATAAAAACAATGGCTATGTATATATATGATGATATTATAAATATGATGATGATCATGTGGGAGTTTATATCTTCATACACATTATAGTGTTATGTGTTAGTCAATCTAATTCCATATTAAGGCCCAATAGGCCCATTAAAAGCCCATTAAGAGTTCAACTCTTTATATTAATCCATTTATACTTTTAATATCAGACCTTTACTCATATGTTGGGCCCAAGTGGGTTAAGCCCAATGAGTAAGTCCATTAGTGTTTATCCAAACTAGTTGGGTCAATAGTCAAATAAGGCTACTTTGACCCGTTATTGTCCATAAGTTATAAAGCTCGGGTTTTATCGGTTTTTACTTGTCATATGTACTTATACATCAGTAGATAAGTTATAAAAAGTTTACATTAGACGGGTCCGACCGTCTAAGTTTTATTTGACGAAAACGTTAATCTTTCGGTTTTAGCCGAAAAGACGTAAAACTTTATGTATATAGTTTTATAACTTATAAAACTTATCAAATTGCCATTTTTATAAAATGTTCCATTTACTTATCAAAGTATATACGTATTTATATGTAATATATAAGTTAGTGGGTTTTAGGTAAACATTTTATATTAGTTTTATTTGAGTGCTCATTTTATAATATATACATTTATTTTACAAATCTGATTATTATTTTCACTTTCACCAGTTTTATCATATCTTGAGTTTACAAGGAGATAGAAGCTCATTTTTGGGTGGCACAAACTACATATTATGTGCTACAATTAACTCAGTTTTAGCTACTGCTCAATCAATCTCTAAATGTCTCTAACAGTCCGTACAAAACAGACTACTCAGATTTAAACTTCAATATTGTTTTGATCATATCTCACTCATTTCATGAATTCCATTGTGTGGCCAACTCTCACATATGTATAAGTCTCCCATATTACTGTATATATTAAGTTATCCAAGCCATTTTAACAATTTATCATAGGGTTCTTTACTGTTTTATACAGCCTACTAATTTAAGCATGATTTTAACCTTTTTACATGTAGTCTTCAATCTTTTTAACCAAGTTTATCAACACATGATCCCCACATAATATTTTTATTATCATATATCATCATATACATATACATCAATAAAGAAAATACAATTTACATTTACAAAAATAACAAGGAAATGGGAAGGATGATCTTGTTACCACCAAGATTATGAAAGTTAAGATCAAATCTGACTTTTGTTGGCAAAACTTGTGTTACACCAATATCAACTTCAAGATAACCAATCTTCAAGAACACCTTGCGGAAAATCAGCCCCAAGACACCAAGGAAACTTCTCTTTGGTGTTAAAATCACCACCAATCAATAGAGCTTCAAAAGGGCATCATCATATGTGTGAATAACATAAGATTTTATGGTTGAATCAAGATCAAAAGGGGTGTTTTAGTTGAATAGTGGACGGCAAGGAGGGTGAGATGAGAGAGTTGTGTGTTTTTGCATGGATGGAAAATGAAGCTAATGGTTTAGCTTTGGTTGTTTTGAGGTGAAGATGGTTTGTAAGTAAACTAAGACAAGTGTCTTAGCTTACTTTGTAAGCTTGACACCTCATGGTGTGTTGTAGCTTATACTTGGCCGTCCCATGTGTGGGGGTGGGGCAAGTTTATCTTGTCTCATCCCCATTTATTTACGGGTACTCCTCGATTCTATTTTCCTCGATTTGCGTGCCCTCGGGCCATTTTACGAAAAATGTTTTTATAAATTTTGAATCAATGGCACAAAACGAATCTAATAAAAATTGTCTCATCAAAAACGGAGTTCAAAAAGGTAAATACGTAATCCTAAGGTTTCCGGTTTAGTCCTAAAGGACGTTAAATTATGCACGTAAGTCTTAATCTCTTCTCGTAAATTTGTGATTTTATGAACCAACACAAATTTAAAATTCCAAAATAATATTCACGAATAAATTTATTTCCTGAAATGTCGGACTGTCACCAAAACGGTGTATGTAAACGTAAGCACGTAACGTAGAATTCTCCGGTTTAGACGTAGTCGATGCTATTTCAAGATGTAAACACAAATTTCTTCCCAAAAATGAGTGAGTTCATAATATAAAATTAAAATAATGTTTTGAAATAATAATTGAGAATACAATATCGACCATAAATTAACGGATTGTCACATCATTTACCCCTAAACAGGATCTTTGTCCTCAAAGATCGATTTATCTTACTACTCGCTTCTTATAGAGTTAGAGCCACGTGGGTATTTCCTCCACATTTGGTCTTTTCTTACAAGTGTAATTCATTACAATACGCGAGTTTCATCAAACATAACTACAGGAATACGATCAGGCTTAATGTTGACTTACTTTCTCTATCCATGATGTTAACGGGTTTTTGATGAATGCAACTTTTCGCCGATCTAAACTTCATCAAGAAGTAATCAGGTTCTCACTTGATAGATATTTTATCAAGTTCGATATACGAAACATAATTCACGCAGCCCTTGAAGTCCTAGGGTAGATCCAGCTTATATGCCTTTCAAACCAACTTTACATTATCTCAATGGTCCCATACAACGAGGACTTATTTCCCATGATATTTCAGATCATCAATTCATTTTTCCAAGGTGAATTTTTTGGCATATCTTCGCTACCCATCCTGCACTTCAAGATCTACATTTCATATTCACATAACCTCCTGTCCACTACTGGCAGTCAATAATCAGATCCTAATATCAACAATCATTTCATGTCTAGCGGGTCGGGTATTTTGTAAGGTTAGGTTTGTCATCATAGGCAACCTTAAACCTAAAAGACATGTCCAACTCACAATGGGTGTATGTCGGATGTCTTCATCCCAACTCCTGCTTACAAATGCTCTCATACAGATCCTCACAAGATTCAATCTCGATCCTAATACGATAATTTTCAATGATAATCTATCCAAAGGAAAACGATTATACCGTTTATTACCAAAGGTCAATTATTCAAGCATAAAACAACACTCCTAGTGTTTTGTATCATTACTTTACCTCGTCCCTTCGATTGGGGTGGTAAATAGTACTCTCATCAAGGTTCGTTCCCAATGACTTCTGAGCCAATCTCTAGAAATTCGATGCGAAGCGAGGATCTTGATAGAGATGATCGATATTGTAAAACCCGTAAAAATAAAGTCATAATTTAATTATATTTTCAATTATTTTGAAGTATTTTATAACGTTAAATATTATTATGTTTAACGGTTTAAGTTGAAACCGATATTAAATATTATATTTTAATATTTTGACGAGCAACGAGGACTACTAGTGATCGCGATACCGACGGATGCCAAAAATTTTATATTTTATTATCGATAGTTTCAATATTTAATACTTTCGACGATATCGTTTCAATTACGTATCGAGTCGTTATATTATTATTTTTCGTGTGCGTTTAAACTTTTAAAAAAGTACAATCTAACATTTTCAGGTGGTGAAATATTTTCTCGTATAATATTTTGAAACTTATTTTTGTGTTGGTTGACGAACTCACAATTTACAGATTTAAATTTGGGCTTACGTGCATAATTTAGCGTCCCTTACGACTAAAACGGAAACCTTAGGATTACGTATTTACGTTTTTGAACTCCGTTTTTGATGAGACAATTTTTATTGGATTCGTTTTGTGTCGTTGATTCATAATTTATAAAAACGTTTCTCGTAAAACGACCTGAGGGCACACAAATCGAGAAAACTAGAATCGAGGAATACCCGTAAATTAGTGAGGTGGGAAAAAATACATTATCCCACCCCACTAGCTAACATGGGATGGCACACATGACACCACATCTAAGGATGTGGCATCTTGTTAACTTGTTAGCTACAAGTGTAAGACTAAGCTTACACTTTAAGCCATTCCTAGCTAAAACCATCAAACCATTCCACTACTTCACACATACCATCTTTCCATACATGCAAAACAACCTCAAACTCTATCGACCATCACCACCTTGCCATCCACTTTAAAGCTCAAAACACCCCTTTTGATCTTTTCTAGCCATGAAATACATGTTAACTAGCTCTATCATGGAGTTATCGTGAAGCCTTGATTATTTGGTGGCCATATTAACAACATTGGAGATGATTTGCTTGTGTCCTAGGGCTGATTTCTCAACTATTGTTCTTGGTGTTTGATGATCTTGGAGTTACTTGTGGTGTTCATCAAGTTCTTGTCTTCCAAAAACAAGAAATACACTTGGTTGGTAAAGAAGATCATCCTCTCCATTTTCTCTTGTTATTTTTGTATAGAACAAATGTATTTTCTTTATTTTTGTATATGTATATGATGTAGATATGATGATAAAAATGTTGTGTGGGGATCAAGTGTTGATAAATATGCTTAAAAAGGTTAATAACTATAAGAAATGAGGCTAAAATCATGCTTATTTAGATGGCTGTATAAAAACAGTATATAACTAAAACTTGAACTGATAAAATTGCATGGTATGATCCATTTGCAGTAAGTACAAGATGTTATACACATGTGAGAGTTGGTCATGCAATGGAATCATTATAATGAGTGAGATATGATCAAAACAAGATGAGAGTGCTAATCTGAATAAGCTGTTTTGTAGGGACTGTTAAGGCAAGATAAACTTAAAATGAGCAGTAGCTATAACTAAGTTAAATGTAGCACATAATATGAAGATCATGCCACCCAAAAATGAGCTTCTAATTCATTGTAGAACTCTAGATATGATAAAAATGGTGAACATGAAGATAAAAATCAGATTTTGAGAATTAATGTTTATTATTATTATATAAGCACTCAAATTTTATTGTATAAAATGTAAAATAAAAACCCACTAACTTATGAAACTTATTTATATAAATATGTAAAAGGTTAATTAAATGGATAAATTATATAAATGGTAGTGGAATAATACTTATAAGTAATAAAAACTATAAACTTGATTTTTACGACTTTTTCGGCTATTACCGTAAAATTAACGTTTTTCGCCAAATAAAACTTAGACGATCAAACCCGTCTAATGTAAAGTTTTTAAAATTCATATACTGATATATAAGTAACTAATACAAGTAAAAACCGATAAAACCCGAACTATAGGACATGCGGACATTAACGAGCTAACTAAGCATATTGGACTAACAATTGGACTAAATAAGATAAAAACTTATAAAAAGAACTTATTGGGCTTAACCCATTTGGGCCCAACATGGAAAGTATAGATACTGATAATATAGGTATAAAATACATTAAAACAAGTTAAATAACTTATACTAAGCTTATTGGACTTAAAATAGGTAAGTAGGTAAAACTAGTAAACTAGTAAAAAGTTACCAAAACGTAAACACTAAAATGAGTAAACAAGGATATATAAACCCACTTGATCATCATCATATGTACAAAATCATCATATGTATATTGTTATTTTGATAAAAGTCATTAGACAAGAGTCTAAGACCGATTATTATTTATAAAGGTTTCCGTGACCGAAGCACGCCCGTAGCCGATAATCCGCCTTTCATTATCAACGTGAGTCTATAGCCTCACTTTATACTAGTTATTAAATGATTTTAAGCCCGCGAGGGGGAATACATGTTTTATAAACATAGAACACAAGATTTCTATGGTATGCTTTGTCCCTCTATGAAATGACCCGTGGTTGCCTTTAAATTGCATTCAGTGATTGCCTTTGTTAAAACCTCAATTATGGACCGTTAATTAACCTATGATGGGTTAACCGCTAGTACAATTAATAGATCTATGGGGGAAGCCACCCCGGTTCAGTTTTTATGGACTTGTCATAGAAGCTTAGGCCCGACCTCCACACTGTTTGAGCATATTGTTTTGAGAAGTCAGGTATACGGCAATGTACCAATAATCTGGAGGTAACCGACAATTAATAAATCTCTCGTCTTATTAGACTGATATGGGAGTGTCCAAGGGCTCGGTTCCATGAGCCTATTGCAATTTATGCTATATACAATTATCATTGTTGATGCAAATTATTATTTGATGCTTATAAGCATGCCACAGACTTATAATCTTTGCTTGTGTTCAAATTGATTTCATAAACCTATAGATTCACTCGGCATTTTTGCTGATTGTTTTACTCACATGTATTTCAGGTAATCAAGAAGTGGAAGCTTGGAGGTCACGGGGAATGAAGTTGTGCACTGCTTTTGTTGTTCAAACTCTTTGATTTATTTATCGTTCCATTTTCAAAACAAACCAATATGTTGTTTTAACTTATCTTTTGGTAACGATTACTTGGGACTACGCTACTCTGACAAATGTTTTAGGAATGATAAATCTAAAACGTCTCTTTTCGAGTCGTTCTTTATAAATTATGTGTTGTTGTATCATTGTTTAGCACCCAAAGATGTATTCCGCTGCGTGTAAATTTGGGGGTGTTAAAGATATAGGCACACTATGTTTACACAACTCCTTTAAATACAAAGAGTCAATTTCTTCATCGAGAATCTATCATTAACTGGAATGATATTAGTAGATTTGGTCAGTCTGTCGACGATGACCCAAGTCGAATCAAATTCAGATAATGACCTTTGCAATAGTTAGACGTTTACTAATGTATGAGACAATGTCTGCCTTCATAATTTGCCATCAGTACCAATTCTTCAGATAAAGATACATTAAATCGGAAATGATATGAATAGAATACGTAATCTTATGAGATTCCAACATAGCTAAATCTCACAAACCACCATATTTAGGCAATCACAAGCGGCCTTTTAAACATTTAACGCCATCAACTCTCATTTCTAATGGTTCACATTAGCCGCGAACCCCTTTTCACTATCTATATTATCCTTCTTACAAGCATCAATTATTTTTAAATTGCTCGGCAATTTATTTTGCACAGTCATTACTAAGGAACACATCCTAATTGATTCTTTATCCTTTCTATATAATGTGTCAGTATCTACATTCACCTTTCCTGATGAAATAATTATCATGACCACAATTCACTCAGAAATTCTTTCTTCATATTTTCTAAGTTTTAACTTCGCCTCAACTATTATTTTCATCAGTTTTGCTCAATCTGACGTTTAAAGCGTCGATAAATATTACAAGTAATTAAATAATAAATATTTAATTTTTCGAAACGTAATCGTAAATTTATTTTTTTAAAAATTTTTCAGTTCGTTCAATTATAGAAAAATGTTCAAAATAAATTTTGAATTTAATTAACACGATTCTTGTTGATTTATTGAAAATAATTAATAAGATCCGTAATTGTTCGAAAATCTTTGTTTATACTTTGGTCAAAATTTTCTTAGTTTTAAGAGCAAAATTGTCGTTCCAAATTCCAAATCATGGTTTAAATGGTTTTCTTCAATTCCACCTAGGTTGTCTGGAGGTATGCACAAACATTTACCCCTAAAGGAATTTAGTTAAATGTTCTGGGTATAAGGGAATGATTCCTTAAAAATCCTTTGATAAATATTTTTCAAAACATTTTTGCACTTTCTTTTTGGTATAACCCAAAGCCTTAATGTCTCTAATCTTTTAAGAGTCAATATAGATTCCATTATCTATTAATCATATGGTCGACTAATATAAAGAATTAAGCCTTAAATCACATGTTAAATACTCAAGGTATTGGTTTTCATTACTCGGCCAATTCAGGGCAGTCAATAAATGATTATTAACTCCTTCCTATTCTTATAAAAAGTAGATGGTCCTTAATGATCACAAGCATGAATTTATCAAATTACAGCCTACACACATGATTTACCAAATTTATGGATGCTACATGTGTATTGGTCAATCCAACAACATAACATGAAACTCATAATGTTCATTACGAGTTCTGAATATAGTGATTGGAATAGATAATCTTTTTCGCGGACGCGAAGTTGATGATAACCATGCCGTGGATCAAATCTTTAGATCATATGCTAGAACCTTGTAAATGATCGAACAAATCTATCATCCTGAGTAATGGATATCGATTTCGATCGTCAATTTACTCAGTTCACGGTAATCTATAAATGCAAGGAATGATAACACCATATCTCTTCATGATGACGAGCTCGGTAGAATAAAAGCTTTCTCTGACAACTCTCTCAGTTGTACGGTAATTCTTTTAATTCAGATGGTGCTGACATACAGTGCACACGCCACAGGTGCAACACCGGGAATATAATCAATACCAAATTTAACTTGCCTTAATGGCGAAAGTCTAGGTAATTTACCAACAAATACCTCCTAAAGTCTCAGATAACCGAAACACCTTTTAAATAATTTACTTTAAGTTCTTTCTAGATTACAATATCTATGACTAATTCACAACCATTCACGGTATACTTTCAAGTCTAAATGCAGGATATGGTCATCCATCAAGAATTATTTAGGTCACTTTTGATAATCAACATCTTATCTTTTAGGGGAATTCTACTCGAGTTCCCATCAATTAAGACAATGACATTATGTCATAGTCAATCAATCCATTCTACTAGGACTATCAACTTTCCAGTTTCATTACCGTTGATAAGATGTGAACTTCTCAAAAGACTAATAATAACTCGTAATCCTTCACAATTCAAGGATATCTGGAGACATAACTAACATCAAAAGAGTAAGGTCAACGCATAATCTACACGAGAGAATTTCAAATCAGATAAAGACAGAAACATTTAACGAATATGAATATATCCCATGTTTTCATGAATCGAATACGCATTCGAAAGCTCCTTGGATCGTTACCCAAGTTATTCAAATGGAATCTAATCAAAAGAAATGATAAGAACGTCAATACACCCAATCGGGTATCAGTATTCGATAATTAGATACTTTTCCAAAGAATCTCACCACGAGAGAATTGGACAAGAAGGGGATATCAATTGTCAATTAAGACAATATCCACAGATGATTAAATTTGATTCAGAAGAATAAATGGTACGGGCACATATGTAGGTGTCTCTAACAATATGCCCCTATTTTTCACTTCTTGCAGATCTCGTAAAAATTCAATCTTTCACAATTACAAAGAAAATGTAATGTTTAGTAACAATTTCATGGTGACTACCAATCAGGCTTGCATGGTCCCTTCCAAATTGTATGTAGGCGCGCAACTATATACAATTTTAGGATTAACGATGCAATACTCAGTTCGTCACAACTTTGTCATCATGTTTAGAATAAAAATATTTTCATGCTTAATTCTTGAATAAGAATCAAAATGAATTTACAAAGGTGTTCTTTGTTATGAAAACAGTTAAGTTTTCCAAGGTGTTTCATAAAAAACTTTATTTCGATAACGGTTACTTTTAAATCTCACTTTAAATAGTCCTTATGGTGATGAAAATTCAATTTTTCTCAAGGGATATTGTTTTTATCTTATAAAAACAATGAGTGATCTGCAAAAGAGTGATGGAAAGTTTTTCACCAAGCACTAACTACAATATAATAGGAAATGGGCTTAGCCAATTAATCATGAGGTTCATGACCTCGATGGCACTCAAAAAGAATAATCCACAACGTAACTCAAATCGAGATGAGTACTTGTTCAATGGTTGCATCACTAATGCGAACATTAGGATGAAGCAATAAAAGATAGATAACATCGATACATGTAGGATTTAGAAATCAAAGGTAGTCTTTTCATTAATCACAAACAAGTCAAAATTGTACCGTAACACATTACGTGTCACTATGTCATACAATTCCAAGAACTCATCCTACCAACTGATGTCTCAGTTAAGTTAGGGATTTTTAAAATATAATACAATGAATACTAATCTACATGAGTCATTAGGTGTTCCACCTGTCCTTGAAGATCCATCGGTCCCAATTCAGAAAAAGATTTCTTCAATTTATTTCTTGGACACTGGGCATCCTCGTTAATGGAAAATGGCCTTGGAACAACCCTTAACACGAACCAACAATCATTTAAAACCTTATAGTTCAATCACAGGACTTAACGACTTCCTCTTAACAATCTCATATTCCATACGAGTTAAATGTTTACTTAATTCAAGTTTTCTATCAACTTATACTCAATGCAATATCCTACCTCATTCTCCAATACTTTCAAGCTTATTCTTAGACCTTGAAAGGGCAATAAAAGCTCGATATGAACAACACTTAATTTCCAATCCTATAGCTCCTTCATCAATAGTTATCAAATGAGTCACTAGTATGAAATGACTCATACATTTAATTAGACTTCTCGGAAAGGTACTAGTGGCATGAGGCTTTTGGGTAAAGGCTCCAATGACAGCCTCAAGTGCAACATTCACCCTTTTGATTTCAAATTAAGAATTGGGTGACAACGAATCAGATGACATCTTTCTAGGTGGTGAGGTTTTGTCAAACTCCACTCTATAAGTAAAGATCGTCATGAGATCGATATCAGATTTAATCTCACCAATTCTTCTTCAAGATCATAATCAACTACTATCAACATTTCTACGAATATCAACCATTTTGTTGGGATCATAAATATCCACAACTTGGTTTAGATCTGGAATAGCTAGAATTTCCTACAGAAATAGATTCGATTAATTTGCTAGGGGATTTAGAGTTTCTTTTGACAATCTACGTCGTATAAATACCTCGTATAAGTATTAAAATAATCAACAAACAATCATGTAATCAAATTACATCATATATATATATATATATATATATATATATATATATATATATATATTAAAATAACACTTCTCAGTCTTGGCCTTGTCGGTAACTCGGGAATTCTTCGACACCGTTATAGTCAAAAGATTTTTAGACATTTTGTGAAAAAATGTATACAGTTAAAAGATTTTGAAATGTTTTGTTCAAAACCTTAGTTTTTAAAAATCTTTCGTTCTCTATAACGAGAGCTCTGATACCAAACTGTAACACCCCCAAATATTCATACTTTAGTTCAGCGGAAGAGTCGTTGATGTTACGGGATAGCACATTACTCAAATCATAGACAACGCATAAAAATCGTGTCGTTTTATAATAAAGCATTTTCCATTCATGAATATCAATATTTACATAGGTCCTAAGTCATAATATTTCATACAATTTTACAAAACATTTGAATGGAAATTGTTATTTAAGTGCGGGCATAAATTCTTGTCGTCTTCCCGAGAATTACCTTCAAGTACCTGAGATAAAACATGTTAAAAGAAAAGGTCAGCGAAAACGCCGAGTGAATTCATAGAGTTTAATGAAAACCATTAGTATATCACTGGTATATATAATTATTACAGAAAATCATTTTATACAATTCCTTGTCGTAGTGTAACACTCTCATTTTTCGTATCGTACAGCGGAAGGGTCTTTCAGAGTGTTACGGGATAGCACAATAACTCCAATCATAGACAACACATAAAAATGGTTGTTCAAAGTTTAACATACATTCATTCGATAAAAGTTTTAAATGCGTACAACAGGTCCCAAATTATACAGGTCATTAAGTTTACAAAACACAGACCGAATGAACATTTTTTTAATATTATGTGGGCCATCAGAGTCGATCTCCATCCGGATTACCTTCAAGCACCTGAGATAAAAACATGCAAAAATCATATCAGCGAATGCCGAGTGAATTCATAGAGTTTAATAAAAACCGTTATATAAAACAATCATTTAAAATCAGAACACAAGTATAATATCCGAAGTAAGTCCACGTATTGCTAGTCAGGCAATATATATCAAGCATACATCTTAAACCGTCCATGAGACCGTAGTCTCTATATTACCATGATAGGTAATATATTTATCGTTAATAACGTCGTTATTATGTATAGAATACATTTTTATTTGGATTAGGTAGGATTATTATTAGCCGCATGACATTGTTACCTTACTATGAAAACAGCGGGCCGCGAACCCGACAACAATTTGCCCATCTAAGTTAGCGTGTCGTCACAAAAATCACGCTATGGAATCTTCTCATACATAAATTCGCTTACCAATCAATGTGGTACGACGGGGATCAACCGTCAAGGCGCGAACTGGGGTGATCGTCCCCAAATAGTACTATCAAATGCATAAGCGTCTACCAAATCCCGGCAGTTCACAATTCATGCTAATGGGACTTTAAGGGACATAACCTAACTACTAATAATCCTTTTTGTCTTGTTTATAGGGTCATAGCATCATTCGGGTCCATATCATTAAGCATACAATCGGGACTACTTATGTTCTATTTTTATCAAAATCTAGCATGTTATCTCCCTCGCGGGTTTACAAATCATTTTATAAAACATTTAAAAGAGTGTGAGGCTATGAACTCACGTTGTCAATGAAAGGCGGATTATCGGCTACGGGCGTGCTTCGGTCACGGAAACCTATATAAATAATAATCGGTCTTAGACTTTGTCCAATGACTTTTATCAAAATAACAATATACATATGATGATTTTGTACATATGATGATGATCAAGTGGGTTTATACATCCTTGTTTACTCATTTTAGTGTTTACGTTTTGGTAACGTCTTACTAGTTCGCTAGTTTTACCTATTTACCTATTTTAAGTCCATTAAGGCTTTTATAAGTTCTTTAACTTGTTTTAGTAAATTTTATACCTATATTATCAGTATATATACTTTTCATGTGGGGCCCAAATGGGTTAAGCCCAATAAGTTCTTTTTACAAGTTTTTATCTTATTAAGTCCAATTATTAGTCCAATATGTTTAGTTAGCTCGTAAATGTCCGTATTTCTTATAGTTCGGGTTTTATCGGTTTTTACTTGTATTAGTTACTTATACATCAGTATATGACTTTTATGAACTTTACATTAGACGGGTTTGATCGTCTAAGTTTTATTTGGCGAAAAACGTTAATTTTACGGCGATAGCCGAAAAAGTCGTAAAAATCAAGTTTATAGTTTTTATTACTTATAAATATTATTTCACTAACATTTATATAATTTATCCATTTAATTAACCTTTTATATATTTATATAAATTATTTTTATAAGTTAGTGGGTTTATATTTTTATATTTTATACATAATAATGTGAGTGCTTATATAATATTAATAAACATTAATTCCAAAAATCTGATTTTTAACTTCATGTTCACCATTTTTAACATATCTAGAGTTCTATCATGAATTAGAAGCTCATTTTTGGGTGACATGTTCTTCATATTATGTGCTACATTTAACTTAGTTATAGCTACTGCCCATTTTGAGTTTAATTTGCCTTAACAGTCCCTACAAAACTGCTTATTCAGATTAGACCACCTAACTTGTTTTGATCATATCTCACTCATTATTTTGATTCCATTGCATGGCCAACTCTCACATGTGTATAACATCTTATACTTACTGTAAATGGATCAAACCATGCAATTTTATCAGTTCATCGTTTAGTTTTCTACTGTTTTTATACAGCCAACTAAATAATCAAGATTTTAGCCTCATTTCTTATAGTTATCATCCTTTTTAAGCATATTTATCAACACTTGATCCCCACACAACATTTTTATCATCATATATACATCATATACATATACAAGATGAAAGAAAATATATTTTTTCTTTACAAAATAACAAGAGAAAAATGGAGAGGATGATCTTCTTTACCAACCAAGTGCTTTTCTTGTTTTTGGAAGACAAGAACTTGATGACTACAACAAGTAACTCCAAGACCATCAAATATCAAGAACATATGTTGGAAAATCAGCCCTAGGAAACAAGCAAGTCACCTCCAAAGATGTTAATATGGCCACCAAATGATCAAGGCTTCAAGAGAACTCCTTAATAGAGCTAGTAAACATGTGTTTCATGGCTAGAAGAGATCAAATGGGGTGTTTGTTGCTATATTTTGGACGGCAAGGGGAGTAGTTTTGAGAGAGTTTGATGTTGAATTGCATGTATGAAATGGTGGAAGTGAAAACAAGTAGCTAGTTTTGATAGTTAGTGGAATGGTAAAATGCTTAAGGTGTAAGCTAGCTTACACATGTAATGTGTTAGCTTAACTTGATGCCACCTTAGTGGTGTGGTGTCAAGTTTGCCGTCCCAACTAAGCTAGTGGGGTGGGACAATGTGTTTTGTCCCATCTCACTATTTTACGGGTATTTCTCGATTCTAGTTTTCTCGATTTGCGTGCCCTCGGGTCGTTTTACGAAAAACGTTTTTATAAATTATGAATCAACGTCACAAAACGAATACAATAAAAATTGTCTCATCAAAAACGGAGTTCAAAAACGTAAATACGTAATCCTAAGGTTTCCGGTTTAGTCGTAAAAGACGCCAAATTATGCACGTAAGCCCAAATTTAAATCCGTAAATTGTGAGTTCGTCAACCAATACAAAAATAAGTTTCAAAATATATACGAGAAAATATTTCACTACCTGAAAATGTTAGATTGTCACAGCTTTTCCTCCTAAAAGGGATCAACGTCCTCGTGATCCATTTCATTTGGATGTCCGTTTCTTATTGAAATCGAAGAGGTGCGGATATTTCTTCCACATTTCGTCCTCTCGTTCCCAAGTATACTCCGGTCCATGCTTTGAATTCCATCGGATCTTGACAATAGGTATCCGACTATGTTTCAGTTGCTTTACCTCACGATCCATAACTTCTATGGGCTCTTTGATAAAATGCAACTTCCCATCTATTCGAACCTTACCTAACGGGATTTTCTCATCACTCACTGCTAGACATTTCTTCAGATTAGATACATGGAATGTGTTGTGAACACCATGAAGTTCTGGGGGTAACTCTAGTTTGTAAGCCACCGGACCTACTCTAGATAAAATCTTAAAGGGTCCAATATAACGGGGATTCAATTTCCCTCGTTTTCCAAATCTTATAACGCCTTTCCATGGCGATACCTTCAACATTACTTGGTCACCCACTTCAAACTCCATTGGCTTCCGCCGCACATCCGCGTAACTTTTCTGTCTACTACGGGCAGTCAACAACCTATTCTTAATCTTAACTATCATCTTCGTAGTCTCCCGGATCAATTCCGGTCCCGTGAGCTAGGTATCCCCAACTTCACTCCAACATACAGGAGATCTACACTTCCTACCATACAAAGCTTCAAACGGTGCAGCCTTAATACTAGAATGGTAACTATTGTTATACGAAAACTCTGCTAACGACAAATGTTTATCCCAATTCTTACCAAAGTCTAACACACAAGCTCTCAACATATCTTCAAGTGTTTGTATCGTCCTTTCACTCTGCCCATCAGTCTGGGGGTGATAAGCAGTGCTCATGTCGAGATTCGTTCCCAAAGATCTTTGGAGAGATTTCCAAAAATTCGATGCGAATCTAGGATCTCGATCTGAAATGATCGATACAGGCACTCCATGCTTACATACAACATTATCAAGGTATATACCAGTCAGCTTCTCCAGTGAGAACTGCTCTTTAACCGGAATGAAGTGTGCTGATTTGGTCAGTCTGTCGACAATAACCCAAATTGAATTGTTTCCAGATGATGTTCTAGGAAGCTTGGTGATAAAGTCCATCGTAATTCGCTCCCACTTCCATTCAGGAATCTTTGGTTGTTGAAGTAGTCCTGATGGCTTTTGATGTTCAGCTTTAACTCTAGCACAAGTCAAGCATTGAAGAACATACATAGCTATGTCAGCTTTCATATTCGGCCACCAGTACAACTTCTTCAAATCACGGTACATCTTATCAGATCCCGGATGAATGGAATACTTAGATTTATGGGATTCTAACATAATCAAATCTCTTAAGCCTCCAAACTTAGGTATCCACATACGAACTCTTAAGCATTTCACTCCACCAGTTCTAACCTCTAAAGGATCTCCTTCTCCTCGGAACCCTTCATTAACAAAATTCTCCTTCTTACAAGCTTCTATTTGCGCATTTCTAATTTGCTCAGGAAAATTATTGTGCACGGTCAAGACTAGAGAACGCACCCTGATAGGCTCTCTATCTTTCCTACTTAACGCATCGGCAACAACATTGGCTTTTCCTGGGTGTTATTTTATATCACAATCATAATCACTTAACAACTCTATCCATCTTCGTTGCCTCATGTTCAATTCCTTCTGACCGAGAATATACTGTAGGCTTTTGTGATCGGTGAATACCGTACACTTGGTGCCATACAAATAATGTCTCCACAACCTAAGAGCAAAGACTACAGCTCCTAGCTCAAGATCATGAGTAGTATAATTCTCCTCATTCTTCCTTAATTGCCTAGAAGCATAAGCTATAACTTTCTCTCGCTGCATCAAAACAGCTCCATAACCTCTAAGAGATGCATCACAATACACTACAAAATCTTCACTCCCGTCGGGTAATGATAAGATTGGCGCACTACATAATTTTTGCTTCAATGTCTGAAATGCTCCATCTTCATCACTTCCCCAAACGAAAGGTTTATTCTTCTGAGTAAGCTTAGTCAAGGGTTTAGCTATCAAAGAAAATTCTTTAATGAATCGCCTATAATAGCCAGCTAATCCTAAGAACTGTCGCACTTCCGTTGGCGTTGTCGGTGCAGACCAATTCTTAATAGCTTCAACCTTTGCAGGATCAACATGAATTCCATCTTTGTTAATCACATGACCAAGAAATTGAACAGAATCTAACCAGAAATCACACTTCGAAAACTTAGCATACAACCTTTCATCCTTCAACAAGTTCAAAACAATCCTCAAATGTTCTCTATGTTCATCTTCATTCTTAGAATAGATTAGAATATCGTCAATAAACACAATCACAAATTTATCCAAGTAGGGCTTGCACACTCGATTCATTAAATCCATGAAAACCGCAGGTGCGTTAGTTAACCCAAATGGCATTACTTGAAATTCATAGTGTCCATAACGAGTTCTAAATGTAGTTATAGGAATATCTTCTTTACGGACGCGAAGTTGGTGATATCCTGACCGCAAATCTATCTTAGAATACACACTAGATCCTTGCAGTTGATCAAACAAATCATCAATCCTAGGTAAAGGATATCGATTTTTAATTGTCAACTTATTCAGTTCCCTATAATCAATGCACATACGAAAAGATCCATCCTTCTTCTTAACGAACAAGACTGGAGATCCCCAAGGCGATGAGCTCGGTCGAATAAAACCTTTATCAGACAACTCCTTAAGTTGCTCAGATAACTCCTTTAATTCAGAAGGGGCTAATCGGTAAGGCGCACGTGCCACCGGTGCAGCACCAGGAATTAAATCGATTCGAAACTCTACTTGCCTTATCGGTGGAAGTCCGGGTAAATCTTTAGGAAATACCTCAGGAAATTCACAAATAATAGGTACATCTTCCAATCGTTTCTCCCTAGACTCATTCCCGGTCACTTGAGCCAAAAATAACTCACAACCGTTCCTGATGTACTTTTGGACTTTAATACATGAAACGATTTTCAAACGGGATTCACCTCGACTACCATCAATTACTAACGTCCTATTCCTAAGAGGAATCTTAACCTTCTTCTCTCCACATAAAATAGTAGCATTATTCAACGACAACCAATCCATACCAATAATAATATCAAAACTACCTAATTCTATCAACATCAAATCAATCGGAAAGGAATGGTTCAAGAGATTTAGAGAGCATCCTTCTAATAGCTTATTAATTTTCACTAATTTGCCATTAGCCAATTCCACTTCGTAACTGGTACTTATCTCAACAGGTTCAATATCAATAAGGGCACTAAATTTAGTGGATACAAAGCTCCTATCGGCACCCGAATCGAATAAAGCAACATCATAATGATTGTTGAGTAAAAACGTACCGGTAACGACATTCAGATCCTCTTTCTTCACCTCGATTGTTCCAAGTTGGTAGATACCACCCTGGGGGTTTCTTCCAGGTACAATCGCTTTCAACTTGGGGCATTCCGATTTCCTATGACCTTCTTCATTACAGTTGAAGCGATGGTTCCCTTCTTACACCTTTCAACCTTGTGTCCAAGCTTTCCGCAATTTCTGCACTTCCAGCAGTCGCCAGCATGCCTCTTGTTGCCACACTTAGGACATCTATCATCGTTGCGCGGTGCATTGTAGGTAAGAGCATTTGCATTCCCCTTTCTCTGGTTCTGACGGCGATTGAAATTCTTCCTATTATCACCTCTATCTACACGATCACCGTCACCCTTTCTTTTCTCACCTACACGGGCTTCATCTTCCTTATCCTGAATTATCTGTCCAATGAGTTGGTAAGCCATTCGAACAGCATCATCAATGGTCAGTGGTTTCGATGATGTCACGTCCCCCCGGATATTCCTGGTCAACCCTTTAAAATATTGCTCAATTCGGATCTCTTCGGGTTCAACCAATCGAGGACATAGCAAGGCCAACTCATGGAATCAGTTTGTGTAACTATCAATGTCCACACCTTTCATTCTCAAATGAATCAACTCTTGTTCTAACCTAATGATCACACTACGAGGACAAAACTCCAAAGTCATCCACTTCTTAATTTCAGCCCAAGGAGTAGCATTAGCAGCATCAAGACCCATGAAAGCAATTCTCCCGTTCCACCAAGTCAACGCACGACCTTTAAGAGTAGCCATAGCAAAAGTCACCTTATCTTCCTCCTTACACTTACTAATCCGAAACACCGATTCAATCTTCTCAATCCACTGGCTTAATCCTACAGCACCTTCAGTTCCATTAAAAGGTAGAGGTTCACACTTCATGAACGTCACATAAGTACAGCCACCAACTTCAGGTGCATTAGTTGCAAGTCCTCCTACATTTCCTCCAGCATTAGCATTCACATTATTAGCATTCACATTCACATTAGTACCGCCAATTCCACTACCGCAAGCTCCACTACCGCCAGCTTCATTTCTAGCATTTGCCATAAATTCAGTCATAGATGCGGTAACTTGCTCTGTAATAATCCTACGTACATCATCCTCAGTCACAGCCTTCTTGGGCGGCATAGTTCTATAATTTAACAATTTCAAAGTATTAAGCATCCATCCAACCAAGGATTCATATAATATGGATCGAATTCATAATCAAGATACAAATAAGGCACAATATGGAATTCAAGACAAGATACATATTTCATTTGATCTGAAACAAAAGTATTGTCTTAGTACATCCCATATCAAAGTTCTAGCACTATATACACTCAAAATTCGTGCCAAGTCTATTACTAACAAGTCGGTTCAGTCAAAGCTACAAAGTACAAAAGATATAAAGGTAACTACTAAATACAGACTGGTCTACTGAGAACCGCCAGATGGTCCATCATCCATCGTCTTCTGAATCTTCGTCGGACGATCACTAGACACATCTTCAGCTGGGCGCTTACGGATCACTCCTCTTTCAACAATATCAGCATAAAATCTACTGCTCCATCCCACGGATATATTCAGCTCCTTCTCAGCTTTCTCACGCATCGCACGAGCCACACTCAACTGAATCTCCATAGTATTCACCTTTCTCTTCATAGCAGCAAACTCACCACTTTCTAACACCGATAACCTCCTAAAAGCCTCATTCAAACCATGCTCTACATCACTCAAATCCAAACTAAGCAATTCTCGCTCTTTCTCACCAACCTTAGTCTTCGACTCCAAATAAGCAACCTGAGTCTGAACAACACCTAATCCAACCTCTGTCATACAACTCTTAACACGGGAAGCATCTAGATCACGTCTCAAGGCCCATGGTGCAAGACCATCAATATGAGTAGCCTCTCGAGCACTAGACGACTCTCCTATCTCACATCTATGAGTAGCAATACCATCTGTACCGTCAGGTGCATCATCATCCTCATCCTCCTTTGATTCAGAATCAGATTCAGACGATTAAGACATTTCATCCCTAGGTAACTCATCCTCAGAATCAGATAAACAAACTGGTGGGGGCAAAGGCTCGCCCTCTGGAACATCATACGGATAAATAAGCTCAGCTTCCTCATCGTCATCAACCTCAACATCTATTCCTACATCCTCCTCGACATCCTCGTCGTCAATATCCTCATCTAAATTATCTAACCCAATCTCATCATCATTCTCAATATCAACATTCTCAATATCCACATTCTCAATCTCATTCTCTACCAAGTCAACCTGAAGGGCAATCTGATCTCCTAGTCCTAACTCGGGCTCGGGATCCTCAAATGGTTCCTCCGCATCATCGATATCATAATCTACTAAGTCTAAATAAGGATCATCATCTACATTAGGTTCGGGAATAGCATGGTTTTCTACAGGAATATTAGGGTCAGCCATGACAATCTGCATTTATATATATATCTCGTATTAGGATAACATACTAGTTAAACAATTACATAATGAAATCACGATATATACATATATATAAATTAAATTATATATATCAAAATATATATCTTCTCAATAGGGCTTGTTGGTAACGTCGGAGATCTCTAGCACCGTTATAGTCAAAAGATTTTTCAAATATTTTCTCAAATGTTCATTGTCAAAAGATTTTGAAAAGTTTTTGTTCAAAACCTTGGTTTTTTTTAAATCTTTTGTTCTCTATAACGAGAGCTCTGATACCAAACTGTAACACTCTCATTTTTCGTATCGGTACAGCGGAAGGGTCTTTCAGAGTGTTACGGGATAGCACAATAACTCCAATCATAGACAACACATAAAAATGGTTGTTCAAGGTTTAACATACATTCATTCAATAAAAGTTTTAAAAGCGTACAACAGGTCCCAAATTATACAGGTCATTAAGTTTACAAAACACAAATCGAATGAACATTTTTTTAATATTATGTGGGCCATCAGAGTCGATCTCCATCCGGATTACCTTCAAGCACCTGAGATAAAAACATGCCAAAATCATATCAGCGAATGCCGAGTGAATTCATAGAGTTTAATAAAAACCGTTATATAAAACAATCATTTAAAATCAGAACACAAGTATCATATCGGAAGTAAGTCCACGTATTGCTAGTCAGGCAATATATATCAAGCATACATCTTAAACCGTCCATGAGACCGTAGTCTCTATATTACCATGATAGGTAATATATTCATCGTTAATAGCGTCGTTATTATGTATAGAATACATTTTTATTTGGATTAGGTAGGATTATTATTAGCCGCATGACATTGTTACCTTACTATAAAAACAGCGGGCCGCGAACCCGACAACAATTTTCCCATCTAAGTTAGCGTGTCGTCACAAAAATCACGCTATGGAATCTTCTCATACATAAATTCGCTTACCAATCAATGTGGTACGACGGGGATCAACCTTCAAGGCACGAACTGGGGTGATCGTCCCCAAATAGTACTATCAAATGCATAAGCGTCTACCAAATCCCGGCAGTTCACAATTCATGCTAATGGGACTTTAAGTGACATAACCTAACTACTAATAATCCTTTTAGTCTTTTTTATAGGGTCATAGCATCATTCGGGTCCATATCATTAAGCATACAATCGGGACTACTTGTGTTCTATTTTTATCAAAATCTATCATGTTATCTCCCTCGCGGGTTTACAAATCATTTTATAAAACATTTAAAAGAGTGCGAGGCTATGAACTCACGTTGTCAATGAAAGGCGGATTATCGGCTACGGGCGTGCTTCGGTCACGGAAACCTATATAAATAATAATCGGTCTTAGACTTTGTCCAATGACTTTTATCAAAATAACAATATACTTATGATGATTTTGTACATATGATGATGATCAAGTGGGTTTATACATCCTTGTTTACTCATTTTAGTGTTTACGTTTTGGTAACGTCTTACTAGTTCGCTAGTTTTACCTATTTACCTATTTTAAGTCCATTAAGCCTTTTATAAGTTCTTTAACTTGTTTTAGTCCATTTTATACCTATATTATCAGTATATATACTTTTCATGTTTGGCCCAAATGGGTTAAGCCCAATAAGTTCTTTTTACAAGTTTTTATCTTATTAAGTCTAATTATTAGTCCAATATGTTTAGTTAGCTCGTAAATGTCCGTATTTCTTATAGTTCGGATTTTATCGATTTTTACTTGTATTAGTTACTTATACATCAGTATATGACTTTTATGAACTTTACATTAGACGGGTTTGATCGTCTAAGTTTTATTTGGCGAAAAACGTTAATTTTACGGCGATAGCCGAAAAAGTCGTAAAAATCAAGTTTATAGTTTTTATTACTTATAAATATTATTTCACTAACATTTATATAATTTATCCATTTAATTAACCTTTTATATATTTATATAAATAAGTTTTATAAGTTAGTGGGTTTATATTTTTACATTATAATGTGAGTGCTTATATAATATTAATAAACATTAATTCCAAAAATCTGATTTTTAACTTCATGTTCACCATTTTTAACATATCTAGAGTTCTATAATGAATTAGAAGCTCATTTTTAGGTGACATGTTCTTCATATTATGTGCTACATTTAACTTAGTTATAGCTACTGCCCATTGTGAGTTTAACTTGCCTTAACAGTCCCTACAAAACTGCTTATTCAGATTAGACCACCTAGCTTGTTTTGATCATATCTCACTCATTATTTTGATTCCATTGCATGGCCAACTCTCACATGTGTATAACATCTTCAACTTACTGTAAATGGATCAAACCATGCAATTTTATCAGTTCATCTTCTAGTTTTCTACTGTTTTTATACAGCCAACTAAATAATCAAGATTTTAGCCTCATTTCTTATAGTTATCATCCTTTTTAAGCATATTTATCAACACTTGATCCCCACACAACATTTTTATCATCATATATACATCATATACATATACAAAATGAAAGAAAATACATTTGTTCTTTACAAAATAACAAGAGAAAAATGGAGAGGATGATCTTCTTTACCAACCAAGTGTTTTTCTTGTTTTTAGAAGACAAAAACTTGATGACTACAACAAGTAACTCCAAGACCATCAAATATCAAGAACATATGTTGGAAAATCAGCCCTAGGACACAAGCAAATCACCTCCAAAGATGTTAATATGGCCACCAAATGATCAAGGCTTCAAGAGAACTCCTTAATGGAGCTAGTAAACATGTGTTTCATGGCTAGAATAGATCAAATGGGGTGTTTGTTGCTATATTTTGGACGGCAAGGGGAGTAGTTTTGAGAGAGTTTGATGTTGAATTGCATGTATGAAATGGTGGAAGTGAAAACAAGTATCTAGTTTTGATAGTTAGTGGAATGGTAAAATGCTTAAGGTGTAAGCTAGCTTACACATGTAATGTGTTAGCTTAACTTGATGCCACCTTAGTGGTGTGGTGTCAAGTTTGCCGTCCCAACTAAGCTAGTGGGGTGGGACAATGTGTTTTGTCCCATCTCACTAGTTTACGGGTATTTCTCGATTCTAATTTTCTCGATTTGCGTGCCCTCCGGTCGTTTTACGAAAAACGTTTTTATAAATTATGAATCAACGTCACAAAACGAATCCAATAAAAATTGTCTCATCAAAAACGGAGTTCAAAAACGTAAATACGTAATCCTAAGGTTTCCGGTTTAGTCGTAAAAGACGCCAAATTATGCACGTAAGCCCAAATTTAAATCCGTAAATTGTGAGTTCGTCAACCAATACAAAAATAAGTTTCAAAATATTATACGAGAAAATATTTCACTACCTGAAAATGTTAGATTGTCACACGTAGGCCATAAAATAAGCCAAAAATATTTCATACAAATCTTTGTTGTAAATCATACTAAAGGGTTTTGCCTTCAAAACCATTATACGAACCAATGTCGTAAAAACATCATACAATACGTTTTATAACGTTGTATAGAGTTAAATAAAAACCGTTATATGAATATGGTTATATAAAACAAAAACACGAACATAATATCAATAATAAGACCGTGTATTGCTAGTCAGGCAATATATTGTAATTCAATGCGTATAGCAGTATTTTCGTTATCGGATTATTATGAGCCGCATGACATTGCTACCTTACTAGAACAAACAACGGGTAGCTAACCCGAACTCATTTGCCCATCTAAAACAGCGTGTCGTCACAATAATCACGCTTATATAATTCTTCTCATACATAAATTCGCTTACCAATCAATGTGGCACGACGGGGATCAATCGTCAAGGCGTGAACTGGGGTGATCTTCCCCAAATAGTAATATTATATGCATAAGCGTCTACCAAATCCTGGTAGTTCACAATTCATGCTAATGGGACTTTTAGTGACATAACCTAACTAATAATAATCCATTTCATTTCGTTCATCGGGTCATATAATCATTCATCGGGTCATATAATCATTCGGGTCCAAATCAATAAACAAACAATCGGGACAACTGGTGTCCTATTTTATTAAAACTAACATGTTATCTCCCTCGCGTGTTTATAAAACATTTCCATAAAAGGCTATGAACTCACGTTGATTGGGAAAGGCGGTTATCGGCGATTTAGATGTACGGTACGTGCTTCAACCACGGAAACATAGACAAATAATACTCGTCTTAGACTCTTTTCCAATGAATTTATAAAAACAATGGCTATGTATATATATGATGATATTATAAATATGATGATGATCATGTGGGAGTTTATATCTTCATACACATTATAGTGTTATGTGTTAGTCAAATTTTTGACTAGTTACACTAGTTTCAATCTAATTCCATATTAAGGCCCAATAGGCCCATTAAAAGCCTATTAAGAGTTCAACTCTTTATATTAATCCATTTATACTTTTAATATCAGGACTTTACTCATATGTTAGGCCCAAGTGGGTTAATCCCAATGAGTAAGTCCATTCGTGTTTATCCAAACTAGTTGGGTCAATAGCCTAATAAGGCTACTTTGACCCGTTAATGTCCATAAGTTATAAAGCTCGGGTTTTATCGGTTTTTACTTGTCATATGTACTTATACATCAGTAGATAAGTTATAAAAAGTTTAAATTAGACGGTTCCGACCGTCTAAGTTTAATTTGACGAAAACGTTAATCTTTCGGTTTTAGCCGAAAAGACGTAAAACTTATGTATATAGTTTTATAACTTATAAAACTTATCAAATTTCCATTTTTATAAAATGTACCATTTACTTATCAAAGTATATACTTATTTATATGTAATATATAAGTTAGTGGATTTTAGGTAAACATTTTATATTAGTTTTATTTGAGTGCTCATTTTATAATATATACATTTATTTTACAAATCTGATTATTATTTTCACTTTCACCATTTTTATCATATCTTGAGTTCTACAAGGAGATAGAAGCTCATTTTTGGGTGGCACAACCTACATATTATGTGCTAAAATTAACTCAGATTAGCTACTACTCAATCAATCTCTAAATGTCTCTAACAGTCCGTACAAAACAGACTACTCAGATTTGAACTTCGATATTGTTTTGATCATATCTCACTCATTTTAGGGATACCATTGTGTGGCCAACTCTAACATATGTATAAGTCTCACATCTTACTGTATATTAATTTATACAAGCCATTTTAACAATTTATCATAGGGTTATTTACTGTTTTATACAACACATGATCTCCACATAATATTTTTATCATCATATATAATCATATACATATACATCAAGAAAGAAAATACAATTTACATTTACAAAAATAACAAGTAAATAGGAAGGATGATCTTGTTACTGCCAAGATTATGAAAGTTAAGATCAAACTTGACTTTTGTTGGCAAAACTTGTGGTACACCAATATCAACTTCAAGATCACCAATCTTCAAGCACACATTGTGGAAAATCCTCCCCAAGACACCAAGGAAACTTCTCTTTAGGTGTGAAAATCACCACCAATCAATAGAGCTTCAAAAGGGCATCATCATATGTGTGAATAACATAAGATTTTATGGTTGAATCAAGATCAAATGGGGTGTTTTGGTTGAACAGTGGACGGAAAGGAGAGGGTGAGATGAGAGAGTTGTGTGTTTTTGCATGGATGGAAAATGAAGCTAATGGTTTAGCTTTGGTTGTTTTAAGGTGAAGATTTGTAAGTAAACTAAGACAAGTGTCGTACTTACTATGTAAGCTTGACACCTCATGGTGTGTTGTAGCTTATACTTGGCCGTCCCATGTGTAGGGGTGGGGCAAGTTTATCTTGTCACATCCCCATTTATATACGGGTACTCCTCGATTCTAGTTTCCTCGATTTACGTGCCCTCGGGTCGTTTTACGAAAAATGTTTTTATAAATTATGAATCAACGACACAAAACGAATCTAATAAAAATTGTCTCATCAAAAACGTAAATACGTAATCCTAAGGTTTCCGGTTTAGTCGTAAAGGACGTTAAATTATGCACGTAAGTCCTAATCTCTTCTCGTAAATTTATGAGTTTATGAACCAACACAAATTTAAAATTCCAAAATTATATTCACGGATAAATTTATTTCTAGAAATGTCGGACTGTCACCAAAATGATGTATGTAAACGTAAGCACGTAACGTAGAATTCTCCGGTTTAGACGTAGTCGATGCTATTTCAAGATGTAAACCCAAATTTCTTCCCAAAAATGAGTGAGTTCATAATATAACATTAAAATAATGTTTTTAAATAGTACTTGAGAATAAAATATCGATCATAAATTGACGGATTGTCACATGAGGTTGATGAAAGATCTAGTACGGAATACATAAGGGACTTAAATCAGGATTTTTATGAAAGAGCCCTTTTTGGCAAACATCAAACATTATATCAAAAGAACTAGATTTGCGGGAAATCAATCCACTGAGGGAGTGGACTATTTTAGATGTGGCAAAATAGGGCATTTTTCAAAATATTATCTTTCAAAAACACCCTTGGCATCTTACAAAAATCCAAATTCATCATGAGGGAATGATAATTTTCAACCAAAGTTTACATGAAAACTGATTCAGGCTCCTTCAAATAACCAAAGCTTTTAAAACAATAAGAAAATTGAAAAGGAATACAAATATGAGTAGGTCAAAGCAAAGCTTGCAATTTTAGAAGCTGGACCATCAAGTGCTCAGGCTCAGAAACATAGTCAAAATAAAGCTAAAGGGTTGGTAGCTGAAACCTTTGATTGGGATGATGAAGAAGTATCTTCACAGGATGAAGAAGTCAAATATCAAGTGTTGATGGCTCTAGCTGATGATGCACTGACTGTTGAAAAAAATCATGCTAGAAATAGAGAATGGGTAGACATCACCATGAGAAAGGTAAACATACTCTTATCTATGGATGATGAATCTGACTGGAAAAAATACCTTAAGTATATAAACATCGATTTATCGTTTGTTGAAGAGTAAATATTAAACCTTCTTTCAAAATATAACAAAATTATTTTTGAAATAAACAAATGTAGAGATGATTTACTTATTTTGAAACAAGCTAAATTAGAAGCAGTAAGTTTTCAACTTCAGAACATTGAACTTACTCAACTTAATCATGCTCTTCAAGAACAACTTTAGGAAGAAAAACGGATCAATGAAAAAGGACCAATAGATCCACCTTAGTTTCTCAGTGCATTAATAGTCAAATCCCTACCAAAAAGAAGAAAATTCGTGGGGCAAGTCAACTCACTGAGAAGCCACCTACTAAGGAATTGAGTGAAAAGGCATTCCTCCCAACCTCAGTAAGGTTTGATCAAGAAATGATACCTAAATTAAAAGATTGGGTTGAAAGATCAATCCCTGATAGTGTATTACCTAACTTTAACACTGGAAAAATCTTGATACCTAAAACTCAGGTTGTCAATGAAATGCTTGGACTTACTGAGAAGCCTGATGTCTTAATAAATCTAGTAACACTAAATCATCAAGTGTTACTGAGACAGCCATTCCGACTCCTTTGCCTCCATTGAAAACTCTTCAAGGAGCAAGTCCATCCTCAAGATAAAGCCTTTATCTTATTAGGAACACTCACCTAGAGAAAGAGCTGGTTTAGGTTGTTCAGAACAAATAAAGCCTGACTCAAAGGATTCATATAATAACATTGAGTCAGGAACTATCACTGGAAAAATAATTGAACCCACATCTTCCTCATGTATTCCTACAAACTCAATTATTGCCACTCTTATTGTTAATAAAGAGGAATTGGCTAAACTGTTTCAAATGTTCATGGAAGAAAAGCTGAACTCAGCTTCAAAAACTCAGGGTGAAACATCTATGTCCTCACAGCCTGAATCATCAAAAAGTAACAAACTAGAACCCGAGTCTTCCAAGAATGTTAAAACCAGACCTATGCATTCCTGTAAACTCTACCACTACACAAATCACACCACTGATAATTGCTTTAGAGTACTCTATTGCATGAAATGCAAGGGCGATGATCACATGACTGCTGATCATGATGTTTACATGACTTCTATTAGAAATTCTAATAGATATAATGCACAACCTTATAACTATGGGCCCACCTTTAAACAAATCAAGAAGTTTAAGGCTAAGCCTTTTCCACCATGTATACATCATGGCCTATAGACCTGACGATTGATTATATTATCTTGATTGTGAAATTTGTGGAAGAAATGATCACTCTACCCTAGGTCACAATAGGATCATTATGGTCAGAAGAAGTATGCTAGATGAGTCATCTCAAACTATTGAATCCTCAATAGGAAAAAGCTGCAACACGTGTGGAAGCACTATTCATTGCACCTCAAACCATGCTGAGTTTGAATATTTCAAACGAGGTGAAAGACGTCAGGTTCCAAGAGCCAAATAGCCTACTAGAAAGTGGGCTTACAAGAGGCACTAATCCACCTTGTTATTTGTGTAGAAACACTTCAAGGAGCATGTATGGTACTGATAGGTGTGAAAACACCCATCCTTTTGCCACTTATTTCCGGCTAAAACAAGACCAAAACACGTATTTAATATCATCTGTTTGGAATTATGCGTGGTTTTTGTGTTTATTGTGTTTTCAGAGTCAACCGGATGAATATTGAAGAAAACATGGGATTGCACGGGTTTTATCAAGGAAAAAGAATCAAGACGAAGTCTATTGTCCAAGAGATGCAAAAGATTTGAAGTCATTGTGCCTATTTGAAGATTTATCGAAGAATAGAGCCAAAGATGGAAGATTCATTTATGTCGAAGAACTCGAGTCTATTAAACAAAAGATTATAAGACGAGTTGGAATTATTCACCGACACTTCTCAAATCCAAGTAGGAAACGTTTATTTAAAGAAGCGTGAAGACTAAAGAAGAAACAAGAAAAAGAAGCCCAAACCAAAGCCCAATCACAAGCCCACCACCACAAGACACGCCTATAAATAGGACTCTACTTCACAAATTTCACACACATAGTTTTTTAGGTAGTTTGTAGCTTTTCATTCTCTCTAGTTTTAGAGAGAGAAAGTTCTAAACTTTCTCTCAATAGATTTCATCTTTTTCTTTCAAGATCAAACCTTTGTACTAATTTTCATTAATCAAGTTCAAGTTTTTATCTTTTAATCTTTAATCTCATCCTTCCTTTCTTTGATTTTGATTGATTTTGGTACAAGTCTCGAATGATCCGTGTTGTTCATCAATGATTTTGTGCTTAAAAAGTTAATCTTTTATGTTTTCCTAAGTTGCTATACGAATAAGCTTTGAGATCCTTGTGCTTATTGGCTTATTTGTTAGTTTTACTCATTTACTTTTTAAAGTTTTTATAAAAAGTTCATCTTTTCATCTTTTGATTTATGTTTTTGCTTATTTGAAGCTTAGATAAAGTTGTTTTTAGTGCTTATTTGATCATCTTAAGATTGGATTCGAGCTAGTTTAGTGATTGGCTTATTCGTAGCTTTTTCACTTTGCTTAAAATTCGGATCAAAAGGGATTTCGGAAAGGGCAAAACCCCTTTCCGATTGGATTATTCCGACCAGGCAACACCCCTTATTCTGATCGCAGTGATCGGAAAAGGGTTTTAATATTCCGATTGTAACCTATTTTGATTATTCCGATTGGGACCTCTTTGTACTATTCCGATTGGTAAGTTTCAAATATATTGCGATTGCCTTAAGTTTTTAGATATTCCGATTGTGCCCTCTTGTCCCTTATTCCGATCATTGTCAAATTCATATATTCCGATCAGCATCATTGTGTTTTATTCCGATTGCTCTCTTGTTTACATTCCGATCAATCAGATCGGAATACATTCCGATTGGGCCTAGTTTGTTTATTCCGATTGGAACTTTTTGCTATATTCCGTTCTTACTTTATTTTAGTACTTTTCAACTAAGTTCATATTTTTACAAAGTTTTCCAAGTGTTAGTTTTTATTTAGTGATCATTTATTTTTCTAGTATAATCTTAAAGTTTTCAAACATTTATTTTTACACTCGCCTTTTTACTTTAATCATTTAAAGCTTTAAGTTTACTCTTCGACACTTAATTAATTGTTATTAGTTTAAATTAGATAAACAAATCATCACCTTTTCATTAACCAAGAACAAATCATTCCACTTAGAACCGAGATCAATTCGAGAGGATATCGAGAGAATATAGAACCCATTGAAAATCATAGTATTAAATGGCGCCGCTGCCGGCTCTTCTCGTTAAGATCAACAGTTTTTTGTGAGAACTTAGATTTTGGGATCCGTTCACCGTGAACGTTACTTTTTCATAAAAATTTTCAAAAACCTTAAAAAATATAAAATTTTCAAAAATCCTAAAAATAAAAAAACATAAAAACCAAAAATATTTTTGCTTTGTTTTTGCCTTGTTAGTTCTTTTGCAGGTGTATGCGCACTCGATCAACGTCTTATCAAGAGCCCGAGCCTCTCGATAACTTAGACATGGCCGGTGTACAAAACAACAACATACCACCTCAAAACAATAATAACAATAACAATCCACCGTTCAACAACATGAATAATAACAACAACAATGAGCCTCTACCGGACAATCGCCCGATGATTGAACTTCTGCAAGCTCATGTAGATGGCAACACTGATCCAATTGTTATACCCGCGATTGAAGCCAACAACTTTGAGCTCAAATCCGGCTTTATCTAGATGGTCTCTGCTCAACCATTCTTGGGGCGTACCATTGATGACCCACATGACCACATCAAGAGATTCTTGTAACTCACTAACCCGGTCAAATTCAATGGTGTTCCACAAGAGGTAATCCGGTTACAACTTTTTCCCTTTTCTTTAGAGGGACAAGCCCGGCATTGGCTTGCTAAGGAACCGCCACAGAGTATTCTTTCGTGGACGGATTTGGAAACCAAGTTTATCAATTACTTTTTCCCACCCTCTCGTACTACCGCTTTGCGGAATGAAATCATAAATTTTGAACAAAAGTACGATGAGTCGTTTAGTGAATCTTGGGACCGTTTCAAAGACCTTTTGAGAAAATGCCCACAACATGGTTTTACCAAAGTGTACCAAATTAACACTTTTTACAATGGTTTAAGCATGAATGACCAAGATTCACTAAACAGTGCCTCGGGGGGTAATCTTTTGGCTAAGACTTCCAATGCTGCTTGGGATATCATTGAGAATAAGTCTCGTGTGCAAACCAAGAGTGTTCGGACCAATGTTGCTAGTGCTAGTACTAGTGACAGCGATAAGCGACTTGACACAATCACTTCGCTTCTTGAATCGCTTGCTACCCAAACCGCCAGCAACACCAACAGCATCAACGCTAGAAACGCTAAAGACGCTCAAGTCAATGCCGTTAGCCAACCATGCGAGATATGCGGGGGTCCTCACTCTTACACCACTTGTACCGCCACCCAAGACTACCCTTCTGAGAATGTGAATGCAGCATATGGCACCTATCCTCAACCTGCTTATCAAGCTCGACCTCAAGGTGACCGCAACTTGCTTAGCTACCGCTCCAACAACTATCTCTCACCAACTGGTTCTACTCCTAACAACCCAAACCAACAACAAAACCTCAACCGCCCTCCTCAACAACAACAACAATCTCGTGGACCATACATACCCCCTCACAAACAACAACAACCACCTCAAAGAAACAACCAAGTTTACCAGCAACCTGCTTATCAACCACCCGCATACAATGCTCCTCCCAACCAACCCACCGCTTTACACCAAGAAGTGCAGACCTACAAGAGAACTAACGATGTGATCGTGGAAAATCTTCAACAGGAAGTGCGCAACTTGAAAGCCGACCTGATGAAACAAGGGAACGATCTGAGAGCTGATATGAGAAATACTATGGATAGTCAAACGAATGACTTAAGAAACATGATGGCTAGTTTCTTCCACGGTAATCAACCCTCTTCTTTGGGTACTCTTCCGAGTAACACCGTTGCGAATCCAAGAGGGGAGATGAAAGCGATCACCACTCGCAGTGGCAAAGGTACCAAGGAACCCGAGCTTCCTATACCTCCACCGGTGGTTGTGACTAAGGAGAACAAGTCACCTGCTCCTATTCCTCATCCTTCTACTTCCCCGATTTCTCCACCTCTTACTTCTACCCCTCCTCCACCCAAGGATGTGAGTGATCCTTCGATCCCAAAGCCTTCCTCTTCTTCCGATATACCTTATCCATCTAGGTTGAGGAAAGAGAAGCTCAAAAGCAAGGATGATATTCAGGTTTCGAACTTTCTTAAAATGTTCAAACAATTGAATTTTAACATCTCCTTCGCTGAGGCTCTCGCTCACATGCCTAAGTACGCAAAAATGTTTAAAGATCTATAGAGTGACAAGGAAAAGCTTCTTGATATTGCCAACACCCAACTTAATGAGAATTGCTCTGCAGTGCTCTTAAGGAAATTGCCAACCAAGCTTGGTGATCCGGGTCGTTTCTTAATCCCTTGTAATTTCCCGGGAGTAGAGAATTGCATGGCCCTAGCCGATCTAGGTGCCAGTATTAATCTAATGCCTCTAAGCGTTTGGAAGCAATTATCTCTCCCTGAGCTAGTCCCCAGCAAAATAACTTTGGAATTAGCTAACCGTACGGTTGCTTATCCAGTGGGGATAGCCGAAGACGTCTTTGTAGGAGTCGACAAATTCACTTTTCCTGCCGTTTTCGTCGTCGTCGACTACGAGATGGACCCTCGTGTTCCTTTGATCGTGGGTCGTCCATTCCTGAGGACCGGTCGCACTCTCATCGATGTTTAAGCCGGTGAGCTTATCATGAGAGTGGGTGACGATAAGATCGTCTTCAACATGGGAAAGTTGTCTAAAGAACCTTATTCATACGAGAGTGTTAATTGTATTGACGTTCTGGATGAGGCTTGTGAAGAACACTTTAATGATGCTTGTAAAAATATTCCTACCTCTCTTCCCAATGTTGAAACCATTTCCTCTATTGATTCATCACTGTCTCTATTTGGAGAAAGTGATTTGTTTTGGAACGATCTTGAAGCCACCATGGGAGATGTGAACTTAGCTAATGATGATTCTCCCACCGATGGGGATGAAGATATGTATTTCTTTGAAAACCTTCTCAACGAAGACAATCTTTCTCCACCATCTCCCACGGTTATTTCTATCGATACTCCGACTTTGAATACGCCTCCCGTTGAAAATCCTCCGGATTTAGAACTTAAGGAGATGCCGCCCCATCTCGAGTACGTGTTCCTTGAAGATAAGAAGAAGTCGCCCGTCATCATCGCAAAGGACCTAAAGGAAGAAGAAAAAACCCGACTTGTCGCCGTGTTGAAGAAGCATAAAAGAGCTATCGCTTGGAAAATCTCCGACATTCGCGGAAATGATCCTCACTTCTGCACACACAAAATTCTCATGGAGGTCGACTTTAAGCCCACAATTCAAAGCCAACGAAGGGTGAATCCAAAAATCCATGAAGTCATCAAAACAGAGGTTATCAAACTTCTTGATGCAGGTATGATTTACCCTATTTCGGATTCACCATGGGTTAGTCCAGTCCATTGTGTGCCTAAGAAAGGCGGCATCACCGTTGTGCCCAATGCAAACAACGAGTTGATTCCTACCCGTCTCGTTACTGGGTGGAGAGTTTGTATAGACTACCGCAAACTCAATGATGCCACGAGAAAGGATCATTTCCCTCTACCTTTTATGGACCAAATGCTTGAACGTTTAGCAGGTAATGAATATTACTGCTTTCTTGATGGTTTCTCGGGTTATTTCCAAATACCCATCGATCCCCAAGATCAAGAGAAGACGACATTCACTTGTCCCTATGGCACATTTGCTTACAAAAGAATGTCTTTTGGCTTATGCAATGCCCCCGGGACTTTCCAAAGGTGCATGTTAGCTATCTTCCATGACATGGTTGAACAAACCATGGAAGTCTTCATGGATGATTTCTCGGTCTTCGGGGATTCCTTCTCTTCTTGCCTTGCCAATTTGGAACGTATACTTAAGCGGTGCGAAGACACTCGCCTTGTTCTGAATTGGGAAAAATGCCATTTTATGGTAAAAGAGGGCATCGTGCTAGGACACAAAATCTCGAAAGCCGGTCTTGAAGTAGACCGTGCTCTAGTCGATGTTATCGCTAAGTTGCCTCCACCTTCCACTGTGAAGGGTGTGAGAAGTTTCCTTGGTCACGCGGGCTTCTACCGTCGATTCATCAAAGATTTTTCTCAAATCACTCGCCCGATGACCCACCTCTTGGAAAAAGATACTCCTTTTATCTTTTCCAAAGAGTGTCTTGAAGCCTTCAACTCGCTTAAGGATAAGCTAACTAAGGCACCCGTCTTTGTCACCCCTAATTGGGATCTGCCTTTCGAGCTGATGTGCGATGCTAGTGATTTTGCTATCGGAGCGGTTTTGGGCCAAAGAGTGAACAAACACTTCCAACCGATCCATTACGCTAGCAAGACAATGACGGGGGCCCAATTGCATTATACGACAACCGAAAAAGAGCTTTTAGCTGTCGTCTATGCCTTTGAAAAGTTCCGCCCCTATCTTGTCCTTTCCACAACAATCGTTTACACCGATCATTCCGCGCTGAAGTACTTGTTGACAAAGCAAGATTCCAAACCAAGACTTCTTCGCTGGGTTTTGCTACTCCAAGAGTTTAAAATCGAAATTCGCGATAAAAAAGGAGCTGAAAACCTAGCCGCGGATCATCTCAGTAGACTTGAGGATCCTTACCAGGGGGATCATCCGACGAAAGAAATCAATGATTCTTTTCCCTTGGAGACCTTAATGTCTATCAACTCGACTGCTGATGAAACCCCATGGTTTGCAGACATTGCATACTACTTGGCGGGTGGAATTCTCGTTGACGGGTTAACATCCTAGAAAAAGAAGAAGTTCTTTAACGACATTAAGACTTACTTTTGGGATGACCCGTATCTATTCAAACAATGTGCTGACTTGATTATTCGTTGATGTGTTGATGGACCAGCAGCTTTAGAAATCCTTGACGCTTGCCACAAAGGACCCACCGGTGGTCACTTTGGTCCCAACTACACCGCCAAAAAAGTGTTTGATTCGGGATTTTATTGGCCCACCATCTATCGTGATGCTCACGAGATGGTTAAACGTTATGATGCCTGCCAAAAACAAGGCAAGATCACTCATAAAGATGAAATGCCTCAAAATTTCATACAAGAATGTGAAATCTTTGATGTTTGGGGTATCGACTTTATGGGGCCATTCCCTTCATCTAAAGGAAACAAACACATCCTTGTAGCCGTTGACTACGTTTCAAAGTGGGTTGAAGCCAAAGCTTTACCTACTAATGATGTAAGGGTGGTTTGTAACTTTTTGAAATCGCTGTTCGCTAGATTCGGCGTTCCTCGTGCTATTATCAGTGACCGCGGGACTCAACGATCAATTTGCAAGAGTCATGGCTAAGTATGGTGTCAATCATCGTCTTTCCACCGCCTATCATCCCCAAACCAATGGGCAAGCCGAGATATCCAACCATGGATTGAAGCGAATTTTGGAGCGTACTGTGGGAGAGCATCATGCCGCGTGGGCCGATAAGTTAGATGATGCTCTGTGGGCTTTCCGTACTGCTTATAAGACTCCGATAGGTTGCACACCGTATCGTCTTGTGTACGGGAAAGCATGCCACCTTCCCATCGAACTGGAACATAAGGCGTACTGGGCCTTGAAGTAGGCGAACCTCGACATCAACAAAGCTGGTGATCATCGCAAGAGTCAACTCAAAAAGCTCAACGAACTAAGGAATGAAGCTTATGAGAACTCGTTGATCTACAAGGAGAAGACGAAGATCCTTCATGACTCAAAAATCAAGAACCGAGAGTTCCACGTTGGTGATCAAGTCTTACTTTTTAACTCTCGGTTGAAGATCTTCTCTGGCAAGTTGAAGAGCCGCTGGTCTGGTCCATTCACCGTCGCCAAAGTCTTTCCATATGGGACCATTGAGCTTTCTCAGCCAAATAGGCCCAATTCAAAGTGAATGGCCAGCGTCTGAAGCTGTACTTTGGTGAGGACATCTCTCATGCGATGATTCCATCCCTCACCACGTTCCCCATGAACTAATATTGGGTCGAGTCAGGCTCGTGACTCGGTTATAAAAAACAAGCGCTGCTCGGGAGGCAACCCGAGTATCTATCCTTTTATATTTTAACCTCCTACGTGTAGGGGGACCTGCATAGGTGTTTGTATTTGTGTGGTGATGTGATTACAGGGATGAATGCACTTTTGGAACCTTTGAAGAACCGTGCGCCCGTGTTATCCGAAATCCGGTTCTATCTCTCAACTATCGTGATTCAATTTTCTTCATACTCACATTTGAAATTGATAACGTTAGTCGTCTCTTCCTTAACTTGAGTTAACCAACGTGCACAATGTAATAAATGTAGGGGGGACTTTTCCCACATGCTTGAACATTGAGGACAATGTTTATCTTAAGTGTAGGGGGGACTTCTATCGAAGTTTTAAGTGGACTTTTCCATGAAAATGCCTTCATTTAACCGGAAAATCATCTTTTTCAACATTTTTCAAATTTTTAATTAACTTTGGCCATATAGTCGTAAATTTTTAAATTTTCTCGTTGCTTTCATATGTATATATTCCGCAATAAAGTAAAAAATATTAATAAAGTGGTGTAGCTAGTTTAGAAGTCTTTGACATATTAGGTCCGTTGCGATTATTTTGACTCAACCCGAATAGACTTAATTAAGTTTATTCTAGCTAGTATCCTTAACCATGTAGACCATAATTGGTTTATTAGGCTAAGTATCCACGAGTCTCATTACTTGAGATTTTAAATTGTGGAGAACGAGAAATGATAGAGTCAATTATAAGTCGGTATTCTTGCGCAAGCTCACTTGGTGTAATTATTTGCCTAATCTCCCATCACTTGCTAATAAATTATCTGCAATAAGTAAGGTCGTACGATTTGAAAAGTTACTTAGCTTCTAGCCCAAGATCGTTTAAAAGTTGCTCGGTAATGATAAGAGTTCATAGCCAAGGCATAACTTATGAAGCGGGGCGCGAAGATTGGCGAGTCCGAAAAGGCCCTAACAAGGCATGAGGATTCCATTTTATTGCTGAAGATCCAAAGTGATGTGAAAAGCATTATTCCAAAATCAATATGAAGGATAAAGACTCATGACGAAAAGCAATCAACTCCCATAAAGATCATGGAGAAGTATATCCGAAAAGACCCTAACAAGGTATGAGGATAAATAGATCCAAGTCCGAAAAGGAGGCGGATCGTTGTATCTCAAAATCCCAATTAGAGATTGAAGAAATAATCATGAAGTCGTGGTCAACAAAGTTGGAGTACCCCTAAAAAGTCTCCAAGTGAAGAAACTCTATTACGATGAGAAGACCATTATCTCAAAAACGTCTCTCAAGATATGAAGTATGAAGTACATGCCAAATATCGGCCCGAGAAAGGTCTCAAATCGCGAACCAAGTTATGCCAAGATATGAAGTTTTTGATATCCCGAGAAGCAGTTTTAAGAGATTTTGTCCTTTAGCTAACTATTGATCAAATCGTCCTACTTTGCTTTCAGCCTAAATAAACTATCTAAATAAGTCCAAAAATGCATCTTCATGATCATTCTAAGACAAAAATAAAATATAAGAGATACACCTAGGAATAAGGGAGTTTAAGCATTTAATTAAGCCATGTGTGTAAGTGTTTGATTTGCTAACTTATAATAACAATGATCTCGTTTTTTAAGCTTAGTTTGGGGAACGTGAAACTTGAGGGTGATAAATCGTCGCAGCACCAAAGCCCTAATGTAAGTCCTTGATCTCTTTGCAAGTTATTTCCATTCTTTTGTTTACTTTAAAGTTTTAATTTCTCTTAGTACTTGCATTTTTGTTTAGTGGTAAATTAATAAGGCCAAGGTTGATTGATTATGAGAAAAGTGTAAATGTGCTTTGTCGCTAAGCATTGCATGAGGGCATGGCAATGGTTAAGTGTAGGGGATTTGATAGGTGTGAAAACACCCATCCTTTTGCCACTTTATTCCGGCTAAAACAAGACCAAAACACGTATTTAATATCATTTGTTTGGAATTATGCGTGGTTTTTGTGTTTATTGTGTTTTCAGAGTCAACCGGATGAATATTGAAGAAAACATGGGATTGCACGGGTTTTATCAAGGAAAAAGACTCAAGACGAAGTCTATTGTCCAAGAGATGCAAAAGATTTGAAGTCATTGTGCCTATTTGAAGATTTATCGAAGAATAGAGCCAAAGATGGAAGATTCATTTATGTCGAAGAACTCGAGTCTATTAAACAAAAGATTATAAGACGAGTTGGAATTATTCACCGACACTTCTCAAATCCAAGTCGGAAACGTTTATTTAAAGAAGCGTGAAGACTAAAGAAGAAAGAAGAAAAAGAAGCCCAAACCAAAGCCCAATCACAAGCCCACCACCACAAGACATGCCTATAAATAGGACTATACTTCACAAATTTCATACACTTAGTTTTTTAGGTAGTTTGTACCTTTTCATTCTCTCTAGTTTTAGAGAGAGAAAGTTCTAAACTTTCTCTCAATAGATTTCATCTTTTTCTTTCAAGATCAAACCTTTGTACTAATTTTCATTAATCAAGTTCAAGTTTTTATCTTTTAATCTTTAATCTCATCCTTCCTTTCTTTGATTTTGATTTATTTTGGTACAAGTCTCGAATGATCCGTGTTGTTCATTAATGATTTTGTGCTTAAAAAGTTAATCTTTTATGTTTTCCTAAGTTGCTATACGAATAAGCTTTGAGATCCTTGTGCTTATTGGCTTATTTGTTAGTTTTACTCATTTACTTTTTAAAGTTTTTATAAAAAGTTCATCTTTTCATCTTTTGATTTATGTTTTTGCTTATTTGAAGCTTAGATAAAGTTGTTTTTAGTGCTTATTTGATCAGCTTAAGATTGGATTCGAGCTAGTTTAGTGATTGGCTTATTCATATCTTTTTCACTTATCTTAAAATGCGGATCAAAAGGGATTTCGGAAAGGGCAAAACCCCTTTCCGATTGGATTATTCTGACCAGGCAACACCCCTTATTCCGATCGCAGTAATCAGAAAAGGGTTTTAATATTCCGATTGTAACCTATTTTAATTATTCCGATTGGGACCTCTTTGTACTATTCCGATTGGTAAGTTTCAAATATATTCCGATTGCCTTAAGTTTTTAGATATTCCGATTGTGCCCTCTTGTCCCTTATTCCGATCATTTTCAAATTCATATATTCCGATCAGCATCATTGTGTTTTATTCTGATTGCTCTCTTGTTTACATTCCGATCAATCAGATCGGAATACATTCCGATTGGGCCTAGTTTGTTTATTCCGATTGGAACTTTTTGCTATATTCCGTTCTTACTTTCTTTTAGTACTTTTCAACTAAGTTCATATTTTTACAAAGTTTTCCAAGTGTTAGTTTTTATTTAGTGATCATTTATTTTTCTAGTATAATCTTAAAGTTTTCAAACATTTATTTTACACTCGCCTTTTTACTTTAATCATTTAAAGCTTTAAGTTTACTCTTCGACACTTAATTAATTGTTATTAGTTTAAATTAGATAAACAAACCATCACCTTTTCTTTAACCAAGAACAAATCATTCCACTTAGAACCGAGATCAATTCGAGAGGATATCGAGAGAATATAGAACCCATTGAAAATCATAGTATTAGGTACTTACACATCGGGTATTCAAGAAGTATGAAAGGGATAAAAAGTTATCTACACAAATACGTGAAGCAACCAGGTCCTAAGGTAGTGTTTGGTGATAACTCATCTTTTATTGCTGAGGGATATAATTCAATTAGATGTGGTAGAGTATTTTTCTCAAAAGTGGCGTTTGTAAATGGTCTAAAGTATAATCTCATAAGTATCAGCCAACTGTGTAATGCTAAATGCATCATTCAGTTTGATGATAAGCAATGAACAATATTTCACGCAAACAAAGAAATTGTGTTGACTGCTCCAAGAAGGAATGATTTATATTTCCTAGACATGTCATCTGTGACTCCCTTAGGATCCTACTTCTTTGCCAAAGCTTCAGACTCAGTTAATTGGATATGGCATAAGATGTGTCTCATCTCAATTTCAAAGACATTAATAAGCTTGCTAAACAAAACAAGGTCCTTGGCTTTCTATCTCTCGTGTATTCGAAAGATAAACCTTGCTCAACTTGTGAGAAAGGTAAACACAAGAGAGCTTCCTTTAAGCAAAAGCAAAACTTCTCAATCAAGAAGTGTCTTAACTTGCTCCATATGGATTTATTTGGACCTATCACTCAAATGTCCATCAATTATGAGAAGTATACCCTAGTCATTGTTGATGAATTTTCAAGATACACATGGGTATACTTGTTATTTCCATATCAATCCATAACACAAGATTTAGTTGATATTTAGAGAGAAAGAGAAGAAAGTAGAGAGATAAACAAGAGAGAATTTGGAAGGTTAAACACTTTAGATAGAGAAAGTAAAATGGTAACCAATACCCTCTTCCACACAAGGAAGAGGGTTTATATACCCTTGACTTATTGGGCCGTGGGCTTTGTGACTTGGGTCGGGCTTGGCTTACACTTGGGCTTAAGCCCCTAACTAAGACAATATTAGCTTAAAGTCCAAGCCCTGTTAACCCGACTAACCTATTACAATACAAGACCTTTAACGACTAAGATGACCTATTACATTCTTCTTTGACTATATAAAATATAGGGCTAACAATCTCCCCCAATGTATCGGTCATCTTAAAAAGCTTTAAAAGCATAAGATGATTGAGTGAATACATTCTTGTAGAGGAGATCTTCCTTCTTTGGTCTTGTATCTTGGTCTTGATCTTGTTTGTAATGGCTTTGTTCCTTCATGCTTTTGTGATCTTTATCTTGAGCCTTCGTCATTTAACGTTCAGTGCTTGAGATCTTCAATCTATTCTTGATAGTGTTCATCTTGAGCTTTTGTGACAAGATGACCTATTACATTCTTACATTCTTAAGTATCTTGATTATCGCCATCTTGTGCTCTTGTGACTTCTGAATTGACATAGGTTACACAGCTACGCCACCTTCTTGATATGCATCAACATATATAGACACGGACGAAATGGCTTTGAACATTTCACCCTAACTCGGTAGCATTTTTACCTCCGGTCGGTGAAGTCCGTTAGACGGTATTAGATACCGTACCTGTGATCGGGTAGATTCCATTAAGAACCTCCTTGACAGGTTTTCCCGGAGGTAGTAGCCAGTTCTCTTTACTCGACCGTCTCAAAGCAGACTACGAACGTAAAGAGTGAATCATAAGGATACATTATCCGTCTGTTTAGAGTCGTCAATTCAGATTTCCTGGAACAAGTTTGATTCTAAAAGAATCGCACCATTGTTGCTTTCTAGTTTTTCACAAGCTTGATTCATAGAGAATCTTGCGAGTCACCTACCGCAGTGCTGTTTGATGTTGACACTGGAAGGATTTCCATTCGTCATTGTGAGCACTAAAGAGTGTCACTTTGAATGTTCTGGCAAGATCACACGGATTTTGCGAAGAAACATGGAATCAAGATTGAATCAACTAAGAATCCAAACATAGTTGCATTCCACTTCTCACGAGTTTGATTCGTGTTGAATCGCACAAGTTACCTACCATGAGCTTGTTTGATACTGGCTCAAGCAGGATTTCCATCTTCATTGTGAATCGTATCACTCAGATGTTCTGGCAATATCACAAGGATAATGCGTAGGACTCGATTATGTCCTAATGAGATGATAGATAGATCTCTTTTGGCTCTAGACTCAATAAGTGCATTTTGGTAATCGGAGGCTGGAGCAGACTGCCACCTTTTTAATATTAACTAACTCGGAGTGAGAAAGTCAATAGATACGTGTTGATCTCCGTGACAATAAGACAAGTTTCTTTTGAGAGAAACTCGAATGGCTGGGGAAGGGTTGTGCATCTCATCACTGGGTCCATGACACTTGTCTTCGATAGATGTGTTAACCCGTTTTCTGCCTAAGTTGCATAGAATATTCAACTCCTTTAATGCTTACCAATACGTCATCACTAGCACCTTGTTGTGATTGTTCCAATGTTAACTTAAGTAATTGGTCCGCATTCAGCTTCATTCAACTCCATCTTTCCTAAGGATAACTATTTCTAGCTATGAAATATCCTTGGGTATATCCCTCCGATTCTGGTTGGATCATAGGACTTAATTTCCTATCCTAAACCACCTTTTGACTCCATCGTTCCGTCGTGGACAGTAGGTTGTTTTGGGTAAAGATCGTAACCATAAAACCATTGAAAACCATTCAAAGTGCTTGATAAAAGTCAAAACTTTTAACACTTTGAAAGTTTTACATTTCCGAAAAGCTCCCCCTACACACATGCATCGATATACGAAATGGTTTAGCATGTGAAGTAAAGAGTTGCACTTGAGTATTTAAGATCACATGTTGTGATATATTTCATTTTAATCACATTTTCTCCCCCTATCTCTAATATAAAAACATCATATTATAGATACCAATTGATTAAAATATGACAATTTCTGAAAACCGATTGGGAGAGAAACATGTGTGCATGCATGAATCATGGAACTTTTTCAGTCAGGATGCTCCCCCTCAACAATATGTGTGTGTCTTGAGACAAAATATGACAAAATTTTGGAAAAACGACACCACAGAATATGTTGAGGTACGGAGTTGAGATGCCTTTTCCGATATAATATATTACATTTGACAAATTTATATCATTTTCGAAATGTGTTGGATACATAAAATATGACAATATCTGAGATGTACCCAACAACATTAAAGGCTTTGATTTAAAACGCCCCCCCTCAAAAATTGATCCAAATAGCTTATGACAAATTTGAGATGTAAAAACCATTTTATGAGGAAGGGAGTGTTGAACACACAATTTTGAAAGATTTAGAAAAACATTTTGAGAAATTCTTGAAAAATTTTGTTCAATAGTTTTAAAATAGTCTTGATAGAAGACTTCTCTTCTATTGCTTTCGGAAAGCGCACTGAAACGTACACTTCCTAATAACTGAGATTTTACCTAATTAAAAAGATTCATTGATGTGAGTCTCTTCGAATTGAAAAATGGATTAACTATGCGACTCAGTCGTTCTTTGGTGAAACAAATAGTTGTATCGTTGTAGTAATTAAAATGTGCAAGACTTAAAAGTAAATGGACGTTAAAGTAAATCTAAAACTAACTTAAAATAAATGACGGGAATTTAAAAGCGTGACGAAAATAAAAGGGCACTAAAAGTAAATAACGCAAACTTAAATCTATCTAAGGCAAACTTAAAACGCAACTAAAACTTAAACTAAGGCAAGGCTAAAATAAATCTAAGGAAAGTAATCTTAAAGTGCACTAAGTAGAAAGGCGGGAAAAGTAAAGCTTGAAAATTAAAAACAGAAAGTTAAAACTGAAATTAAAGGAACCTGAAAAATAGCTCATCCGGAATAATCCTTTGTTCGGAATAATCACTCATCCGGAATGTCACCTTCGTTCGGAATGATTCTTCTTCACTCGGAATATTCACCAAAACCCTTGATCCGGAATAAATCCTTTATCTGGAATATGTCACTTATCCGGAATAAAGACTTGATTCGGAATAATGGTCTTTATCCGGAATGTTTCCCTTGATCCGGAATAATTAATTATTCCGAATGAAACTCTTTGATCCGGAATGTTGAAGATTCCGGATGAAACTCCTTGATCCGGAATAAAGCTTTGATCCGGAATATCAAATATTCCGAATGAACCACCTTTTTCACTGATCCGAAACATCTTCCTTGATCCGGAATGTTTCTTCACAAAACCTTGATTCGGAATGTGTGATTGATCCGGAATGAGAGGCTGATCCGGAATATGTCACTTATTCCGGATGAACGACGTTTATACGGAATATTTTCCTCACAAACCTTGATTCGGAACAATTTTCAACATAACCTTGATACGGAATGTGCTGTTGATTCGGAATAAACCTGGGAATACAGTAACAACAGCGAAGAACAAGGAACAAGGAAAAAGCTACGGATCTAAACAAATATAATCAAAATCAACCAAAAGATTAAATCAAACTAATAACAAAACATCTACTAATCATAAACAAACAATCCAAAACAATCAAACTAACAAATATAACCAAAATAATCAAAACCCACTTTAATCAAATCAATAAAATAAGAACATGAACATGAACAATAAAGATAAAGATTAAAAATCAAATAAAGAAAGGTAGATAGGAGATTAACAAGAAAAAGTAAAGATTGACAAGAATTAAATGGAAACTTACTTGAAATTAAAGGTATTTAAGGTGCAAGACAATGTATTTAAATTTGACAAGAAAAGTAAATGACAAGGTAATTAAAATTGGAAGAACTAATTGTCACTAATAGCCAACAAAAATGAAATGAATCTAATCTAATCTATTTATAGGGGAGGATTAGGGAGTGCTTAGGAAGCTTCCTCCCCTCTTTCTTCTTTCCTTAATTGCAAGATTAAGTCCTTCATCTTATTTAATCTTTGTTAATCTTCTTAATCTTTTGACTTTAATGACTTTGGCTCGGGATTTCTTTGAACTCATCTTGTATTTCTTCAATAAATTAGACTTGAGTTCTTCGGCTTTTAGTAAACTTCCGTCTTTTGACTTTTTCTTCGATAAATCTTCAGAATTGGTCTTGGACTTCCGTTCTTTTTGCACTCTTGACTTCTTGACTTCGTCTTTCGTCTTTTTCTTCGATAAAAGCCCGTGAATGCCCGTGTTTTCTCCACTTTTCACCTTTTCGTCCCAAATCACAACAAAAACACAAACCACGCATAATTCCGACATAAATGACATAAAATACACGTTTTGGCTCGGTTATTATTGAAATTAAGTGGTAAAAAGGATGGGTGTTTACACACCTATCGAATCCCCTACACTTGACCATTGCAATGTCCTCATGCAATGCATTAGTTACAAAGCATGTTTACATTTTTCATCACAATCAATCCACGTTGGCCTTTATTAAAGAGATAGAAAATTATAAACATTCAAAGTAAAGAAATCAAAAACATACCTTGGGTTTTGGAAATGTCATGAATAATCTTTATTCTCAAGTTTTCATTTTCTCCAAACCAAGCTTAAAAACGAGATCATTGTTATTATAAGTTAGCAAACTAACCCGAACTCATGTGGGCCAATTATTCACTTAGACTCCCTTATTCCTAGGTGTATCTCTTATATTTTATTGTTGTCTTGAATGATCACAAGGACGCATTGTTGACTTATTTCGATAGTTTATTAGGCTGAAAATAAAGTGGGACGATTTAATCAATAGTTAGCTAAAGGACAAAATCTTTTAAAACTGCTTCTCGGGACCTCATAAAGTTCATATCTTGGCATAACTCGCTTCGCGATTTGAGACCTTTCTCGGACCGATATTTGGCAGCGACTTCATTCTTTAAATCTTGAGAGACGTTCATGAAATAATGGCCTTCTCTTCATAATAGGAATTTCTTCACTTGAAGTTTTGAGAGATTCTTCGTATTTGGACCACGACTTCTTCATTTTTCTCCAATCTTTATTTGGGATTTTGATATACAACGATCCGCCTCCTTTTTGGACTTGGATCTATTTATCCTCATACTCTGTTAGGGCCTTTTCGGATAGACTTCTCCATGACTTTTGGGGCGTTTTTTCTTTTCGTTGTGTGTCTCGATCCTTTATATTGATTTTTGATAAATGATTCTTCACATCACTTTGGATCTTTTAGCAACAAAATGTAGCCCTCATGCCTTGTTAGGACCTTTTTTGACTCGCCAATCTTCGCATCCCGCTTCAATAAGTTATGCCTTGGCTATGAACTCTAATCCATACCGGGCAACTTTTAAACGATCTTGGGCTAGAAGCTGAGTAACTTTTCAAATCGTACAACCTTATTTATTTCAGATAAATTTATTAGCAAGCGATGGGAGAATAGGCTTATAATTAACTCACATAAATTCACGAAAGAATACCAAACTTATAATTGACTCTATCATCTCTCGTCCTCCACAGTTTAAAATCTCAAAGAATGAGACTCGTGGATGCTTAGCCTATTAAATCAAAGTTTTGGGTTTTCGAGTCATCTATAGGATCTTGCAAACTCTTAGACTTTTTCAAGTTTAGAAATCGCGTTTTAGATTTCCCTTGATAAACGACTCTCTAGGATCAATTATAGGAACTTGCAAAAAGTTCTTGTTCTTAACCCGTGAGAGTTAAGACTTTCGCGATTTATAGCTCCCTATATAAAAGCCTAGCAAAAGTTGACTTAAAAACGTTAAGGATACTAGCTAGAGTAAACATGTGTGCATGCACGAATCATGGAACTTTTTCAGTCAGGATGCTCCCCCTCAACAATATGTGTGTGTCTTGAGACAAAATATGACAAAATTTTTGAAAAACGACACCACAGAATATGTTGAGGTACGGAGTTGAGATGCCTTTTCCGATATAATATATTACATTTGACAAATTTATATCATTTTCGGAATGTGTTGGATACATAAAATATGACAATATCTGAGATGTACCCAACAACATTAAAGGCTTTGATTTAAAACGCCCCCCCCCCCCCCCCCCCCTCAAAAATTGATCCAAATAGCTTATGACAAATTTGAGATGTAAAAACCATTTTATGAGGAAGGGAGTGTTGAACACACAATTTTGAAAGATTTAGAAAAACCTTTTGAGAAATTCTTGAAAAATTGTGTTCAACAGTTTTAAAATAGTCTTGATAGAAGACTTCTCTTCTATTGCTTTCGGAAAGCGCACTGAAACGTACACTTCCTGATAACTGAGATTTTACCTAATTAAAAAGATTCATTGATGTGAGTCTCTTCAAATTGAAAAATGGATTAACTATGCGACTCAGTCGTTCTTTGGTGAAACAAATAGTTGTGTCGTTGTAGTAATTAAAATGTGCAAGACTTAAAAGTAAATGGACGTTAAAGTAAATCTAAAACTAATTTAAAATAAATGACGGGAATTTAAAAGCGTGACAAAAATAAAAGGGCACTAAAAGTAAATAACGCAAACTTAAATCTATCTAAGGCAAACTTAAAACGCAACTAAAACTTAAACTAAGGCAAGGCTAAAATAAATCTAAGGAAAGTAATCTTAAAGTGCACTAAGTAGAAAGGCGGGAAAAGTAAAGCTTGAAAATTAAAAACAGAAAGTTAAAAACTGAAATTAAAGGAACCTGAAAAATAGCTCATCCGGAATAATCCTTTGTTCGGAATAATCACTCATCCGGAATGTCACCTTCGTTCGGAATGATTCTTCTTCACTCGGAATATTCAACAAAACCCTTGATCTGGAATAAATCCTTTATCCAGAATATGTCACTTATCCGGAATAAAGTCTTGATTCGGAATAATGGTCTTGATCCAGAATGTTTCCCTTGATCCGGAATGTTGAAGATTCCGGATGAAGACCTTGATCCGGAATAATTAATTATTCCGAATGAAACTCTTTGATCCGGAATGTTGAAGATTCCGGATGAAACTCCTTGATCCGGAATAAAGCTTTGATCCGGAATATCAAATATTCCGAATGAACCACCTTTTTCACTAATCCGGAATATCTTCCTTGATCCGGAATGTTTCTTAACAAAACCTTGATTCGGAATGTGTGGTTGATCCGGAATGAGAGGCTGATCCGGAATATGTCACTTATTCCGGATGAACGACCTTTATACGGAATATTTTCCTCACAAACCTTGATTCGGAACAATTTTCAACAAAACCTTGATACGGAATGTGCTGTTGATTCGGAATAAACCTGGGAATACAGTAACAACTGCGAAGAACAAGGAACAAGGAAAAAGCTACGGATCTAAACAAATATAATCATAATCAACCAAAAGATTAAATCAAACTAATAACAAAACATCTACTAATCATAAACAAACAATCCAAAACAATCAAACTAACAAATATAACCAAAATAATCAAAACCCACTTTAATCAAATCAATAAGAACATGAACATGAACAATAAAGATAGAGATTAAAGATCAAATAAAGAAAGGTAGATAGGAGATTAACAAGAAAAAGTAAAGATTGACAAGAATTAAATGGAAACTTACTTGAAATTAAAGGTATTTAAGGTGCAAGACAATGTATTTAAATTTGACAAGAAAAGTAAATGACAAGGTAATTAAAATTGGAAGAACTAATTGTCACTAATAGCCAACAAAAATGAAATGAATATAATCTAATCTATTTATAGGAGAGGATTAGGGAGTGCTTAGGAAGCTTCCTCCCCTCTTTCTTCTTTCCTTAATTGCAAGATTAAGTCCTTCATCTTCTTTAATCTTTGTTAATCTTCTTAATCTTTTGACTTTAATGACTCTGGCTCGGGATTTCTTTGAACTCGTCTTGTACTTCTTCAATAAATTAGACTTGAGTTCTTCGGCTTTTAGTAAACTTCTGTCTTTTGACTTTTTCTTCGATAAATCTTCAGAATTGGTCTTGGACTTTCGTTCTTTTTGCACTCTTGACTTCTTGACTTCGTCTTTCGTCTTTTTCTTCGATAAAAGCCCGTGAATGCCCGTGTTTTCTCCACTTTTCACCTTTTCGTCCCAAATCACAACAAAAACACAAACCACGCATAATTCCGACATAAATGACATAAAATACACGTTTTGGCTCGGTTATTATTGTAATTAAGTGGTAAAAAGGATGGGTGTTTACACACCTATCAAATCCCCTACACTTGACCATTGCAATGTCCTCATGCAATGCATTAGTTACAAAGCATGTTTACATTTTTCATCACAATCAATCCATGTTGGCCTTTATTAAAGAGATAAAAAATTATAAACATTCAAAGTAAATAAATCAAAAACATACCTTGGGTTTTGGAAATGTCATGAATAATCGTTATTCTCAAGTTTTCATTTTCTCCAAACCAAGCTTAAAAACGAGATCATTGTTATTATAAGTTAACAAACTAACACGAACTCATGTGGGCCAATTATTCACTTAGACTCCCTTATTCCTAGGTGTATCTCTTATATTTTATTGTTGTCTTGAATGATCACAAGGACGCATTGTTAACTTATTTCGATAGTTTATTAGGTTGAAAATAAAGTGGGACGATTTAATCAATAGTTAGCTAAAGGACAAAATCTTTTAAAACTACTTCTCGGGACCTCATAAAGTTCATATCTTGGCATAACTCGCTTCGCGATTTGAGACCTTTCTCGGACCGATATTTGGCAGTGACTTCATACTTTAAATCTTGAGAGACGTTCATGAAATAATGGCCTTCTCTTCATAATAGGAATTTCTTCACTTGAAGTTTTGAAAGATTCTTCGTATTTGGACCACGACTTCTTCATTTTTCTCCAATCTTTATTTGGGATTTTGATATACAACGATCCGCCTCCTTTTTGGACTTGGATCTATTTATCCTCATACCCTGTTAGGGCCTTTTCGGATAGACTTCTCCATGACTTTTGGGGAGTTTTTGCTTTTCGTTGTGTGTCTCGATCCTTCATATTGATTTTTGATAAATGATTCTTCACATCACTTTGGATCTTTTAGCAACAAAATGTAGCCCTCATGCCTTGTTAGGACCTTTTTGGACTCGCCAATCTTCGCATCCCGCTTCAATAAGTTATGCCTTGGCTATGAACTCTAATCCATACCGAGCAACTTTTAAACGATCTTGGGCTAGAAGCTAAGTAACTTTTCAAATCGTACAACCTTATTTATTGCAGATAAATTTATTAGCAAGCGATGGGAGAATAGGCTTATAATTAACTCACATAAATTCACGAAAGAATACCAAACTTATAATTGACTCTATCATCTCTCGTTCTCCACAGTTTAAAATCTTAAAGAATGAGACTCGTGGATGCTTAGCCTATTAAATCAAAGTTTTGGGTTTTCGAGTCATCTATAGGATCTTGCAAACTCTTAGACTTTTTCAAGTTTAGAAATCGCGTTTTAGATTTCCCTTGATAAACGACTCTCTAGGATCAATTATAGGAACTTGCAAAAAGTTCTTGTTCTTAACCCGTGAGAGTTAAGACTTTCGCGATTTATAGCTCTCTATATAAAAGCCTAGCAAAAGTTGACTTAAAAACGTTAAGGATACTAGCTAGAGTAAACTTAGATAAGTAAACTCGGGTTGAGTCAAAAGATTCACAACGTTTGAAAATTAAAACCACTTTATTAAAATTTATTCTAACAAAGAAAGAAAATAACTATAAAAAAGTAAAAACTAATAGGCCAAAATAGATCAAAAATTTTGAAAAATGTCGAAAATTTGATATTTCGGTTAAAATGAGGACAAATAAAAGGAAAAGACCACTTAACTTCGATAGAAGTCCCCCCTACACTTAATATAAACATTGTCCTCAATGTTTAGGCATGTGGGAGTAAACTCCCCTACACTTAGGACATTGTGCACGTTGTTTAAATCTTGCTAAGGAAAAGACAACTAACGAGATTCCTATGTAATATTGGAAAATATGAAATAGTGAATCAAAAAGAGTTTAGAATAGAACCGGGAAGACGGAAACACGGAATCACGGGTCGTCAAGAATCATCAAGAGTGGATCATTGAGCGCTCGAATCCTTGAATAGTAGAAGAGAGGAAATAGCAAACACCAACGGGTCTCCCCTACACTTAGGATAAAGAAAGCTAAAAGCTAAAAGATAGATACATAGGTTGCCTCCCAAGAAGCGCTTGATTTTTGTTCACCGAGTCGTGAGCCTGACTCGACCTTGATTAGCATAGGAAGAAGCATGAAACATTTCCACCGGGATCAAAGACATAGTTTTCATCCATCAAATAGCACAAGCTTAAGGCGAACAAGGCAAGCCAAAGAAGAGTAGGAAAGGTTCCCTTATGCAAAGACGGAGCACGGTGGAAGCAAGGGCGAGGTGGTGCAAGCATATCTTCAAAAGTTCCAAAGATTTTTCCTTTTATTTCATCAGACGGATACTGAGATGGCTGAAGAATATCGATACCGGGGTCGAACACCTTTTCCTTTAGGGGAAAATAGCACTCAGGCTCAGCAGAATGTGAAGAAGATCCGCGAAGAAAATGCACAACCTCGTCCTCAGAAGGTGGACAAAGAGGTGTTAAATCATATGTGTTGCGGATATTGGTGTTAACCAGTTGCTTCTCCTTTGAAAGAATTTTATTCAAATCCAAAGTAGGATCAAGACGATAATCATCAAAGTCTAAAGGAGGAGCATCACTCTCATGAGGGAAGTAAGTATTAAGAAAACTAGAGAAGTCTTCCTCAAAAGAGTAATCATCCAAAGTAGGATTAAGCATGGATGGCGGAGGATCTTCATCATGTGAAGAATCACTCGAAAGAGTATCAGCCTCATCGAAATCATCATACGTGGGCATGTCGGGATACTCGAAAGTAAGGTCATCATAATCATTCGAATCTGAGCTAGAATCGTCATCATAAGCATCAAAGATCGGTGGAGAATCATAAATGGGCGAAGGTTCCAAATTGGAGAGAGAATCATCCACATCATCTTGAAAAAGTGGATTATCAATTCAAGACTCGAATAGAGGATTGTTGTAGATGACAAAATCATCGAGCACATTAATCATATTCGCGGATTCTCGTCCATAGGATTTGCTTGTAAGCTTCCCCATTTTGAACACTTGTGCATCATCCCCGACTCTTAAAATTAATTCACCTTCGGCAACATCAACTAAAGCTCGTTCGGTTCTCAAGAATGGCCGACCAAGTATTAAAGGAATACGAGGGTCCATTTCATAATCAACAACAACAAAGTAGATCGGAAAAGTGAAGGTGCCAACTTTAAAGAACACATCTTCGGCAATACCAACGGGGTAAGCGAGAGTGTGATTTGCAAGCTCAAGAGTCATCCTTGTTGGAGTAAGGTCGGGCAATGATAGTGTTTTCCAAACACTCAAAGGCATCAAATTAATACTGGCCCCGAGATCAGCTAGGGCAGTAAATTCTTCGGTTTTGTTAAAAATGCACAACAACACAAAACGACCTGGATCTCCAAGTTTTTCCGGAAGTTCTTTAAGAATAACTGCAGAAAAGTTTTCATTTAAGCGTGTGTTGGCGAGCTCAATCAGCTTCTCCTTCTTGTTAAGCAATTCCTTGAATGCTTTGACAAATTTCGGCATGTGGACAAGTGCTTCAACAAGGCTAATGTTGAAATTCATTTGATAGATCATCTTTAATTAATTTGACACTTGAATGTCATCCTTTGTATGCATGTTGGTCTTGCCTAAGCGATATGGATAAGGAATATTAGGGTTGGGTGGTGAAGGTGTAGGTGTAGCAGGTAAAGGTTGAGATGTTGAAGGGTGAGATGTTGAAGAGTTCGTCTTGGGAACATCGTCATGACGAGGCGGAGACGGTAATGGTGTACTAATACTAGGTGTAGGAGGAGTAGGGATAAATGGTGGTGGAGGAGGTGTAGATGATGGAGGCGGAATAGGTGGTCCTACTATGGTTACTCCACTACGGGTAGTAATAGCACTCACATTCGCTCGTGGATTTGTGACGGTGTTTGAAGGTAGAGAACTCGAAGTAGAAGGTTGAGTTGTGGGCAAGAAACTAGCCAGCAAATTCTTCAAATCATTCGTTTGATTGCTGAAAGAGGATTGAATATTATCTCGAAGCTCGGATCTTATGTCATTTCCTTGCTTGGTGATATCTCCTTTCAAATTGATAATTTGGCTCTGTAGATTCTTGATTTGCTCACCTTGGGTTCTCATTATGGCTTCAACATCTTGATTCATGGGTGGGGCTTGTTGAGCGGGTGGGTGATAAGGATTAGAAGCTCGAGGTGGGATTTGGTTGCTTCTATTGTAGTTGAGGTTTTGCTTTTGAGGAGAAAAACCAGGTGAAAGGTAGTTGTTTGATCGGTAACTCAACAAATTTCTATCCCCTTGAGGTCGAGCTTGGTAATTTTCCGATGAATAAATACCATAAGCTGCATACACATTTTCCGGATTTCCTTGAGTAGAAGGACAATCAGTGTATGAGTGTGGATCGCCGCATGTTTCACAAGAAGGTGCTACCGCTTTAACTTGTTGTTGTTGGTTTGTAGCGAGAAGCAAGATATTTTTGTTCATTTCGGTCATCATGGGGGTGAATTCGGTCATGTCGGGGTTTGCTGAAGTAGAAGAAACATTGACTCTCGGGTTGTTCCTTGAAGAAGCAGAGGAATCCCAGTTTTTGTGGTGAGTAGTCATGTTCTCAATAAGCTCTCTACACTCCTCGGGTCTCCTTTTCATAAATGTGCCACCGGCGACTGCATTAATCGTATCACGATCATGAAAAGTCAAACCGTTGTAGAAAGTATCAATCAATGTGACTGGAAGCATGTTGTGGTTTGGACATCGATCGATCAAAACATTATATCTTTCCCAAGCATCAAAGAGAGATTCATCGGGATCTTGCATGAAACCGCTGATTTGATTGCGAAGGCTCGTGACCATGGATGGTGGAAAGTAGCGCGACAAAAAGCGTTGAGTCATGTCATCCCAAGTATGAATTGAATTCTTTGGAAGACTATCAAACCATTTCTCGGCGTGGTGTGATAAAGTATGTGGGAAGAGTTGTAGGCGAAGAACATCCATTGTGGCACCGGGCAACTTCATGCTTTGGGTGATTGTAATGAATTTGTCGAGGTGTTTGTTGGCATCATCATCAGGCATTCCGGCGAATGGATTTGTTTGCACTTGCTGAATCATGTGGTGCATCAATGAAAACTCCGGAGCCGTGATTTGCATCGTCGCAATCGGTCCTCCTCGTCCAAACATGGTAGGTTGACAAAGTTCCTCCATTGTCCGAAGATCGGGCTGTGGATGAACATTGTTGTTATTATTATTGAGGTGCGGTGGATTATTGTTGTTGTTCACACCTACCATATCTAAATCTTCTCGAGTCTCGGGCTCTTGATAATTAGAAGATCTAGTACGCATACACCTGCGAAAGTAAAAGAAAAAGAACCCAAACACAAAGACAATATATATACACAATAAAAATAAAATCTTTTTGGATTTTTCAAATTTTTAATTTTTATGGATTTTTAACAATTTTTCAATTTTTATGGTTTTTTTGAAATTTTTAAGCAAGAAAAATAACGCTCACAAGTGAACGGATCCCAAAAAGCAACGCGTCTCTCACAGAAAACCGTTAATCTTTACGAAAAGAGCCGGCAGCGGCGCCATTTAATAACTGAGATTTTACCTAATTAAAAAGATTCGTTGATGTGTGTCTCTTCGAATTGAAAAATGGATTAACTATGCGACTCAGTCGTTCTTTGGTGAAACATATATTTGTTTCGTTGTAGTAATTAAAATGTGCAAGACTTAAAAGTAAATGGACGTTAAAGTAAATCTAAAACTAATTTAAAATAAATGACGGGAATTTAAAAGCGTGACGAAAATAAAAGGGCACTAAAAGTAAATAACGCAAACTTAAATCTATCTAAGGCAAACTTAAAACGCAACTAAAGCTTAAACTAAGGCAAGGCTAAAATAAATCTAAGGCAAGTAATCTTAAAGTGCACTAAGTAGAAAGGCGGGAAAAGTAAAGCTTGAAAATTAAAAACTGAAAGTTAAAAACTGAAATTAAAGGAACCTGAAAAATAGGTCATCCAGAATAATCCTTTGTTCGGAATAATCACTCATCCAGAATGTCACCTTCGTTCGGAATGATTCTTCTTCACTCGGAATATTCACCAAAACCCTTGATCCGGAATAAATCCTTTATCCGGAATATGTCACTTATCCGCAATAAAGTATTGATTCGGAATAATGGTCTTGATCCAGAATGTTTCCCTTGATCCGGAATGTTGAAGATTCCGGATGAAGACCTTGATCCGGAATAATTAATTATTCCGAATGAAACTCTTTGATCCGGAATACTTCCTTGATCCGGAATGTTGAAGATTCCGGATGAAACTCCTTGATCCGGAATAAAGCTTTGATCCGGAATATCAAATATTCCGAATGAACCATCTTTTTCACTGATCCGGAATATCTTCCTTGATCCGGAATGTTTCTTCACAAAACCTTGATTCGGAATGTGTGGTTGATCCGGAATGAGAGGCTGATCCGTTATTCCAGATGAACGACCTTTATACGGAATATTTTCCTCACAAACCTTGATTCAGAACAATTTTCAACAAAACCTTGATCCGGAATATGCTGTTGATTCGGAATAAACCTGGGAATACAGTAACAACAGCGAAAAACAAGGAACAAGGAAAAGGCTACGGATCTAAACAAATATAATCAAAATCAACGAAAAGATTAAATCAAACTAATAACAAAACATCTACTAATCATAAACAAACAATCCAAAACAATCAAACTAACAAATATAACCAAAATAATCAAAACCCACTTTAATCAAATCAATAAAATAAGAACATGAACATGAACAATAAATATAAAGATTAAAGATCAAATAAAGAAAGGTAGATAGGAGATTAACAAGAAAAAGTAAAGATTGACAAGAATTAAATGGAAACTTACTTGAAATTAAAGGTATTTAAGGTGCAAGACAATTTATTTAAATTTGACGAGAAAAGTAAATGACAAGGTAATTAAAATTGGAAGAACTAATTGTCACTATTAGCCAACAAAAATGAAATGAATCTAATCTAATCTATTTATAGGGGAGGATTAGGGAGTGCTTAGGAAGCTTCCTCCCCTCTTTCTTCTTTCCTTAATTGCAAGATTAAGTCCTTCATCTTCTTTAATCTTTGTTAATCTTCTTAATCTTTTGACTTTAATGACTTTGTCTCGGGATTTCTTTGAAATCGTCTTGTATTTCTTCAATAAATTAGACTTGAGTTCTTCATCTTTTAGTAAACTTCCGTCTTTTGACTTTTTCTTCGATAAATCTTCAGAATTGGTCTTGGACTTCCGTTCTTTTTGCACTCTTGACTTCTTGACTTCGTCTTTCATCTTTTTCTTCGATAAAAGCCCGTGAATGCCCGTGTTTTCTCCACTTTTCACCTTTTCGTCCTAAATCACAACAAAAACACAAACCACGCATAATTTCGACATAAATGACATAAAATACACGTTTTGGCTCGGTTATTATTGTAGTTAAGTGGTAAAAAGGATGGGTGTTTACACACCTATCACTTCCCTTGCAGGTCTGTTTTTCATGAGCTTAAAACTTTGATTGTTTTGTGACTAGCTCATGACCGAGAAAAATAAATTTCCCATTGTGAAGGATAAGTTATCATCCGTGATAAACTTTCCTTAAGTTAAAGTCCGAGTTCTAAGCTGACATTTACTTAGAAGTCGTTATGAGAGAATATCAAGAAGCTTCATTTGCCAAAACCTCCAAGTCTTCTGGAGTCATATTTTTCATACCAAGACGGCCAACGAGATACTGAAACCTATTTTGGGATAGAGCTTTAGTAAACAAGTCTGCTATCTATTACTCAGTTCTGAAAAAGTATAATTCCATGATACCACGTTCCACTTGTTCCTTGATAAAGTGATATCTGACTGCGATGTGCTTGGTACGTGAGTGTTGAACTGGATTGCAAGATATGGCTATGGCCGATTTTGAGTCACAATACATAGGTATTTTATCAAAGTGGAAGCCATAATCCGTGAATTGAGTTCTCATCTAGAGGACTTGAGCACAACACGCGGATAGAGCCACATATTCTGCTTCAGCTGATGAGAGCGAAGTGCAATCCTGCTTCTTTGACGACCAACTCACAAGCTTGTCTTCCCCTAGAAATTGTACGCTACCAGACGTTCTTTTTCGACTATCAAGGCAACCTGCGTGATCAGAATCCAAAAAAGTTGTTAGATGAAAACCGGTTTCCTTCGGATACCAGAGTCCCATGTGAATGGTATTCTTAAGGTACCGAAATATCCGTTTAACCTCTTTGAGGTGCTTTTGAGTAGGTCTGGCTTGATATCGTGCACAATCGCATGTGGCATGATGAATATCATGCCTGCTGGCTGTAAGGTACATAAGTGACCCGACCATACTGCGATATCGCGTTTGATCTACGGCATATGAGTACAAGTCAGCGTCTAGGGATTTGGTCGACAATGGTGTACCAACGCGAGCACATGAGGTCATACCATGCTTTTTAAGTATCTCTTGAGCAGACTTACCTTGGTTAATGAAGATACCACATGGGGATTGATGAATCTGGAGGCCTAAAAAGAACTTTATATCCCCCATCATTGACATTTCAAATCGGTTGTGCATTAATTTTTCCAAACGTTTTGAATGTTTTGTGTTCGTAGAACCAAAAATAATGCCATCAACATAAACTTGCACAAGCAGTATGTCATCCCCATATTTACTAGTAAAGAGAGTAAGATCAATAGAACCTTTAGAAAATCCTTTGGAAACCAAGAAGTTTGATAGTTCTGCTTACCATGCCCTTGGAGCTTGTTTAAGTCCATACACAGCCTTCTTGAGACGGTAGACTTTGTCAGGATGATGAGGATCGATGAATCCTTCCGGCTGATTCACATACACTTCTTCCTTCAAATGATCGTTGAGAAAAGCAGTTTTAACGTCCATCTGAAAAACCGTGAAGCCCTTATGTGCAGCATAATCAAGGAATATCCCGACTGCTTCCAAACGAGCGACCGGAGCGAATGATTCATCGTAGTCTATGCCTTATTGTTGACGGTATCCCTTAACCACAAGACAAGATCTGTTTTTGATGATGGTTTGTTCTTCATCCAGTTTGTTTTTCCAGATCCATTTGAAATCTAAAATTGACATTCCATAGGGTCTGTCAACAAGTTCCCAAACATTTAGGCGTTCAAACTGATGAATTTCGTCTTGCATTGATTCAATCCACGCATGATCAGTCATGGCTTGTTTGACGTTTGTAGGTACAGTTAAACTCACGGTGAGTGCATACATACACACATCGCCATCGGTTTCGAGTTGTGTGTGTGTTCGAACTGGTTGTGAAGGATTTCCAATGACTTGCTCCAATGGATGATCACGTGTCCAATGGTGAGTGGATGGATATCGTTGGTAGAATGTATGCATGTTTGACGGATCAACATGTTGAGTAGAAGACTCTCCGACTTCGTGTACCGATGTACCGAACGGGTTGATAAATTCTTCTTCGTCATGTTGTGCATCGACTGCTTGATTGTTGTTTCCTCCTTCGGCATTGATGGTTGGTGATGTTGGTTTTATGATGGTTTCTTGAGTTTGTTGAGTATCCAATGGAATAGTCTCTTGAGCAACGGTTGCTGAAGTAGATGCAGTTGTGTCTTGTTGACTTTGTCCGGGTGCATTTGCAGTATTGACAGCGGAAGGCTTTGACACAACTTGATTCTTTCCATAGTAATATTCATCAAACATTGGATCATATAAATGAACCAACTCATTCATTTGTTTCGTATCCGTCGAGTTTGCTGTAGGAGTACTTTCTTGACATTCTTGCACGGGACGTACACTGTTTTGTGTAGGTGCCATTGCTGGACATTGAGGTGCGGGACTTGAGCTGTTGTGATCAAGTACCATATGTGTCAATTCGTCAAAGTTCACATGAATTGTTTCGACAATAATCCTTGTTCTCTTGTTATAGACCCGATATCCTTTCGACAATGTAGCATACCCCACAAAAATAAATGCATCACCTTTTTCTTTCATCTTGTCGAGATTTTCACCATCTTTAAGAATGTAGCATAAAGATCCAAATACGTGAAAGAATTTGACAGTAGGTTTCCTGCCATTGATGATGTGGTAAGGTGTTTTTTCATGTCTAGGGATGACGAGAGAACGATTCTGAGTATAACAGGCAGTTGCAATTGCTTCAGCCCAGAAGAATAGCGGTAATTTTGAAGTAGAAAGCATTGTTCGAGCAGCCTCAACCAAAGTACGGTTCGGTCTTTCGACAACGCCATTTTGTTCAAAAGTTAGAGAAATAGACGTTTGATGTTCGATGCCTTCTTCTTGAAAGTAAGATTGCAAGTTCTTGTTCAAAAATTCAGTACCCCTATCCGTTCTTACGGTTAAGACTTGAGCTTGAAGATTGCGTTGTATCATATTAAGAAAGTTTTTGAGAACCTCTGGTGTTTCATCTTTGGACCTTAAGAAGAAAGTCCATGTGTATCTAGAGTAATCATCAACAATCACGAGAATATAATTTTTCCCGTTAATACTCTCTACACGCATGGGACCACATAAATCCATGTGTAGAAGTTCCAATCGTCCTTTTGAGCTTGGGGTAGTCTTTGTTTTGAAAGACTTCCGTTTTGCTTTCCCCAACTCACAAGAAGAACAAAGATGGTCTTTGACGAATTTTAACTTAGAAATACCGGTCACGTTATCATTCTTCGAAAGCAAGTTGATGGTGTCAAAGTTAAGATGTGACAATCGTTGATCCGTAACCATGCTTGAGAGGATGAAGCTTTAGCCATTAAGCAAATTGGATTTGTTGAAGATGTGTCTTGAAGAGTTACTGTGTAGAGATCAAATCCATGAGAACCTGTAAGAAGGTCATTCCCATCGTAGTCTCTTACATAGCAAGTAGATTTCCAAAAAGCCACTTCCAAATCCGCATCACAAAATTGACCAACCAAGAATAAATTGTGATTCAGTCCCTCGACGTAATAAACCCGTTAGATAGTGAGATTTCCTTGAACCAAATCGCCATATCTAAGTATCGGTGCAAACTGATCATTTCCAAACCGCACCATACCCAGAAACTTCTCCACGAAGTTAATGAGAAGCTTGAGATTGCCCGTCATGTGCTTTGTGCACCCGGAGTCTATTATGAATAGGATGATTTTGACGATCTGCAGAAGAATTAGAAGACAATGTAGCATTTGAAAAATAAGATCCCTTGATGGAAACGGGTTCCAAAATAGTAGTAGGCCTAGATTCTAAAGGCAAGCTAACATTCATAGACCCAATTAGAATAGGGGTTGTCTTAGGTACCCATTTGTATTCGGGTGGTGTAAATCTTGAATACCCCCGTGTACATGTTCTAATCATGTTCTCATAAAGCTTATTTAACCTGCTTTATTTACGTAGAGTAGTGGATTCTAACGCACTTAGTTTCTTAAGTGATTGATCAGTGGATTGGTTCAAAGTTCTTGTGGGTTCTCTAGTACTAGTGGGCACAAGAATAGGCTTCCTAGTTCTAGTATTCACGCAATTATGATTAAGAGCACACACATCATGATTGAAAGTATGAACACATTTTCCACATTCAACACAAACAAATTAAACATTCGAGGTCTTAGCATTTAAACTGTCATTACATGCAGTTACAGACGTTTTATTCTTAGAAAACGTAAAATTCCTACGGTGGTCTGCTACTTCCAACTTCTTTCCTGGACTATTGTTAGGCATGACCTTATGTTTCATTCTAGTGCTCTTAAGCTGTGGTCCGCTAACGCTAGTAGTGGGGATTACTCCTGTAGAAGAAGACACACGTTGACTAGTTTTCTTAATATTCTGAGGTAACCGTGATGTTCCAGTTTGAGTGGGCTTAGTGTTCATCTTATACATTCCTGGTGCTATCACATTTGTGCTCTTATCATTTCCTATCTTAGGCAAAGTCTGTGGGGATTGTCCCAAAACAAATGATTTAGGGCATTTAACCGCATTCGGTTGACGAACGGCGGATGGTTTACCCAATACAGGCTTTCCTTTCATTTTCTCAATGAGTTTTTGTAACTCACTGATGGCTATGTCCCTTTCTTGTAGCTGAGCTTTCAAATCATTTATTTCGAAACCTTTTTCATTTAATTGTCGAACCGAAGAAGCTGCCATTTCTTGACACTTTTTATGATTATGAGATTTTTCACCTTTTTGTAAAGCAAGTTCAAGAGAAATGGAGTGTTTCTCAAGTTGAGAAAAACTTATCGAAAGTTTGTTATATGACTGAATTTGTTTCGAAATCTCTACTTCAAGATTGCGACATTTCTCTTCCGTTTCTGACACTAGACATGCTACATGACAATATTGATCAAGATCGGTATACACACCAAGTATAGCATTCATATGGTCAGCATAGAAATATTCCTTCGAAAGTCGATCAATTTCGTTAAAAAGTTGGTGTTCTTGTGTCTTTAATTTAGTTTGAAGAAAATCAACTTCATCTTCAAGAGATTTAACATAACTTAAATCAGTTAACATTTCCTTAGTGAGAGCGTTATAAAACATTTCCACATTTTTTGAAAGATCATCAATGGTTGGAACAATGCATTGTTAAATGGCAACTTCTACTTGTGGGTTAGGTTTAATATTCCAAACTGTATCCCTAGAAACTTTTTCATAGTCGACGATACCTTTGTACAAATTTAAAACCCCTTGTTTTATAAACTCAAATTGCTGAACACTTTTGCTTTTCTCATCCAATTTACGTTTTTCATCCAAAATTCGTTTTTTTAACAAAATTGATTGTTTTTTGAAACTCCTTTTTAAAGAAACTTTCTTTTGTGGTTCATCACTTGGTGGTGGAACACTATTATACATCTTTTGTTCTTTTGAAAGTTCTTTTTGAGGGAAAAACTTAATATGATTGTTAGAATCAGAAAGGTTTATCAAATCACTTAAGTTTGATCGACTTTCTTCTTGATGACGAAGGATTTCGTCGCAGTCAGGGGAAAGCATAAGAGCAAGATTATCAACATAACAACCGATATCATAAAGACCAGGCTTTATAGATTGAACGTTCTTGAGATATTCAGGCTTAACAAAACTGGTTTTCATATTTCTATTGAGCATATTCATAGTTTGAATAGACTGACCCGTTTTGTAAACAATGTTGTTTAACGTTTCGACTCTCTTTTCCAAATCAAGAATTTTTTCAATATCGTTTTCTTCACGAGTTTTATAAGGCTCAGTTTGTTCTTTGTTAACCGACTCTAACTCAGTAATCTGGAGTTTATGTAGCAGCAGTTGTTCTTCAAGTTCCGATATCTTTTGTTTTGACATATGAATTTCATGTGTTACTTCAAAACAATATTGTTCGTTGAGGACCTTACGTTCATATATCAAACCATTAGCTATTGCAACTCGTCGATCAGCTTCTTTTACATAATCACACTCTTTAAGCCTGTCTATCTCCTCGGCTAAGGATGTGTTTGCTTGCTTCAGACGTTTATTAGCCTTTTTGTTTTCATTAATTTCACGTTTTAAAGAATCAATAATAGACGCAAGCAAATCACGGTCCTCTTCCGAGTCAGTATCCTGAGTAGCATTTCCGTCATCATTACACATATGCTGCGAATTTGTAGAGATATTGCTATCCTTCGTGTCCATTACATATGTGTCATTGATGCTTTCGGGTTGCTCAGGATGCAGTCGTTCATTAGCAAACACATTATAGTTATCATTTGATGGTACCTTTTCAATTGGCTCAGTGTCGAAGATTGGTCCAGAATTTTCAGCAATCTCTAGAATCACTTCCTGAATCTTTTCCATGTACACATAATTTGCCTCTAACTCTTGATCATCGGCTTCATCATCAGTGTCATAAAGCCAGTCAACTTCATCTGCTGTGAGAGGAATCCCTACTTCTTCTTTCTTACACAGTAGCATCTTTTCCTTGTGATATATTGAATCCTTAACTCGTTTTGGCTTCTTGCATTCCTTTGCCATGTGCCCAAATCCCTTGCAGTTGAAGCATTGAATCCAAGTCTTCTGCACAACCGGAGTGCCTACAGTATCTCTAGCCCCAACTTGATTCGGCATCCTCTGATTATCATACCTAGCATCACGATCATACCGAGGTGCATTGTCAACTTCCTTATATCTAGCATTGGATGATGATCTGAGGTTGTTGTTGGTAGGTTTGTATATCTTCATATAAGTTGTGGTGAGTAAAGACATGAGTTCTTTAATCTTCTTGTCCCTTGAAGTTTGTTCATCATCACTATCTCCATCTGACTCGGTGTCATACTTTGGAGGTGGAGTGGGGACAATTGCTTTTACTTTGTTTCTAGCAGTAGCTAGAGGTTTGGTGAATGAGCTTGATGACCTTGAGGAATGTGTACGTGGTTGTTGACGGGGAACGGGTTTTGTTGAAGTAGCAGCCACAAAAGCAATAGAGTTTGCAGATCGTTCTGCCTTTTCAGCCCTAAGTTCATTCACTTCATTCTGATGTTGTTTCAATATATCATAAAGTTTATGGTAAGATATAGTCTGATATCCTCCCATTGTTTGACTAAAGTCACAAACCTTTGCCATTCCGGTTTGAGTTGAAGTAAAAACTAAACATTGGCATGATGATTGGAGATGGTGCACTGATTTATGACAACCTCATTCATCATTTTGTTGAATCTCGAGTAATATGAGTCAATGGATTCACCATATTCGGATGTGAATTTTCCAAACTCCCAAAGTCGATTAGTCTCGGGATCTTGAACATTTATCGACTCACCTTGCTTTAATCGATGAACTGCATTCCACATTTCCATAGCATTTGGACATGCATCAACCGAGGAATAGATATCGTTATCAATCCCAGTGAGTATGTAGTTAACATCATCAGCTTCAGCTTGGAGGAGTTTCTTTTTCTTAGCAGGACATGTTTCGAAATCCTCCATAGCTCGTGTAGTTGATGAAGTACCATCATCTACTTGTGTGGTAATTGGTCTGAATTCAAAGACTGGAGGTGGATTCTTTAGGCAATGACGAAGAGCGGTTCGGTTCTCCTTAGTGTCGAGAAATCTAAGGAAAGGACATCTCCACTGAACGTAGCAACCGACAGTGAGCACAGGTGGATTACCATTGCCACCTTGTTCCAAACGAATTTGATTAGCCATCGCATTGTTGTTGTTGTTATTAGACATGGTGATTACTTGTGAATTGATGATGATCTTAGTGGATGTGTTGTGATTTGATTGTGGTTGAAATTTGTGATAACCCGAAACCGAGGTCATTGCTTAATCTTATTTTATGACTATTTTTGAAATTTTTGATGAGTTTGAATGATATTTATTTTTGGAGGTTTAAGTTTAAACTGATGTTGGAAGGTTTATATTTAATATTTAATAAGTATGAGTATTAGCAAGTGTGATGTCGATGGATGCTAAATATTTTACGCTTTATTATCGGTTGTTCGATGTTTGTCATTTCTGATGTTTTCTTTTAAATGACGTGTTAAGTCGAGTCGCGAGTCGATATTATTATATTTGAGGTACGTTTTAAATTTTTAAAAGTATCTTTATGAACCCGAGCCCCGTAAATATTGTCAAAATTGACTAATAGTTATTTCCCGCTTTTAGCTAACTATTTTCATTTTGACTCATAAATATTGAAAAATTACAACATTGGTCCCTCAACCACCATATATAAGCTCAAAATTTCACACACAACACATACAATTTCCACCAACTCAAAAACTTTCTCTCTCTCTTCTTTTTCTTTTCTTTGTCGTGACCTCCCCACCATCAAAACACCCACATTCAATCAATTTTTACACCAAATTTACAATGATCTAAGCTAAAAGAACACAAGACCCATCCTTATTTTTGTAAGGAGATCATTTTGGTATAAGATTTATGTACATGCAAGAGGTTTTTATTTTTTTAAGTTGGTAGGTGAGAATTATGCTCATGCATGTTGTTTTTGGCATGATCAAGAGATGTTCTTGCTAAACGTTTTGTTAAAAACTTGATTTTGATTTGAAGGTTTTGATTTTTATGATGATTCTAATGTTATAGTTGATATATGTTAGTGTTAGGGTTATGGGATGAACATATCTATGATTGGTTTTGGGTAAAAACATGATTTTATACAAGATTTTGAAAGGCATTTTACAACAGTAGGTAAACTGTAATATCGGGAATTTTATGTTGTGATAATGGCTTAACTTATAGCCTAGGGTTGTAGATAATTCGATTAGCTTCGATTTGATATAAAGTAAAGCTTCTAGCTCCAAACGAGCGCGAAGTTATGATGTTTTGATTATTCGTGTACCGGGAGACGAGTATCGGCACTACATATAGTTGTTGTCGATATTTGGATCGAATCTCGGGAACTATAAATTGAAGTTTTGAAATGTGTGACATACTGATAATGAATTGTAAACCCTAGAGGGTGAGTTTATTTTAAAATCCAAGTGTCGGTCTTGTAAACGGAGTCGTTTAAAGAAGTTAAAACGATTGTATTAAATATTAACGTAAATCTGTCCGGATTTCGTAGTTTGAAGATGAGTCGGGTAAAGGACTTTAAAAGTAATTTCATTTGATAAACTTGTTGGAGGACTTTCTATATATAGTAAGTTAGTTTCTCGAGTCGTTTTATAAACGTTTGACGAGTCTAAAAGGGGCAAATAAGCTAGTACATGTAGTATGTGCCGGCGGGATTTTGTCGAAAGTGTAGAATGGTAAAGTAAATGTACAGAACAGTGTAATATAGTTATTTGTATCGTTTTCTCTTGAGTTTATCGTGATTTTATGAGTTTGAGTTTGATGTTGTTATGTATGATTTATTTCTCGAGTCATTATTAATGAACGCGCCTTATTTGATAGGTAGTGGTTCTCGTGTTTGACAGGCATCCTCTATCATTGACGATCATCTCGCTAGATCTCTTATACTAAGGTGAGTCTGTATCCTCGCTTTTCATGCTAGCTACTAAATATTTTATTACCCGCGAGGGGGATACATGCTATTTGAAAATAAATGAACACATGTCATGAGTAATTGTTGGACCCGAATGTTGCCTAAGTTGTTTACATTGTATTGAGTAACTTGTTGCTAAAGACCCTAAATTCATGAGCCGTTAACTATATTATGACTTGATGTTATGAGTCGGGAATAGCCTCTTATTCTAATGATAGTACTATTGGGTTGACCACCCTATCTGAGACCAGGGCATTACGCTGAGTAACCTCTGGGAAGGATAATTTACGGGAATAAGAATGTGGTATTCTAGCAACTGATACCCTAGAGGGGCAATGGTTTTATTCTAGTCGTGTTGGCATTTGGCGTGGGTGACTATTTGGTTAAGGGGTCGGTGTCATGAGCTTAAATACAATGTTATTGCCTCAAATATAGATTGTGTGTACGACAATTCTATAAATGATTATGATTGATTTTCTTCTTGTGTTCAAATGTGATTTGATAAACCTATAGACTCGCTCAACATTATTGTTGACTCGTTTTAGCATGTGTTTCAGGTAATAGGAAGTGATGGAAGGCGGAGCTTTGCTATGGAGGTTGTGGTTTGGCTTTTGGAAGAATGTTGGTCTAAAAACTATTTCTATCCTTTTACTGTTGAACAATTTGTTGTATGTTTGTGTACTGTACTAAACTTGTTGGTTGTTGGTCAAGATCCATGGGGACTAAACGCTTTACTCTGGTGTCGTTTTAGTACAATCTGGGATGAAATTATGTTTTAGACCTATTATGAAAATCTTGTTTATATTCTATCTGTAAACGTCTCTCTTTTGAGTCGTTCAATATACCTTGTGTGATGATGCTTGTGTCTAGCACCCAATTGTGTATTTCCGCCACGCAATGTAAATTGCGGGTGTTAGAAAATTGAAATTCCGAAAATTCAAAAAAATTGTCTCAGTCCGACAATAAATTCCTCAGTCCAACAAAACGGTAAGCCGAAAAATTTTGTATCGCCAAATATTGAAATTGAGTTAGAAATAGCCAAAAACTAGTAGGAAAAAAATTTGATTTTACTAGACCTAAAAATTTTAACTCTTATTTTTTTTAATCTTCGTGTAAATTATGATCCGGGACTAGTCTAGATAGTGGCTAACTCTAATAAGTACTCAAACAAAATTTAGATGTCCATCACAATATCCATCAGAATGTGTGATCACAACTCTTGATCGCAGTGGGTGATCGTAACTCTGATCACAGTGGGTGATCATAACTCTGGATCGCAGACTCTGATCATAACAATGGATCGCAGTCACTGATCCTAACAATGGATCGCAGTCTCTGATCGTAACAATGGATCACAGTCTCTTATGTAACACTGATCGTAACACTTATCGTAACAATCAATCGTAGTCACTGATCGCAGTCACTAATCGTAACAATCGATCGCAGTCACTGATCGCAGTCACTGATCGCAGTCACTGATCGCAGTCACTGATCGTAACACTGATCGTAACGATCGATCGCAGTCACTGATCACAGTCACTGATCATAACAATCGATCGTAAGATGTGATCGTGATATTCGATCGCAAGTAGAAACCCCCAGGGTTTATGCGATCGCAATATTCAGATCGTAGTATGGAATCAAAAGTACCACTTTTCTCGGATAGTACTAGAACACAAAAAATTCGAGATTATTAGCTTAAAAATGAATCAAGCACCCAAAGATGTTGTGTTTTTAACCAAAGTAACAATACCAAATCACTACCAATAGTATATAGATGATTTGTATTAAGAATAAACCATAAAAACACAAAAAAATAAAAAAATTGGTACGTGAGTTTTAGATCAAAATAGGCACGAAAAAATCAAGAACACAACACACGAATCTTCAATCACCTATCCATTATAGGCTCTTGATACCAAATGTTATTTCCATATCAATCCATAACACAAGATTTAGTTGATATTTAGAGAGAGAAAGAGAAGAAATTAGAGAGAGAAACAAGAGAGAATTTGGAAGGTTAAACACTTTAGAGAAAGAAAGTAAAATGGTAACCAACACCCTCTTCCATACAAGGAAGTGGGTTTATATACCCTTGGCTTATTGGGCCGTGGGATTTGTGACTTGGGCCGAGCTTGGCTTACACTTGGGCTTACGCCCCTAACTAAGATAATATTAGCTTAAAGTCCAAGCCTGGTTAACCCGACTAACCTATTACAATACAAGACCTTTAACGACTAAGATGACCTATTACATTCTTGTTTGACTATATAAAATATAGGGCTAACAATACTTCCTTAAGAAAAAGAGTCAGGCTCCTGAATTGATTATGTCCTTTATTAGGAAAGTAGAAAATCAAAATGACACTTAAGTCAAGCAACTCAGAACTGATAATGGAACATAATTCAGGAACCAAGAGCTTGAGAGTTTTTGTAATGAGAAAGGAATTTCTCAGAACTTCTATTCTCCTTACACAACTGAACAAAACGGTATGGCTGAAAGGAAGAATAGAACTCTCATTAAAGCTGCAAGGACTATGCTCAATGGCTCCAATCTTTCAAAACACTTCTGGGTTGAGGCAATAAAAATTTCTTGTTACACGCGTAATAGAAGTATAATTGTCAAAAGACATGATAAGACTCCTTATGAAATATCCAAGGAAAGGATTCCAGATATCAGCTACTTTCATGTGTTTGGATGTCCTATGTTTATTCACAATCAAAAGGATCATCTTGGCAAATTTGATGCAAAAGTTGATGATGGATACTTTCTTGGATACTCTTTTGTCTCCAAAGCCTTCAGGGTCTTTAACACAAGGAGAAAAAGATTGAGGAATCCTTTCATATCATATTTAATGAAATTATGGATGCCGTGAACTTCACAAATCAATTAGTGGAAGATATAGGGATTAATGACTCATCAAGATACCCTCCGGATGAGTATGAAAATAATTCCTTAAGACAGTATCAAATTGATGTTGATGTATCATTTCATATCTCACCTCACAATAGGTCAATAACAAATCTGATCACAAATCAACATGTCCCTGAGGTTATTGTCCCATCTACTCAGTATCATGAATCAAATGATTCACCTAGTAGTTCAAACACTAAAGGGGTTGTGGATGGATCATGTGACCTAACCATCACTGAACATTCTTCAGTATAAACCAATCATCAATTAACCACAAGTTCTAACCCACGTCCTCAGGATAGATGGTCACGACAACAACACATAGAACCCGTTAATATAATTGGTGATGTGTCTGAGGGGATGCTCACACGCAGTCAAGCTGCTCAACTTTCTGCAGCCTCAGCTCATGAATGTCTGTTTGTAGATTTTCTCTCTGAAATTAAACCTAAAAAGGTTTGAGAGGCCCTGACACACCCAGGATGGGTTGAGGCAATGCAAGAAGAACTCAATCAGTTCCTCAAAAACAAAGTCTGGAAACTAGTTCCACTCCCTAAGGGAAAATCATCTCTTGGCACAAAATGGGTGTTTAAAAACAAGACTGATGAAAGAGGATGTAACACCCTCATTTTTACCTTTACACAGCAGAACATTGATCTGGGGTATTACTTCATAGAACATAAGTCATAATAATAGCAAATAACTTAAAAGAGTGATTAAATCAACTTTCTTTGTATATATCCTTAAAAATTCATAGTTTTACAATATGAGGTTCCCAAAATCTATATCAATAATTTCAAGCTTGTGCCTCTTCATGCCTGTTGGAAATACGTTTTACGCATTTAGAAAGTCTCGGTCACTCCAACAATGTAGTTATAGGCTCGTAGTTATGTTTAGTTTCACTTATTAAATAGTCCGACCCATGAGCATGTTCATGGGCCGGAAGCCCAAGTCCATTAAGGACTTGGGGTATTTAAACCTCTTTCCACCATGGAAAGAGGTGTTGGTTGTTCATTTCTTACATTTCAATATACAAGTTTCTTTCACTTCTCTCTCTAAGTTTCTCTCTCTAGAAAAACATCAACCCTCTTGATTCATAAAGATTATCAATATTCTACAATTGGTATCAAGAGCTATGGGATGAAATAAAGATTGGTTTTGTGTTGTTCATACTTTTTTAAGTGTGTTCATGTGTTTTTGATTGATTTTTCTAAAAGTTAAAATTTTTTTTCGTTTTCTTTGATTCCAAGTGATCTACATATCTTCTAAATAGTTCTAGTAACGATTTGGTGATATTCGTTTGGTTAGAATCAGGTTTCTTTAAGGTAAAAATCCTTTCTTTCTTGGTGATCTCAAGTCTCGGACTATTTTTTAGGGATACGATCTGACTTTGTGTTTGCATAAACCCTGGGGGTTTCTACTTGTGATCCTTAGTCACGATCCATTGTTGCGATCATAACTTAGATCCACGCTACGATCCACCATTGCGATCAAGTAGTACGATCTATAGGTACGATCCACCATCACGATCAAGAACCAATTGCTTAGTACGATCCATCAGCACGATCCATAGTACGATCCATCAGCACGATCCATAGTACGATCAGGTCGCTACGATCCGGGTAAGATCACGTTCGCTACGATCAGTCTCGCTACGATCAAGGTACGATCAGTATCACTACGATAAGGGTACGATCAGTCTCAATACGATCAGGGTGCGATCAGTATCACTACGATCAGGGTACGATCAGTCTCAATACGATTAGGGTGCGATCAATCTAACTACGATCAGGGTACGATCAGGTTAGGATAGGGGAGTGCGATAGCTCACTTGGATAGGGGAGTACGATAGCTCACTAGGATAGGGGAGTACGATCGCAACACGATCTGGGTGTCCGATTAGAGTACGATCAACCATATTTTTTCAACACTTAGAGGATTTTCCATCTTTGTTGTTATTTGGAGACATTAGAAAAAACACACAATCAAAAGATCTTAATATCTTTAGTTACACAACATTAAAACACATAATCTTATTTCATTGCTCGATCATATTTGATAATCTTTTTTCAAGGGATCACAAAATGAATTCACATTCATTTATGCCAACTATGACTTCACTCACCGATATATCGATCATTTCGGGTACCGATACTCGCCCGCCTTTGCTCATCAAAGATCTATTTGAAGCATGGCAAGGCCGTATGAGAACATATATCATGGGCAAACAAAATGGTCGACTTATGCTTCAATCAATTGATAAAGGACCATTAGATTGGGGAGAGGTTACCGTCAACAATGTGACAAGACCAAGGGAGTATCATGAGTTAACCGATGCCAATAAAATCATTGCAGATGCTGATGAAAGGGTTGTTCAGACAATTCTTCAAGCCCTTCCACCCGATATCTTTCGAATGGTGAGTGAACATACAGTAGCAAAGAATCTTTGGGATCGACTTGCGGTTTTGCTACAAGGTACATCTCTCACTAAGCAAGAACGAGAGTGTCAATTGTATGATTTGTTTGATAGGTTCACATACCTTTCAGGGGAGACACTTCATGATTTTTATTGGCGTTTTACCACTTTGATGAATGACATGAATGTCTATAATCTATGGATTGAACAGTTTCAATTAAACACCAAGTTTTTGAACACACTACCCCCTGAATGGAGTCAATATGTGACTGATGTCAAGATGATTCGTGATCTACACAAGTCCAATTTAGATCAACTTTATGCTTTCTTACAACAACATGAGAAGCATGTGATCCAAAACCGAATATCTCAAGGACCTTATCATGAACCAATGGCATTATTGGCAAACCATCCTACACTGTCATACCACAACTCTCAGCTTGCTTTAGGACACAAATCATCATATCAACCTGTGTATCAAACACCAAGCTTCCCACAGTACTCGATTCTTCCACCGTCGCCTACATCTTATCCCCAACCAGCAACATCATCATCACAAGGAGATTCACACCTATTACCTTATGCTTCACACCAGTATTCACCGTATCAACCTCCCACCAACCTTGCTAGTACCTATCCACAACTTGAGGCTCCTCAACCTCATTACTCACATCAAGTAAGTGCTCCAACCAATCAGTTTGTTGCTCAACCAGCATCAGCATTCTACTGTGAAGATGACATCCCTGTCCCTGAATTTAGACAAGGAGATATCCCTACTGAAATCCTTGCTCTGATGTCTGCTTATTTAAGTCAAACATTGAACAAACGAGGTTACCGAGGTCCAGCAACAACTAACAATCAGTTAAGGAACTCGTCTAACTCTCGACAACAGGCAACAATTCAGGACGGAAGGGTCATGGTGAAACCACTTCAAGGGAGATCAAATTCGTCTACTACTGGTGCACGTTCATCCACTACTACTGCTACAAGGGCAAACAGCACCGGTAAAATGAAGGTGGTTATTTGCTACAACTGCAAAGGGGAAGGGCACATGGCCCGAGAATGCAAGCAGCCTAAGAGGAAAAGGGATGACACATGGTTTAAGGAGAAGATTTACCTGGTGAATGCTCAAGCCCAAGGTCGTGAGCTTGATGACGAAGAATTGGCATTCCTTGTAGATCCGGGAGTAGCGGAAACTGATGGTCTCACAACAGTCATCACCAACAATGCTACATATCAATGTGATGATTTGGATGCATATGACTCTGATTGTGATGATCTTAACACCGCTAAAGCAGCTCCCTTATGGCAAACCTTTCACTATATGGAGCAGATACCATTTCTGAGGTACCAAATACTGCTACAGATACTAGTATTGTAACCTATCAAGTTGAGCAAATGTTTGAGTATTCGGAACAGCCTCTGGTAGTTAGTAACTCAATCGACGAGACAAACAATGATAGCAATATCAGTGAAAGTCCTCAGACTTTGAATGAACCACAACCGGGAGCTATTACGACTACCAATCCGTCTGCTCAACCTGATTTGGTTATGGTCCCTGCATCTTTGCTCAGCCAAATGAATAATGCGGTCCTTGAAACCCTTAATGCTAATCAGACTTTATCTGCCGAGCTTGCTTTGCATAAGGACAAGGTTAAAACCTTGGAAATGACTCCTGTGTCCACTACCTTAACCAATCCTGAATTTGATAGGTTTAGGAAAGTTCAAATGGACAATCTGCTAGAAATTGAAAGTTTAAGAGCAAATCTTTCGAATGAACTTAAAGAAAAAGAGTCAGTCGTTACTAATTTTCAACAACTTCAAACGGATTTTGAAATTCTTGAGTCCAAACAGCTTGAAATGGAAATTAAGACATCTGAAAGAATAAAAGAAACGGAAATTAAGCTTTTAAAACAATATGCTGCTTCACATCTAGTACACTTGTTTCATGCATCATTTAAAGAGTTCAATCTATCGCGTCTTATAGACTTACCACCTAACCCGGGGTATGCAAAGCAAGCGCTTAACCACAACCCACGACTTTACGATGCAACAAAGTTAGGATTGGTATTAGATCCGATTGTGTTCTCAAATGATTCTTAGAGTATGACACCATATGATGAGAAGCAGTTAAAATTACTTTCTACATATCCTGAATATGATTATGCTCAAATGAATGCAAAAAATGCCACAATAGATCTTAGAATTCGTTTTAATCTGAAAAAGAGAACTCTCCAAACATCCACTTTCATGCCTACTAGAGAATGCCTTAGTATAATTCCTACACTCGTTAATTCGGACAAACCAAAGGAAATTCCTAAGAATCTTCCACCGGTTAGTACGGTAAAGCTCAACTTGGAAGAGATTGGGCAGTACCTTACCGAGTTTGACAAGGTCATTTTGGAATGTACGACTTCAACGGCTCAAACCGCTGGAGAATGGGCGTTCGAACACATGAAAACGGTGTTTGAGAAAGAGATCGTTCTGTTTGTGGACCATATTAAACAAGGAGTCTATGATCTAGCGTGTAATTTAAGTTTTGAAATTGGTGAGGTTCAAAAAGTTTTCAATAAAATGGATGATGCTTATGAACAACACTTAATTGAAAAGGAAAAGATTTTATCAGAATATGACCGCTTTTTAGAACATATGGTGTCTCTCGAAGTGATGCAAGTTGTTACTGTTAAATATACTCATGAAATTTCATCTACTGTGAATATTTGTGATGATGTGCATGAATCTGTGAATACTGTTGAACATGTGAATACTGTAGAAAATCATTCTTGTCATGAATCCAACGCTGAATTTTTAAAGCTTCAAGATTCGTATAATACAGTCTCAAAAAGTTTTAATGAGCTTCAACAACATTCTATATCTCTTGAAATTGAGAATCAATCTAAAAATGAAACTCTTTCAAAACTAAATGATGGTGGAAACTCCGTTGAGACAAGTGACAAGATGATTCAGATGGTTCAGAATTTAGAGGAAGAGATGATGAGAATTAAGAGAGAATTACTAGAAACAAAAACGGAACTAGAGGCTGTAGAGACTAAAAATCATGTCCTAGAAAATAGAATTAATTCTATACTAGGAGAGCGTGAACAAGTTAGGCAGGGTGACTCATAAAATTCTGGTTCAATAGAAGAACGCCTCACTTTTAATGCGACAGAACAAAAGTCATTAATTGACAAACTGAACAGGAAATGTGAGGAATCCTCTTACCTAAAAATTCAGCTCATAGAAAAAAACATGGTTATAGCATAATTAAAGGAGACACTTCAACTCAAAGGACAAGAAAGTGTTGATAATTCAGCTACTGTCTCTGCCTCGACCTCTAGTGCTCCCAAACTCAACCCACGTGTACTATATCGAGATCCAAAATTTAAGAAAAGTCCCACTAAGTTTGCCACATATATGAAAAATGCCTTAGAACATGTTGATCTAGCTAGAGAGATTGTTGATGAAATGCGTGAACGTGATCCCACAAGTCATAGTGTATATGAGCTTTTATTATATGTGGATCGCGTTCAGGATTGTTTAGCAAACTTAGAGTACATTGGGCAACCGATATCTGTACCATCTAAACAGAAAACCACCATTGCCATTACTCCATTCAATAAGAACCCAGGAGCTAAGCCTGTTTTAAACACACCCATCAAGGCTAAGTCAAAATCTGTAACTAATGTTCCCTTGACTTCTACAGGAGTAATTGTGTCTACTAAGGCTAAAGGATCTCAAGACAAGAAAGATAGGATCAAGCCTTCCACTAATAGGACTGAGAAGAAGAAATTAGAAGTGCACCCTAGGAATGTTACTTCAGTTTTAAATAAAAAGAATCATGTAGCTAAGACAAAAGGTTCTCTTTATGAGTGGAAACCTAAGAAAAATGTGAATTCTAATGAGAAATGTTGGAATTGTAATGAATGCAAGTTTTCTCAACATCATGATTTATGCCTTGTTGATCACGTGAATGAAATGTATGCTATTAAGAACAATCTTGAATGGATTCCAAGAGGGAAGAAATTCACCCAAGTTGGGTGGCAATGGAAAACCACTGGTAGGACCTTTACTGCTAATGGAACTAAGTGCCCTTTAACTAGGATCACATCCACGGAAGTTAGGTCTAAGCGTCCTTTAAATAGGAACACTAGCACTAAGAAATGGAAAAAGCGCCCTTTAACTAGGTCTGCCCCCACTATTGTGCCTACCAGTGGTAATGTCCCCAGTTAAAAAGTACCTCAGAATACTAGACAACTAGAATCTAAGCCAACCACTAGTAAGAAAATATGGAAGCCTAAAGTTTCATCTGATAGCAAATCTAAGATAATTATATGTGTACCTGCTAACTCAGAAGAACAATTAGAATCCGATACATCGTCTGTGTTTGGTAATATTTTCAGGTCGTCCAAATTATTCTTTGGTATTTGGACTCGGGGTGCTCCAAACATATGACTGGAGACCGCTCGATGCTCAGAAATTTCGTCAGCAAGTTTCTAGGAACGGTTAAATTCGGCAACGACCATATTGCAAAGATTATGGGTTATGGTGAATACCAAATTGGGAATGTCACGATTTCAAGGGTTTATTATGTGGAGGGACTTAGTCACAATCTATTCTCAGTAGGACAATTTTGCGATTCAAATCTTGAAGTAGCCTTTCGACAACATAGTTGCTTCATTCGCGATCTTGCAGGAAATGATTTGTTAAAGGGTTCTCGAGGGGATAATCTCTATACTTTGTCTATTCAAAACATGATGGCCGCCTCTCCTGTTTGCCTACTCTCAAAAGCATCTAAGACCAAGTCATGGTTGTGGCATCGACGGTTATCTCATCTTAACTTTGATGCTATTAACCATTTGGCTAGAAACAAACTTGTTCGTGGTCTTCCAAAACTTAAGTTCAAGAAGGATCATTTATGTTCCGCGTGCTCATTGGGGAAAAGCACCAAGAAATCTTACAAACCTAAAGCAGAAGACACCAACCAAGAACCACTGTATCTTTTGCACATGGATCTTTGCGGGCCAATGCGTACGGCTAGTGTGAGTGGTAGAAAATACATCCTCGTCATAGTGGATGATTTCTCAAGGTTTACATGGGTAAAGTTTTTAGCATCCAAGGATCAAGCACCAGAGTATATCATTACTTTCTTAAAGATGATCCAACTACGTCGTAATACTACTGTTCGCCGCATTCGGACTGATAACGGCACTGAGTTCGTTAATCAGAGTCTTCGAAATTATTATGAAAAGGTTGGTATTTCTCATGAAACATCTGTGGCTCGCACTCCACAACAAAATGGTGTCGTTTGAAAGACGTAACCGTACACTTATGGAAGCTGCTCGAACTATGTTGATTTATGCGAATGCTCCTTTATTCTTATGGGCTGAAGCAGTGGCAACCGCATGTTATACCCAAAACCGCTCCATCATTCGCAAACGTTATGGTAAAACTCCATATGAGCTACTTCATGGACACAAACCCGATATTTCATATCTTCATGTTTTTGGTGCACTTTGCTATCCAAATACAAATAGTGAGAATCTGGGAAAACTTCAACCGAAGGCTGATATTGGAATTTTCATTGGTTACTCGCCTGCAAAGAAAGCTTACCGAATTTATAACCGTCGTCTTGGCAAGATAGTAGAAACTTTGGATGTCGATTTTGATGAGCTGACAGCGATGGCTTCTGAGCAACACAACTCTGAACCCGCATTACACGAGATGGGAACCGGTACAATAAGTTCTGGATTAATTCCCAACAATCCTACTTCTCCATCATTTATACCACCAACAAGGTCCGAGTGGGATAAGTTATTTCAACCTATGTTTGATGAATTCTTTAATCCACCGAGTAATGATTCTCCAGCACCTTTAGCAGTAGCTCCGATTCCCGAAGTTGTTGCTCAAGATAATGGAAATCTTTTTGAGGCATCTACTGTTACTCTTGAACCAGATGTCCCATCCCCCACCAATTCACAAACAACACCTGAATCTTCACCCCCACTCGTTCCTAATGATGTTGAAGAGGATCTATATGATCACGATCTGGAATATGCTCACTTACAAGAGCTTCCCTTCTTTGGTTCACATATACCTGAAGACCCTACCGGTGCGTCTACCTCAGAGGAAGCTCCTGCAATCGTTCACTCCCGACCACCACGAATTGAAACTCACAACACAAAATGGACAAAGGATCACCCAATCCGCAATATTATTGGTGACATCGATCGACCAGTCTTAACACGCCATCAACTCCAAGAACATGCATTATATTGCTATTTTGATGCATTTCTTTCAGACACTGAACCTAAAAACTGGCGACAAGCCATGACCAAATCATCATGGATTGAAGCCATGCAAGAGGAACTTAATGAATTCCAACGTCTTGAAGTGTGGGAATTAGTTCCGTTACCCAGCAACGTTGAAATCTTGACATTGTTGTGGGTATACAAGGTTAAAATTGATGAGTTAGGTAGTGTGCTGAAAAACAAAGCTAGATTGGTTGCTAGAGGTTACAAACAAGCTTTGGGTATTGATTTTGAAGAATCCTTTTCTCCTTTTGCACGATTGGAGGCAATTAGACTATTCCTTGCTTATGATGCTCACATGAATATGATCGTCTACCAAATGGATGTTAAGACGGCATTTCTTAATGGTGAATTAAGGGAAGATGTCTATGTAAGTCAGCCGAATGGATTCGTCAATTCAGAGTATCCTAATCATGTGTACTAGCTCAAGAAGGCTCTTTACGGGTTGAAACAAGCTCCACGCGCGTGGTACGATCTCTTATCGTCGTATCTCATCTCCAAAGGCTTCTCCAAAGGCAAAGTGGACCCAACATTATTCATTCTCAAGGAGGATAACGACATGATACTGGTACAAATTTATGTTGATGATATAATATTTGCTGCTACTAATCAACGTTTGTCTGACCGTTTTGAGAAAATTATGTCCACACGATTTAAGATGTCGATGATGGGAAAATTTTCATTTTTCTTAGGGTTGCAAATTTCTCAGAATCCCAGAGGCATCTTCATTAATCAATCCAAATTTGCTCTTGAATCCTTAAAGAAATATCACTTTGAAAACTGTGACCCCGTGGATACTCCAATGGTGGAGAGATCCAAGTTAGATGAAGATAAGGAAGGTATAGCTGTTGATCCTAAACTTTACCGTGGAATGATCGGCACCCTTCTCTATCTGACTGCTAGCAGGCCTGATTTGCAATTTGCTATAGGCATGTGTGCCTGGTATCAGGCTCGGCCTACCGAAAAGCACTTACATGTTGTGAAAAGGATCTTTCGGTATCTAAAAGGAACACTTCATCGTGGTCTGTGGTATCCGAAGGATTCCTCTATTGCACTAATTTCATATGCAGATGCAGATTATATCGGGTGTCAAGATACCAGACGTAGCACTTCTGGCAGTGTGCAACTTCTTGGAGATAGACTTGTTAGTTGGGCATCAAAAAGGCAGAAAAGCGCTGCGATATCAAGTACTGAGGCTGAATACATTGCTATGTCCGGTTGTTGTGCTCAAGTTCTTTGGATGAGGTCACAATTAACTGACTACGGTCTTGGATTCAACAAAATCCCAATGTACTGTGATAACAAAAGTGCAATCGCTCTATGCTGCAACTACGTTCAACACTCTCGAGCAAAGCACATTGACATCCGCTACCACTTCATCAAGGAGCAAGTGGAAAATGGAGTGATCGAACTATACTTCGTCAACACTGAGTATCAACTGGTAGATATATTCACAAAGGCCTTAGATCGAGGACGTATCGAGTTTTTGATCGAAAAGCTAGGCATGAAATCATTCTCACCAGCGACACTTAAGGAGTTGGCAGAAGAATCTGAAGAATAGTAGTGGTAAACTATTCTCGAGTATCCTTTGATCGTGATTTTGTATACTATCGTATATATTTAAACCAACAAAAGAAAAATACAAAAATATAAAACATAGAAAAACCATAAAAAATATAAAACATAGAAAATCCATAAAAAATATAAAATCAAGAAAATCCAAAAAAAATATTTTTCGTTCTCAAATCGGGCATGTCTTTTAGTACGGTAATATTTACGGCTTTAGAAATGTCGATTAATATTGACACGGCGCCATAAATAGAGTCCGTATAAAAGTTGTACAAGTTTTAAAACATGCCCATTATGGCTTGTAGTTATTTTAGACTGCAACCCGCTTTTCGCATTAAAGTCACGTATTTCTTTTGAAAATGTTGGCTCTCAACGGGAATTAATTTTCTCGGGCAAGGTTTACTTTAAAACCTTGTAAGGGACCAAGTTTACTTTATAACTTGGTCTAACACAAATTTGTGTACGTATCAGTGCACTTATTTTGTCTAAATAAGAGAAATCTTATTGCCACCAGAATCGTTCTTAAAATCACCAAACCGGAAAAAGTCTTCTAGTATATTTGTTCTTCCAAAAACAATGACTACAGCTCTTTAAATAGAAAACGGGTCTATGTTTAAGGGGGAGCAAATATTATATTGCTTTTGGAATTAAAATGCATCTTCAAAAAGGATTTTCAGAAACTATAAAACCAGCCATTCTCATCTCTATATGCTTTGTTATTTTATGTGGCTTGAGGTATTGCTTGTTTGAAATTAAGCTTTAGGAGTTTGTTGTCGTGTTTGCATTCTAAGATAAGACGTTACAGGTTTAGGTGTTAGCTATTTCACGTATTGTTACATGTCTTGGTTAAACATTTTACACCTTGGGGGAACACAAATTGCAAACTTGCAACTAAGGGGGGACCAAATTGCAATTTATTGCAACTTGGTTTGACCACAGTCAAATAAATATCTCACCCCCCCCCCCTTTATCTGTCTTAACAGAAACTCAAAACACACACTCTTCCGCCATTGTTATAGCTTCATACCCATCTTATCGTGCCTTTGTTTATCTCTGATCTAGGTATAACTATATTCATTTGTGCTTACGTTTATTAGATGTTTATATCTCATGCTAATATCATTAACTCATACGAATATCCATACGAATCTGAACCAATTTAGGGTTTCTTGATTGTTGATAAAAACGAGTTTTTAGAGCTGGGATGTGTTCATATTGCCTAGATATACATTGGATATTAACAGGTTGGCTTATAACATCGTCCTTGTCCCGTAATCGCTCACTTAAGATTTACCTCGGTTCTATCACCAAGAATGCAATCTATGGCTACGATCCATTCTCATCGCATTGATTGTGATGGCTTTACCAAATCCACTCGCTGCGATGGCTCATTACGATGGGCCTGTTGTGATGGTCCATTGCGATGGATCGTTGTGATGGTTCATCGCGATGGATCGTTGCGATGGCCCCTTGAGATGGATCGTTGCGATGGTTCGTTGTGATGGTTCGTTGCGATGGATCGTTGCGATGGTCTGTTGCGATGGATCGTTGCGATGGTTCGTTGCGATGGATCGTTGCGATGGTCTGTTGCGATGGATCGATGCGATGGGTCTGTTACCATGGCACCAATGCGATGGGTCTGTTACGATGGCTCCAATGTGATGGGTAGGATGCGATGGGTAGGATGCGATGGGGTAGGATGCGATGGATAGGATGCGATGGGTAGGATGCGATGGGTAGGATGCGATGGGTTGAGTGCGATGGGTTGGCACGATGGATATAGTTCAATGGACTTAATACAATGAATTCACTACGATGGGTATAAAATGACACATTATTACAATGGACAACATTTGCTAAGTTTTAAGATAAGTGAAGCACTATAATGGACTTAGTTTTGCCATGTCCTTGCCTTTTATATCTCGTTATGTGATTCTGAATGTATGACCTTTGTCCATATGATCTACGCTTGTTTTTGCTACTCAAACATATGTGGTGATAATTTGTTGTGATTTATATCCCATGCCTAGAATTTACAAGTTTATGAGATATATATATGTGTATATATCAAGTGTGCTTGTATTTATTTAAAAGCAGGAAAATGTCGATAACCGAAGAAGAACAAATAAAATTAGATCTTATCCTTGTTCCACTTAATGCTCAAATGCAACATGCACCAAACAATTTTCGTTTGAGAGACGATTTTGATCCTTCTTTGGCGGCATTCAAAATCGCAACAGACATCCTATATTGTTCACCAATAAAGGATGCATTACGTGTCACTACATCGGTTCCTGAATTATACATGCATGAATTTTGGGCAACTGCCTCAATCACACAAGCAAAGTAATTGTCCAAGAAGATAATCTCTTTTACTCTGAACAACAAAGCCTTGACATTTGACCTGCGTCAGTTTAGGCAACTATTTAAGCTTCCAAAGCTTGCAAAAGGGGAACACTTTGTGCCTGATCCAGATGCAGAAGAACTACTTAGAGTAATCCGAGAGTTGAACTATGAGGGTGAAATTGGTTTTCTTTCTCAGTTTAACACGTCACATATTGGACAACCTTGGAAAGCAATTGTCATCACTTTAGTGAAGTGCCTTACTTCCAAGATTCGCGGATCAGACGCAATGCGACCCGCTCAGGCAGTTATCTTTTGGGGTCTCTACACCGGATCTAAAGTGGATTATGCTTTACAACTTTGGGAAGAATTTTGTCATCAATTCACAAGTTCCAAGAGAAAAGCGGTGCATCTTCCATTTCCAAGGTTCACAAAACTCATTATCAATCACTTCATGAAGAGTGACCCAAATATTGATCATCGCGGGAACTTCTTCTATCATACTCAAGATGATGACGATGTGTTAGACTCAGACCAGCTCAAGTGCCAGCAATCATGATAAATGACGGTATAAGGGAAAGTGATCACTACAGAGAGATGCTTAAAGATATTGAAGCACAGTTTATACGAGCAAATGCATATCCTTCCGAAAAACAAGCAGAGACGCAAAAAGGAAAACGAAAGAAAAGAATTTCCAAGCGTCAATCGACTGTTTCATCAAAAGACAAAGGCACAGAAAAAGAGCATTTAGTTGATGAAGATACTGAAGATGCTGAGATGACCCAAACAGAGGAAGAACAGGAAGAAATACCACTTCGATAAACAAAGAAAGCAAAGCAGACCAAGGGTAAAGAAGCAAGCGTTGCTTCTGAAGAACCTGCTCAACAACAGATTTCTGAAGCCAAACGACTGCGTATTGTTCTTCAACAAAGCAGACAGGAAGCTTTTTCCACAGGATCAGGTTCAAGAATGTTTGAGGTCTTAGCAGAATTCGGCAATCCTGATGCTGACTTGGCATTTTATGAAGATCCTCTCGAGGAAGATGCTGATAACTACCACCTTGAAAGTCGTGAGCCAAGTGAAGAACGTGAGAGTAGTGCAGACACAGATACAAGTATGATGTATCGAGACGCCAACATTACCACTTCTTTACCAGAACCAACTCACATGGTGTTAAACGATGATGCTCATGCAACTCTCATACCAGAGACTCAAATTCAAAGTAAGTCTACTTCTGGTTCTGATGACGTTTTAAAATATCTTAATCTGGAAGGGGAGGGCGTTGAGGTTACAAACACTGATCCGTCAACAAACGAAGCAATGGTGGATGTTCCCATTACTACTGTTACTTCCACCACCACTCCACCATTATCCACCCCAGTCATCAGTGAGGTCATTACACCAGTTATCACCCCGGCACCCGCTGCACAACCAGTATCAACCCCCATCATCACCACTGAATCTACACCGTCATCCGCAGCTGAACAACTTGTATCAACCACCGCCCCAATCACTGTATCTACATCAACACCTATCCTTCAACAACCAGTATCATCTACCACCACTTTAACAGTTATGGTTACACCTCCACCAGAAGAACCACAAGTGTCATCCACATCCAATCCCTTCCTCACAGTCAATGATCCACTGATCCAGTCTCTTCAACAACAGCTGGAGGCTCAAGCTACACAAATAGCTACATTGACTGAAAGGATCACCACTCCTCCAAAGGAACCACAACACGATGAGCCTACACTTCAAAAACTAACAGAAAGAGTGTCTAGATTTAAAGCGGAACATAAATCCTTTCTTAAAGAGAAGAAAACTCGGGATAAAGAAAATGCTGCTTTTCTTGGGTCAATTGACGAGCAGATGACCACGATCATTCGACGCGAAGTCAAGTCTTATGTTGATCAACAACTACCACATCTTGTCGGTGATGCTTTATCTACTCTTCAACTAATGACATTGCTACAGACACGTCTGCTAGATATGGGAGCTCATAAATCGAAATACAAACGCAAAATTCTGCAATATCTCAACAAAGCAATTCTTGAAGAGAAACCTGCAGACACTACCAACTCTGAGTCTGACGTTGCAGACGAACTAGAGGAGGAAGAAGATGAGGGTAACGATGAGGAGGATGATGGTGACAATGAACAAAATGAGGAAGAAGATAAGGAAGGAGATGAGGAGGAAGAAAAGGATGAAGAAGAAGAGGATAAGGATGAAGATGAAGATAAGGACGAAGATACAGGTGACGATGAGGATGACGATGATGATAATGACGACGATAATGGAACCACCAAGGGTGACCAGAATGACGAAACAGGTACTAATGCCGAAGAGCCTAATAAGGATGACGGTGACAAAGCTACTGAGAAGGGTTTAGAGGAAGCTGTAGAAAACATTGCTGAAACCGCTGAAAAGACAATAGAGTCTACTGTACCAGAAACTCAGCAACTCGATACAGGTATATCTACTGCACCAGCTCTTACTACTGATTCTCACAATGAATCCGTAGAATATATGCAAGCAGAAGAACCGACACAGCCAATGCTTGAAGAAGAACCTCACGGTGATATACCGATAATGCAAGATCAACCTTCCACAACATTTGAAGATCCGCACAACAGTGATATGGAAGTTGAAGATCTACATGTACCAGAACCAACGTTTGCTAAATCTTTAATCATTGATGACACGGTACAGGAGCAACTTTGGCTAACAAATGCAGCACCACAACATCCTTTTGCCACTGCAACTGAAATGGAGATGACTCAATTCCTCAATAACCCTATCGATTTCTCGGCCTTTCTACGGTATTCTCATGGGCAATCGACAATGACTCCAGATTTGATCAAAATGGCAGCTGCAAACGTGGACTTCTTTGATACTTTGAAGATCAGCCATAATGAAGCAGAATATCATTTGAATGAGCTTACCAAAGAAATGAGAGCGACAACTATAGGAATTCAAACTCCCGTATTGCGACCTCTTACACCAACGGTCATTGCCGGTTCTGCAACAATCCCAATAGAACACTTTGTGTCTCACGACCTTGAATACCTTGAGAATGGAGCAAAGAAATATGCCACGTCACTCACCATGGTTAAGGCGATTAACTTGGAGAATGTTCCATGGATAGAGGATAAAGTACCTGGAACCATATGGAGAAATAAAGTGCTCCAGTTCTATGACACTTATGCAGCACTTGGCATCAATCACTGGAATACGAAGAAAAGACTTGCCTACAACCATTTCCACCGTTCTAAGAGAGGTTCTCCCATTGTATCAACACACAGGATCAAAAGTATTCAAGGAGCAACCACTCAGACGGTCTTCGGCTATGATTACTTGAACGTAATCATCTTCAAACGTACTGATGAGAAAGAATACCGAATTGATGAAAGTGATCTTCAGTACCTTCAACTTAAAGACATCGAAGATCTCCTGCTGCTATTGGCTCAATAAAAAGTTGACCACTTATCACCTGAGATTGTTATTGCCTTGAGTTCCAACTTTCGCCAATATGCTAGGAAAATCGTCATTCAGAACCGGGTGGAAGACTTTCAACTTGGTGTAGAAAGTTATCAGAAGAAGCTAAACCTGGAACGTCCCCATACGACTCCACTCAGCAATTTCCATAAAAACAAGAAGGTATACATGGGGACAACCACACCGGAAGCAGGCATCTTCTACCCAAATGAGACTGGCATCATGCAGTATATGCGATTCTCTGAACTGCACAAATTCAGCGATGGCACGCTCAAGCAAGTTCGGGATGATCTGACGGTTCTCAATGCCAAACAACCGCTTCCAGCAGTCACTTACACCTGGACAAGCCAGTGCATCAAGGGAGCAACATACGCAATCAAGAAGTTTGAAGGACTTCTCAGGAAGCGCCGGTTGCTACGAAGCATAGAACGATTCGTCGGTGGACGACCATATGGAGCTCACCATCGGTTCACGGAACGAAACAATTAATTTTGGTTCGTCTCATAACAGGTCAACTCCATATGTCTATAATTGTGATATGTTATCTTTTTGCTTTATCAGCTTTTGTGGCTTGTTGTAGTGTAAAAGTATGATATTTTTCAAGAATTTCTCTCGAGATTCTAAATTTTTCAAACAAATCATACTCAAGCACTACAACTTACCCTCATTAATTTGAGGGGGAGCATTAATATGTTCTTTGGCCAACATCTAATTTCATTTTATTACCCAAAGACCGATTAATCCATTAATATCCAAAATATTGATGGTTAACATTTTAGAAAGGGGAGAAAATGGGATTAAGGAGACTTAATGATATTTGGCTAAAACAATGAAAAAGACTTAAAAGATAAACCAACTTAACATGTGTAATGCACAAGTTAAGGGGGAGCGTTTTTGATGATCAAAACACTTAAGGCACAAAAACATTGATTTTGATATCACAAGTGCTTTAAGTGATTTTCAAAGGATTTTTCATGGTGACTATATCAACCCAAAACACACTTAAATCACGACGGATGTGGTGACAAAAGGGTGGTAGGTATAGCTATTAGTCCAATGATTCATCATAACCGATGGAATCTTCCCAAGGACAACTCCTTAGATAGAACTAGAAGTCCTAGGAAAGATGGAGAATGAATGTGAACGTAGCTGAATGCCGACCAAGTACTTAAGCTAGCACTGGAACAATCACAACAAGGTGCTAGTGATGACGTATTGGTAAGCATTGAAGGGGTTGAAGAATGAAAAAGAATTGTAAAGATAAAGTGTGTAAAGAAAGAAGCCCTCCTTACAACTTTAGGCAGAAACCGGGTCAATACATATGCTATTGAGATCATTAGTTAATGATTCTCGATATTGAAGAAAGCCATCATGGACCCAGTGATGCAATGCACAACCCTCCCCAGCTAACTCAAATATCTCTCAAAAGGTATTTGTTTTAATCACACGGAGATCAACACGTTATCTATTGGTTTATTCACTCCGAATAGACTAATATTGAATAGGTGGCACTCCTCTCCAGCCATCGATCACTAAATCAAAACGCACTATCGAGTCTAGAGCCACGAGATCATCAAAAGTCTCATTAGGACAGTTTCCATTTATTCCTTGCTTCTTCACACATTGTGAAAAGTAAGAGATCTTTTATGAGTCCTACGCAGTATTCTTGTAATATTGCCAGAACATCCGAGTAATACGCAAGTATTACAGTGAAGATGGAAATCCTGCTTGAGCCAACATCAAACAAGCTCATGGTAGGTGACACGTGCGGTTCTTTAAGAACTAATCTTGTGACATCTGGAAAGAAACAGTAGTTTAATTCTTAATTGAACTTAAACTCGTTCCAGGCCTCTACGCATTATCCTATGATCTTGCCAGAACACTCAGAGTGACACTCTTTAGTGTTCACAGTAACGAGTGGATATCCTTCTAGTGTTAACATCAAACAGCACTTGGTAGGTGACAAGCAAGATTCAATTTGAATCAAGTTTGTGACAACTGGAAAGCAACGATGGTGAATATCTTAATTGAAATTCACTTGTTCCAGGTTTCATGATTTGACGGCTTCAATCATAAGGATTTTTAATCCAAATGATTCACTCTTTATGTTCGCAGTCAGCTTTGGACGGTCGAATAAAGAGAACGGGTTTACCCGCGAAATCCTGTCAGGAAGTTACTTAATTGTAACTATCCGTCACGGGTACGATATCTAATATCGTCCAACGGTCTTCACCGACCGAAGGTAAAATGCTACCGAATTAGAATAAAATGTCAAAGCAATTTTATTCGTGTCTTATTATGTTGCTAACGGTGGCGTTGCTGTGTACCTGATGAAGACGGTGGCGTTGCTGTGTACCTGTTGAAGACGGTGGCGTTGCGGTGTACCTGTTGAAGACGTCCTCACATGCTTATTCCTTCTGCATCAAATTCAAGAAAGTATGACCTGAAAGTCTTCCGCTGTATCGACTCTGAAACTCTCAAGAATTCAACAAAGGATAAGTGTGTGGGACATGAAGTCACAAAGAGGCGAAAATCACAAGAAAATAAAGACTGCACGTGAAAAGCCAAAAGAACGTGTTCCAAGCAAAAAGCTGATATTATTCAACACATATTCACAAAAGGAAAGAAAAAGAAAGAAAAGAAGACTACGAGCTCAAGAACAAGATCTAACATGCTAGATTAGGACTTTGTAAATTTGGAGTGACCTCCCTTTGGGGGAGATTGTTGGAAATACGTTTTACGCATTTAGAAAGTCTCGGTCACTCCAACAATGTAGTTATAGGCTCGTAGTTATGTTTAGTTTCACTTATTAAATAGCCCGACCCATGAGCATGTTCATGGGCCGGAAGCCCAAGTCCATTAAGGACTTGGGGTATTTAAACCTCTTTCCACCATGGAAAGAGGTATTGGTTGTTCATTTCTTACATTTCAATATACAAGTTTCTTTCACTTCTCTCTCTAAGTTTCTCTCTCTAGAAAAACATCAACCCTCTTGATTCATAAAGATTATCAATATTCTACAATGCCATCCGTATGCTGCTCCATGCTATTAGTCACAATTTCCTGAAATATATGCTTAAAGTCAACACAAAAGTTGAGTGAATTCATAGGTTTTTAATAACAGTTTTGAATATATGTCTACCAATTTGAGCTACGTTAATATTCGTTCACACAAGGCTTTGTTTTGTTGTACTAAGTTCATGACATCCAAATTGACGAATTCATCGAAGTGACCATCATGACAGATTGTCATGACAAGTAATCTGTAGGTACAGATTACCCATTAATTCTAATAAAGTATGCTCGATTACCCACACGCACAAGTAACATAAACAGGATTCATTAAACCCATTAAATCTATTCACCATATTAGTGCACACATAAAGTGTTCAACGAGGATAGTTATAAAAAAGTGTGCTCGATTACCCACACGAACAGGTAACACAAACATGATTTGTTACTTCCAATAGATCTATTCACCTTATTAGCATACACGTAAGTGTTTAATGACTCATAAATTTTGGGTATCAAGTAACAGTTTGGGCACTCCAAGTAATAACATATTTCAGTAAAGCATATAGTTTAAAAGCACAAGTATTCCAATTTTAGCATATATCCTCTCACGGATTTTCAAATCATTTATAAAGCATTTAAAAGTGAGGCTATGAACTTAACATATGTCCATAGAATCTAAGCTATAACCAGATATATTTCATTCATAGATAAACATCTTGATCATACAAACCATAACTTGGTCTCATAAATAACAACTTGATCTCACACCTGGATTAATACATTGTGTATAATATCAAGTCTTTAATCTTTTGTTCAATCTTTCTAAGTATTTGCTATATATTACTTAATTAATATTTGGTTGTAAATCTAGCATCATTGTTCGGGCCATCATACTCAGAAGCCATTCTATAAACGTTTGAGGAGCGATGACACTTTAAGTCGTAAACCCAACCACTCAGTTAGAACGTAATATCGAGATGGAACATATTTGTACAAAGCTCCCTACTAACATGATACTTTCATTACTTCCTCATATTTATAATTAATATTCTTTAGTTTCAAAATTGGTAAAAATAGCCCTTTTGTTATACTTTGGTATAATTACACTTTTAAACCCTAAAGTATATAGTTTTAGTATTTGCATTTTAAACCCTCAATATTTAACCTTAGGACCTCAAACTTTTCCAATATTTATTCTTATATATTTAACTTTCACAAAACGACACTTTTTGCCCAAAATGTTAATTTTTTTCAAAAATGACAGTTTTATTCCCTATACTTGTAAAAATCATATAACAACTTCAAAAATAGACCAAATGATCTAGGAATTTAAGACAAAGTTTCAAAACTTTTTTATAATCATAATAAAAACATTTACCAGAGTTATAGCTTTTGAAATGGGTTTTTGCTTATTATTTCATGTAAATTACAAAACTGGGGTTTTAAGACATCTTTAACTTATAACTTTCATTTAAAATGATCAAATGACTTAGTTTCTTTTAGATTATCTTTCTAACATTATTTTGGCATTATAAAAACTCTAATAATCACTACAAAAATTTTTCACACTAGGGACGACTTATTCGTCCCTAGGGAGTCACTTTTTCGACCCTAAACCCCTTGGGACGACTAAGTCGACCCAAGGGGTTTGTGCCTAAAAAATCGTCTCTAGATTTCTAGGGTCGACTGCCCCTTTGAAACCTAGGGACGACTATGTGGGTCCCACAACCCACTACGTTGAAAATATTGACTACCCTAGGGACGACTCCCCTTTGAAACTTAGGGTCGAAAAAGTCGTCCGTAGGTTTTTAATAAAAATAACCTTTTTTCAATTTTTAATAAAAAATTGTTTTTTAATTATTTTTAATAAAATCTTTTTTATACAAATTAATAAAATCATTTTAAGAAAAAAAAAAAGGTAAATATAAACCTAGGGACGAATTAGTCGTCCCTAGGTTTTTCAAAGTTGCCCAGGTATTAAACCTAGGGACGACTTAGTCGTCCCTATGTTTAATACCTGGTTAACTTTGACACCTAGGGACGACTAAGTCATACCTAGGATTAATACTTGGGCGAATATTGGCAAGTTTAGGGACGACTAAGTCGACCCTAGATGTACCTGGGGGTAAAAAAAATCTGGGCTTTTTTTGCAGTTTCCAGATTTTTTCCGGAACTTTTTCCGGACAAAATCTACAATTCAAAATGGCAGAATTCGACAAATACAGAATAATAACAAATCAATAAACGTTACGATACCATATTTAGATAAATTATCCAACGTCACGATACAGTATTCATTAAATACACTTATGCATCCTAAATCAAATGTTTCACATGCTACAAGTCTCAAACTTTATTAAACATGCATAATAAGAACTAAGAAATAATACTACCACAACCTCTACTCCTCCTGTCCATCCTCGTTAGGTGAAAAGTCACCTTGCTCCTCTTCATCCCCGTCGTCATCCCCCTCGTGACCCCCCTCGTCATCCCCCTCGTCATCGCCTAATAAGTCGTCACCACTATTTTGTAGATCCCTATCTCGACCCAACTCGTCAACGGACCGGTAATCGTGCTGATGAGGATTTATGATTACATGAGAACCTCCGGGTAGGGATTGTGAAGTAGAGCCGATCTCATGAGTTGAGTTTGTGGTGGGACGATAACAATGGTTAAAGGTGTTGTTGGTGACGGGAGTAATAGGATAAGTGCCGGTATAGGGAGGTTGGAGTGGTTGGATGTAAAACCCGCATGCTTTTACCATGAATAGTACCCTTTAGATAGTACGTACATGATTAGAACTTTCCTTTTATAGCACGTTACGTTTCACGTATAAGAATTTTAAGTATTACGTACGTGTTAGAACACGATAAGTATTTATTACGTATGAACACACGATAATTATTCCAATAATAATTATAATCACGAGCATACGAACATGAAATCATGAACGTAAATTAATCACGAACTAATATTACTTATGTATATATATTTATTACGAACACGAATAAATATATTAAGTCACGATCGATAACTAATTAAAACACGTAAAACACGAACACGAGAACACACTTATTAATTAGACACGAAAAATGTTCGGGTTTCCCCTTTGGGGGCCCACATACCACGAAATTAGGAAGAAGAAATGGGCTTAGCCCATGCAAAAATAACTAACTAGGAAAAAGGGGTAAAACATGTTCATTATTTACAAAATATTGAAAATAAGAAAAACCCTAATTCTTCCTTCTTGCTCCTCTTTGGCGGCCACTTTCAAGAACACCACAAGGGTGTTTCGGTTTGATTTTAATCTTGGAATTATTACAAGGATCGTTGTGTGTTCGTCCTTATTCGATTCATGTGATCGGTATAACTTTTAACCTTTTTTTATGTTTTGATTTATTGAATCACATAAAATCATGATGTTTTAATTAAACTAATTAAAAACAAGTATTTTAAACATGTTCTAATCATGGGGGTAAATAAAATCAAGGGTTTAGGGGTGTTTTATTGTGGCCGACGCCTAACTGAACCCCAAAGGGGGTCTCGGCTTGGCTTATATGCACACCACCGAGACCTTAAGGTCTCGGTTTGGTGATGATATTGTCACGGCAGCAACAAGGGGAAGAAACCCCGACCTAGGTCGGGGTATGGTGGTGTTTCAGGTCCGGTTCATGGGTTTTAATCACGGGTCCGGTTCATACATGATTAGAATAAAAACACGGTCCGGTTCATGAGTCATTTTTCAAGGTTTATTATTTTTATAAGTTATATTATTTTTACAAGACTTAAAATTAAATTAATTAAAACATGACATGATTAATTTAATGTACATGACTTAGGTTATAAATTTAATTATTAGTTCATGAATTTTAACCTAAGTATTTATATTTAATTAGACTTTATAATTAATTAATTATTTAAAGCCATGACTATAATTAATTAATTAACATGACTTAGGTTATATTATTAATAGTTAATGATACATGTTTTAACCTAAGTATTTTACCTTTATTTAATTAAAATCATGTTATATTTAATTAAATACTCTTAACCTATAGTTTATGTAATTTACATGTAATAATTAATAAACTATACTTTATAATCCCATGACTTAGAATAATAATCAGAAAAACACTTAATCTTATATAATTAGCTTATTTAACCAGCTTATATCTATTTATGGAAACTTTCTATCTTTAGAAACTTATCTATTTTAAGTAGTAATTCTATTTTTGGAAACTTTCTATTTTTGGAAACTTTCTATTTTTGGAAACTTTCTATTTTTGGAAACTTTCTATTTTTGGAAACTTTCTATATTTGAAACTTTCTATTTTTGGAAACTTTATATTTTTGGTAACTTTCTATTTTTGGAAACTTTCTATTTTAGGAAACCTGCTATTTTTAGAAAGTTACTTATTATTACACAACAAGTATAATAATACATGAAATACAAGTAATACTTAATAAGAATATACAGAATATAAGATAAATTTAGTATAAAGCTTAAAACATTAGAACATGACATGAACATATAAAACAAGCTAAGACATGATATAAAACCAGTTAGGTATTTAGTAATCAGATACATATATACACGTATGTATTTATGAAGCATTAGTGATACCGAATTAGGACTCTCTTCCGTTCGTCTTCTTCGTTCACTGGACATAAGGTACGGATTCCCGACCTTTCAGTATGGATATTCTTTCCTTATTAGGATTCCCCGTATGCATCCAACTGTTTTCCCATAGTATAAGTTTATATGTTTGATTGCTTATGTTTAATTTAGAATACCTAAGCCATATACATGCATGACTAGTTTCACCTAGTTATGGAGGTACCATAACCATAACACTAGAGGCACTGGTGTTATGACTTCCCCACGGCGGAGTGATTGCTCGTGGCGTCCCTTCAGCTTTTGGCCATATTATTATATTTATCATGTGGGGCGTATGGGTGCATCCTAGTTACATGTTTTCAGCAGATTACTCAGTGTGAATGTGGTGTGTGCCTTGCATCCTTTACAAGGAGCTGATACCTCCTACCCAAAACTAGTATATTAAATTAGAGGCAGCCCCTCTAATTTGCATGACGAGGTCACCCCTCCAAGTATTCATGCACGTTGATTTTCATGACCTATATTGGCTAATGGTAAAATATGTTAAACAGTTTTTACAAGATAAACATAAGGCTTTTCAAACTATAAAACCAGTTTTACTAAGTTACACCAGGTTTTCTAGGACATATACATTTCCGCTGCTATATGTTTTACGCTTATATTATTTATTCCATGCTTGTATATCCGTGCACTGAGCGTTATGCTCAGCCGTTACTATCCTTTCCATGTCCCAAAACGGCAGGTACCCAAGGACAGACTCGAGCATTTGGAGGACGTGCATAGGATGGAAGCTGCCATAGACTTCTTTTCCTTTTGCCTTCATAGATTTATGCTTGTGTCGTCTTTGTTCATTTCATTTACTTTATTTATGTTTTGGGATTAAGTTTGGGGACTGATGTTTGATTCCGGTTTTCCCTATGGTCATGTATGTTTTACTACATATTACCTTGCATGCTTTGATGACACGTCATAATCACGAGTGACATTCCATTTATCAAAATGGGGTGTTACATTGGAGATGGTCGGGAAAAGATGGTCAGTATGGGTCGATGGAAGGAGGTTGCAATGGTTGTGCCCAAGGATAGGGGGTTTGACTAAGTGAGCCCAATCAGGAGCTAGGGGGCATAACAAAGGGTCAGGGCGGGGGTACAAAAGTAGGAGAGTTAATTGGGTGATCAGTATTTGATGAGTTTCCAGTTCTGGAAAAAACTCACCCAATTGACTCTGATATTGCGTCATATGCTGGTACGACGTTTGACTATATTGTTGCGTCGCATCTGCCTTTAAGCTGCCTAGTAAGCCCGTTGTTGCGCCTCCTGATTCTCTTTCCTCATCAGCTCCATCTGTTGCTCCAGCCATTCCATCATTTGCTGAAATTCATCACGAGAGGGAAAATCCGGTTGAGCTGGAGCACCGCGCCTGTGATAAGTTACAACAACATTTTTTCATTATATACAACAAGACATAATTATGAACAATTGATTTACATTTTGTTTTATTGAGGAGATATAACCTACAAGAAGTGTTATTGGCACCACCCGGTAACTTCCTGCCTTGTCCCGACACATTTTGCTTATTTTGACTAGGCATGATTTCAGCCACTATTTCTTTATCAATCATGGGCGGGATGATCTTGGCTTTGACTTGGTCTTGGAGGGCTTTCATCTTCCGCTGGGAAAGAAAAAAAACGGTTTATAACAAATAAAATTAGTTACTAAGGCATGTAAAGAGTTATATATTACTTACATATCTTTCCTCGTTTTATTTACTTTTAAACGTGCCATTACTTGAGTGCCCCTTCCTCCATGTTTCAACCAGGTCCTCGTATTTCCCTTCCTTGACTTTTTGTAAAATATCAAATAATTTAATAACAAGCAATAATAAATAAACAATATAAACGCTTTTAATAAAATCAAAAATATTATAAAGATTCTTACACATTCATTCCTTCCTCGGGCGAATGGTTTTTTCCTTGAGTGGTCGGTACCGTGTTTTTGGAATGATTAACAATATTAATCTCACTTCTTGCCACCCTACTTGGATGTGACCACCACTCAACCAAGTCAGCCCAGTCAGCTTTGGTTCTACGGTCCTACGCACTCTCCAGTGGTACATTTCTTCTGCCTGTGTGGGCGTCTCATATTTCGAATAATAATTTTTCTTGATCCTGTTCTTGTGCTTTCTATACAGCAACCTCAGTTGGAGTTCCAACGCAAGCTTAACCTGAGTCGACACCTCATACACACCATTGCCACACACCACCTCAGTACGATCATTGTACCATGGCTGAAGGTCAAAATATGTCTACATAAAAACATATGAATTTAAATAAACAAACAAATTAAACATAACACACATGTATAAATGTCGATAACAATAACAATATAAGTAAAATAAAAAATTTTGACCTCAAGTGTAGGATAAATATGAGATTTATCAGAGTCTGGAATTTGGTCCCATTCGCAGTTCAGGGGAAGTGTCCGGACTAATTCCCCCATAAGATGAGACAACAGGGATGCATAATTGCCCAGAGGATGGAGGGTTTGAAGATCCTTAAATTCAAAGCCAATTGCCAAAGTTTTTTCGTGATTTGGTCTGTACGCCTTCCTTAATTTTGCTAGGTTGGTCTCAAAATGTTTATTTGAACCTACAAAAGATATGTTATTAACCCGTAAAAATTAAAGTGACATAAATTATAAATATCAGTGTTATAAAAAAATATAACGATTTCTTACGTTGACACTGGGCCGGTACAGGACATGTGGGCCGTCTGGGTGGACTACCACCAACATCCCCACCGTGTGATCTAGGAGCTACACACGCCATCTGTAAAATAACAAGTTCATATCAGTATACACATTTTATCAATATACACATTTTAACATATAAAAACATTTTCATTAAAAAACAAATTACACATAATTTAATTAACCAATTAATACTAATACACAAATTCATATCAATATACACATTATAACATATAAAAACATTTTCATTAAAATACAAAATTACACATTTAAACAAATAAAAATAACTCATCATAATTTAATCGTATAATAATTGTTTCATTCAAACTACAACTTAAGCATATAACAATCGTTTACAAATAAAAATTACACATTAAAGCATATAACAATTATTTCATTCAAAATACAACTTAATATCAATTGTCATCTTCAGAATCATCGCTAGATAAAACTTCTTGAGCATCATTATTAGGGTTCACTTCATCATCATCCGACACTAAATCATCATCACCATCATCAACATCATCATCAACATCAACATCATCAATGACGTGTGCAACTATCTCATCTTCAATATTAATAATATCATCATCAACCGGTGGGGCGTCCACTTCTGTTGGTTGAGTATTTACACTCAAATCCGTAAGACCCAAATTAGGCAAAGCAACAGACAGTGTAACATCTGATGAACTGCTACCATGTATAACATCTTCATCGAACTCTGCCACATCTCGATGATAAACCTGTTCGACGACCTTCCAATGAAGCGGTCGTCTAGCAAGGTCTTCAAGGTAGAATACTTGTGTTTCTTGTGTCGGGAAAATGTATGGGTTATTTTGGTGAAATAGCCTATCGGTCAAAATATGATGTATGCCTTGCTCAGTGTAAGAACGTCTGTTGCGTTTGGTGCAATTAGTACGGTTAATTGTGTCAAACCATTTACATCAAAAAAACAAAACCTTGCGGTTGCCGATATAAGTGAGCTCCAGAATTTCTTCGAGTTGACCATAATACATCTCTCCATCAACCCCGGGTATTGAAACTCCGCTGCATTGAGTGGTACAAAGTGTATCGCGTTCACGTACCACAAACTTCACACCGTTCACTATGCAAGAGGGGTACGTACATGAACTAATAGGTCCACATGCAAAAGAGAATAACTCGTCACTACAGCCCACATTCACTTTTTTTCACGAGTCTACAAAAAAGAGATAAAAAAGGTTTATTAGATGAGGAATAATTCCAAGGTAATATATCTAATGTATTTACCTTGTTATTAAACCACGCAGGAAAACTCGTTTCCACATTATCAGGCGCTTCTCTGCAAAGGTTCATGATATTAGTAGAAGTCATCAAGAAAGAAGAATTTTCAAAATTATAAAATAAAAAAAAGGAAGAAACATACTCGTTGTAAGCCGAGATGTCTGCTTCGACTTCAGGGCTATTGTTAAGTATAAACCACGTAACTGCCTGCATGTCGTCATTAGTCATACGAGTTGGTTTGATTCCAACTGTCGGTGTGCATACGGTCCGGAACACCTCGAATTTATCCGGTTGTCCAGGCAAATCGTCTTCATTTCTGCCAAGGCGGTTAAATCTCGTCTCGACATCCTTAAGGTAACGCGAACAAAAAGTTAATGCCTCTTCTGCGACATAACCCTCAGCAATAGAACCTTCAGGCTTTGCTTTATTTCATACATAATTCTTTAGCTTTTTCATGTATCTTTCAAATCGATACATCCACCTGCCGCAAGTAAAGGAACCTAGAATAGCCTCATCGGGTAGATATATAACCAAATGAGTCATTATGTCGAAAAAGCAGGAGGAAATATTTGCTCTAAATTAACCATCATAATGATCAATTTGTTTTTAGCTTCTTTCATGTCCTACACAGTCAAACTTCAAGCACAAAGCTGCTTAAAGAATAAGCAAATCTCGATTATAGGTTTTGCAACATCTTTGGGCAAGTATTGGTGCACTTCATAAGGAAGTAACCGATGCATCATTATATGACAGTCATGAGATTTCAGGTTCGTTATATTGTCATCATCAGCGGTCACTTTTTTCTTGAAGTTGGATCCAAAGCCATCAGGTAGTCTGACTCCTTTGATGAATTTACAAGAAAGTTTTCTTTTTTCTGGAGTGAAAGAGAAATTTGGATGAGGCTTGTCAAACTTCCCGTTATCTTTTTTAACTAACCATAACTCCTTTTGAACTCCCATTTTTTACAAGTCTAGCCTTGCCTTTGGCGTGTCTTTGGATTTGTCGTTCTATAACAGGGTATTCAGTAAAGCCTCAAGGAAATTCGTTTTGATGTGCATAACATCGTAACAGTGTTTTAGTAGAAGAAAGGTCCAATACTCAAGATCCCAAAAGATAGAACGCTTACTCTAGTTCAATTCAACATCTCGGTTTTTGGGGCGGTTCTCTTTGAGAATTGTTTTATGTTTCCCCGGTTTATGTTTAAAGACTTTACTAATCTGCAATTGGATATCAAGTTCTGAAAACTTTCTTGGTTTAGGCTTATTTTCAGGAGAACCGTAGAATTCCTTAGATTTTTTCCTTTCTGGATGATTTGTTCTTAACCATATTCTGTAACCAAAATAAACGATTTTGCTGTTGATACGCATCGATGGAGTGTCCACATTACAAGTAGGGCATGCGTGGTACCCTTGCCTAGTCCACCCAGACAAACTACTTCGAGCTGGAAAATCATTGATGGTTCATAAAACCACCGCTTTCATTTTGAAATGAGTACCCGTAGCGGCGTCTTTCGTCCAGACTCCCTCCCATAAATCTTTGAGTTCTCTAATCAGAGGATGCAAGAAAACATCAATGTCCTTTGCAGCTGATATAGGGCCAGGAATTAACATCGCAACATTAAAGAAGTTTCTTTCAAACACATCCACAGTGGTGTGTTGTATGTTGTTAATATAACCGGCCACATGCTGTAAGTTTGGCTCATCATGCCATAAGGATTAAAACCATCAGCAACCAAACCTAATCGAACGTTTCTAGGGTCATAAGAGAACTCAGATTTCATTATGTCAAAATATTTTCATGCTTTGCCGTCACAGGGGTGATTCATTTTGGTCGCATGCCAAGTCATCCACTTTGCTATGTCTTTTGTGTTGAACATACGTTGTAGTCTAGGTGTTATCGGAAAGTAAGGCACCACCTTGTTGGAAACTAATTGCGTCCCCTTTTTCTTCTTTGGGTTTTTCCATCTACTCGCATTACAGATTGGACAAGTTTGCCTCGCCTTGTTTTCCGGTGATCCCCAATATAAAAAACAATAATTTATACAAGCATGGATCGATTCATATCCTAACCCGATCTTTTTGTATGTATTTTTTATTTCGTAGTATGAAGACGGGAAATTGTATCCTTTACTAGGGGAACATGCCTTTTGGAGAAGAGCTAGAATTTTGTTAAACCCGGCGTCAGTTATTTTGTGTAAAACCTTGATGTGCAAAATCTTTGATGTAAATTCCAATGTGCTCATATCACAACCAGGGTACAACTTTTGGGTAGACCTAGCAAGTAACTCTTCAAACTCGTTACTAGGACCCGATGTTTGGGTTGGTTGAGGAACGGTTGTTTGAGTTGGTGGAGTTTGAGAGGGTGGAGTTTAAGATGGTGGATTTGGAATATTATTTGCAGAAATATCTTCGAAGAACGCATCCATGTGAATTTGATCAGGTGAATGTGGTAATAGTGGAGGTAACGGAAGAATTGGTTCACCGTGATATATCCAAGTGGTGTAACGTTTGTTAAACCCGTATTGGGATATGTGTGCCTCAAGTTGGCCGAGGGTAACCAACGTTTCACGGTTACAACAACGACTACATGGGCAACGGAGCTTTTGTGTGATGGGGTGCACAAATTTCTCACAATCCTGGATGAATCCAAAAAGACCATCTAAAAACTCATTGGAATTACGATTGTTTACAGTGGTCCAACTCTTATCAGTTGTCATAACTACGTTGCAAATAAACATACTAAGATAAATTATTTTTTTATACATAAAATGTCATACTAACCAAATGAATATGAACTCTTTTTTTTCTTCCTAGTGCAACTATGGAAGGCAATCCTAACCCACCTTTTGAATGTTTCGTCCCATATATGAATGCGTATAACCGATTTACTATTTGATAAAATTTCGGCAGCATTTCCCCTCTACTCCCCAAATATGTGTTTAAAGACATATTTGTAGGAGTAAAGGAGAAACACTGTCGAAATCATCTGTAGGACCTTTACACACGAAATCCAAACACGAAAATCTAAGATCTACTAGTGACGTGACAAGATCTAGATGGGACGAAGGTTTGAGTTGATGAACACGAATTATAAGACAAGAAATAAGATGAAGAACAAGATTAACACTAAGAATGGAATATTAGATTAGATGAAGAAGAAAGAGAAAGATACAAGGAGTGTGTTCCTAGTGAGAGAAAACTAAGGATAGTTTCTCTCTCTAACACACTAACTAAAAAGGAAAGGCACTATAAGAGACACACACACAAATGAGGTTGGATTGGCCTTTTATACTAAGGCTTACAAGATTGGGAGGCCTTCCTCGTTTGTGTGTTCGAGACTAATTCGTGTTACATACATAAAAATAACATAGAACTCTCGACACCCTTACGTAGCATTTTCCACGAGCTTTGCAACGGTATATTATATGACCATCACTTTAAACACTTCTAACAATCTCCCCCTAAGGGGTGGTCATATAATATGTGACTTCACTTCTTTGACCATCACTTTAAATACTTCTAACAATCTCCCTCTAAGTGGTGGTCATGTAATATGTGACTTTGTTAGAAATACGTTTTAACGTATATTAGAAGTATCGGTCACTCCACAATATGATTTATGTTGTAATAGCTCGTAGTTAGTATTTAGTTATTATTTGCTTATTAACTTAAGTAAGAACCGGTCCATGGGCTTGTCATGGACCGGCCCAAGTCCACTTATGACTTGGAACTATAAATACCCCTTTCCACTAAGGAAAGGGGTTGGTTGTTATCATTTCTTAATTTCCACTTAATAAAATTCACATAGTTTCTCTCACTTTCTCTCTCTAACTTTCTCTCTCTAGAAATTAACAAACCCCTTCATAGACTCATTGATTATCAATATTCTACATTTGGTATCAGAGCTATGGGGTGATTTAAGGTGGTGATTTGTGTGGTTTTTTAGTTTTTGATTGTATTAGTGTTCTTTTAGAAAAATCATCTTGATTCTTGGTGTTTTTGATGTTTTTGTGATTGGGATTAGTGGATAAGTATTAGTTGTTACTTATTTTAGTCGAAAGCACAAAACTTTTTGGGTTATTTGGTCAAAATCTGGGCTTAATCTTCATTTTTTTTGGGGTTCGACTGTTCATCGGAACACTTACTGTTTATTCAGCAAAAGTTCCGGATCAAGGAGTTCCGGATCAAGAAGTTCCGGATCAAGGAGTTCCGGATCAAGGAGTTCCGAGTCAAGAAGTTCCGAATCAAGAAACTTCCGAATCAAGGAGTTCCGAGTCAAGAAGTTCCGAATCAAGAAACTTCCGAACCAAGAAGTTCCGAGTCAAGAAACTTCCGAACCAAGAACTTCCGAGTCAAGAAGTTCCGGATCAAGCCAAAGTTCCGAACCAAAAACTTCCGAGTCAAGAAGTTCCGGATCAAGCCAACGTTCCGAACCAAGAACTTCCGAGTCAAGAAGTTCCGGATCAAGCCAAAGTTCCGGATCAAAAACTTCCGAACCAAGAAGTTCCGAATCAACCAAAAGTTCCGAATCAAGGTAATCTTCCGAATCAACACAAAGTTCCGAATCAAGGTAATCTTCCGAATCAAACTTCCGAATCAACAAAAAGTTCCGAATCAAGGGTTATTTTGCTTGTTTTTTCGACGATTTTTTAGAGGATTTAATCTTGGTTTCATACAACAAAAACACAACACAATTCACAAGCTTTACTTCACTGCTCGATCAACCGATAATCTCTGTTTCTTTGAAGAAAAACAAAATGAATCCAAATTCAGTAATGCCTCAGATGACATCTCTTACGGATATATCAATCATAACGGGAACTGATAGCCGTCCACCGATGCTCATTAAAGAGGTGTTTGAGGCATGGCAAGGTCGAATGATGCAATATCTAAAGGGGAAACCGACATACGGAAGGCTTATGGTCAAATCGATTTTGAATGGTCCACTCGACTATGGTACCATTACGGTTGACAACGTGACTAGACCACGAGAATTTGAAGAACTCACTCCAGCCCAACAACTCGTTGCAGATGCAGATGAAAAAGCTCTTCAAACAATTCTCCAAGCACTTCCCCATGACATCTATAGGATGGTGAGTCAGTATACGGTGGCAAAGGATCTATGGGAACGTCTTAAGGTGTTGCTACAAGGCACGTCTCTCACCAAACAAGAAAGGGAGTGTCAGCTGTATGATTTGTTTGATAGATTCACCTACAACCCAGGGGAAACGCTCCACGATTATTACTTCAGATTCACCACACTTATGAATGATCTGAATGTATACAATCTTGTGATCGCACCATTCCAGGTTAACACCAAATTCTTGAATACTCTACCTCAAGCTGAATGGGGTGAGTACATTACTGATGTGAAGTTAACCCGGGATTTGCACAAGTGCAACTTAGATCAAATCTATGCCTTCCTTCAGCAGCATGAGAAGCATGTGATTATGCACCGTTCTCCTCGTGGTATGCACCCAGATTCTTTAGCATTGATGGCGAATCAACCAAGCTTGTCTCACAACAACACACCCTATATCTTGGGACATCAAGCTTATCATCAATCACCTTACATGACACCAGCCTTTCCCCAATACTCGATTCTACCACAACCACCCACCTCACATCAGCAACAATATCGGTTCAATGCACCCTCACCACAGTATGCTTCACAACCTCATCCAGCAAATGTTGCACATTATGCTCAGCCATCATATTCTTCTTATCAAGAGAATGCAGCATATCCAACAAGCTACCCTGATCAAATGAGTCTTCCTTATACTGATTATGCAGCTCATCCAGATCAAGCACTATATTGTGATGATGAGGAAGTCCCAGTTCCTGTATTCCAACAAGGAGCTGACCCAGTTGAAGTGCTAACTACTATGTCTGCTTACCTCACAAGAACTTTAAGCAAACGAGGATTCAGAGGATCAGCTCCTACCAACAATCAGTTGAGGAATTCATCCAATTCTCGCCAACAAGCTACAATTGAGAATGGCAGAGTAATGGTTCAGCCAATTCAGCCATATCAGGGGAGAACTTCCACATCAACCAATGTTCGCACCGCCAATCCTGCTCCTGCTCCAATGGTCAACAACCCTCCACGGGCTAATACAGGCAAGTTGAGAATGATTACATGCTACAACTGCAAGGAAGAGGGTCATATGTCCAGGGATTGTAAGAAACCCAAGAGGAGAAGGGATGGACAGTGGTTTGCAGAAAAGATCTATCTGGTAAATGCTCAGGCGCAAGGAAGGGAACTTGATGAAGAGGAGCTTGCATTTCTTGCTGACCCAGGGATTGCTGAACAAGACGTTGTCACTACGCAGAATGCAGCTTACCAAGCCGATGATCTTGATGCGTATGATTCCGATTGTGATGACTTTCAGACTGCAAAGGCTGCTTTCATGGCAACTTTCTCCAGCTTAGGGCCAGATAAGAAATCTGAGGTACTTATTAATAACACTGATAATGCCACTGATGCTAGTATTCAACCACATCAAGTTGGGCAAGAGAGAGCTAATTCGAATGAATCTTCGGTGGTGAGTCTTTCAAACGAGGAGACAAACAATGATAGCAATATCAATGTGAGTCCCCAGACTTTGAGTGAATCACAACCGGGAACCAGTTTGCATATGCCTACTCCTGCTCAACAAGATTTGGTCATGGTTCCTGCTACACTACTTAGCCAAATGAATGCTGCACTCTTAGAAACCTTAGCTAAGAATAAGAATTTGTCTGAAGAGCTTGCTTTAAGCAATGAGAAAGTACAAACCTTGGAACTAGTGCCTTCGTCTAGTGTTCTCACAAATCTCGAATATGATCATTTTAGAAACAAACAAATGAGTCACTTGCAAGAAATCGAAAACTTAAGAGCAAATTTGTCTAGTGAACTTAGAGAAAAGGAGTTAGTGGTCACTAATTTTCAAAAACTTCAAACTGATTTTGAATTACTTGAATCTAAGAAGACTGAAATGGAGATTAATGCCACTAATAAGATTAGAAGTCTAGACTACTTGCTGTTAAGACAATACGCTGCTTCACAACTAGTTCACTTATTTGATGCTTCATTTAAAGAGTTTAACTTATCACGTCTAAAAGGCCTTCCCCCTAATCCACGATATGCAAAACAAGCTTTAAGACATAGTCCTAGACTTTATAATGCAACTCAATTAGGATTGGCTTTAGACCCGATTGCTTTTCCCAATGATCGAACAAGTAAGGTTCTAGTTGATGAGGATCGGTCATACAATTCAGAAAAATATCCCGAGTGTGATTATTTTAAAATGAATAAGGAGCTTGCTAAAACTGATTTTAGAGTTCGCTTCCATATGGATAAAGATCTCATTACAGCACCAACCTACATGTTAGAGGAAGAACGCCCTAGTACATTTCCTACACTTGTCAACATGGAAGGTCCTAAGGAAATTCCAAAGAATCTTCCACCTGTTAGTACTGTATGGTTAAACTTGAAAGAGATTAACCGATACTTTACTAACTTTGACAAGGTCATTTTGGAATGTACGACTTCAAATGGCTTAAATGCCGGAGAATGGGCTTTCGAACACATGAACGAGGTGTTTAAAACTAAGATCAATCCGTTTGTCGAAAGTCTAAAAGGAAGCTTTGCATCTCTTAAGGAAAATCTTCAGTTTGAAATTGGGGAAGTTCAAAAAGTGTTTTATGAAATGGACACCGCTTACGAACTGCAACTAATTGAAAAGGAAAAGATTTCAACCGAATATGACCGATTCTTGTCCGAAGTAATCTCGTGTGATGTGCTTACTATTGTAAATGTTAAATATTCGAATGAGCTTACATCCGCTATGATGAATTGTGATGCTGTGAATATTTGTGAGGATATTTGTGATGATGTTTGTGATATTTCTGTAAATGTTGCTGAAACTGTAAATGAGGTAGATAATCATTCTTGTCACGAATCTAACGCTGAGTTTTTAAAGCTACAAGATTCTTATAATTTACTTTCTCAACGCTTTAATCAACTAGAACAACATTGTATATCTTTAGAATTAAAACAACAAGCTCAAAATGAAAATCTTTTGATATCAAATGTTTGTGAAAACGGTGTTGAGACAAGTGACAAGATGATTGCAATTGTTAAGACATTAGAGGAAGAAATCATGAGATTGAAGAGAGAGATATCATCAAAGGAAACATTAAGAATGGAACTAGAGGCCGCAGAGTCTAAAAACCAAGTCTTAGAACTTAGACTATCAACTGTTCTAGGGGAGATGGATCGGACAAGGCAGGGACTATCCGCTCTTTATGGTTCACTAGAAGATCGATTCGCTTTTAATGCGACACAGCAACAATATTATATTGAACAACTGAACCAAAAGTGCGAAGAAATCTCTGACTTGAACATCCTGCTCATAGACAAAAATATGGTTTTGGCTGAGTTAAAGGAGACACTTCTTCTCACCCGACAAGAAGTAGTTGATAACTTAGCTACCGACTCTGCACCGTCCACTAGTGCTCCAACAACCAAGAAAGTAGTGCTTTATAAGAATCCGCTTCATAAGAGAAACCCGGCTGTATACGATGATTATATGAGGAATGCCATTAAGCATGTCGATCTTCTTAGGGATATTTTAGACGATCTTTATGCCTTAGATCCCTCAAGTAGCGACTATTATTCGGCTAATGAATATGTTAAGCGAGTTCAATATTGCTTGGCCTATTTGCAATACATAGGTACACCAGGTTCAGCACTACTTAACAATAGGCCCATTGCTGTCACTCCATTTAATAAGACTCCAGGAGCGAAACCGTCATTGGCACAATCAAGTAAGACACCTTTAAAATCTGCTGCTAATGTTCCCAATTTGCCTTCTACAGGATTAAAAGAGACTACTAAGGCTAAAGGATCGCCACTCAAGAAAGCTAAGATCAAGCCCGCCACTAGTAGTGCCACAAAGAAGAAAGTAGAAGTCCACAATAGGAATGCTAGTTCAGTTTTAAATAAAACGAATCATGTTAAGACTAAAAGCTCTGCGCCTGTGCAGCAGCCTAAACCATTCGTGAATTCTGATTTAAATTGCTGGAATTGTAATGAATGTATGTTTTCACAGCGTCATGATTTGTGTCTGATTGATCACGTTAATGAAATGAATGCTATTAAGAATGGTCTAGAATGGAAGCCAACGGGTAGAACTCGTGCCCAAGTTGGCTGGCAATGGCGTCCCACTGGTAGGACCTTTACTCTCGATGGTAAAATGTGCCCTTTAACTAGGAATGCATCCATTGAGGTTAGGTCTGAGCGTCCTTTAGTTAGGAACACTCGCACTCAAGTAAGGAAACAGCGCCCTTTAATTAGGTCAGCCCCCACTGTAGTGCCTATCAGTGTAGAAATACCTCAGGATTTGAGCCAATTAGAATCTACACCACTAATTAAGAAGAAAAAGGCTAGGAAATCTAAGAAACCTAGAGTTAGCAAATCTAAGATTATTAAATCTGTACCTGCTAATAACAAGGAACACTCAGATTCCGATACCTCTACATTGTCTTTGTGTGGTGATATTTTCAGGTGGTCCAAATCATCCTGTGGTATTTGGACTCCGGTTGTTCAAAACATATGACCGGAAATCGCTCGATGCTCCGAAATTTCGTCAGCAAGTTTCTTGGTACGGTTAAATTTGGGAATGATCATATAGCAAAGATTATGGGATATGGTGAATATCAGATTGGAAACGTGACGATTTCTAGGGTATACTATGTTGAAGGTCTTGGTCATAACTTATTCTCAGTAGGACAGTTTTGTGATTCCAACCTTGAGGTTGCTTTTCGACAACATACTTGTTTCATTCGCAACTTGGAAGGAAAAGATTTGTTGAAGGGATCTCGTGGTGCAAATCTTTACACTTTGTCCTTACAAGACATGATGGCCGCTTCTCCAGTATGTCTTCTCTCTAAAGCTTCTAAGACCAAGTCATGGTTATGGCATCGCAGATTATCTCATCTTAATTTTGATGCTATTAATCATCTGGCTAAAAACGAGTTAGTTCGTGGTCTTCCCAAGCTTAAATTTCACAAGGATCATTTATGTTCCGCGTGTTCAAGGGGGAAAAGCACCAAGAAATCTTACAAACCCAAAGCTGAAGACACTAATCAAGAAAAACTTCATCTTTTGCATATGGATCTTTGTGGACCGATGAGAACTGAAAGTGTGAGCGGTAAGAAATTCATTCTCGTCATTGTGGATGATTTCTCAAGGTTTACATGGGTTAGATTTCTACGTACAAAGGATGAAGCTCCGAAGGCTATCATCACTTTTCTGAAGTTCATTCAGGTACGTTTGAATACCACTGTCCGCCGTATTCGTACAGACAATGGTACAGAGTTCGTCAACCAGACTCTTCGTGATTATTATGAAGGAGTTGGTATATCACATGAAACATCCGCTGCACGCACTCCACAACAAAACGGTGTCGTTGAAAGACGAAATCGCACACTTATGGAAGCTGCTAGGACCATGCTTATTTATGCGAACGCTCCATTGTTCTTGTGGGCAGAGGCTATTTCTACTGCATGTTTTACCCAAAACCGGTCTATCATTCGGAAACGCCATGGAAAAACACCTTATGAGCTTCTACATGACCGCAAACCCGATGTTTCATTTTTCCATGTGTTTGGTGCTTTGTGTTATCCAAACATCAATAGTGAGAACTTGGGTAAGCTTCAACCAAAAGCCGACATAGGTATTTTCATTGGTTACTCACCGTCCAAAAGAGCATACCGAATCTATAACCGTCGTCTTGGCAAGATTGTAGAAACTATGGACGCTGATTTCGACGAGCTGACAGCGATGGCTTCTGAGCAACACAGCTCTGAACCCGCGCTTCATGAGATGGGACCCGGTGCTATAAGTTCCGGATTAGTTCCCAACAATCCTACTTCTACATCATTTTTACCACCAACTAGGCCTGAGTGGGATAAACTGTTTCAACCGTTGTTTGATGAATTCTTCGATCCCCCGACTGATGAAGTTCCAGTACCTGTAGTAATTGCTCCAATACCTGAAGTGGTTGCTCAAGTTAATGAACCTTTATCTAATGCATCTACAATTCAAGTTGAACCTGATGCACCTTCACCAAGTGATTCACAAACTACACCTGAATCATCACCCCTACTTGTGCCTAATGATGTAGAAGAGGATACTACTGATCACGACTTGGAATATGCTCACTTGCAAGAGCTTCCTTTCTTTGGTGTTGCGATCCCTGAAAACCCTTCAGCCGCCTCTACCTCAGAAGAAGCTCCATCTATTGTTCACTCCAGACCACCTAGGATTGAAAACCATAGCACTAAATGGACAAAAGATCACCCAATTAGGAATGTTATTGGAGATCTAGACCGACCAGTCTCTACACGCCATCAACTACAAGAGAGTGCACTATATTGTTACTTTGATGCATTTCTCTCTGAAGTTGAACCCAAAAATTGGCAGCAGGCTATGACCCAATCATCTTGGATTGAAGCTATGCAGGAGGAACTCAATGAATTCAAACGACTTGAAGTATGGGAATTGGTTCCTCGCCCTGACAAGGTTAACATCCTTACTTTGTTATGGGTTTATAAGGTTAAACTTGATGAGATGGGTTCGGTATTAAAGAATAAAGCAAGATTGGTCGCTAGAGGATATAAACAAGCCTTGGGTATAGATTTTGAGGAATCTTTTGCTCCTGTGGCTAGATTGGAGGCGATTAGACTATTCCTTGCATTTGCTGCTCATATGAACATGATCGTCTATCAAATGGATGTGAAGACGGCATTTTTGAACGGTGAACTAAGGGAAGAGGTTTATGTTAGCCAACCGGATGGGTTCGTGAGTACGGAGTCTCCTAACCATGTGTACAAGCTTAAGAAGGCTCTCTATGGGTTGAAACAAGCTCCACGCGCGTGGTATGATCTCCTGTCAACATATCTCATGTCGGAAGGCTTCTCCAAAGGCAAAGTGGACCCCACTCTATTCACTCTCAAGGACGGCAACGACATGCTTCTGGTACAAATTTATGTTGATGATATAATTTTTGCTGCCACTAACATAGAATTGTCTAAACAATTTGAGAAGATAATGTCCACACGCTTTCAGATGTCGATGATGGGAAAAATATCATTTTTCTTAGGATTACAGATTTCTCAGAATCCCAGAGGCATCTTTATAAATCAATCCAAATATGCTCTAGAATCTCTTAAGAAATATAACTTTGAGAATTGTGACCCCGTAGACACTCCAATGGTTGAGAAAACCAAGTTAGATGAAGATAGGGATGGGATTATTGTCGATCCGAAACTTTACCGTGGAATGATTGGCACCCTTCTCTATCTGACTGCTAGCAGGCCTGATTTGCAATTTGCTGTATGCATGTGTGCCCGGTATCAGGCTCGGCCTACCGAAAAGCACTTACATGTTGTGAAAAGGATCTTTCGGTATCTAAAAGGAACACTTCATCGTGGTCTATGGTATCCGAAAGATTCCTCGATTGCTTTAATATCATACGCAGATGCCGATCATGCTGGATGTCAAGATACGAGGCGTAGCACTTCTGGATCTGTGCAACTCCTTGGAGATAGATTGATCAGTTGGTCTTCAAAAAGGCAGAAAAGCGCTGCAATATCAAGCACGGAGGCTGAATACATCGCCATGTCTGGTTGTTGTGCTCAAGTCCTTTGGATGAGATCACAATTAACTGACTACGGTCTTGGATTTAACAAAATCCCGATGTATTGTGACAACAAGAGCGCCATTGCCCTTTGCTGCAACTATGTTCAACACTCCCGGGCCAAGCACATAGACATTCGCTACCATTTCATCAAGGAGCAGGTGGAGAACGGAGTGATCGAGCTGTATTTTGTCACTACTGAGTACCAGCTGGCGGATATGTTCACCAAAGCCTTAGATCGAGGACGAATCGAGTTTTTAATCGACAAGCTTGGCATGAAATCATTCACTCCAGCGACACTCAAAGAGTTGGCAGAAGAATCAGCTGAATAGTCGTGGTAAACTATTCAGAGTATCCTTTGGTTGTGATCATGTATATTATCGTAAATATATAAACCACAAAAAGAAAATACAAAAATATAAAACCAAGAAAAACCATAAAAAATATAAAACCAAGAAAAACCATAAAAAAAAAATATAAAACCAACAAAAACCATAAAAAATATAAAATCCAGAAAAACCAAAAATATTTTTTGTTTTAAAACGGGCATGTCTTTTAGTACGGTAATATTTACGGCCTTAGAAATGTCGATCAATATTGACACGGTGCCATAAATAGAGTCCGTATAAAAGTTGTACATTTTCAAAACATGCCCATAATGGCTTGTAGTTATTTCTGACTGCAACCCGGTTTTCATATTAAAGTCACGTATTTCCTTGGAAAACGTTGGCTCAGAACGGGAATTAATTTTCTCGGGCGTGATTTACAAGCCAAATCATGCAAAGGGATCAAGGTTACTTTATACCTTGGTCTGACACGAATTTGTGTACGTCTCAGTGCATTAATTTGTCTAAATAAGAGAAATCTTATTAAAACCACGAATCAAAATTTTTCAAGAGATAAATTGGAAATGCTTTCATCACTATTTGACTCTTTAAACAATGACTACAGCTCTTTAAATAGAAAACGGGTCATTGTTTAAGGGGGAGAAAATAGTAAAATCATCTTCGTCATTAAAATGGATTTTCCAAAGTGATTGTGAAAATTAAGGGCTTCATGGTAATTGAGTGGTTTTGCTTTAGAAAACGACTTGTGTTCGTTCTAAGTGATAGGCATGGCTTTTAGATTTTGAGGATATGCTAATAGATGCGTTTGCTAAAGTTGTGTGTACGTTTAAACAAGGTTTAAGTGAATTGGAAAAATTAGAAACAAAAAGGAAAAGTTAAGAAAATGTAGGGACTAAAAGTGTGTTTTATTGAAACTTGGTAAAATTGTTTTTGACCTAAGTCAAATATCACACCCCCCCCGCCCCCAAAAGTTTTCTAATCACTGTTTACTTGAGCTTTTGCCGCCATTGTTGCATAAACACACACATACGATCTAAATCTCTTGCTTAATTCATCTAGATACTGTTCATCTGCTAAATTAAGGTATATTCATCATCATGTTAACTTCCTATCCACAGTTCTTATCATATTATTCTGTTAAACATGCTCAAATTAATCAGTTTAATCTATTTAGGGTGTATGATTAAATTTAGGCTTAATTGATTAGGATTTGTGGTGGGTTTTGCTCGGATTTGTAAGATATGATGTTTAAAATGCCTTAGTTGGCCTTAGAAACTCACAAACGCGTTAGATTAAACATCTGAGATTCGTTTGAAAAGTTCCGAATGAACACTGGATACAAACTTCCGAATGAAGGATTTCTTCTGAAAAACTTCCGAATGAGGAAGTTCCGAATGAAGGACTTCCGAATGAGGAAGTTCCGAATGAAGAACTTCCGAATGAAGGAAGTTCCGAATGAAGAACTTCCGAATGAAGGAAGTTCCGAATGAAGAACTTCCGAATGAAGGAAGTTCCGAATGAAGAACTTCCGAATGAAGGAAGTTCCGAATGAAGGAATGTTCCGAATGAAGGAAGTTCCGAATGAAGAACTTCCGAATGAAGGAAGTTCCGAATGAAGAACTTCCGGATGAAGGAAGTTCCGAATGAAGAACTTCCGGATGAAGGAAGTTCCGAATGAAGAACTTCCGGATGAAGGAAGTTCCGAACGAAGAACTTCCGGATGAAGGAAGTTCCGAATGAAGAACTTCCGGATGAAGAAGTTCCGAATGAGCAGAAGTTCCGAATGAGGAAGTTCCGGATGAATATGTTCCGAATAAGGAAAAGTTCCGGATGAGTTGTTTGATTGTTATTGTTTGCATGCTATCTATGTACTTGTTGTTTTATCTTATGAAATGTGTTATGCTTAGAAGTAGAATGATATATATCTATCTGTTTTTGTGCATCAACCTTTCATGTCTTATCTTAAACAGATAAAATGACTAATCCAACAGTACAAGCTATCCAAGAATCTAGGGAAGCCGATATTGCTAAAGCCCGAACCCTTAAGTTTATACCCAACAACTATAGGCTAAAGCAAGTTTCTAAATCCACTCACCATGGTTTTAAGGTCGCCATAGCCATTCTTGATAACTCCCATTTCAAGAACGCCCTTAGGAATACAGCCTCGGTGCCTTATGAGTATATGTTTGAATTTTGGGCAACCAAGGATTTCACTTCGAACAAAATCACCTTCACCATAGACAACAAGCAGCAGACACTCACCGTTTCAGACTTCCGTAAGATGCTTGGTATACGGGATACACCCAAGGGCATGTCTTTCTCAAGGGATCCTACTAAAGATGAACTCGCGGAGTTATTTGAGGCACTTGGATGTCCGGAAATACGAGTTGCATCTGAGTTTACAACTGCTAAGGTGGGACAACCCTGGAGAGCTTTGATGGGTATTCTCAGTAAATGCCTTACACCAAAAACAAGCGGACATGATGCTTTGAGAAGTCCGATAATGAACCTCTTCTATGGCATGTACAAAGCTGCGAATTCAGATTATGCTTTGTTGATATGGGAAGAATTCACCTTTCAACTCTTCCACAACAAGAAGCTAAAGACAAACTTCTTTCCTTATCCTCGATTTATTAAGCTTATCATAAATTATTTTATGAAGCTTGATGCTACTATTGATAGGCGAGCAGGAGGTCGCTATCACACTGAAGAAGCTGATGATACTGTAGATCTGAGGCATGAAGGACCGTCTACTGGTGTGATTCCGGGTCCTGTTCCTGATTACCTTCTGTCAGACAAAATCAAAGGTTCTGCTGATTACAAGCTACTGCAGCTTGAAATCGAAAGGCTGAAAGCAAACCTTCAAACTGGAGAAGACTCATCCACAACGGTTAAGAGTAAGGGTAAACGCAAACAACCAGCTGCGTTACCTGAACCCGAACCAAAGAAGAAGAAGTCAGAGGGTAAGAAGGGAAAGGGTAAGGATTTGATGCGTCTACGTGATGAAGCAGATATTGTTGATCCTACTCTTGGTAAAACCGAGCAACAACTGATGAAGATTGCTATTCAAAGGAGTAGGAAAGATACAGGAGGTAGTGGTTCAAGGGCAAGGGTAGATATTGAGGATGAGTACGTCGAACCGGATGATGTTGATGAGTTTGGGTCACCTGAAAACTACTCTACTTCGAAGGAGCCATCAATTCCTATTTCAACGAGTGTGGAAAAGGAACCTGTTGCTTCTACAATCATGGTGACAACTCAACCTTTGGCAACTCTTCCACCACCAATCCAACCCTTAACAACCCGACCAACCCGACCGGCTTCCACACCATTTCTTCCACCACCCATAATCCCTACCCTTAGTACAGCAGTTACAACCGAGCCTATTCCATCAACATCTGCAACATCTGCAACATCTGCAATGGCAGCAATAGTATTGGGCGAGATGTTGGATAAACATACGGATGCTCACAAGAGAGAAATGAATGAACTCCGCCAAGAGTTAAATAGAAGAGCTCAAAGTGAAGAAGCATCAAGGAAAGCTCAAGAAGAGTTGATTGCCAAGTTCGCTGCAGACTTGGAAGCTACACGAAAGGCTCATGCAGAGGAAATTGCTCAGGTTAAGCAGGCTGAGGCTAATAAACATGCTGCACGCATTACCAGACTTCAAGCAATGAGGGATAAATATAAGGAACAGAAAGAAGCACTCGAAGTATCTGTGAAAGAAAGAGTGCAAGAATCCGTTGAATCCTTAATGCCTAAGCTTCGTGACGAGTTGAAGACACTTGCTGCTGACAACTTGATGGTCAAATCATCCAACCCTTCCGAAGCCGCCTATAAGATTGCTTATGACCTGACGGATTTTGAACTGAAGAAGATCCTTAAGGCTCGAATGGTGGAACTCGGGTCGCATGATAAATCGAGGATTCAACGGGCTCTATTTAAATCCCTGAATGATGCTATCATGGAGGATGATAGATTATTCAAAATGTTTGGAAGTGTGGTACCATATCACATCTTACCTGAGGAAGAAAGGGAAGAGAGTGAAGAAGAGGGTACGGGTGAAGAAGAGGACGAAGAAGAAGAGGAAGGTGAAAAGGAGAAAGACGATGAAGAAGGTGGTGATGATGATGATGAGGATGATGAGGATGATGACGAGGATGAAGATGATGATGATGGCGATGATGGTGGTGATGAGAATCAGGAGAGTGCAAGGGGTAGTAACGGGGACGACGATCAGGATGATGATGAGGGTGAACAACCACAGGGGGACAAGGTTACCAGCTCCAAGAAGACTGCTACAAAGACTGGAACCAAGTCCACAAAAGATGCAGCACCGAAGGACAAATCGACATCCTCGGAATCAAGACGAACTAAGTGGCGCCACGATGTGAATGCCACTACAGCGTCTTCGGCTCCTGGTATCTCTATCGCTGTGTCTGTACCTATTACAACTAACCCCATTAGTTCTGCTGTTGTTCCTCCTGTGATTGCAGAATCAGTGACAGAACCCGAAGCTGCACAACACTCTCCAGTTCAAGACACTGCTGAAATGCCTGAAACTGAACCAGTAGATGTTCGCACTTCCACTCCTCAACAACAGGTTCAACAATCTACGGTTCCTGAACCAAGCATAAGAGTTTGGGAAGACACGTTGGAGATAGACGAGTCTGCACCACCACAAGCTTGGATCACGGCAGCAGCTCAATATGATCCGATCACCGATGCTGACAAAGATGTGCTGTATCTGCGTATCCGAAGTCCGATTGACTTATGTGCATTTCTTGCTCATGAGTATAAGACTTCGGTTACTCCATCCTTGGTCAAGAAAGCGATGAAAGATAAGAGACTGCGTGCCAAAACCCGATTACCCCGAATGGAGCTCGAGTACTATGCCGATGAGATCATAAAGGCTTTGAAAACCGTTCAACGGCCAGGACTTCATGCATCAGAAAGAGCTCCACCTCCAATGGATCCTGCTCAAGATAATCAGATTGCTCATGACTTCTTCGTCACCAACGATCTTGAGTATCTACTGAAGGGATCATCAAAGTATGCAACATCCCTGACTTTGCTGAAAGCTGCCAACTGGGGGACAATACCCTTCATCGAGGAAAAGGTAAATCGACTCTGGGTCCCAAAAATGAATCGTAATTATGATATGTATGCTGTCATAGGTGCATCTCATTGGGACGAACGAGTCCGAAGGGCGTACAGGTGTTGCTGCTTGGTCAATTCTGGAAGCAATGTTAGATCCGACATCCGCATCTCCAGCATCTTAGGAATGAAAACTGAAGCCAAGAACGGCTACTATCATGTGACGGAGATTCGCTTGAAAAGGGAGGATGACAGGGAATACAAAATCCAGCAAGGAGATTTTTCCATCATTCGCCTTGAGGATATCGAGGACATGCTGCTTCTGATGACCCGAGATCAACTTACTCACATTCCTCGTGAAGACCTGATTGCTTTGAATACAGCACTTCGTATGTTCACACGAAGCGTTGTCATCAAGTCACGAGTTGAGGATCTTCAGTTGGGAGTCGAAAGCTATCAGAGGAGGCTCAATTTAACTCGCCCTGTGAATCAAGTGCTACCTCAACATGTAGAAAGATGTCCATATACCGGAATTTCTGTCCCGAATTACGGCATTTTCTATTTGAACAGTCGAGGTTTGATGAAGTTTATGAGGGTGGGGGAGCTCCACAAGTATAGCGATGGCACTCTTATACAAGTCAGAGATAAGTTGGAGCATCTGAATTCGGGTGGGACTTTGCCAGAGATGACGGAGGATTGGCATCCGGGTTACCGGCAGATGGCAAAGTATGTGATCAAAAAGATCGATCAAAAGCTCCGGGAACGTAGATTGATGAGGAGCTTGGAAAGATTCGTGGGTGGAAGACCGTATTTAGTGCACCACAAGCTACTGCAACGATCCATATGATGGGTCGTACATCTCAGGTCACTTTATATTGGTTTTCAATTGTGAATATGTAAATTTGTGAATAATGTGCTTGCATGGCTTGGTGTAGTGTTAAGGTATGATAATTTTTCAAGAATTTCTCACGAGATTCTAAATCTTTCAAAATATGTCATACCAAAGCACTACAACTATCCCTTATTAACTTAAGGGGGAGCAATAACTTGTTCTATGGCCAAATATTGATTTCATTTTTACCCAAAGACCGGTTAATCCATTCAATATCCCAAATATTAATGGTTAACATTTTGGATAAGGGGAGAAAATGGGATTAAGGAGACGTAAGTGATACTTGGCTAAAAGATGAAAAAGATTTAATGATAATCCAACTTAATATGTGTTAAGCACGTGTTAAGGGGGAGCGTTTTTTGATGTTCAAAACACCTAAGGTACAAAACTTTTGATTTCAATATCACAAGTACCTTAGGTGATTTTCAATGATGTTTTCATGGTGGCAATTCCTTCCCAAAACACGCTTAATTCACGACGGATGTGGTGACAAAAGGGTGGTAGGAATAGGTTAAGTCCAATGATTCATCAGAGCCGATGGAATCTTCCCAAGGACAATTCCCTAGTTAGAATTAGAAGTCCTAGGAAAGATGGAGAAAGAATGTGAACGTAGCTGAATGCCGACCAAGTACTTAAGCTAGCACTGGAACAATCACAACAAGGTGCTAGTGATGACGTATTGGTAAGCATTGAAGGGGTTGAAGAATGAAAAAGAAATGTAAAGATAAAGGGTGTAAAGAAAGAAGCCCTCCTTACAACTTTAGGCAGAAACCGGGTCAATACATATGCTATTGAGGTCATTTTTGTTAATGATTCTCGGTATTGAAGAAAGACATCATGGACCCAGTGATGCAATGCACAACCCTTCCCCAGCTAACTCAAATATCTCTCAAAAGGTATTTGTTTTAATCACACGGAGATCAACACGTTATCTATTGGTTTATTCACTCCGAATAAACTGGTATTGAAAAGGTGGCACTCCTCTCCAGCCATCGCTCACTAAATCAAAACGCACAATCGAGTCTAGAGCCAAGAGATCATCAAAAGTCTCATTAGGACACTTTCCATTTATTCCTTGCTTTCTCACACACTGTGAAAAGTAAGAGATTTTCAAGAGTCCTACGCAATATTCTTGTAATATTGCCAGAACATCCGAGTAATACGTAAGTATTACAATGAAGATGGAAATCCTGCTTGAGCCAACATCAAACAAGCTTATGGTAGGTTACACGTGCGGTTCTTTTAGAACCAATCTTGTGAAAAACTGGAAGGTAACAGTGGTTTAATTCTTAATTGAACTTAAACTCGTTCCAGGCCTCTTCGCATTATCATATGATCTTGCCAGAACACTCAGAGTGATTCTTTATTGACCACAGTGACGAGTGGAAATCCTTCTAGTGTCAACATCAAACAGCACTTGGTAGGTAACGTGCAAGATTCTTTATGAATCGAGCTCGTGACAACTAGAAAGCAACGATGGTGAAAATCTTAATTGAAATTCACTTGTTCCAGGTTTCATGAATTGACGGCTTTTAAATCACAAGGATAATTTATCCAAGTGATTCACTCTTTATGTTCGCAGTCAGCTTTGGACGGTCGAATAAAGAGAACGGGTTTACCCGCGAAATCCTGTCAGGAAGTTACTTAATTGAAACTATCCGTCACGGGTACGATATCTAATATCGTCCAACGGTCTTCACCGACCGGAGGTAAAATGCTACCGAATTAGAATAAAATGTTCAAAGCCATTTTATTCGTGTCGTTGCTGTGTACCTGCTAAAGACGGTGGCGTTGCTGTGTACCTGTTGAAGACGGTGGCGTTGCTGAGTACCAGTAAAGACGGTGGTGTTGCGGTGTACCTGAAAAAGTCGTTCTCACATGCTTATGTCTTTTGCAACAAAAATTCAAGAAAGTACAAGATGAAGTCTTCCGCTGTACCAAACTCTGAAGCTTTCGAGAATTCAACAAAAAGACATAAGTGTGTGGAACATGAAGTCACGAGGAGGCAAAGTTCACAAGAAAGGCAAAGATCGCACGTGAAAGGCCAAAGAAAAATGCTCTCAAGTCAAAGCCAAAAAGATCAAATCAACATATTCACAACAAAAGAAAGAAAAGAAGAAAAGACTACGAGCTAAAGAACGAAGACTTAGTATAGTATGCTAGGTTTAGAACTTTGTAACGTGGAGTGACCTCCCTTAGGGGGAGATTGTTAGAAATACGTTTTAACGTATATTAGAAGTATCGGTCACTCCACAATATGATTTATGTTGTAATAGCTCGTAGTTAGTATTTAGTTATTATTTGCTTATTAACTTAAGTAAGAACCGGTCCATGGGCTTGTCATGGACCGGCCCAAGTCCACTTATGACTTGGAACTATAAATACCCCTTTCCACTAAGGAAAGGGGTTGGTTGTTATCATTTCTTAATTTCCACTTAATAAAATTCACATAGTTTCTCTCACTTTCTCTCTCTAACTTTCTCTCTCTAGAAATTAACAAACCCCTTCATAGATTCATTGATTATCAATATTCTACAGACTTCACTTCTTTGTTGTTGCAGACTTTGAAGCTCGTTGTCTTGAGATTTCCTTCACAGTTCCTTCCATGATTTGTGATCTAGGATCTTTGATCTTTTCCTTGACTTGATCTTTAAACTCTTCCCACTTGTGTTCTTGTGTCTTTCCTCATATATTCATATTTTGCGTTGTCTTGAAAGCTTGTTAACGATCTCCTTTGATCACCAGAGTAGCGGAAGTATTTGTCTTTAGATGTTCTTAAGCTTTCTTCAATTACTTGAGTTTGTGGCCATGAATTGTGACTCTTGAAATAACGCCACTGTTTGCATTCCTCCGGTTTCCCGTTATACAGTACAAGTACTGTACATGTGATTAGGTAAGTTCAAAGAACTTCCTTGACAGGGTTTCCGGCTGTGGTAGCCGTTCTCAATACTTGAATATATCGAAAGATAATTTATATTAAGGAGTGAATCATGTTGTTCCATTCTGCTGATTAAGTCGTCAATTCAATTTCCTAGAACAAGTTTGAATCAATTAAGAATCAAACCATTGTTGCTTTCCAGTTGACACAAGTTTGATTCATATAGAATTTCACAAGTTACCTACCACAGTGCTGTTTGATGATGAGACTGGAAGGATTTCCATTCGTCACTGTAACTACTAATAAGTATTACTCTGAATGTTCTGACAAGATCATAAAGATATTGCGTAGAGACCTGGAATGAGTTTGAATCAATTAAGAATCAAACCACTGTTGCTTTCTAGTTAGCATATGTTTAATTCAAGTGAATCTTACATATGACCTACCGCAGTGTTGTTTGATGTTAACACTGGAAGGATTTCCATTCATCACTGTGAATACTAGAGAGTATCACTCTGAATGTTCTAGCAATACCACAAGGATAGAGCGTAGGACTCTGTGGATTATCGCTTGTGTTTTAAAGATGAACAACAATTGATATATGGGATAAGTGTCCTAATGAGACTTTTTTATGAATCTCGTTGGCTCTAGACTCTATAAGTGCACGTTTATTTGGTGATCGGAGGCTGGAGCAGACTGCCACCTTTTCAATATCTACTATCTCGGAGTGAGAAAGTTGATAGAAATGAGTTGAACTCTGTGACAATAAAACAAACTTCTTTTGAGAGAAGCTTGAGTAGGCTGGGAAGGGTTGTGCTTTGCATCACTGGGTCTATGATGCTTTGTCTTCAATACCAGAAATCATCAACGTGATTCTGATAGTAGATGTATTGACCCGGTTTCTAACTAAGTTGTATGGAGGGCTATTTTCTTTTCACCCTTTATCCTTACATTTCTTTTTCATTCTTCAACCCCTTAAATGCTTACCAAGACGTCATAACTAGCACCTTGTTGTGATTGTTCCAGTGCTAGCTTAAGTCATTAGTCGGCATTATTCCTGTGCACTCAACTACTCCTTCTTTCCTAAGGACTTCTAAGTTCTAATGGAATGTCTGTGGAAAGATCCTTCCGGTTCTGGTTGGATCATAGGACGAATACCTAAGCACCTTTTGACACCAATACCGTTGTGAATTAATGTGTTGGAGGGTATATATATTGTAACCAGAAAAACATGTTGAAAAGACAGTCAAGGTGTTGATGAAATTAGTGTTTACGCCTTAAAAGTTTTCTATATCACCAAAAACGCTCCCCCTACATTTGTGCATCATAAAAAGGAAGGTTTTTGCACATATTAGGAAGAGAAAACACTTATATCAAAGATCTTATCCAAGAATGAAGTATTTTGATCACATTTTAATCACTATTCTCCCCCTCAAAATTTGCATGAAATTGAAATTTTTATGTAACTAGTGATAAAACATGGAGAGAATAATTTTCATGAAATCTTGGAACTATATGTTATGAGATTTTTATACTCACCCTCGAAATAGGATACTGATAAAATTAGGGGAGTATATGAGCACACAATTTTGAAAGAATTTGAATAAAGTCTTTTTGAAAATATCTTGAAAAGTTGTGCTCGAATCCGAGAAAATTTAATTTCCCGTTGTTGACGAAAAATGTACAAAATGAACATTTTCCTTGAGTTCATGAGTTTAAAACTTTGAATATTTTAATATAAGCCCATGATCGGGAAAAAATAATTTCCCGTTGTTTAGGGTAAGTCGTAGACTTTCCTTTCTTTGGGGATCGGGTTATAGTCTGATATGTGACTATAAGCCATTATGTTGAGCTCAAAATTTTGAATGTTTTGTGACAAGCTCAACCCGAGATAGATTGCTCTACCCGTTATTAAGATAAGTTATCTTTAAAGATATACTCTCATTTAGTTGAAGTTCGAGTTACAGTCTGGCAGTTAACTGTAAGTCGTTTTACATGAGCTTAAAAACATAGAATGTTTTTATCGAAAGCTCATGATCGAGAAAAATTTATTTTCTCGTTGTTAAGGATAAGTTATCATCCAGTATAAGTTTTCCTTTCTTTGAGGCACGAGTCACAATCTGAAGTAATTGCAAATCATCTGAAGAAAATAGAAATGACATGTTTTGAAAACATTTGAACTTTCATTCGAGCTTTATTTACACACCCGTGTCGTTCTTAAGCGACATTTCTAGGAACGTCCATATTATCGAGACTGAAAGACATTTCGAGAAGAATATTTTTGGTATTTTCAAAGATTTTTAATTTTGTATTTTGTTTTTATATGGATATTTACATATTATTATATTTTTAATTTTTTTTTTCAAGTTTTTCGAAAATAATCAAAAATAGATTTTTCAACAACAGAAGAAGGGGATATTGAATGTACAGAAATTGGAACCGTTTGATGAAGAAGTGGGTTCAGAATCCGTTGAAGTACCTGCAATGACAGAAGAAGAGTTGGCACAAATACTAGTGTTAGGAGTAACAAATGCATTTTCTACATTCAGAACACTCGCATTAGTGCTGGAGTAGGTGTCATCGCTCTTCTCGATGGCAATCCACTTAAGACCAACTTCCTTGAAGATCCTACCCGTTGGTTTCCACTAAAGACTAGATCTAGGAGTAGTGTTCTCTTGCACAGCAGAAGACTTCTTTGGAGAGAAACTATGTTCGTTTTTAATCCATGTTTCAGATTTGTTGTTATTGCTTTTCTGTGCGACGGGTTTGTATCTCCTTGTTGTCTTATGGGATTCTGCATTCTTTTTCTTTGCGAAGGCACAAGAGTTTACCTCATAGAGGTATTGTAGAATGAAATGAGCATGGTTTCCATTGTAAATTCCTTTGTTACACTTGGGGCATACAGGGAATTTGGAATTCTAGAAAGTCCTTGTGTACCTAGGGTTTGTTGACCGTGTAGGCACCATGTTCAATACACGACTACTCATTGGTGGTTGCCAATTCCTGGGTTGTTGGAAAGGAGTCCTAGGTTTTGGTTGATTACCATTAGGAGTGTGTTGAACTCTAGCGGTTGTTGGTTTACTAGGTTTTGAATACACATGGTTTACTTTCTGAATGTTCCCTTTTGGCTTACCATCCCTTAGGTTGTTGGTTTGACCAACGTCATTTGAACCTTTAGATTCCTTTGTGGGCGTAAGAATCACATGGTTGGGAGTACTCTTAGGAGTAGTGCAAGGTGCATTCACATGGTTATGTTTAGCAAAAGTGGGTTTCGGAATGGAGGAACATAGGGTGATATGGCTGGTTTTGGAACAGTCGGTGGCACATCGGTATTAGGAGGTAACCTAGAAACATTAGAAGGCGGTTTTCCTAAGATAGATGGCTTTGGTACTTTGTACGCATTTGGTTGACGAACAACATGTTTCACACCATTGGATTCCACCGTTTTCCCACCCATGTTTCCAACAAGTTTCTTCAGCTCAATGATTGTGATGACTTTGTCTTGCAACTGAGCTTTCAGATCAGAAATGTCCTTACTCTTTTCATCCAATTCATGAAATGATTCAGAGAGTTTTACTTGCAAAGTAACATCATTTGGGAATTTTCCAACCTTGTTTTGCAAAGCGAGTTCAAGAGAGTGGCAATGTTTTTGAAGGAAATCATATCAGTGTTGAAGAATCGTGAACTCTTTTTGATTAACATTTGTTGAAGGCCCATTGTCACGACATTCACCTCCTAACTGAGCTTGCAATAGTTAGATTATTTGTTGCATTTCGCTGTAAGGTTTATCATACGAAAGTTTTTCCTCCTTACATTCATCACATTTTTTGACATATTTATTCCAAAGATCGGTGAATTCGTTATCCTTTTTGACGACATAACACTCCATTTTCTCTTTTGTACGATCAAGCTCATTTTGGAGGGTTTCATTATCCAACACAGAGATATTAACCGCAACGGGGGTACTGTCAACACAACCACCACTGTCACTTGCATTCGAGAGACGTGCAAGATCGCTTTCCAAAACTTTAATTATATCAAGAGATGCATTAGCCTCCTTCGCTAAGGATTTAAAGTCTTCAACAAATTTGGCTAGTTCTTTTAGAAAAGCGTTTTCAAGATTGCTTATTCTAGCATCAACTTGATTAATAAGCGGATTAATCTCGTTGTGAAGAATTTTCTGAACTTCAGTGTGAACGGGTGAAGTAAAGTTTCCTCCAGTAATTTTGGAATTAACGACACTTTTGAGAATGACAAAATTATCTTTGAGTTCGTTTAGATACCATCGTGCAACACTTGGTTTAGGGGAGTTATCTGTCAATTCCTCACTTGGTAGAAAAAGCATTTCAGTACTCGTTTTAGACCAAACAAAAACAGTGGGAGGATTAACTTTCGAATAATAAACGGGTGTCACTTCTTTATTAAGCTTTTGCATTCTTAAACGAGTCTCTACAACAAGTTCAGTAGTTTCCTTAGAATCATGCACACTAGGAGGATCATGCTCATCAAACAAGAGCACACTACCATTATATAGAGTTTGATTTGTGGCCTGAACTTGCTTAAGATATTCGGGATTAGGAGGAAGAGGACAACCTAAAGCCATTTTGTAACGGGTGTAATTTATGTCATTCACTTTAGGTGAGAGCATATTTATCGTCTGCATAGATTGGCCACGTTTTACTAAAAGGTTGTCTAATTCTCTAATCCTATCCTGAGCTTTGCAAAAATCCTCAAGAAGCCCATCTTCTCGAATTTTGAAATCATGTTTCAGCTTTTTCCTTTCTTCTTTTAAATCAGAAACAATAAATTTTTCAGTTGAAAGCTGTTTATTAAGAGAGGTGATTTCATCATTCAATTCGCTTATCTTTTTAGCATTACTTAAGTGTAAGGCATTTAATTTCTTAGTGGTATATTTTTCTTGATAAACCGATGTAGCATGAGCTTGTTCAAGTTCTTTAATTTTGCAAAATGAATTTCAAAGCTTTTCTCCCTTTCCTTATAACCCGCAAGCTCAGTGGTCAATTTGGCATTAGTTTCTCTAAATTTATTATTAACCACATTCGCATGAGCAACATCCTTGGCAAGCTTATCAAATAATGACTTATAATATGCATGCGTCTCGTCAGGAAGGGTTGTAGGTTGGGCTACTTGATCTCCACTAAGGTTCACACTTGGCGCATTAGAAATAATATTGCTATTATTCGTTTGATCCCCGTGTGTCTCAGTGGAAGGCTCAAGTGACTCAGTATACTCTTCCTCCTGATTAGACATATTATATAACTCATTATCATTGAGACGTGGGTGTACCTCAGATGAACCGTCTAAATCATAAACAGGAGCTCTGTCAGCTTGAATTACTGATGTTGATGCTTGCTGCGAATTAGCCATCAAGATGGAGTTGGTAGTCACCTCTTCTTCCTCGTCATATGCTGCTGCAGATGCCATGAGATCAAACTCTTCAGCTAGAAGTGGAATTCCTGCTTCTTCCTTTTGAGCTATACGAAGCTGAGTCTGGAGATAGGCAGCGTCGCTCTTCTTTTTAACAGTACAATCACGATTCTCAATCCCCGCAGCATGAATGTCTTGTTGATATGTCATTGTAGACGTCGTGTGTAAATCAGGATCTCAATTTGTAGAAAGCGTGTTTCGGATTCTCAAAACATCAAATTTTGCCGAAATTTTCCAGTCCGACAAAAAAATACCTCAGTTCGATATAAAATAAACTAGAAAGTTTGCGAATTGCCAAATTTTGAAATCGAGCTAGAAATAGCCATAAACTAGAAGAGAAAATTTTGAAAAATGAAAAATTTTGACAAAAATTAAAACCGAAAAAATTCGAATTTTGGCCTAAAATTTGAATTTTGGGTCGAAAAATTTTCGTTTCGCCAAATTTGAAATCGAAGCTAAAATGGTCTAGGAAAAATTAATTTTTTCTTGGGGTTTCCCGCCAAAAAATACGTCGATCACAAAACGTATGATTCCTAGTCTAGATAGTCTAGATAGTCTAGATAGTGGCTAAGTCTAAATAGTGGCTAAGTCTAGATAGTGGCTAAGTCTAAAAATACGTCGATCACAAAATGTATGATTCCGCAATGTCTGTTATAATTTCCGCAAAAAGGTTATGATTCCGCAAAGCCAAAATCAATAAATTCGCAATATTACGAAATTAACAATTCCGCAATATGAAAGTGTGTAAGATTCTGCAATATGGTAAAGCAAAGATTCCGCAATGGATATGAGGGTTCAATTCCGCAGTATTTCAGGAGGACACAATTCCGTAATATTTGGAATGAATTAATTCCGCAATACACCAGCCGATGCAATTCCGCAATGCTCTACAAAAGGTACACAATTCCGCAATACCAAGTTATGCACAATTCCGCAAAGCCAAAATGGTACACAATTCCGCAATCCACCAAATTGATTCAATTCCGCAAAGCATAAAATGATACAATTCTGCAATATACAAAATATTGCGAAATTGTTGCAGGTTTCCTAGAAACGTGGAAATCGGAAAAAAGGACGAATTTGTGCACTCTTTTTCGTAACTTTGAAGGATTTTAAGCCAAAAAAAAAACCACCAAAACGCTAACCACGAATCCCTTGGCGAATGATACCACTTGAAGGACCTTTACACACGAAATCCAAACACAAAAATCTAAGATCTACTAGTGACGTGACAAGATCTAGATGGGACGAAGGTTTGAGTTGATGAACACGAATTATAGAACAAGAAATAAGATGAAGAACAAGATTAACACTAAGAATGGAATATTAGATTAGATGAAGAAGAAAGAGAAAGAGAAAGATACAAGGAGTGTGTTCCTAGTGAGAGAAAACTAAGGATAGTTTCTCTCTCTAACACACTAAAGAAAAAGGAAAGGCACTATGAGAGACACACACGCAAATGAGGTTGGATTGGCCTTTTATACTAAGGCTTACAAGATTGGGAGTCCTTTTTAATTTGTGTGTTCGGGACTAATTCCCGTTACATACATAACAATAACATAGAACTCTCGACACCATTACGTATCATTTTCCATTAGCTTCGTAACGTTATATTATATGACCATCACTTTAAACACTTCGAACAATCTCCCCCTAAGGGGTGGTCATATAATATGTGACTTCACTTCTTTGACCATCACTTTAAATACTTCTAACATCATCTTAAATAATAAACCAGTTATACGCATTCCTATCCTAAATGAGACAAAACATCAAAAAGCAGTCCCAAACAGGGGACTTTTCGAAATTAATTCCTAATAAATTAATTTCGGACAAGTTTTCTATAGGTTGATTAACTTCGGACGGGAATTTTCCGAAATTAATCGATAAAATCCTAAAATATTCCTAAAATTATTTACTACAAAAGACTAACAATCATATATCATATATATAATATAATAAACATATGCATAATATTAATTACACACTTCGGTCATGGCTGAAATAAGCAAAGATAGAAAGATAGAAAAAGAGGTCCGGATGAGGAAGTTGTCCCGACTGTCCTGGTGCTAACCAAACACAAACATAAAATAAAAAAAACATAAATTAGTTGGTTTCCAAAATTTTATCTAATTTGAAACAAACACCACCACAACGATTTCAAAAAAAAATTACCTTTTTTGGCTGTGACACGGGTCACGGTTCTCGGCTTGGTTCCCTGCTAACTCGGCAGTGACTCGGGTCTCGACTACGACAAACATATCAAAAAAACTAAACTTGTGCCTATATAAGGTGAAATCCATTAAGCCTAAATCAATTAAGCCCTAAATATAATCCGAAATCATAAGCTTAAATATAATCCGAAATCAACTAATAAGCGCATATCGTGATAAGCTTGAAACAAACACACTGTTCAAACACACCTTTCAAATAGGTGACTCGGGTCTCGGTTCTCGGCTGCGACTCGGTTTCCCTCTAACTCAGCTGTGACTCGGGTCTCGGCTACGACAAACATATAAAATAAAATCAAACTTGTGCCTTACATAAAGAAAATAAATTGCTTTCTTATGTATAAGTTGAAATCAAATAAGCTCATAATTCCTGAAATCAAATAAGCTTACAACAAACACCCACCTTAGTGGTGCTTCTATTGTCACGATGGTGGTGGTGGCTACTGCTACTGCCGACAGTGGTGGTGCTGCTACTGCTGACAGTGGTGGTGGCTACTGCTACCGCGGCGGTGGTGGTGGTTTTCTAGTCAATAAACTTAAACATAATTAGCAAAATTAAACATAATTAAAAATTAAACAAAATTAAACATAATCATTTACCTTTAAGTAGATAAACAATCAGAAATTAAACAAAAATTAAATATAATTATGCTCGTGTGAGAGTGTGGTAGGTCGGATTGGTGGTGGTAGGTCGGATTGATGGTGGTGGTGGTGGGTTGTATGATTGATGGTGGTGGTTGGATGATTAATTGGTGGTAGTGGGTTGGATGGTGGTTATGGTGATGGTGGTTATGGTGGGTTGGATGGTGGTTATGATTGATTGATGCTGCTGCTCGAGTTCTATTGTCCCGTTTTTTTTACTTAATGTGAATGAGAGAAAGAAGATAAGATATCTGATCTATATTGATACTTAGGGACGACCGGCTTTTGTAATTTAGGGACGACTATGTCGTCCCTAGATTAATTATAATTTTTTTTCGCATATTAAAACTTTGGGACGACCTCTGGTGTGAAACTTAGGGACGACAAAGTCGTTCCTAGATTTTGGGAAAACCTAGGGACGACTAAGTCGTCCCTAGGTGTATACCGGGAAAACTTAAACCCAAGTGGGTTATTTAAATTTTCGCCAAATTTTTCAATTTTTCCAAAATTTTGCTAAGTGTTTAGAGGGTTTTTTTAGGGACAACATTACCTTATTATTTAGGACGAAAAAGTCGTCCCTAGGTGTTTTTCATACATTTTTACAATATACCTTCTATGTAATAAAATTAATAATATAAATTAATAATAAAAATCAAAATAAATTATTATAATTAATATTAAAATATACGCTATACTTAGTTTGTAATAATTAATAACCGCGCATATCGATATGTTACGGTTATACGTTAGAGATTCAACCGATGAGTCGATATGTTAGGGTTATACGTTATAGGTTCAACCGATGAGTCGATATGCTAGGGTTATACGTTATAGGTTCAACTGATGAGTCGATATATTACGGTTATACGTTAGAGGTTCAACTAATGAGTCGATATGTTAGGGTTATACGTTAGAGGTTCAACCGATGAGTCGATATGTTAGGGTTATACGTTATAGGTTCAACCGAGTGTAAGACAATATGTTATACGTTATACGTTCAACTAATGAGTCGATATGTTACGGTTATACGTTATAGGTTCAACCGATGAGTCGATATGCTAGGGTTATAGGTTAGAGGTTCAATCGATGAGTCGATATGTTACGGTTATACGTTAGAGGTTTAACTGATGAGTCGATATGTTAGGGTTATACGTTAGAGGTTCAACAGATGAGTCGATATGTTACGTTATACGTTAGAGGTTCAACCGAGTGTAAGACAATATGTTATACGTTATAGGTTCAACCGATGAGTCGATATGTTACGGTTATACGTTAGAGGTTCAACCGATGAGTCGATATGTTACCGTTATACATTGGAGGTTCAACCAATGAGTCGATATGCTAGGGTTATATGTTATAGGTTCAACTGATGAGTCGATATGTTACAGTTATACGTTAGAGGTTCAACTGATGATTCGATATGTTAGGGTTATACGTTAGGGGTTCAAATGATGAGTCGATATGTTACGGTTATACGTTAGAGGTTCAACTGATGAGTCGATATCTTAGGGTTATACGTTATAGGTTCAACCGATGAGTCGATATGTTACAGTTATACGTTATAGGTTGAATCGATGAGTCGATATGCTAGGGTTATACGTTAGAGGTTCAACCGATGAGTCGATATGTTACTGTTATACGTTAGAGGTTCAACCGATGAGTCGATATGCTAGGGTTATACGTTATAGGTTAAACTGATGAGTCGTTATGTTAGGGTTATACGTTAGAGGTTCAACTGATGAGTCGATATGTTAGGGTTATACGTAAGAGGTTCAACTGATGAGTCGATATGTTAGGGTTATACGTTATAGGTTCAACCGATGAGTTGATATGCTAGGGTTATACGTTAGAGGTTCAACCGATGAGTCAATATGTTACCGTTATACGTTGGAGGTTCAACCGATGAGTCGATATGCTAGGGTTATACGTTATAGGTTCAACTAATGAGTCGATATGTTACGGTTATACGTTAGAGGTTCAACTGATGAGTCGATATGTTAGGGTTATACGTTATAGGCTGAACCGATGAGTCGATATGTTATAGTTATACGTTATAGGTTGAACCGATGAGTCGATATGCTAGGGTTATACGTTAGAGGTTCAACCGATGAGTCGATATGTTACGGTTATACATTAGAGGTTCAACTGATGAGTCGATATGTTAGGGTTGTACGTTAGAGGTTCAACTGATGAGTCGATATGTTACGGTTATACGTTAGAGGTTCAACCGAGTGTAAGACAATATGTTATACGTTATAGGTTCAACTGATAAGTCAATATGTTACCGTTATACGTTGGAGGTTCAACCGATGAGTAGATATGCTAGGGTTATACGTTATAGGTTCAATTTATGAGTCGATATGCTTGGGTTATACGTTAGAGGTTCAACTGATGAGTCGATATGTTAGGTTTATACGTTATATGTTCAACCGATGAGTCGATATGTTACAGTTATACGTTATAGGTTGAACTGATGAGTCGATATGTTAGGGTTATACGTTAGAAGTTCAACTGATGAGTCGATATGTTACGGTTATACGTTAGAGGTTCAACTGATGAGTCGATATGTTAGGGTTGTACGTTATAGGTTCAACCGATGAGTCGATATGCCAGGGTTATACGTTTAGATGTTATTATTTACTCTGAGGTGACCATTAAACTAAAAATACTGAGCTTAAGCAGGGAAACGCATGTTATTATAAAAAGGTTATACGTTAGAGGTTCAACTGATGAGTCGATATGTTACGGTTATACGGGAAAGCCTAAATTTGGCGGTAAATGCAGGCATGAAAATGTTGGCAGGAAAGCTAGGGTCGACTAAGTCGTCCCTAAATGTGTCGACCCTAAATTTTTATCTTTATTTATGGTAGCTCGTATCCTCAAAAACTCTTATCCTCTCATACCAAACTCACCACCACCATCCAATTTTGCCTAAGATGGATCCGCTTGAAGCTTATAAGTGTACACGTGGAAAGGGATATATAGTGTTGAGACAGTCACATCAACCTCATAGCTTTGGTAAACTTTACTATGAATGTCTTCTTTTGAAGGTAAACAATCTAATGTTTTATTTATGTAATACGTGTAATTATTAAAATGACATGTCATGTTATATGTTTACTTTGTAACAGCCAAAAAAAAGATTATGGGTGTAAATATTTTAAATGGAAGGATGATTTTGATCTCGAACTCCGTATAAGATCTTCCCATGGATCTTCAACACCTCAAGGTTCACATCCAAGTTCTTCTACAGGTCCTTCTCAATCTGCACCCACTTAGTGCTCCAATTGCAAGATCAAAGATCTAAAGATAAAGATGCTAGAGGCAATACTAGAAATGGAAAGGCATCCTGAAGACCACGCATGTCAATCGGTTGCAATACTTCATGAGCTTTTAAATGAAATGGAAAATCTTAGCTTTGAGTAGTAATCAGTTTTTTTATTTTAATGTGTTAATTTATATTTTATTATTATGTGTTAATTTGTATGTTTAGTTTGAACTAGTTTGTGATGTGTTTTTTTCTTATTTATGAATCTATTATCGTTGTAATATCTATGTTTAATTAAGCGTGTGTTTAAGTGTTAAATATATATCTAAAGTTTTCTTTAAATACGTATAAGTTTTTTTAAATAAATATAAAGTTTTTTAAAAATATATATAGTTTTTTAAATATACATAAAGTTTTTTTAAATATGTATAAAGTTTTTTTAAAATATATATAAAGTTTTTTTAAATATGTATAAAGTTTTTTTAATATGTATAAAGTTATTTTTAAATATGTATAAACATTTTTTTAAATATGTATAAAGTTTCTTTTAAAATATGTATAATGGTTTTTTTAAATAAATATAAAAGTTAATTTGAAATATATATAAAGTTTTCACTTAGGGACGACTTCCCTATGTAATTTAGGGTCGAAAAAGTCGTCCCTAAATATATCCACTTTTACCGGGTCATTTAATTTATTAGCAGGGTATTTATATTTTTTGGAAAATTTTCAGAAAATATGGGGGGAAATTTAGGGACGACTTTCCTATGTAATTTAGGGTCGAAAAGGTCGTCCCTAAAATTTTTCAATATATTTTCCCACTTTTATCTAAAACTTTTTACAGAAAAATAATTATATTAATTTTAAATAATTTTAAATAATTTTAAATAAATAAAAGTGATAAAAAAAGAGGGAAAACAAATTTGCTTCACCTAGGGACGACTTAGTCGTCCCTAGGATACATGGGCCCCTCTTTAATTTTAAACTTTTTACAGAAAAATATTTTTATTAGTTTTAAATAATTTTAAATATTTAAATGTGATTAAAAAAGGGGAAAAATAAGTTTTCTTCACCTAAGGACGACTTAGTCGTCCCTAGGATACATGGACCCTACTTTGTCCCCACAGCCTCCTTGACTTGGTTTTTCTTGTAAAACTGGTGGGCCCCCACTTAATCTAGGGACGACTAATTCGATCCTAGAAAAAGGGTGACCCTAAATACTTATTTTGTTGTAGTGAATTCATTATAACAAGACCAAAGCATAGTTAACGTAGAAATTACCTAGGATGCTCCAAAATGGCTCCTAATGGCTTCCTATAAACACGACTTGCTATCAAAGCTTCAAGAGCTTCAATGGCTTACTTACATACCTGGTGTCTGGTCTTGGGGGATGTCCTAAGACGTTTATAGAAGTGGGAATGGAGAATCGGTAGGAGGTTAAGAGAAACGGGGTGCGAATTGGCATGAAAGGTTTAGGTTGCTATTTATAGTAATTTTGACCATTAGGCTCCAAGCAAAGGGTGTAAACGTGTAACACAGATAAGGTAGTGACTAATGAAGTCTAGGGAAGATCTATGCAAGTTTATAGAGCCTAGGTATATTGAAAATTCAAGTTAGAAGTGTTGGAAGGTTTTTAGGCCACAAATTGGCTTATGGAAGAGAATTGGCCACCAAGTAGCTTATGCAACTATGTTCTTGGTTTATTGGCTTGCAAATATCTTCTAGGTATCCTAAATATCTGATTTTAAGTTTAAATTTAGGAGGGAAAGTTTTAAAATAGGTTTTTGGAGGGAAAATGTAAAATCGGGTCTAAATTAGGGCTTGTAACTTTATACATTGTGATTTTGGTGATTAAGGGCTTAGGAATGTGATTAGTGATAGATTAGGGTTTTTTAGGGTATGTACATTGTAATTAAGAAGTTTGGGTCTTTGGTTTGAAATTTAACAAAGGTTTGATGTGAAAATGGGAAGAAAACTTAGGTGGGTTTGGGTTTCTAATGATTTATGGTTGAGTCTTTGTAAAAGTGATTATCCTTCAATTATACTTATTTAAACTCAAATTATACATCCTACATTGTCCTCAATGTGTTCATGAAGTCCCTACATTGGTTTTACTAAGTTATTCTAAGTAAACATGTCTAAAGGGTGAAAATACCCATTTTGACCTAATTTACAAGCATGCATTGAAATGTTGTACCATGTGCTTTCGGGTACTTGTACATTATCTTAATATAATACTATAACCTTAATGAAGTGCTATGAGTGTTTGTAGACTTGTCCAAAAAGAATAGGTAGTGATTCTATGTAGATTTCTTTATATAAGGGTTTTTAGGTCATTAATCCTAATGACTTTCTACTTTGGGTAATTAGGGTTTGTATCTTCATAAACACTTACTCTAGGGCTTATATGATATGCTTATGACTTTTAAGGTTTCTACATTCTTATTTTAAGGGTTTATATAGGTTGATCATATTCTAGGGATAATTATGGGAGCTTAAGATCCTATGCTTTGATAACTTATACCTTATTCTTTACTAACTTGTAACTTAACTTGAAATAAATGTATAATCTTAATATGATAGTTAGTTGAGTTTTATAATTAATGACAAAAGATTATACTCTAATTCAATGTGAAATTGTTTTTATAGGTTAATCTTGGTTACTAGGTCTTAACTTGTAATTAGATTTGGATTAGTGAATATTAGTATTTTATGATCAATTAACTTTCCTTTATATGATAGATTATAATTATTATATTGTTTTTTATACTTTTACATAGATAGTAGGTAGTTTTTTTGTTTGAAACATTGTTTACCAAGTGTTTCTAGGTGGTGATCTAGATTATTATGTACATTTATTTGTACTTACCTTTGCTTAGTTTGTTCTTACCATTCTTAGGTATTATTATGTCTTCAGAGTATAGTTTATAACTTGTTTATGACTTATTCATATGTATTCGCCATCATAGTTTACCATTCTTTAGTTTACAACTCATTTAAAGGGATTCTTGGGTTTCTAAGGGAAGTTTGGGCATCATAGTTATATCAGAGATGTTCATATTCATAATGTATTTATTATATTAATTTTAGAACTTAGACTTGATATATACATTGTGTTTACAATATATAGGAATATATTGTATTGCTAGTTTAGGTTGGGAGAACACATTCATCTTAGCAAGTGTAAAACCCGCATGCTTTTACCATGAATAGTAACCTTAAGATCGTACGTACTAGATTAAAACTTTCCTCTTATAGTATGATTACGTTCACGTGTTAGAATTTTACGTATTACGTACGTGTTAGAACACGATAAGTAATTATTACGTACGAACGCATAATAATTATTTAAACAATATTTAATCACGAACATGCGATCATGAAATCATGAACGTAATTAAATCACGAGCTAATATTAATTACGTATATATATTTATTACGAACACGAATAAATATATTAAGTCACGTTTAATATTTAACGAGAACACATAAAACACGAACACGACTAAACACGAACGAACACTTAAATAGTTAGACTCGGAAAATGGTACGGGTACCCCATGTGGGGCCCCCTACCCGCGGCTACACCAAGGCCATGGGCCAAGCCCATCAAAAGTTTTACTAAGAAAGGGGTTAAGGTAAATCTTTTTTTCACTTTTCACTTTACAGTAAAACATCAAAAACCCTAAAAAGATTTTTGGCTCCTTCCTTCTTGCTGTCTTTGGCCGCCACACATAAACACAAGAAAGGGGGTGTTTGTTTGATTTTTGATCTTGAATTTGGTGCAAGTGTTCGTGTGTGTTCATCCTCGTTTGATCCACGTATTCGGTATACCTTTTAATCCTTTTTCTTTATGTTTAGATTTAATAAAATTAAATAAGAACATGATGTTTTTAAAAAGCTAATTAAAAACATAAATCAAACATGTAAATGGTTATGGGGTAAATCAAAACGGAGGATTTAGGTGTGTTTTGTTGTGGCCGGCGCCTAAACCGAACCCCAAGGGGGTCTCGGTTTGGCATATAGACCACCACCGAGACCACAAGGTCTCGGTTTGGTGGTGTGGGTCCCACGGCAGCAGCAAATAGGGGAGAACCTCGAAGTGGTTCGGGGTACGGTGTTGATTACGGGTCCGGTTCATGGTTTCTAGTCATGATCCTGTTCATGGTTTATGCTAAGATTATGATTTTGATAATCATATGTTAAAAAACAAATTAATAAAATATGACATGATTAATTTAATAAAACATGACTTAGGTTATAATTTAATTATTAGATCATGGAATTTTAACCTAAGTATTTATATTTTTCTAAACTTTATAATTAATTAATTATTATAAACCATGGCTATAATTAATTAATTAACATGACTTAGGTTATATTATTAATAATTAATAATACATGTTTTAGCCTAAGTATTTAACTTTATTTAATTAAAAACATGATATATTTAATTAAATATTTTTAACTAATAGTTTATTTAAATTACATGTATTAATTAATAAACTATACTTTATATCATTATGACTTAGAAAAATAATCAGAAAACACTTAAGCTTATATACTTAGCTTATTTAACCAGCTTATATCTAATTATGGAAACTTTGTATTTTTAGAAACTTATTTAATTAAGGCAGCTGATCTATTTATGGAAACTTTCTATTTTTAGAAACTTATCTATTTTAAGCAGTAATTCTATTTTTGGAAACTTTCTATTTTTTGGAAACTTTCTATTTTTGGAAACTTTTTATTTTTGGAAACTTTCTATTTTTGGTAACTTTCTATTTTAGGAAACCTGCTATTTTTAGAAAGTTACTTATTATTACACATTAAGTATAATAATACATGAAATACAAGTAATACTTAATCAGAATAGACAGAATATAAGATAAACACAGTTTAAAGCTTAAAATAGTAAAACATGACATGAACGTATAAAATAAGCTAAGACATGATATAAAACCAGTTACGTATTTAGTAAGCAGATACTTATACACGTATGTATTTATGTATTATTAGTGGTACCGAAGTAGGACTCTCCTCAGTTCGTCTTCTTCGTTCACTGGACATAAGGTACGGATTCCCGTCCTTTCCATATGGACATTCTTTCCTTATTAGGATTCCCCGTATGCAGCCAAATGTTTTCCCGTAGTATAAGTTTATATGTTTGAACTGCTTATGTTTAATTTAGAATACCTATAGCCATATACATGCATGACCAGTTTCACCTAGTTATGGAGGTACCATAACCATAACATTAGAGGCACTAGTGTTATGACTTCCCTACGATGGAGTGATTGCTCGTGGCGTCCCTTCAGCTTTTGGCCATATTATTATATTTATCGTGTGGGCGTATGGGTGCATCCTAGTTACATGTTTTTCAGCAGATTACTTAGTGTGAATGTGGTGTGTGCCTTGCATCCTTCACAAGGAGTTGATCCCTCCTACCCAAACCAGTATATTAAATTAGAGGCAGCCCCTCTAATTTGCATGATGAGGTCACCCCTCCAAGTATTCATGCACGGTGGATTTTCATGACCTATATTGGCTAATGGTAGATTATGTTAAACAGTTTTTATAAGATAAACATAAGGCTTTTCAAACTATAAAACCAGTTTTATCAAGACTTAACCAGGTTATTCGGTACTTAGTTTCTTCCGATGTTATATGCTTATATGCTTACATTATTCATGCTTTATTGTACATCCGTGCACTGAGCGTATTGCTCAGCTGTTTTCCTTTTCTATGTTCCCAAAACGGCAGGTACTCAGGGACGCTCGTAGACTTTAAGCGTACGTGCATATGGACTAGAAGCTTCCTAGCCTTTCTTTACTTTATGTGTTATCTTTACTTTGATACTCTTGCTATGGACATTGTTTAGTCCTTTCATTTACAGTACTTATGTTTGTGTGTGATGAGCTTTACTTTTGGACTACCGATGTTTGATTCCGGTATTTTCCTTTTTTGGTCATGTAATGTTTCAGACATTTATCCTTGTATGCTTTGATGACACGCCATAATTACGCGTGAAATTCCATTATCAAAATGGGGTGTTACAATTATGGTATCAGAGCCAAGGCTTCGACTTGTAGGCTCTCAAAATATGACCTGTGATTAGTGGGTAGTCACTATTGTCTTCCTAGAACTGACAGTCGTTTTCATGCATTCATCATTTTTAAGCATACATATATATGTCATTGTCACAAGTTTATTGTTGATCCCAAACTTAGATCGATTAGCTTTGTGTATACGAGATTAGATAAAGTATAACACGTAGAGAAACCTTTGTATATGCTTTGTGAATCTAAGTGTTATGCGGAATTTAACACTTAAACAAGAACACACAAGATATAAACAAACTTTCACTTTGATTATCAATGTCGAACTTGCTTACAATGAAAGATGTTTATGAACGAAAACTTATGTAAAACTTGATATTAAACATTAACCTAAAGGCCTTCTTTTATAGACTAAGAAGCCTTGTATAATAAGCTACGTATCAACTATTCTAGGTAAAGATAAATATAGAAAATACATTGTCGTTTCTATCCTTACTAGAAGTATTCTAGAATATAATAAACGTGTAGAGTATATCTTCCATCAGTGCTTGTATTCAATGTGTCAACGCTTGACTTTAACTTGTCAACGCTTGAGCTGTCAGCGCTTGCTTTGCTCTTGTCAACGCTTGAATTGTTCTTGTCAGCGCTCAAGTGATCTGGCCTTAATTTATTCCCAACAATCCTCCCCTAAACTTGATATCTACTCTTATGATCAAGTTTCTGAATAAGCATTAAGAACTTGGAGGAGTCTGACAAATCTTCTCATATTGGTAATGAATAAATCTGATCAAATTCTTTGCCACGTCACTTGAATAATCTATCTCCAGCTGAGTGTCCTTCATCTTTTTCAAAACAGCCTTGGATATGAAATACTGAGCATCCACAAGTAGATACTCAGCAATCTTTGTAGAACACAAATGGTATACACCAGCAGCTGAATATAACCTCCATTGAAGACCACTGAGGTCATCTTCAAGATCCTTCCATATTTCAGGATCTTCCTCTTTTGTCCCACACATTCTTTTGAATGTGGTCTAAAGTTTTATTCCATTAGCTGAAGTTGGTGCTTCAGCCTCATACTTGGTCTCCAGCAACCTCCAAAGGTCCACCAAGTCCTCTCTATCACAACTTGTAAATAAAGATATGAGAGTGGTAAAAGTGTGTACCTCCTTGCCAAATCTGCCAATCTTCCAGAATCCACATTCATCCTCATCATAACTCACAATTGGATTCCTGGAATCTAATGGTAACACTTGCACCATATCTGAAGCTTCTAATTGGGAGAGCTTGAGGCTCTTTCTTATAATTGCTTCACTTGGATATAGTGGATCCATATCTTTTGGAAATTCAAATTTAAATCCCTTCTTCACTGGCCTGGGAATCATCATAGCTTTCTTGATTTCCATTTCTTCTGCAAGTTGCTCCTTTCTTTCATCTGAAAGAAGTCTGAGAGTGTTTGCTTCCTGCACTCTCACCCAAATGGGGTAAGCCCTATGTTCCAACTCATCAAATGTCAAAGCCTTCAATTTCTGATATGTCCATCCAACTCCATGACATCTGAGCAACATAAAGTAGAGCTCCCTTCTATCCCTTTTAAACTCTGAGAGAATATTGCTTGCCTTGTGCTTCAAAATCACCTTACAATCCTTCTGAACTCTAAGAAGAAGCTCCAAACCCCATATTTGATCTGAAATGGCCAAGTCTGGATTATCCATGCAGCTTTCTTCCCAAGAATTGTACATTTGAACCACCTCTGGCATGTCAAAGTCAACCTTCAATTTCAATTCTCTCAACTTTTCCCTAGCAAGCTCATCACCATACTCAAGCCTTTCAGGTTCTATAATCATCACACTTGAGTCTGAGCTAGCTCCATCACTTTCTTCTTCAGAAGTCACAACAAATGGTGACTTTTCCTTTTCACCTTGTTCCATCATTTGTTCAGCCAATCTTCTATCAAATTCAACTTGGGCTGCATCCTTTGGAACAATTTCTTCTACCAATTTACCCTTACCCTTATCATATGGTGCAATGGTTGGTAAGGTAGATGGTAATACCTGAGTAGAAACTTCCTTGATGATAGATGATGACTGGGATACATCACCTTCATGTACAGGTCTGTCAGCGCCCAAATTTATCCTGTCAGCGCCCAAAATACTTCTATCAGCGTCCAAATTTGCCTTGTCAACGCTCAAATATTTTCCCTCAGCGCCTTGTGTATCCTCTCTCAACATAGCTGTAAATGACAAATTTAGGTTGGTGGGAGAGATTAAGGACGTATCAAAACATGTTTGTTCCTTCAAAGTTGTAAGGGCTTCAGCAACATCCATTGATTGACCATCTTGGCTGCCCTTATCAATCAGATTTCTTTGATCTTCCTCCCCTTTGGAAGACTCCTCCATACCCCTTCTAACACGATCACTTTCAAAAACAACAATCCTCTCCCTCAATTGCTTGAGTTCAAGGCCTTGAGAGCTGACAATTTGTACTAAGTCTGCATTTTGCTTTTGCAAGCTAATGCAGACTGCCGTCAATTCCAAAAGAATCATTGGTTCCAGTCTGCCCTCTTCTGAAATGGGGATTTGACCTCCCAAGTCAGGTTCATTGGGCAAGGATGAGGACTTAATTATGGCGGGACTGCCTTGGCCAACATCTAAGCCAGAACCAATAGTCCCAGCCTCATCCATGTCACCAGCCACACTTGTGGTGGTGGTTCTCTCTGCTTCATGGCTAGGACCACCAGAGGAGAACACTCCAGTAGTCCTTTGGCGTTTCATTAACCTATATTCAGGTGGTATGGAAGATGGTGTGGAAGAATGGGTAGATGTGGGTTGGTTAAGGGGTGTTTAGGATTGTGAAGGTTGTGTGTCAGCGTTGGAAATAGGCACATCAACGCCAACATTTGATGTGTCAGCGTCAAAGGGTTCTTGGTCAATTTGCATTTGTTCAGGTGAGGGTAAAGGTTCAGGAATGGGTTCAAGTTGTGGTTGAGGGTCAATTTGAGGTTGGGGGTCTGGTTGGGGTTGTGCTGCTGCAATAACAGCAAGCATGGCTGGGGTTAAAGGTAAGTCTCTATGGGGTGGTGAATTCATCTTCGTAAAAATAGCTTTCTTTTGCTCAGGGATTTTATAAAAATCATTGTGATCCCTTGAGCAGTAACCTTGATCATCAAAAATCATTTGCAGAAAACGGGGATAAGCTAACGTCATTTTTGTCCCCTTGTTTTTACACATCCCTTCAAAAATCATTTTAGAATAGTTATAATTTTGCCCTGTTGCAATGCACACAATAGCACTAGCAATGGATCTATTGATCTCATTGTGTGCAGTACATTTGGGACTCAAACATTGAAGGAGGATGTGGATGAGGTACTTCCAGGCTGGTGGAAATTCCTGCTTATGATACTTATTAAGAATACCTTCATCAGGAAAAGGATATCCCAAATCCCTAAGCCATTGTTCTATTTCATGTATGGGAAGGATGGCTACACCATCAGCATCATCAAGATGCAAGGCCTGGCGTACCAAGGCCTCAGTAACCACCCAAGACCTCCCATGAACAATAGAAGTTAATGTGGTCACTCCATTAACTGTTGAGGAACTGACAGTGTTCCAAAACTCCTTAATGTGTGTGACTGGAATGAGTGGTGCATGAGAAAGAGCATACCTTAGTGGGGATGCATTCAAATACGCCACCATTTGTGTGTATTGAGGAAACAGAGTATCATCAGCAGCAAGATAAGCAATCATGTTGTGTTGAGACTTGAACCCCAATTCCAATTCTGTTGAGTTAAACTTTGGTGCCATTGATGAAAGCTGTTAATTTTAAGTGTAGAAGATGAAGTTGATAAGAGAAAAGTGTTAGACAAGAATTATAGATACCCTGTTTAAAAATAGGATCCAAATTTATAGGAGAAAAAGAATGCATGCGATTGGCCCAAAAAAAGGCAAAGATTTTCAAAAACTAATCATGAAAATATTGAAAAAGTTATAAGTTATCTCATGCATTTAATGAAAGTAACAACTCCTAAAATTACGGCTTGAAAATATGTCAAAAAGTAACAACAGGGTAGGTCCCATTGAGTGTCAACGGTCAAAAATAACCTATCAACGCCCAACGGCTATAACCTTGTCAACGTTCGCCTAAAGCCATGTCAGCGTCCAATTTGGTCACAACAACGCTTGGAAAGTTCTTGTCAGCGTCCAAAAATAAAATTGTTTTAAAAAGTGAAAAATGACCTTAACAAGTAATTTATCCTAGAGAAGATAACCAAAAGCTGATAATTATTATAGGGCGGCAAGCACTGTCAAGTTATGCACACTTGCATAAGCAAGATAGACATAACAGTCCTCTAGTGTCCCTTGCTAACCAAAATTCTTAACAACAAAGTTACCTTATAAAATCCTTGTTACTCCCAGGTAAATCCCATATCAAAATCATTCCCAAGTCCCCCAACAGACCACAACCAATTCTAGGCCAAAAATGTCTTGGCAGCATGCAAAGGTGATATACTATGCATGCTACAGTGCCTCATGGTTTAGTAAAACTAACCCATACTCACCTGTGGACACAATCTAGAATTGTGATAAGAGTATCATATGGATACCCAAACATCCTAAACGTTCCTAAAACCTCCCCTTAAACTATGATAAAAAGTTTGCTAAAATCATGCATGAACATAAAAAATTTATGTCAAGATAGGAATGAAACATTCCAACCATCATCCATAAATAAAAACTTGTCCAAATTCTTCTCCATTGATCCATAAGCAACTCTGTATCCAATGGTATACTGCTACCACCATCTGCACATTTAGATTAAAAACCACAAAACTAACATTGTTGCTGACAACGCCCCGATAACACATGACAGCGTTGAGGGAAGCTTTGTCAGCGTTAGACAATTATATTGCTGACAACGTTGCAAAAACACTTATCAGCGTTCAAGCAACCTTTGTCAGTGTTAGAAAATAATAGTGGAAAATCTAAATCATCAATAAGACCAATAATAATAATGCATCATCCTGTACATACTTTTACAAAAAGAATCCAAAACACATATTATGTGAGATTAACCATTCCAATACTTGTTACCAAGTATTGAAATCGCCCAGCATCAAAAGGTTTAGTTAATAAATCTGACACATTTTCCGCAGTGTCAACCCTATCTGGTTGTATTAAACCTTTCTCAAAGCAATCTCTTATAAAATGGTGTCTAATTTCTATGTGTTTAGTTTTAGAATGATGTACAGGATTCTTAATGATGCATAAAGTACTATTATTGTCAACAAATATCTTAGTATGCATGAAATTATACCCATAATCCAACAGCTGGTTCTGAATCCACAACACTTGACCACAACATGCAGCTGCAGCCACATACTCTGCTTTAGTTGTAGAATTAGTCACCACTGTTTGTTTCTTGCATTGCCAAGATATTAATCTGCTCCCAAGAAACTGACATCCACCAGTTGTAGATTTCCTATCAAACTTATCACCTCCATAATCACTATCTGAATATGCAATCAGCTCCAATGGTGAATCCTTTGGGTACCACAAACCAAGACTGGGGTAACATCTTAGGTACCTAAAGATCCTCCTCACAGTATAAAGGTGACATTCTTTGGGAGTCACTTGATGACGTGCACAAGCACACACAACAAACATAATGTCAGGTCTGGAGGCAGTAAGATACATCAAGGATCCAATCATGGATCTATAGTGCCTGACATCAACATATTTCCCATCTCCAATCTTTCCCCAAGGGTGTTCTCTATCCATAGGAGTAGTAGCCCTCTTTTCATGTTGAGAAAAGCCAAACTTCTTCAAGATCTCAGCAACATATTTATCCTGGGAGATGAAGATACCATCTTCTTTCTGCTGAACTTGTAAACCAAGAAAGAAGTTCATCTCCCCCATAGCACTCATCTTGAATTTGTCTGTCATAAGCTTGGAGAAATCCTCACTCATCTTTGGATCAGTAGACCCAAAAATGATATCATCAACATAGACCTGCACAAGCAACACATCCTTGCCTTTCTTCTTTGTAAATAGTGTCTGATCTATGTTGCCCCTCTTGAATCCATTGTCCACCAAATAGGTAGACAAAGTACCATACCATGCTCTAGGGGCTTGATGAAGGCCATACATAGCCTTTTTGACTCTATACACTTTATCTGGATGCTCTGGGTCCTCAAAACCAGGAGGTTGCATCACATAAACTTCCTCAACAATAGTTCCATAGAGGAAAGCACTCTTGACATCCATTTGATAGACTGTGAAGCCCATGCAGGATGCATAGGCTAGAAAAATCCTAATAGCTTCAATCCTTGCAACTGGTGCAAAGACCTCCTCATAGTCTATCCCCTCCTCTTGTGTATAACCTTGAGCCACTAATCTTGCCTTGTTTCTGACCACAATACCTCTTTCATCTCTTTTGTTCCTGAGAACCCATCTTATCCCGATAGGTCTGACATATCTAGGACAATCAACCAGCTCCCAAACATCCTGAATTGCAAATTGATGAAGCTCATCCTGCATGGCTTCCACCCAACTTGGTTCTTTGAGAGCATCAAATATCTTCTTGGGTTCTTCTTGTGACAGAAAACATGCAAACAAACATGCTTGCACAAGAGGGGTATCAACCTTCTTGTGTATATTGGCAATAAATCCACCAAGACCTTGATGAGATCTTCTAGTCTGAACTGGAGTCATAATATCACCAATGATCTGAGATGTGGGGTGATTCTTCATTGTGGAAGTGAGAACCCCTTCTTCAAAAAGGCTGGTGTCCTCAACCTCATGCTCCATGTTGCCAATGTCTTCTTCATCAGACTCTCTTATGTCAACATAAGGATGACCTTCTTCATGAGAATTGGAAGGTTCTCCTTGTTCAAAAGTGGAAGAGAAAAGATGTGCAAAGGTGTTGTCAACGTCTGAACCTTGTTTGTCAGCACTTGGGCTAACAACGCTTGAACTGTTGTTGTCAACGTCTGAGCCATCAACGTCTGAATTGGTCTTGTCAGCGCTAGATTTACCTTTGTCAGCGCTTGAAGAACCATGCATTTTTGTATCTGGTGGTATTTGGAAATCACCATTATCTTGTCCAGCAGAAGCAAAAGCATCTGTCCAAATGGGAATTGTGACATATTCAAATGTAGGAGATGCCTTTTCTTCTTGTGATCCAACCTTCTCATGAACCTGTGTACCTGAAACATTAACAACTTGTTCCTCCACAACATTTTAAGTTACCTTCACAATGTCTAGATTAGTGACAGGCATATAATTTAAAGTTCTTGATAAGGGTTCCAAATCAAACAACCAATTAGGACCACTCTCAGGATCACTAGGTTTATTCTCTAAGAACCTAACATGTACTCTCTCAACTATACGTTTGTCCTCCTTAAGATAAACCCTATAACCCTTGCTCTGGACTGAATACCCCATGAAGTAACCCTCATCACCTTTTGCACTAAATTTCCCTAAGGCATCACTAGTATCCAATGCTACTACATGACATCCAAAAGGTCTAAGAAAACCAATATTAGGTTTTCTTCCCCAAAGTAACTCATAAGGTGTTTTGTTCTGAATTTTGTTAACCAATGCTCTATTTTGCACATAGCATGCTGTATTAACAGCTTCAGCCCAAAAGGCTATAGGAAAGTGAGCATCAGCCAACATTGTCCTAGCTGCTTCAATTAGGGTTCTGTTTTTCCTCTCAGCAACCCCATTTTGTTGTGGGGTTCTAGCAATGCTAAATTGCCTAGTAATTCCTTTCCTGGCACAAAAATCATCTAGCTTCTTGTTCCTAAATTCTCCACCATTATCACTCCTAAGCATTTTAACCTCATTTCCAGACCTTTTCTCAATCTGAGTGATAAAATCAATAAGAACATTAGCAGTGTCACTCTTCATAGCTAGAAAGAATGTCCAAGTAAATCTAGAGAAGTCATCTGTGACAACAAAGCAATAAGACTTACCATTCAAACTTTCTATATTAGTTGGACCAAAGAGGTCCATGTGAAGCATATGAAGAGGTCTAGAACTAGTATGCACCTACTTGGACTTGAATGAGACCTTGTGCTGCTTGCCTTTAAGACATGAAACACAAGAGTGGGCATTGTGGAAGGCCTTCTCAGGCAAACCATCAACTAAACCAAGCCTCACAAGTCTGTTTATATTTTTAAAGTTTATGTGCCCTAGTCTCCTGTGCCACAAATTACTCTCATCTACTGAGGCCTTAGCATAAAAACAAGACATATTTGTATTCATTTTAATCCCATTTAAATTCACATTATATATGTCCTTATGCCTAGGTGTTCTATACTCAATATATTTCTCATCAGGGATCTTAAAATCCTTGCTTAACACCAAGCACTCAGTATCAGTGAAAAGAACCTTATTTTTGTTATCACAAACTTGTGATACACTAAACAGATTGTAATCCAGTTCTTTTACCAGGAAGACGTTCTCAAAACGCAGATTATTGGTGAGAAGGGTTCCTTTGCCTGTGATAGTCCCATATCCACCTCCAAAGTATACCTTATCACCATCTTTAATAGGGGTGAAATTCGTCAGATAGTCTTCCTTTCCTGTCATGTGCCTTGAGCATCCACTATCCCAATATCCATAATCATTGATCTGTTTTTGAATGCCTTGCACATAAAGAAAACAAATTAGTTTTCTTTGGGAACCCAAGTCTCAGAAGACTTGGATTCATTTGGTTGTTCAATAAGAACAGACTTAGTTCTCACAACAACCCCATTCTCATCCTTTTTAGGATGAAATACCCAGTTAACCCCAATAGGTTTTGTAATGACCTTTGAAATGTAATTAAATCTATTGCAAGTCATTGAAATCCCATTATCATTAGGGTTTTGATCTTTCTTGGGTCTCCATGTTAAGCTTGAAGAAGCTTTAGACCCCTTACCTTGTGGCTGCAAATATTTAGGTTTGGTCACGTTTCTGTCACCGTTGGATTTTGTCCTGTCAACGCTGAAATTACCCTTGTCAGCGTTGAACCTAGGGTTTGCTACAGGAACCCATTGCCTATTTGACCAGGTATTTGTCTTTTGAAAAGGTCTTTGTCCATGAGTGTTAGACCTTCTAGAAAAGAATGGGGCTTGTCTAATCACTTGTGGACTTTGCTACACACAAGGTTTGGGTCTGACAACGTTTGACTTCCTAACAACGTTGACTTTCTTCCTATCAACGCTGAAATTGTTCCTGTCAGCGCTGGCTTTAGGAGCGTTGACACACTTGTATGCCAAATGTGAAAAGCTACCACAAGTGTAACAGGCTTTCTTAGACACACCCTTAGGTCTAGAAGAGAAGAAACCTGTTCCATGATTGCTAACTTGGCTCTTGGGTGACCTATTATTCCTATACATCTCTGCATATTTAATGGTAGGTCTTCTAACGGTGTTTGAGCCTAGTTCAATAGCTTTACCAGTGATTGGGTGAGTAACCTTAATGGGTGGTGATTCATTGGTACTTTCACACAGCAAACCTCCCTTAACAAATAAAGTAGGGTTAGCTTTCTTCCACTCATTTAGGTCAGTCAATTTTTGTTGATACTCTTCCACTGGAGTGACAACTCTTGGTGGAGGAATGAATTCCCCCTCTTGGCATTCTGGTATACCAGTCCAAGACAAGTCCTTTCTAAGGACACCATAGAAGTCACCAGCTGGTGGTGGAACCAGAGAGTAATCATTCATCCCAATCCCAGTCATGTCCTTAGGATCCCTTTGTTTAGCTACACAGTCTCCTAGGGTTTGGGTGGCTCTATCAAATCTTTGAATTTTGAGGTCAACATTATCTTTATTCTTAATGGCCTCATCTAACTTAGCCTGTAGGTCTCTATTAACCTTTGTCATGATGTTCCTAACATCCATGCTACCCTCTAGCTCATGTTTTAAGATATTGATCTTATCTTTTAAGTCAAATTCCATTTTCTTGTATTCAGAAACGGTTTTCTCAGTTTCAGTAAGAGCTAGTTGGTAATTAGACAATTTACACCTTTCAGTGCTCATATCATCTTTTAGTTTTAACACCTCTTTGTTAAGTCTTTCGGTGTTTAACCTACAACCTCTGCTACAAAAAGCATCATCATATACCTCATTATCAGATGAAGAGGAGGAGTGTGCCATGAGAGCATATTCAACATGCTCTTCTTCTTCAATATCAGCAACCAAAGCTTTATCCTCTTCAGCATTCTTAGCCAGATAGCTCCAATCCCATCTTGTACCATCAATTCCTTGAACTGCAACCATGGCTTTGGAATCCTGAGCTTTAACAACCTGACTTGAGGGTTTACCAACATCAGATCTTCTAGGAGATCTACACTCCCTCATGAAGTGCCCCATACGATGACAGTTGTAGCACTCAACTTTGGATTTATCAAATCCAGCTGTGTCTTTAGCATTGAAGGTCATCTTCTTTTTAAACCTTCTATTCCACCTATTTGCTCTTATACTAGCAAGAGCCATGTTTCACTTGATGTCCATCTCTTCCAAGTGCTCATCACTTATCTGCACAAGGTCCTCATATGTAATCACTGAACCATTGGGCAAAGAAGCAATGTAAGCACAAACAGTATCCAAATCCAAACCAGCAGGTTTAACTCTTGGGGAGTCATTCTTGAATGTGTCAGCGTCTGAAAAGGAGACGTTGACAGGACTTGTTCCAGCGCTGACATATGATGATCCAGTAACTGGATGCATATAAGAGTCCTTCTGATTGAATTGACCTTCACTATGAGAGAAGAAGGCCATGTTGCTGGTGGAAGATTTGCTTCCATGATCTGAAAGAGTTTCATCTTCCAACAGTCTTAGTTTGTTGTAGATGTCATCAAACGAGGAGCTCTTGTAAGTATTATTGGCAAGAATAGATCTTGCCTCAATCTTCCATGCCTCACCAAGACTTTTAAGAAAGGTAGCATTGGTGTCAACATCACCAACTTGTGTCCCCATGAAGGACAACTTGCTTGTGATGTCAAGCAATCTGCTTCTCACACTACTCAGTTTCTCATTGGGCTGAGCTTTGAAGACAGCATAATCATGCAGAAGTTGTTTTTTCTTTTCTTCCTTAGTGTCTGCATTGCCACCATATGCAACTTCAAGTGCTTCCCAAAGATCCTTAACAGATTCATAGCCTCTATATTTGTGCTGGTTTTCTTGTCCCAAAGAGACTTTTAGAATATTTAGGGCTTTCATGTCAACCCTTTTCTTTGCAATATCTTCAGCACCTACAGCTCTACCATCTCCAGGTTTTTCTTTCTTATCCTCATCAGGGCATCCTTCAACAGCTGATCTTCGAGTAATGGCATCAAGAATCTTTTGAGCCTTATTGAATGAGTTTCCATATTCAATAATCTCCCAGAGTGTGTAGTCATAGATCCCCAGATATTGTTCAAAATTGAACTTCCATAAGTCAAAGTGGGTTGCATCAAGCATGGGAATCTTGATGTTAGGTAAGGCTAAGGAGGAGGAGGTTATTGCTTCAGACATGATGTTGTTAGGGTTTTGGTGTTTTTAGGGTTTCTGAGAAAATTAGGGTATTGGTGTTCGTGTATGGTTCTGGTGTTCTTCAAAGATCAAAAGTTCCTAAACAAGCTCTGATACCACTTGTTGATCCCAAACTTAGATCGATTAGCTTTGTGTATACGAGATTAGTTCAAGTATAACACGTAGAGAAACCTTTGTATATGCTTTGTGAATCTAAGTGTTATGCGGAATTTAACACTTAAACAAGAACACACAAGATATAAACAAACTTTCACTTTGATTATCAATGTCGAACTTGCTTACAATGAAAGATGTTTATGAACGAAAACTTATGTAAAACTTGATATTAAACATTAACCTAAAGGCCTTCTTTTATAGACTAAGAAGCCTTGTACAATAAGCTACGTATCAACTATTCTAGGTAAAGATAAATATAGAAAATACATTGTCGTTTCTATCCTTACTAGAAGTATTCTAGAATATAATAAACGTGTAGAGTATATCTTCCATCAGTGCTTGTCTTCAATGTGTCAACGCTTGACTTTAACTTGTCAACGATTGAGCTGTCAGCGCTTGCTTTGCTCTTGTCAACGCTTGAATTGTTCTTGTCAGCGCTCAAGTGATCTGGCCTTAATTTATTCCCAACATTTATGACTAAGTAATGGTTGGTACAGGACTGGCCCTATTTAGTCGCATGTGTTTTATCGAAACTTTTAAATTTGGGACCGACCGATAGGAGTCCCCTCGCCATGTCTTTATTTTGGGTGAACTGACCATAGGCGTTCACTCTCGAGCATACAAAAGTTTTCATAAAACTGCATCAAGCATTCATACACAAATTTTCTTGCATAAAATTTTTCTCTGGATTTATTGGTAAATTTTTTTTTTCATGTATAGATATTTTATGTTTTGATTTGTTAATCATATGTTTTATGTTATACTGTCAGATGGTTCTCACACGCGAACAGTTATGAATCAATGTTGCAATCCAAGCTGCAATGCAAGCTTTGCTTCCTCAACTGAGGAACGACATCAGGGCTGAGGTTCAAGCTGCCAACAACCATCAACATAACCAAGCACCTCCTCCTCCTCCAGTGACATTGGCTGTATGGCTGGAGAGATTCAACAAGCTCCGTACTCGAGCTTTTGAGAAAACAGATAGCCCTAGTGATGCTGAAAGCTGGTTGGCTCACATCAAGAAGATTTTCAATGCTATGGGTTGTGACCCCGTGTTCAAGGCAAGGTTGGCATGCTACCGGTTCGAAGGCGAAGTGTTAAATTGGTGGTTAGCGTTGATGCAGTCTGAGGGAGGTGACGAGTGGGTTGCTGGTTTGACTTGGGCTCAGTTAAAAGATAGGGTGATGGAGCAGTTATTTCCCAAGGATGAGCAAGACAAGCTCAAGAGGGAGTACCATGGGATCCGACAGAGAGCTGGGGAGAATAGCAATGAGTTTATGCAGCGCTTTCTTTGCTTAGCTGGTTCTTTTGGTGCAGAAGCAGGTACTCTTGAAGAGCAAGCACACCACTTTAGGTGGGCTCTTCGCACATCGGTCGCAAACAATCTGGTGTGTGCTACGTTCACCACTGTAGCACAAGTGGCCGATGCGGCACATAAGCTGGAGATGTTGCATGAGAGAGATGAGTTTGGGGAAGCTGAGAAACCCGACAAGAGGTAAACATTCGTATCCAAGCGGTGACCAATCCGTATTCTTTCCATATATGTCAATTATTTATCTCTTTAAATTGTATCTTCCAGGCAGAAAACTGAGGACCGGTCTCAGCCGTCTACTCAGCAGCAGCCTCATCAGCCCAAGGGAAACGGTCAGACTAACGACCGTTCTGCTATGGATAGGTGTGGCGGTAATGATAATTACCGTAACAACGCTGGACACTCCAACGGCAGCAGGTCCTAATACTTACGCATTTTCTTATGATTTCATGTTATAACTCATATTCTAACACTTTAGCAAAACTTCTACCAGGTTTCATGGAAACGGTATGGACCAGAACCAGAGAGGTTGCCGTTCAGCTATCACTGGTATTAAATCTTACGATTATCCGCATTGTCCTTTATACCCTATTATCATGTCTTATGTAAAATGTTTTATCAGATCCTCAGCCAGCCAGAGCACCTGTTGGAGGATATACTCAACCTCTTTGCTCTACTTGCCACCGTAGACACCCAGGGCCATGTCGTCGTAACATTGACGCATACTTCAAGTGTGGTCTTCCTGGCCATATCATGAAGGATTGTCGTAAGGGCGAGATGGAGGGCACATCGGGACATGGTGATACTAAGCCGCCTCCTACCACTGGGCGTGTCTACACGACATCTCGAGACCAAGCCAACAAGTCTACAGGTACCATCACTGGAATCTTGTATATGTATGGTCAAGCCGCGTGTGTTCTTTTCGATACGGGTGCTACTTACTCGGTCATTTCTACTGCTTATGCTAAGAACATTAGGATGCTCCCTATGCCACTAGAGAATAGACTTACTATCTCCACGCCTTTGAGGGAGTCTGTATTAATCACCCATGTATACAAGAGTCTTTCCCTAGAATTTGACGATAAGGTTCGTCCTGTTGACGCACTTCCGCTGGACATGAATGATTTCGACATGATTTTGGGCATGGATTGGCTATCCAAGCATCATGCTACCATAGACTACCATTCATATCGAGTTATCTTCGGTGATGTTAATGCACCAGAGTACATTCATAACGGGTTCGTACCCGGACGGTCTATACAAATCATATCTACCCTGCAAGCGCGTGCACTATTGTCACATGGCTGCGAGGGTTATCTAGCTACGGTTCATGACATGGATGCTGAATCTCCATCAATTCAGGATCAACCAATAGTCGCGGAATTCCAAGACGTATTTCCAGAAGAACTTCCGGGCATACCACCTGCACGAGAAGTGGAATTTAATATCAAGCTTATTCCAGGAGCTGAACCGATCTCCAAGGCTCCTTATCGCATGGCTCCCATAGAGCTGAAGGAGCTGAAGGATTAACTGCAACAAAATCTAGAACGAGGTTTCATTCGACCGAGCGCATCTCCATGGGGCGCACCGGTCTTATTTGTTAAGAAGAAGGACGGCAGTATGCGTCTTTGCATAGACTATCGCGAGCTCAACAAGATTACTATCCGGAATAGGTATCCACTACCGCGTATAGACGATCTGTTTGACCAACTCCATGGGGCCAAACACTTCTCCAAGATTGATCTTAGGTCAGGCTATCATCAGCTACGGGTTAAGGAGCAGGACATCGCCAAGACTGCTTTTCGTACCCGCTATGGCCACTACGAGTTTGTAGTTATGCCATTCGGCCTGACAAATGCTCCAGCAGTGTTCATGGACTTGATGAACAGAATCTTCCATGAATTTTTGGACAAGTTCGTCATTTTCTTCATCGATGACATATTGATTTTCTCAAAGTCCAAGGAGGAACACGAAGACCATCTTCATACAGTACTACAGATTCTTCGCCAGAATCAGCTGCATGTTAAATTCTCCAAATGTGACTTCTGGTTAGACAAGGTGGCATTCTTAGGTCACACTATATCAGCAGAAGGAATCACTATGGATCCAGCGAAGGTTGAGGCCATTACTAAGTGGCCGAGGCCGACATCAGCGATGGAAGTCCATAGTTTCTTGGGCTTAGCTGGCTATTACCGTAGGTTCGTGGAGAACTTTTCCCACTTAGCACTACCATTGACCAAACTGATGCGGAAAGGTGAGAAATTCGTTTGGACTGAAGAACGAGAGAAGAGCTTTGAAGACCTAAAGCAGAAGCTAGTATCTGCACCTATTCTTACTCTCCCATCTGGTACGGGTGGATTTCAAATCTATAGTGATGCATCGGGGAAGGGACTTGGCTGTGTTCTCATGCAACATGGGAAAGTGATCGCGTATGCTTCACGGCAGCTTAAGCCTTATGAAGAAAATTACCCCACGCATGACTTGGAACTTGCTGTAGTCGTGTTTGCATTGAAGATATGGAGGTACTACTTATATGGAGAATCATGTGATATTTTCACGGACCACAAGAGTTTGAAGTATATCTTCACTCAACGTGAGTTGAACATGAGACAGAGGAGATGGTTAGAGCTGTTGAAGGATTATGACATTAAACTACAGTATCATCCCGGAAAGGCAAATGTAGTAGCAGATGCTCTTAGCAGGAAGTCCGGAATGATCAATGGTATTAAAATTGAGGAGGAAATCATAAGAGACTTGGAGCGACTAGACATCAAAATCATGATAGTAGATAGCACGGTTACTGGGCTAATCTTAGAGTAGAAACCGAGTTACTCTCTAGGATCAAGGAAGCTTAGAAAGAGGATGGAGAAATCTGGGCGATAGTACAGAAATTAGAGAAACAGACAGAATTCAGAGTAGATGCAGATGGTATCGTATGGCAAGGCACGAGACTTTGTGTTCCTGATGATCAAGAACTCCGGGAAGCCTTGTTAGCTGAAGCTAATAGCTCCCCATTCTCTATATATCCTGGTTCGATTAAGATGTACCATGACATCAAGCTATACTTTTGGTGGAGTGGTATGAAACAGGATGTGGCCACTTACGTCTCCAAATGTCTTACCTGCCAGCAGGTTAAGATCGAGCATCAATGATATGGCAGTCTCCTTCAACTGTTAGATATTTCAGAGTGGAAGTGGGACAAAATCACCATGGATTTTGTTACTGGTCTTCCGCCTACCAAGAGGAAGAACGATGCAATTTGGGTTATCGTAGATCGACTTACCAAATCAGCTCATTTCTTACCGATCCGTAAGGAAGATCCGGTAAGTAAACTCGCCGATACGTATAGAAGAGAAATCATGAGACTCCACGGTGCTTCATCCAGCATCGTCTCAGACAGAGAGCCTCGTTTCACTTCGCGATTTTGGAAGAGTCTGCAGAAAGCTTGGGGTACACAACTTAAGCTTAGCACAGCTTTTCATCCTCAAACAGACGGACAGTCGGAGCGAACGGTTAAGACATTGGAAGACATGTTGAGGTCATGTGCGTTGGAATGGACGGGTGATTGGGACGATTATATCTGTTTGGTGGAGTTTGCATACAACAACAGTTGGCACGCAAGTATCAAGTGTGCTCCTTTCGAGATGTTGTATGGCAGAAAGTGTCGCGCCCCAATCTGCTGGGATCAGGTTGGCGAGCGAACACTTGAAGGACCAAAAATCATAGAGATGACCAATGAAAGGATCGCAGTAGCTAAGCAGAAACTTCAGGAAGCACGTTCACGTCAGAAGAGTTACGCCGATAAGCATCGTAGGGACATACATTTTAACGTAGGAGATCACGTCTTCCTTAAGGTTTCGCCGGCACGTGGTGTTAGACGCTTCGGGATTAAAGGGAAGCTCAGTCCTTGTTTCATCGGACCGTTTGATATCATCGAACGAGTCGGTGAAGTATCTTACCGGTTAGCGTTACCTCCACGGCTTTCGTATGTACACAATGTGTTTCATGTGTCCTTACTCAGAGGGTACCAGTATCATCCCCTTCACATGGTTCAGTATCCACTGGAACAGATACGTGAAGATCTCACTTTCATAGAAGAACCCGAACGAGTTCTTGATAAACAAGAACGAGTCATGAGAAGGAAGACGATTCCGTTCGTCAAAATCCTTTGGAGGGATCATACCGAGCGGGAAGCCACTTGGGAAATAGAGGAGTCTATCCGAAATTTTTACCCTCATTTCATATTTTGAATTCGGGTATGTTCTTCTTTTCCAGTTTACTTTATCTATAATTCGGGAACGAATTATTCTTTTTAGGGGGAAGAGTTGTAAAACCCGCATGCTTTTACAATGAATAGTACCCTTAAGATCGTACGTACTAGATTAAAACTTTCCTCTTATAGTATGATTACGTTCACGTGTTAGAATTTTACGTATTACGTACGTGTTAGAACACGATAAGTAATTATTACGTACGAACACACAATAATTATTTAAACAATATTTAATCACGAACATGCGATCATGAAATCATGAACGTAATTAAATCACGAGATTAAAACTTTCCTCTTATAGCATGCATTGAAATGTTGTACCTTGTGCTTTCGGGTACTTTTACATTATGTTAATATAATATTATAACCTTAATGAAGTGCTATGAGTGTTTGTAGACTTGTCCAAAAAGAATAGGTAGTGATTCTATGTAGATTTCTTTATATAAGGGTTTTTAGGTCATTAATCCTAATGACTTTCTACTTTGGGTAATTAGGGTTTTTATCTTCATAAAAACTTACTCTAGGGCTTATATGATATGCTTATGACTTCTAAGGTTTCTACATTCTTATTTTAAGGGTTTATATAGGTTGATCATATTCTAGGGATAATTATGGGAGCTTAAGATCCTCTGCTTTGATAACTTATACCTTATTCTTTACTAACTTGTAACTTAACTTGAAATAAATGTATAATCTTAATATGATACTTAGTTGAGTTTTATAATTAATGACAAAAGATTATACTCTAATTCAATGTGAAATGGTTTTTATATGTTAATCTTGGTTACTAGGTCTTAACTTGTAATTAGGTTTGGATTAGTGAATATTAGTATTTTATGATCAATTAACTTTCCTTTATATGATAGATTATAATTATTATATTGTTTTTTATACTTGTACATAGATAGTAGGTAGTTTTATTGTTTGAAACATTGTTTACCAAGAGTTTCTAGGTGGTGATCTAGATTATTATGTACATTTATTTGTACTTACCTTTGCATAGTTTGTTCTTACCATTCTTAGGTATTATTATGTCTTCAAAGTATAGTTTATAACTTGTTTATGACTTATTCATATGTATTCGCCACCATAGTTTACCATTCTTTAGTTTACAACTCATTTAAAGGGATTCTAGGGTTTCTAAGGGAATTTTGGGCATCATAGTTATATCAGAGATGTTCATATTCATAATGTACCTATTATATTAATTTTAATACTTAGACTTGATATATACATTGTGTTTACAACATATAGAAATATATTGTATTGCTAGTTTAGGTTGGGATAACACATTCATCTTAGCAAGTGTAAAACCCGCATGCTTTTACCATGAATAGTACCCTTAAGATCGTACGTACTAGATTAAAACTTTCCTCTTATAGTATGATTACGTTCACGTGTTAGAATTTTACGTATTACGTACGTGTTAGAACACGATAAGTAATTATTACGTACGAACGCACAATAATTATTTATGTTGGGAATAAATTAAGGCCAGATCACTTGAACGCTGACAAGAACAACTCAAGCGTTGATAAGAGCAAAGTGAGCGCTGACATCTTAAGCGTTGACAAGTTAAAGTCAAGCGTTGACAGATTGAAGACAAGCACTGATGGAAGATGTGAGCTACACGTTTATTATGTTCTAGTATACTTCTAGTAAGGATAGAAACGACAATGTATTTTCTATGTTTATCTTTACCTAGAATAGTTGATACGTAGCTTATTGTACAAGGCTTCTTAGTCTATAAAAGAAGGCCTTTAGGTTAATGTTTAGTATCAAGTTTTTCATTAAGTTTTCATTCGTAAACATATTTCATTGTAAGCAAGTTCGACATTGATAATCAAAGTGAAAGTTTTGTTTACATCTTGTGTTCTTGTTTAAGTATTAAATTCCGCATAATACTTAGATTCACAAAGCATACAACAAAGGTTTCTCTACGTGTTATACTTGATTTAATCTCGTATACACAAAGCTAATCGATCTAAGTTTGGGATCAACAAGTGGTATCAGAGCTTGTTGAGGAACTTTTGATCTTTGAAGAACACCAGAACGATATACGAACACCAAAACCCTAATTTTCTCAAAACCCTAAAAACATCATGTCTGAAGCAATAACCTCCTCCTCCTCATCCTTACCAAACATCAAGATTCCCATGCTTGATGCAACCAACTTTGACTTATGGAGGTTCAACTTTGAACAATATCTGGGGATCTTTGACTACACACTATGGGACATCATTGAATATGGAAACTCATTCAATAAAGCTCAAGAGATTCTGAATGCCATTGCGACAAGAACAGTTGTTGAAGGATGTCCTGATGAAGATAAGAAAGAAAAACCTGGAGATGGTAGAGCTGTAAGTGCTGAAGATATTGCAAAGAAAAGGGCTGACATGAAAGCCCTAAATATTCTGAAAGTGTCTTTGGGACAAGAAAATCAGCACAAATATAGAAGTTATGAATCTGCTAAGGATCTTTGGGAAGCAATTGAAGTTGCATATGGTGGTAATGCAGAAACTAAGGAAGAAAAGAAAAAGCAACTTCTGCATGATTATGCTGTCTTCAAAGCTCAGCCCAATGAGAAACTGAGCAGTGTGAGAAGCAGATTGCTTGACATCACAAGCAAATTGTCCTTCATGGGGACACAAGTTGGTGATATTGACACCAATGCTACTTTTCTGAAAAGTCTTGGTGAGACATGGAAGATTGAGGCAAGATCTATTCTTGCCAATAATACTCACAAGAGCTCTTCGTTTGATGACATCTACAACAAACTAAGACTGTTGGAAGATGAAACTCTTTCAAGCAAAGCTAGCACCAGCAACATGGCCTTCTTCTCTCATAGTGAAGGTCAATTCAATCAGAAGGACTCTTTTATGCATCCAGTTACTGGATCATCATTTGTCAGCGCTGTGACAAGTCCTGTCAACGTCTCCTTTTCAGACGCTGACACATTCATAAATGACTCCCCAAGAGTTAAACCTGCTGGTTTGGATTTGGATACTGTTTGTGCTTACATTGCTTCCTTGCCCAATGGTTCAGTGATTACATATGAGGACCTTGAGCAGATAAGTGATGAACACTTGGAAGAGATGGACATCAAGTGGAACATGGCTCTTGCTAGTATAAGAGCAAATAGGTGGAATAGAAGGTTCAAGAAGAAGATGACCTTCAATGCTAAAGACACTGCTGGATTTGATAAATCCAAAGTTGAGTGCTACAACTGCCATCGCATGGGGCACTTCATGAGGGAATGCAGATCTCCTAGAAGATCTGATGCTGGTAAACCCTCAAGTCAGGTGGTTAAAGCTCAAGACTCCAAAGCCATGGTTGCAGTTCAAGGAATTGATGGTACTGGATGGGATTGGAGCTATCTGGCTAAGGATGTTGAAGAGGACAAAGCTTTGATTGCTGATATTGAAGAAGAAGAGCATGTTGAATATGCTCTCATGGCACACTCCTCCTCTTCATCTGATAATGAGGTATATGATGATGCTTTTTGTAGCAAAGGTTGTAGGTTAAACACTGACAGACTTAACAAAGAAGTGTTAAAACTAAAAGAGGATATGAGCACTGAAAGGTGTAAATTATCCAATTACCAACTAGCTCTTACTGAAACTGAGAAAACTGTTTCTGAATACAAGAAAATGGAATTTGATTTAAAATATAAGATAAACATCTTAAAACATGAGCTAGAGGGTAGTATGGATATTAGAAATATCATGTCAAAGGTCAATAAAGACCTACAGGCTAAGTTAGATGAGGCCATTAAGAATAAAGATAATGTTGACCTCAAGATTCAAAGATTTGATAGAGCCACCCAAGCCCTAGGAGACTGTGTAGCTAAACAAAGAGATCCTAAGGATATGACTGGGCTTGGGATGAATGAGAATGATTACTCTCTGGTTCCACCACCAGCTGGTGACTTCTATGGTGTCCTTAGAAAGGATTTATCTTGGACTGGTATACCAGAATGCCAAGAAGAGGAATTCATTCCTCCACCAAGAGTTGTCACCCCAGTAGAAGAGTATCAACAAAAACTGACTGACCTAAATGAGTGGAAGAAAGCTAACCCTACTTTATTCGTTAAGGGAGGTTTGATGTGTGAAAGTCCCAATGAATCCCCACCCATTAAGGTTACTCACCCAGTTACTGGTGAAGCTGTTGACCTAGGCTCCAACACTGTTAGAAGACCTACCATTAAATATGCAGAGATGTATAGAAATAATAGGTCACCCAAGAGCCAAGTCAACAATCATTGAACAGGTTTCTTTGTTTCTAGACCTAAGAATGTGTCTAAGAAAGCCTGTTATACTTGTGGTAGCTTTTCACATTTGGCATACAAGTGTGTCAACGCTCCCAAAGCCAGCGCTGATAGGAACAATTTCAGCGCTGATAGGAAGAAAGTCAACGTTGTTAGGAAGTCAAACGTTGTCAGACCCAGACCTTGTGTGCAGCAAAGTCCACAAGTGATTAGACCAGCCCCATTCTTTACTAGACGGTCTAACACTCATGGACAAAGACCTTCTCAAAAGACAGATACCTGGTCAAATAGGCAATGGATTCCTGTAGCAAACCCTAGGTTCAACGCTGACAAGGGTAATTTCAGCGTTGACAAGACAAAATCCAACGCTAACAGAAACGTAACCAGACCTAAGTATTTGCAGTCACAAGGTAAGGGGTCTAAAGCTTCTTCAAGCTTAACATGGAGACCGAAGAAAGATCAAAACCCTAATAATAATGGAATTTCAATGACTTGCAACAGGTTTAATTATATTTCAAAAGTCATTACAAAACCAATTGGGGTTAACTGGGTATTTCATCCTAAAAGGGATGAGAATGGGGTTGTTGTGAGAACTAAGTCTGTTCTTATTGAACAACCAGATGAATCCAAGTCTTCTGAGACTTGGGTTCCCAAAGAAAACTAATTTGTTTTCTTTATGTGCAGGGCATTCAAAAGCAGATCAATGATTATGGATATTGGGATAGTGGATGCTCAAGGCACATGACAGGAAAGGAAGACTATCTGACGAACTTCTCTCCTATTAAAGATGGTGATAAGGTATACTTTGGAGGGGGCTACGGCACCATCACAGGCAAAGGAACCCTTCTCACCAATAATCTACGTTTTGAGAATGTCTTCCTGGTAAAAGAACTGGACTTTAATCTGTTTAGTGTATCACAAGTGTGTGATAACAAAAATAAGGTTCTTTTCACTCATACTGAGTGTTTGGTGTTAAGCAAGGATTTTAAGATCCCTGATGAGAAGTATATTGAGTATAGAACACCTAGGCATAAGGACATATACAATGTGAATTTAAATGGGATTAAAGTGAATACAAATATGTCTTGTTTTTATGCTAAGGCCTCAGTTGTTGAAAGTAATTTGTGGCACAGGAGACTAGGGCACATAAATTTTAAAAATATAAATAGACTTGTGAGGCTTGGTTTAGTTGATGGTTTGCCTGAGAAGGCCTTCCATAATGACCACTCTTGTGTTGCATGTCTTAAAGGCAAGCAGCACAAGGTCTCATTCAAGTCCAAGCAGGTGCATACTAGTTCCAGACCTCTTCATATGCTTCACATGGACCTCTTTGGTCCAACTAATATAGAAAGTTTGAATGGCAAGTCATATTGTTTTGTTGTCACTGATGACTTTTCTAGGTTTACTTGGACATTCTTTCTAGCTATGAAGAGTGACACAGCTGAAGTTCTTATTGAATTTATCACTCAAATTGAGAAAAGGTCTGGCAATGAGGTTAAGATGCTTAGGAGTGATAATGGTGGAGAATTTAGGAACAAGAAGCTAGATGATTTTTGTGCCAGGAAGGGAATTACTAGGCAGTTTAGTATTGCTAGAACCCCACAACAAAATGGGGTTGCTGAAAGGAAGAATAGAACCCTAATTGAAGCAGCCAGAACAATGTTGGCTGATGCTCACTTTCCCATAGCCTTTTGGGCTGAGGCTGTGAATACAGCATGCTATGTACAAAATAGAGCATTGGTTAACAAAATTTAGAACAAGACACCTTATGAGTTACTTTGGGGAAGAAAACCAAATATTGGTTTTCTCAGACCTTTTGGATGTCATGTATTAGTCTTAGACACTAGTGATGCCTTAGGGAAATTTAGTGCAAAAGGTGATGAAGGTTACTTCATGGGGTATTCAGTGCAGAGCAAGGGTTATAGGGTTTATCTTAAGGAGGACAAACGTATTGTTGAAAGAGTACATGTTAGGTTCTTAGAGAATAAACCTAGTGATCCTGAAAGTGGTCCTAATTGGTTGTTTGATTTGGAACCCTTATCTAGAACTTTAAATTATTTGCCTGTCACTAATCCAGACATTATGAAGGTAACTTCAAATGTTGTGGAGGAACAAGTTGTTCATGTTTCAGGTACACAGGTTGACGAGAGGGTTGGATCACAAGCAGAAAAGGCATCTCCTACATTTGAATATGTCACAATTCCCATTTGGACTGATGCTTTTGCTGCTGCTGCTGCTGGACAAGATAATGGTGGTTTCCAAATACCCCCAAATACAAACATGCATGGTTCTTCAGCCGCTGACAAAGGAAAATCCAGCGCTGACAAGACCAATTCAGACGTTGACAACAACATTTCAGGCGCTGTCAGCCCTGACGCTGACAACCAAGATTCAAACGTTGACAACACTTATGGGCATCTTTTCTCTTCCAATTTTGAACAAGGTGGACCTTCTAATGTCCATGAAGAGATTCTTGCTGCTCAAAGAGAGTCTGATGAAGAAGATATTGGCAACATGGAGCGTGAAGTTGAGGACACCAGACTTTTTGAAGGAGGAGTTCTCACTTCCACAATGAAGAATCACCCCCCATCTCAGATCATTGGTGATGTTATAACTCCAGTTCAGACAAGAAGTTCCCATCAAAGTCTTGGTGGATTTATTGCCAATATACACAAGAAGGTTGATACCCCTCTTGTGCAAGCATGTTTGTTTGCATGTTTTCTGTCACAAGAAGAACCCAAGAAGATATTTGATGCTCTCAAAGAACCAAGTTGGGTGGAAGCAATGCAGGATGAGCTTCACCAATTTGCTATTCAGGATGTTTGGGAGCTGGTTGATTGTCCTAGATATGTCAGACCAATAGGGACAAGATGGGTTCTCAGGAACAAAAGAGATGAAAGAGGTATTGTGGTCAGAAACAAGGCAAGGTTAGTGGCTCAAGGTTATACACAAGAGGAGGGGATAGACTATGAAGAAGTCTTTGCACCAGTTGCAAGGATTGAAGCTATTAGGATTTTTCTAGCCTATGCATCTTGCATGGGCTTCACAGTCTATCAAATGGATGTAAAGAGTGCATTCTTGTATGGCACCATTGTTGAAGAAGTTTATGTCATGCAACCTCCTGGTTTTGAGGATCCTGAGCATCCAGACAAAGTGTATAGAGTCAAAAAGGCTATGTATGGCCTTCATCAAGCCCCTAGAGCATGGTATGGTACTTTGTCTACCTATTTGGTGGACAATGGATTCACGAGGGGCACCATAGATCAGACACTATTTACAAAGAAGAAAGGCAAAGATGTGTTGCTTGTGCAGGTCTATGTTGATGATATCATTTTTGGGTCTACTGATCCAAAGATGAGTGAGGATTTCTCCAAGCTCATGACAGACAAATTTAAGATGAGTGCTATGGGGGAGATGAACTTCTTTCTTGGTTTACAAGTTCAGCAGAAAGAAGATGGTATCTTCATCTCCCAAGACAAATATGTTGCTGAAATCTTGAAGAAGTTTGGCTTTTCTCCACATGAAAAGAGGGCTTCTACTCCTATGGATAGAGAACACCCTTGGGGAAAGATTGGAGATGGGAAAGATGTTGATGTCAGGCATTATAGATCCATGATTGGATCCTTGATGTATCTTACTGCTTCCAGACCTGATATCATGTTTGTTGTGTGTGCATGTGCACGCCATCAAGTGACTCCCAAAGAATGTCACCTTTATGCTGTGAAGAGGATCTTTAGGTACCTAAGATGTTTCCCTACTCTTGGTTTGTGGTACCCAAAGGATTCCCCATTGGAGCTGATTGCATATTCAGATAGTGATTATGGTGGTGACAAGTTTGATAGGAAATCCACAACTGGTGGATGTCAATTTCTTGGGAGCAGATTAATATCTTGGCAATGCAAGAAACAGACAGTGGTGGCTAACTCTACAACTGAAGCAGAATATGTGGCTGCAGCAGCATGTTGTGGTCAAGTGTTGTGGATTCAGAACCAACTGTTAGATTATGGGTATAACTTCATGCATACTAAGATATTTGTTGACAATAATAGTACTTTATGCATCATTAAGAATCCTGTGCATCATTCTAAAACTAAACACATAGAAATTAGACACCATTTTATAAGAGATTGCTTTGAGAAAGGTTTAATACAACCAGATAGGGTTGACACTGAGGAAAATGTGTCAGATTTATTAACTAAACCTTTTGATGCTGGAATATTTCAGTACTTGGTAACAAGTATTGGAATGGTTAATCTCACTTAAGTATGTGTTTTGGATTCTTTTTGTAAAAGTATGTACAGGATGATGCATTACTATTATTAGTCTTATTGATGATTTAGATTTTCCACTATATGTTTCTAACACTGACAAAGGTTGTTTGAACACTGATAAGTGCTTTTACAACGTTGTCAGCAATATAATTGTTTAACGCTGACAAAGCTTCCTTCAACGCTGTTATGTGTTATCGGGGCGTTGTCAGCAACAATGTTAGTTTTGTGGTTTTCAATCTAAATGTGCAGATGGTGTTAGCAGTATACCATTGGATACAGAGTTACTTATGGATCAAAGGAGAAGCATTTGGACATGTTTTTGTTTATGGATGATGGTTGGAATGTTTCATTCCTATCTTGACATAAATTTTTTATGTTCATGCATATATTTAGCAAACTCTTTGTATCTTTGTTTAAGGGGAGGTTTTTAGGAACCTTTAGGATTTTTGGGTATCCATATGATACTCTTATCACAATTCTAGATTGTGTCCACAGGTGAGTATGGGTTAGTTTTACTAAACCATGAGGCACTGTAGCATGCATAGTATATCAACTTTGCATGCTGCCAAGACATTTTTGGCCTAGAATTGGTTGTGGTCTGTTGGGAGACTTGGGAATCATTTTGATATAGGATTTACTTGGGAGTAACAAGGATTTTATAAGGTAACTTGGTTGTTAAGAATTTTGGTTAGCAAGGGACACTAGAGGACTGTTATGTCTATCTTGCTTTTGCAAGTGTGCATAACTGGACAATGCTTGCCGCCCTATAATAATTATCAGCTTTTGGTTATTTTCTCTAGGATAAATTACTTGTTAAGGTCATTTTTCACTTTTTAAAACAATTTTATTTTTGGACGCTGACAAGATTTTTCCAAGCGTTGTTGTGACCAAATTGGACGCTGACATGGCTTTAGGCGAACGTTGACAAGATTATAGCCGTTGGGTGTTGATGGGTTATATTTGACCGTTGACACTCAATGGGACCTACCCAGTTGTTACTTTTTGACATATTTTCAAGCCGTAATTTTAGGAGTTGTTACTTTCATTAATTGCATGAGATAACTTATAACTTTTTCAATATTTTCATGATTAGTTTTTGAAAATCTTTGCCTATTTTTGGGCCAATCACATGCATTCATCCACTCCTATAAATTTGGCTCCTATTTTTAAACAGGGTATCTATAATTCTTGTCTAACACTTTTCTCTTATCAACCTTCATCTTTTATACTTCAAATTAACAGCTTTCATCAATGGCACCAAGATTTAACTCGGCAGAATTGGATTTGGGGTTCAAGTCTCAACACAAAATGATTGCTTATCTTGTTGCTGATAATACTTTGTTCCCTCAATACACACAAATGGTGGCGTATTTGAACGCATCCCCATTAAGGTATGCTCTTTCTCATGCACCACTCATTCCAGTCACACACATTAAACAGTTTTGGAACACTGTCAGTTCCTCAACAGTTAATGGAGTGACCACATTAACTTCTATTGTTCATGGGAGATCTTGGGTGGTTACTGAGGCCTTGGTACGCCAGGCCTTGCATCTTGATGATGTTGATGGTATAACCATTCTTCCCATAACTGAAATAGAACAAGGGCTTGGGGCTTTGGGATACCCTATTCCTGATGAAGGTACTCTTAATAAGTACCATAAGCAGGAATTTCCCCCAGCCTGGAAGTACCTCATTCACATTCTCCTTCAATGTTTGAGTCCCAAATGTACTGCACACAATGAGATCAATAGATCCATTGCAACTGCTATTGTGTGTATTGCAACAGGGCAAAAATATAACTGGTCTAACATGATTTTTGAAGGAATGTGTAAAAACAAGGGGACAAAAATGACTTTAGCTTATCCCCGTTTTCTGCAAATGATTTTTGATGATCAAATATATTGTTCAAGGGATCACAATGACTTTTATAAAATCCCTGAACAAAAGAAAGCTATTTTTACCAAGATGAATTCACCACCTCATAGGGACTTACCTTTAACCCCAGCCATGCTTGCTGTTATTGCAGCAGCACAACCCCAACCAGACCCCCAACCTCATATTGACCCTCACCCACAACTTGAACCTATCCCTGAACCTTTACCCTCACCTGACCAAATGAAAATTGACCAAGAACCCTTTGACGCTGACACATCTAATGTGGGTGTTGATGTGCCTATTTCCAACGCTGACACCCAACCATCACAATCCCAAACACCCCTTAACCAACCCACATCTACCCATTCTTCCACACCATCTTCCACACCACCTGAATATAGGTTGATCAAACGCCAAAGGACTGCTGGAGAGTTCTCCTCTGGTGGTCCTAGCCATGAAGCAGAGAGAACCACCACCACAAGTGTGGCTGGTGAACTGGATGAGGCTGGGACTATTGGTTCTGGCTTAGAAGCTGGCCAAGGCAGTCCCACCATAATTAAGTCCTCATCCATTCCCAATGAACCTGACTTGGGAGGTCAAATCCCCATTTCAGAAGAGGGCAGACTGGAACCAATGACTCTTTTGGAATTGACGGCTGTCTGCATTAGCTTGCAAAAGCAGAATGCAGAATTAGTACAAATTGTCAGCAACCAAGGCCTTGAACTCAAGGAATTGAGGGAGAGGATTGTTGTTTTGGAGAGTGCTCATGCAAAGGGAGGTATGGAGGATTCTTCCAAAGGGGAGGAAGATCAAAGAAATCTGAGTGATAAGAGCAGTCAAGATGGTCAATCATTGGATGTTGTTGAAGCTCTTACTACTTTGAAGGAACAAACAGGTTTTGATACGTCCTTGATCTCTCCAACCAATTTAAATTTATCATTTACAGATATGTTGAGAGAGGTTACACAAGGCGCTGAGGGAAAATATTTGAGCGTTGACAAGACAAGTTTGGACGCTGATAGAAGTATTTTGGGCGCTGATAGAGGAAATTTGGGCGTTGACAGATCTGCATATGGAGGTGATGTATTCCAGTCATCATCTATCATCAAGGATGTTCCTACTCAGGTATTACCATCTACCTTGCCAACTATTGCACCATCAGATAAGGGTAAGGGTATATTGGTAGAAGAAATTGTTCCAAAGAATGCAGCCCAAGTTGAATTTGATAGAAGATTGGCTGAGCAAATGATGGAACAAGGTGAAAAGGAAAAGTCACCATTTGTTGTGACTTCTGAAGAAGAAAGTGATGGAGCTAGCTCAGATTCAAGTGTGATGATTGTTGAACCAGAAAGACTTGAGTATGGTGATGAGCTTGCTAGGGAAAAGCTGAGAGATTTAAAGTTGCAGATTGATTTTGATATGCCAGAGGTGGTTCAGATGTACAATTCTTGGGAAGAAAGCTGTATGGATAATCCAGACTTGACCATTTCAGATCAGATATGGGGTTTGGAAATTCTTCTTAGAGTTCAGAAGGATTGTAAGGTGATTTTGAAGCACAAGGCAAGCAACATTCTCTCCGAGTTAAAGAGGGATAGAAGGAAGCTCTACTTTATGTTGCTCAAATGTCATGGAGTTGGATGGACACATCAAAAGCTGAAGGCTTTGACATTTGATGAGTTGGAACATAGGGCTTATCCTATTTGGGTGAAACTGCAGGAAGAAAACACTTTCAGACTTCTTTCAGATGAAAGAAAGGAGCAACTTGCAGAAGAGATGGAAATCAAGAAAGCTATGATAGTTCCCAGACCAGTGAAGAAGGGATTTACACTTGAGTTTCCAAAAGATATGAATCAACTATATCCAAGTGAAGCAGTTATTAGAAAGAGCCTCAAGCTCTCCCCATTAGAAGCTTCAGATATGGTGCATGTGTTACCACTAGATTCCAGGAATCCAATTGTGAGTTATGATGAAGATGAATGTGGATTCTGGAAGATTGGAAGATATGGCAAGGAGGTACACACTTTTACCACTCTCATATCTTTATTTGCAAGTTGTGATAGAGAAGACTTGGTGGACCTTTGGAGGTTGCTAGAGACCAAGTATGAGGCTGAAGCACCAACTTCAGCTAATGGAATAAAACTTTGGACCACATTCAAAAGAATGTGTGGGACAAATGAAGAAGATCCTGAAATATGGAAGGATCTTGAAGATGATCTCAGTGGTCTTCAATGGAGGTTATATTCAGCTGCTGGTGTATACCATTTGAGTTCTACAAAGTTTGCTGAGTATTTACTTGTAGATGCTCAGTATTTCATATCCAAGGCTGTTTTGGAAAAGATGAAGGACGCCCAGTTGGAGATAGATTACACAAGTGACGTGGCAAAGAATTTGATCAGATTTATTTATTACCAATATGATAAGGTTTGTCAGACTCCTCCAAGTTCTTAATGTTTATTCAGAAACTTGATCATAAGAGTGGATATCAAGTTTAGGGGAGGATTGTTGGGAATAAATTAAGGCCAGATCACTTGAACGCTGACAAGAACAACTCAAGCGTTGACAAGAGCAAAGTGAGCGCTGACAGCTTAAGCGTTGACAAGTTAAAGTCAAGCGTTGACAGATTGAAGACAAGCACTGATGGAAGATGTGAGCTACACGTTTATTATGTTCTAGAATACTTCTAGTAAGGATAGAAACGACAATGTATTTTCTATGTTTATCTTTACCTAGAATAGTTGATACGTAGCTTATTGTACAAGGCTTCTTAGTCTATAAAAGAAGGCCTTTAGGTTAATGTTTAGTATCAAGTTTTTCATTAAGTTTTCATTCGTAAACATCTTTCATTGTAAGCAAGTTCGACATTGATAATCAAAGTGAAAGTTTTGTTTACATCTTGTGTTCTTGTTTAAGTATTAAATTCCGCATAATACTTAGATTCACAAAGCATACGACAAAGGTTTCTCTACGTGTTATACTTGATTTAATCTCGTATACACAAAGCTAATCGATCTAAGTTTGGGATCAACAATTTACACAATATTTAATCACGAACATGCGATCATGAAATCATGAACGTAATTAAATCACGAGATAATATTAATTGCGTATATATATTTATTACGAACACGAATAAATATATTAAGTCACGGTTAATATTTAACGAGAACACATAAAACACGAACACGACTAAACACGAACGAACACTTAAATAGTTAGACTCGGAGAATGGTACGGGTACCCCATGTGGGGCCCCCTATCCGCGGCTACACCAAGGCCATGGGCCAAGCCCATCAAAAGTTTTACTAAGAAAGGGGTTAAGGTAAATCTTTTTTTTCACTTTTCACTTTACAGTAAAACATCGAAAACCCTAAAAAGATTTTTGGCTCCTTCCTTCTTGCTCTCTTTGGCCGCCGCATATAAACACAAGAAAGGGGGTGTTTGTTTGATTTTTGATCTTGAATTTGGTGCAAGTGTTCGTGTGTGTTCATCCTCGTTTGATCCACGCATTCGGTATACTTTTTAATCCTTTTTCTTTTATGTTTTGATTTAATAAAATTAAATAAGAACATGATGTTTTTAAAAAGCTAATTAAAAAATAAATCAAACATGTAAATGGTTATGGGGTAAAACAAAACGGAGGATTTAGGGGTGTTTTGTTGTGGCCGGTGCCTAAACCGAACCTAAGGGGGTCTCGGTTTGGCTTATAGACCACCACCGAGACCACAAGGTCTTGGTTTGGTGGTGTGAGTCCCACGGCAGCAGCAAAAAGGAGAGAACCCCGAAGTGGTTCGGGGTATGGTGTTGATTACGGGTCCGGTTCATGGTTTCTAGTCACGATCCGGTTCATGGTTTATGTTAAGATTATGATTTTGATAATCATATGTTAAAAATTAAATTAATAAAATATGACATGATTAATTTAATAAAATATGACTTAGATTATAATTTAATTATTAGATCATGGAGTTTTAACCTAAGTATTTATATTTTTCTAGACTTTATAATTAATTAATTATTAAAAACCATGGTTATAATTAATTAATTAACATGACTTAGGTTATATTATTAATAATTAATAATACATGTTTTAACTTAAGTATTTAATTTTATTTAATTAAAAACATGATATATTTAATTAAATACTTTTAACCTATAGTTTATTTAAATTACATGGAATAATTAATAAACTACACTTTATATCATTATGACTTAGAAAAATAATCAGAAAACACTTAAGGTTATATACTTAGCTTATTTAACCAGCTTATATCTAATTATGGAAACTTTATATTTTTAGAAACTTATTTAATTAAGGCAGCTGATCTATTTATGGAAACTTTCTTTTTAGAAACTTGTCTATTTTAAGCAGTAATTCTGTTTTTAGAAACTTTCTATTTTTTTGGAAACTTTCTATTTTTGGAAACTTTCTATTTTTGGAAACTTTCTATTTTTGAAAACTTTCTATTTTTATGTAACTTTCTATTTTTAGAAACTTTCTATTTTAGGAAACCTGCTATTTTTAGAAAGTTACCTATTATTACACAGTAAGTATAATAATACATGAAATACAAGTAATACTTAATCAGAATCGACAGAATATAAGATAAACACAGTTTAAAGCTTAAAACAGTAAAACATGACATGAACGTATAAAATAAGCTAAGACATGACATAAAACCAGTTACGTATTTAGTAAGCAGATACTTATACACTTATGTATTTATGTAGCATTACTGGTACTGAAGTAGGACTCTCCTCAGTTCGTCTTCTTCGTTCACTGGACATAAGGTACGGATTCTCGTCCTTTCAGTATGGACATTCTTTACTTATTAGGATTCCCCGTATGCAGCCAAATGTTTTCGCGTAGTATAAGTTTATATGTTTGATATGCTTATGTTTAATTTAGAATACCTATAGCCATATACATGCATGACCAGTTTCACCTACTTATGGAGGTACCATAACCATAACATTAGAGGCACTGGTGTTATGACTTCCCCACGGCGGAGTGATTGCTCGTGGCGTCCCTTCCTCTTTTGGCCATATTATTATATTTATCATGTGGGGTGTATGGGTGCATCCTAGTTACATGTTTTTCAACAGATTACTCAGTGTGAATGTGGTGTGTGCCTTTCATCCTTCACAAGGACCTGATCCCTCCTACCTAAACCAATATATTAAATTAGAGGCAGCCCCTCTAATTTGCATGATGAGGTCACCCCTCCAAGTATTCATGCATGGTGGATTTTCATGACCTATATTGGCTAATGGTAGATTATGTTAAACAGTTTTTATAAGATAAACATAAGGCTTTTCAAACTATAAAACCAGTTTTATCAAGACTTAACCAGGTTATTCGGGACTTAGTTTCTTCCGCTGTTATATGCTTATATGCTTACATTATTCATGCTTTATTTTACATCCGTGCACTGAGCGTATTGCTCAGCCGTTTTCCTTTTCTATGTTCCCAAAACGGCAGGTACTCAGGGACGCTCGTAGACTTTAAGCGTACGTTCATATGGACTGGAAGCTTCCTAGCCTTTCTTTACTTTATGCATTATCTTTACTTTGATACTCTTGCTATGGACATTGTTTAGTCCTTTCATTTACAGTAATTATGTTTGTGTGTGATGAGCTTTACTTATGGACTACCGATGTTTGATTCCGGTATTTTCCTTTTTTGGTCATGTAATGTTTCAGACATTTATCCTTGTATGCTTTGATGACATACCATAATTACGCGTGACATTCCATTATCAAAATGGGGTGTTACAGCAAGTAAGGTACAAATGCAAAAAATTCTAGTCAAGTTTTCATATTAATACAATCATAACACATGACACATAAGTTAAATTTGAGGATTGTCATAGTCTCTCCCCCTAAAAGAAATCTCGTCTTGAGATTTAGATAAAGAGTAATGTCATAAAACAGAGATGAGCCAAATTCTCACGTTTCCAATATACTATATAGTAACATACGTATTCTCTCATTTAGTATTGTAACGTTTTATCAAGTATATACTTTGTCTTATATTGAATATTCTTAAGTCCATTTATAAATTCTTACCAACATAAAGATGCGTCTAACTTTATGCAAGGAAGAAATCATAAATTTGGTGATTTAAATTTATTCATTTGACTGAAGAAGCGTCCTAATTCAATCAAATAAACAGAATGTAAATCATTGACTTAAAAATTTCCGACATAACACGAATATAAACAAATATTCTAGTATTTAATATATTTATTATACCCTTAAGTTTCGATTTTACGTTGGCGTATGTAAGACTTCCTGTATATAATATCTAGGAATACGATTTTTCTAAAGACGAACGATGCTTAAATAGAAGAAGATATTTAATTCCCTATAAAATACAGAATAATCCTACCAAACATATGATTTATGAGGCCACTTGCCCTTATAAATCCTAGTCCAATGATCTACTATGTTGAAAATACGACACCAGATGGTGCAAATTTCTATGTGATGCAGGGTGCATTTCTTGCACAGAAGAAAATTTCCATCATATTCACCGTAGATTGGATTAGCAATTCAAGTTATTTTAGTTTCTCATTCATTATAATTTATAGACGTTCTTTCCTTGCTGAATTTATGCTTAAGATTTTTCCGATTTGCACAGGATTGTGCTTAATTACCTTGTTCATCAACTCTTTGAGTAAAGGTTAATGACTTTTTCCAATATATTGGGATTTTGGAAGTGGTAATCTCTCTTCAAAACCTTCGATAAAATTCCTTAATAAATTTTTCTAACAAAATCTTCTAATAAAATTTCAGATGAAATTCCATGATAAAATCTTATGATGAAGGTTTTTCTCATTCTTCGGAATAGGATCTAACTCTACTAGCCCTTGAAATTTACTCGTGTATGTCTCGAGGTTAAATCCTTTTATCATTAGATAGCTAAGTTCTTCTTTCATCTTCTCGATAAGAAATATTTGAAATTTAGTCAAGCGATCTTATGTACTTCTTTTATCTCAATGGATTGAGCATAAAGAATTTACCAAGATAACTGACGGAGTGCTATCTTCTTATACCAAACTTCATTTTATAATTTCAAATACGATTACTACGATAGAAAACTGAATTGCCTTTTTCAATTCAACGGGTGATACTAATAGCATCTTTTCTTCCTCGGATATCAAAAACTAACTAGTCATCGAGTCTTCTTCCAGATAATACTTCTTATTGACAATTTGCACTTGCAGGATTGCAGCCACATCATTGTCAATTCTTCGTCAAACACTTTTAGGGTTTAGAATGAAGGGAAAGAATAGAAATAATTCAAAATCCAAGGTATACTCATATCAGAATACATCTGTCACATATGTATATGGATACATATAAATGCTTATCGAACACAAAGTATATCTTTTAGGTTTATAGGAAACATACTATGTTTATTATCATTCATATCTTAGGATAATAAATCCAACTATGAAATAGGATTTCAATGTTTACTATGGATTTATGAAGATATGACTCATACATAATCATAACATATTTTTCCATGATATCGAATGGAGGAATATAACAGAATATGTAAAAACTTGTCTTACAGAACAAGCTTCTCTTTAATATATCATATATTTTAAAAAAGAACCTTTTGATAGACAAAAGTCGAGAATATAATACTTCTAGAAAACTGGGAAGTTTCCTTTCTTCAAACTTGCGGGTTATATTCAACTTGATAATTATCATTATCATAGAAGATAACAGAAATTCCAAAAATACATACTTTATCAAGTATATGATTTTCTTAGAATTAACACACTTTCATTCATAATTATTTGTGAGGAAACCAAGAAATATGGATTTCTTACTTCTCAAAAATAAATATGAAACGACAATATTTGATAAAAAACACAACTTTTATTTATTAACAACTTGTCTGTTTATACTTACAAGACAAGCTTCACTGTTAACATAAAAGTAAAGACATAAATTTGAAAGTATTTACAACTTAATAGTCTAATGTCTTCATCTTTCCTTCTTAAGTTCTTTGATGGCATTAAAAAGACTTCGTATGTCGTCTCGATGTCTAATTTGAATGTCCTCAATGACTAACTCAAGAGTAGAAATATTCAGTCGAGCTTGAACAATTACTTCATCTTGTATCATTTGTGTTCTCAACAACTTATTCTTAATTTCTTTAAAATCTTCTTCTAACTTCTCAAAATCTTGTTGTATAATTCTTCGGCCTTTCTGAAGTCCTTCTACTTTATCTTCAAGATCTTCAATACGCTCGGGAGGAAATTCGTTCATATAGGGTAGGATATCTTTAATTTGTTGTTCATAAGTATTTTTAGGTAAGTTTTTAGATATAGGTGATGTTTCATTAATAGGGTAAGGTGATGGGAAGATTAGTTGTCGAGGTGTAGAAGTTATTTCTTCATTATATGCTTGTATGACTTGCATATAGGGGTCAGTATCAAAAGGAAAAATGGCTTTTGGGATTTTATGATCTTTGGGTGTATTTTCTGAAGTATCATAAGGATTATTCATCGAGAGAGTGGAAATATACTTTGGGAAGTTATCAGGAACACTTGTAGAATGCTCTTCTTGAGAATCCAATAAGATGATAATAGGAGACAGGAATACATATTTCTGGAGACGTTGATAAATCCTAACTTATTATGTATATTATATTATGTATACCTAAACATAATATTACTTACTCATAAGTATAATCTTTATACTTACACATACTCATGGTATTACACATTGTTATAAAGGGTAGCAATACTAGTATTAGTATAATATTACCTTATTCTTGTAGCAGCACTGGCATTGGCACAGAGGACTTTCTTGAAATTATTTTAAAAGTAGTTATAGTCAAGATTTCTTGTTCTCTATAACCATGACTCTAATACCAATCTGTAACACCCTCATTTTTACCTTTTACGCAGCGGAACATTGATCTGGGGTATTACTTCATTGAACACAAGTCATAATAATAGAAAACAACTCAAAAGAGTAATTAAAACAACTTTCTTTATATATATCATTAAAAATTTAGAGTTTTATAATATGAGGTTCCCAAAATCTATATCAATAATTTCAAACTTGTGCCTCTTCATGCCATCTGTATGCTTCTCCATGCTATTAGTCACAACTTCCTGAAATATATGCTTAAAGTCAATACAAAGGTTGAGTGAATTCATAGGTTTTTAATAACAGTTTTGAATATATGTCTACCAATTTGAGCTACGTTACTATTTGTTCACATAAAGCTATGTTTTGTTGTACTAAGTTCATGACATCAAAACTGACGGAATTCACCAAAATGACCATCATGATAGATTGTCATGACAAGTAATCAGCAGGTACAAATTACCCATTAATTCTAATAAAGTATGCTCGATTACCCATACACACATGATTTGTTAAACCCAATAGATCTATTCACCATATTAGTGCACACATAAGTGTTCAATGAGGATAGATATAAAAAAGTGTGCTCCATTACCCACACGAACAGGTAACACAAACAAGATTTATTACTTCCAATAGATCTATTCACCTTATTAGCGCACACGTAAGTGTTTAATGACTCATAAATTTTGGTTAGCAAGTAAGAGTCTGGGCACTCCAAGTAATAACATATTTCAGTAAAGCATACAGTTTAAAAGGACAAGTATTCTAGTTTTAGCTTATATCCCCCTCACGGGTTTTCAAATCATTTACAATGCATTTAAAAGTGAGGCTATGAACTCACCTTATGTCCATAGAATCCAAGATATAACCAGATATATTTCATTCACAGATAAACATCTTGATCATACAAACCATAACTTGGTCTCATAAACAACGGCTTGATCTCACACCAACTTAGATTAATACATTGTGTATAGTATCAAGTCTTTAATCTTTTGTTCAATCTTTCTAAGTATTGGTTATATATTCTTTTATTAATATTTGGTTGTAAATCTAGCATCATTGTTCGGGCCATCATACTTAGAAGCTATTCTATAAACGTTGAGGAGCGAAGACACTTTAAATCGTAAACCCAACCACTCAGTCAGAACGTAATATCGAGATGGAACATCTTTGTACAAAGCTCCCTAATAACATGATACTTTCATTACTTCCTAATATTTATAATTAATATTCTTTACTTTCAAAATTGGCAAAAATAGCCCTTTTGTTATACTTTGGTATAATTACACTTTTAACCTCTAAAGTATTTAGCTTTAGTATTTGCATTTTAAACCCTCAATATTTAACCTTAGGACCTCAAACTTTCCAATATTTATTATTATATATTTAACTTTCAAAAAGTAACACTTTTGGCCAAAAATGTTAAATAGTTTCAAAATTGACAGGTTTAGTCTCTATACTTGTAAAAATCATATAACAACCTCAAAAATGGACCAAATGATCTAGGATTTTAAAACAAAGTTTCAAACTTATTTATAATCATAATAACAAAATTTTACTAGAATTATAGCTTTTGAAATGGGTTTTTGCTTATTATTTCATGTAAATTACAAAACTAGGGTTTTAAGACATCTTTAACTTATAACTTTTATTTAAAATGATCAAATGACTTAGTTTCTTTTAGATTATCTTTATAACAATATTTTGACATTATAATAAATCTAATAATTCATTATAAGAAGATCAAAGAATAGCTAACATAGAAATTACCTATGATGCTCCTAGATGGCTCCTAATGGCTTCTTATGAACACTACTTGCTACCAAAGCTTCATGAGCTTAAATGGCTTCCTTCTAGAACTGGTTTCTGGTTTTGGGGTATGTCCTAAGACGTTTATATAAGTGGAAATGGAGAATGGTTAGGAGGTTAAGAGAAAACGGGGTGCGAATTGGCATGAAAGGTTTATGTTGCTATTTATAGTAATTTCGACCCTTAGGCTCAAAGCAAAGGGTGTAAAAGTGTAACACAGCTAAGGTAGTGACTAAGGAAGTCTAGGGAAGATCTATGGAAGTTTATAGAGCCTAGTTATATTTAAAATCCAAGGTAGAAGTGTTGGAAGGTTTTTAGGCCACGAATTGGCTTATGGAAGAGAATTGGTCACCAAGTAGCTTATGAACCTATGTTCTTGGTTTTTTGGATTGAAAATATCTTCTAGGTAACATAAATATCAGATCTTAAGTTTAAATTTAGGAGGGAAAGGTTTAAAATGGTTTTTTGGAGGGAAAATGTAAAACCGGGTCTAAATTAGGGCTTGTAACTTTATACTTTGTTATTTAGGTGACTGAGGGCTTAGGAATGTGTTTAGTGATGGATTATGGTTTATTTATGGTATTTACGTTTTAATTAAGAAGTTTGGGTCTTTTTTTGAAGTTTAGCAAAGGTTTGATGTGAAAATCGGAAGAAAACTTAGGCGGGTTAGGGTTTCTAATGATTTATGGTTAAGTCTTAGTAAAACTTATTATCCTTCAATTAGCTACTGATATAAACTCAATTTATACATCCTAAATTGTCCTCAGTGTGTTCATGAACTCCCTACATTGGTTTTACTAAGTTATTCTTAGTAAACATGTCTCAAGGGTGAAAATACCCATTTTGACCTAATTTACAAGCATGCATTGAAATGTTGTACCATGTGCTTTCGGGTACTTGTACATTATCTTAATATAATACTATAACCTTAATGAAGTGCTATGAGTGTTTGATGTGAAAATGGGAAGAAAACTTAGGTGGGTTTGGGTTTCTAATGATTTATGGTTAAGTCTTTGTAAAAGTGATTATCCTTCAATTATACTTATTTAAACTCAAATTATACTTCCTACATTGTCCTCAATGTGTTCATGAAGTCCCTACATTGGTTTTACTAAGTTATTCTAAGTAAACATGTCTAAAGGGTGAAAATACCCATTTTGACCTAATTTACAAGCCATGCATTAAAATGTTGTACCTTATGCTTTAGGGTACTTGTAAATTATCTTAATATAATATTATAACCTTAATTAAGTGCTATGAGTGTTTGTAAATTTGTCCAAAATGACTAGGTAGTGATTCTATGTAGATTTCTTAATATAAGGGTTTTTAGGTCATTAATCCTAATGACTTTCTACTTTGGGTAATTAGGGTTTGTATCTTCATAAACACTTATTCTAGGGCTTATATGATATGTTTATGACTTCTAAGGTTTTTACATTCTTAGTTTAAGGGTTTATATAGGTTGATCATATTCTAGGGATAATTATGGGAGCATAAGATCCTATGCTTTGATAACTTGTACCTTATGCTTTACTAACTTGTAACTTAACTTTAAATAAATGTATAATCTTAATATGATACTTATTTGAGTTTTATAATTAATGGCAAAAGATTAGACTCTAATTCAATGTGAAATGGTTTTTATATGTTAATCTTGATTATTAGGTCTTAACTTGTAATTAGCTTTGGATTAGTGAATATTAGTATTTTTTGATCAATTAACTTTTCTTTATATGATAGATTATAATTAGTATATTTTTTTTATACTTGTAAATAAATATTAGGTAGTTATATTGCTAGAAACAATGTTTACCAAGAGTTTCTAGGTGGTGATCTAGACTATTATGTACATTTATTTGTACTTAGCTTTGCATAGTTTGTTCTTACCTATCTTAGGTATTATTATGCCTTTAAATAATAGTTTATGACTTATTCATATGTATTCTCCATTCATATTTTACAATTCTTTAGTTTACAACTCATTTAAAGGGATTCTAGGGTTTCTAAGAGAATTTAGGGCATCATAATTATATTTGTGATTTTCATATTCATAATTTACTTATTAGATTAATTGTAGAACTTAGACTTGATATATACATTGCGTTTACAACATATAGGAATATGTTTTAATGCCAGTTTAGGTTGGGAGAACACATCCATCTTAGCAAGTAAGGTACAAAAGCAAAAATTTCTAGTCAAATTTTCATATTAATACAATTTTAACACATGACACATAAGTGAAATTTGAGGATTGTCACAGTGGAACATCTATCAAATACAAGGCTAGGCTTATTGTTCAAGGGTGTGGTCAATTGGAAGGTATAGACTATAAAGAGACCTTAGCCCATATAGCAAGAATGGAAGCCATCAGGATCTTCCTTGCCTACGCCAGATACATGAACTTCAAAGTATTTTAAATGGATGTGAAAAGTACCTTCTTGAATGGCAAGATCACTGAAGAACTTTTTGTTGCTCAACCTCCTGGTTTTGATTGCTCTGATATATTGAAACAAGAACCTAGGGCATGGTATGAAACTCTCTCTACCTTCCTGATAATGAATAAATTTGCCAGGGGGATAGACAATACATTGTTTATCTTCAGAACCAAAGAGGATGTTTTGCTAGTTCAAATATATGTTGATGACATCATATTTGGGTCTACTGACTATAAGCTTTGCAGAAAGTTTGAAAAACTTATGACAAAGAATTTGAAATGAGTATGATGTGTGAGTTAACATACTTTCTTGGACTACAAATCAAACAAGGGGACGAAGGGATCTCAGCCTGTCAAGAAAAATACACTAGAGAAATACTAAAGAAGTATAACATCTCAGAGTGTGCTTTAGTGTAGACCCCTATGGTTCCCCAAACAACTTGGGTCCTGATCTAACTAGTAAACCAGTAAATCAAACCCTATTTAGGGGAATGATTAGATCATTAATGTACCTAACAGCAACCAGACCTGATATCCAATTCTCAACTATCTTATGTGCAAGATATCAGGCCGATCCCAAAAAATCACAACTTACTACTGTTAAACGAATCTTCAGGTACTTGAAGGGTACTCCAACATTGGGTCTTTGGTATCCTCGTTTCTAAGGCTTCGATCTTATTGATACTCAGACTGAGACTATGTTGGCTGTAACATGGATAGAAAAAGCACCTCAGGTACATGTCAATTTCTTGGTGGCAAGCTAGTTTGTTGGAGTGCAAAGAAATAGCAGTCAGTAGTCATCTCCTCTGCTGAGGCTGAGTATGTGGCAGCAGCTGGTTGTTGAGCAAACATCAATTGGATGAAAAGTCAACTCAGGGACTACAATGTTGAATACACGATAGTTCCTATATTTTGTGACAACACCAACGCTATTGCCATATCAAACAAAAGACATAGACATAAAATATCACTTCCTCAGGGATCACATCATGAAAGGTGATATTGAATTACATTTCATTCCAACTAATTATCAGGTAGCTGATATTTTCACAAAACCATTGGATGAACCAACGTTTACTAGACTGAAAGCTGAATTGGTATGCTAAACATCGACTAATCAGGCTCCCTTATGATGTTTGTTTAGTATAATGTATATTCTTATCTACTCCCTGAAAATATCATATGCCTTCCCCTTGACACTAAGACATATAAAATGAGTAACTCAATGCTCTAAGGAATTAGTTACTTAAAGTCTTAGGTTGGTGACTCATTACATTAAATAAGGAACAAATATTCCTTGTTTGACTGTCATTAACTGGTCAAGGGGGCCCACTATCAAAATTACCCACTAAGCATTTATTGCTTGCCTCTTTAAACTTTTATATTGCAAAACTGTCTTTTCAACTGCATATGACCCCACGTCATCTCTACAAAAAGAGTCTGGTATGCATTAACAGAACAGATGCCAAGAAAAATGGGGTACCACTTGGGTATAATGCATTTAATGCGGATGCAAAAATAACTCAAATTATTTCACATAATCAACTGTTCACATCCGAGCCTATAAATACCCCATTTCTCACAAAAACACACAAAAAAGTTTTTAGCAATTATATTGTGCAAAAAATTTTCTATCCAAACAAAGTGTGTGTTCAAAGTTTGATTCAAGCAAAGGGTTTCCCCAAAAAATTTAATCACATTATTCACTCGTCTTATTATTATAACGTATACGCGCCAGCAATCGAAGTTACTTAGTGAGTAAATCTCTCTTTTGATCAATGCAAAAGCTTGCACTAAGTCACTTGGTGACCATCTGTTGCTATATAACAAGAAACAAGTCTTGGTTTGATTACTACAAGTGCCATTGTCCTTTTTTTATTTCAAAACATCATATCTTTTAAATGGCACTATCCATGGCTATTCCATATGCCTCTCAGGCTAGATATTTCATTAGTACGCGGGTCCATTTTTCAGGAAACAATTATGAGGGTAATTTCAATCACCCTCGTTATACACCAGCCTACAAACCTATTTGCAAATTTCTTAATATTGTGTGTGGGCTGATGCTTTTACTAACACCCGCTTAGTATTATACCATTACTTTCTCATGGAGTTATGGTATACTGTTGTGGTTGTAACTAGGGGTGTCAGTCGGGTTATCGGGTCAGATTTGACGCTTATCGGGTCGGGTTATCGGGTTTTGAGAAATAAAAATTAACCCGCAACCCGACCCTATAAGAAGTCGGGTCCATCGGGTTATCGGGTTATCGGGTCGGGTCTATCGGGTTATCGAGTTTCTTGTTAAAAACATAAAAAAATGAAGCAATCTAAACTATGATTGTATACGTTCTTCATGTACTATAATTTTGTTGCATGAATATTAATCATGTATTTTAAGGTTCTTTAAATTTTGAGTAATGATATTGAAACTTTTGAATGACGCTAAAAAAGATGTATACATGAAGTGAAATTTAGCAATTCTATTAATTTTCTAGTATTAATGTTCGAATCTTTTTCTTTGTTTATGCTGTGTATGTTTAACTTTTGACTCTATATCAAGTTTTTATGAGCTTCGATTGAATTTTTTCCTGAGTTTTATTATGAGCTTATGTTGCATCAAAGTCACATATATTAAGGAGTTGATTACAATCAATCTTATTTTTTAAACTTTTGTATCTAGTCCGATGCAAAGAATGCAAAGAAACACTTGTTAGAAAAGTAGAAAACCACACATCCTTTCACAATTTCATCAAACCTACGACGAGTAAAAAATAACATTATCATACGAGTTCTTAAACAATAGTCTGTATGTTATCGGGTTTATCGGGTTGACCCGATAACCCGATTAGATATAAACTAAAACCCTAACCTGACCCTATTAGCTTATCGGGTTGACCCGATAAACCCGATAATATAATTGGACCCGATAAGACCCGACCCTATACGAGCTTATCGGGTTTGGTGTAACACCCCCATTTTACCTTTACGCAGCGGAACATTGATCTAGGGTATTACTTCATAGAACACAAGTCATAATAATATAAAACAACTCAAAAGACTCAACACAAAGGTTGAGTGAATTCATAGGTTTGTAATAATAATTTCAGTCTTGTGCCTCTTCATGCCATCCTCGTACTGCTCCATGTTATCAATCACCATTTATCTGAGATATATGCTTAAAGTCAACACAAAGGTTGAGTGAATTCATAGGTTTGTAATAATAGTTTTGAATACAAGTATATCCTCCGGGCTACGTTGTTATACACCCACATAAAATAGTCATCATACTGCACTATGCTCATGACCCCGCTGCTAGACAGTAACCAACAAACTGCCCTTATAAGAAGGAAGCTTGCCAGACTATCCTTAGTTTAGCAAAATAAAGTGTATATGTTAGCCAAGGTAGGAACCTTCAGCTACTGGCAAGCGCGACTTGCCCAGATAGGAGATGTCAACCCCCAAATAGTACTATTCACAATATTAGCGCTCATTTTCAAGAAATGATTAGCGGTTCACGATTAAAAAGGGACTTAATGGTAGTAGTAAACATAGTGTCAATAATCATACCATACAATTTTAAAAGCACTTGTATTCCAGTTTTAGCATATATCCCCTCACGGGTTTTCAAATCATTTAGAAAGCATTAAAAGTGAGGCTATGAACTCACCTTATGTCCATAAAATCCGAGCTATAATCAGATATATTTCATTCACAGATAAACAGCTTGATCATACAAACCACAGCTTGGTCTCATAAACAACATCTTGATCTCACACAAACCTGGATTAATACATTGTGTATAGTATCAAGTCTTTGATTTTTAGTTCAATATTGTTAAGTGTTGGTTATATATTCCTTGATTTATTATTTGGTTGTAATTCTAGCACCATTGTTCGGGCCATCATACCCATAAGCCATTCTATAACGTTTGAGGAGCGAGGGCACTTTAAATCGTAAACCCAACCACTCAGTCAGAACGTGATATCGAGATGGAAAAAATTTGTACAAAGTTCCCTAATAACATGATACCTTCATTACTTCCTCATATTCATGATTAATCTTCTTTAGTTTCAAAATTGGCAAAAATAGCTCTTGTGGTTACATTTTGGTATAATTACACTTTTAACCCCTTAAGTGTATAGTTTTAGTATTTGCATTTTAAACCTTCAATATTTAACCTTAGGACCTAAAACTTTCCAATATTTATTATTATAGCTTTAAATTTCATAAAATGACACTTCTGGCCAAAATTGTTAAATAGTTTCAAAAATGACAGTTTTAGTCCCTATACTTGTAAAAATCACATAACAAGCTTAAAAATGATCCAAATGATCTATGCTTTGAAAAAAAAAATTATGAACACATTTATAATCATAATAACAAAATTTATTCAGAATTATAGCTTTTGAAATGGGTTTTTGCTTATTATTTCATGTAAACTACAAAACTAGGGTTTAAGACATTTTTAGCTTATAACTTCCATTTAAAATGATGAAATGACTTGGTTTCTTTTATATTATCTTTATAACATCTTATTAAAAGTATAACAACTCTAAGAAAGTATTATAACAAGATCAAACCATAGCTAACAAAGTGATTACGTAGGATTCTCCAAAAGGGATCCTAATGAGGTATATGGACTATATCTTCCTCATAACTCTTCAAGAACTCCTAGAAATTCTTCCAAAGCTTGCTACTGATCTTAGGGACTTCTTAGAGCTTCAATAGTGGTGTGATAACAGAATGTATGTGTGGTTTAGGTAAGAAATGGAAGGATGATTCTAAAATGAAGCTAAAGTCCCCTATTTATGCTATTTTCAAGCCTTAGCCTCCAAGTTAAGCCATGAAACGTGTAAGTACCAGGGATTAGTGACTAAGGAAGCCTAGGAAAGATCTATGCAAGTTCCTAGAGTCAAGGATGGAAAATATCTTGGTCTTATGGCTAAGAATAGCTCACGGCACATATATGATAAGGATGATGATGTGTAGCTTCAAGTAGGTGATGCACCTTCTTGAAATCACATGGAAAATATCTTATAACATCCTAAGTATCTGATTTTCAAACTTATAATGGTTGGAATGGTTTGAAATAGGTTTTTGGAGGGAAAACATAAAACTGGGTCCTAAATTAGGGCTTGTAACTTATGGTTTGTGTTTTTGGTGATTATGGACTTAGTAAAGTGATTAGTGAATGATTAAGGCTTAATTAGGGTTTAGAAATTCTATTGAAAATATTTGGGTCCTTGGTTTGAAGGTTAACAAAGGTTTGATGTGAAAATTGAAGTATACTTTTGTAGATTAGGGTTTTCTAGGGATGAGCATTTGGACCCGAATCCCGGAACCGAACCGGAACCGTACCGGAACCGTACCGATTCCCGGTACCCGAAACCCGTTCGGTACGGTACCGGTACCATGAAATAAGGTGAAAAAAAATTCGGTACCACTAATTCGGTACAGGACCGGTACCAAATCTGGAATTTCCCGGAAAAAACGGGAAAATCCCGATTTCCCGGTACCGGTACCGGTACCGATATCCGAATCCCATTTGGTACGGTACCGGTACCCTTAATTTATGCTCGGGAAAAATTCGGTACCATCAATTCGGTACCGGTTCGGTACGGTACCGGTACCGTGCTCACCCCTAGGGTTTTCTAATGATCTAGGGTTTAATCTTAATAAATATGATTATCCTTCAACTAAATACTGATGTAAACTCAATTTATACATCCTACATTGTACTCAATGTGTTCATGAAGTCCTTACATTGGTTTTATTAATTTATTCTAAGTAAACATGTCTAAAGGGTGAAAATACCTATTTTGACCTAATTTGCAAGCCATGTATTGAAATCTTGTACCTTGTTTATTAGGGTACTTGTACATTGTCTTAATATAATCTTATAACCTTAATTAAGTCCTATAAATATTTTTAGACTTGTCCAAAAAGAACTAGGTGATGATTCCATGTAGTTTTCTTAATATTAGGGTTTTTAGGTCATTTATCCTAATGTCTTTCTATCTTGGGTAATTAGGATATGTACCTTTATAAACACATATTCTAGGGCTTATATATTATTTTTATGACTTCTAGGGATTCTACATTTTTATTTTAAGGGTTTGTATAGGTTGATCATATTCTAAGGATAATTATGGGAGCTTAAGATCCTATGCTTTGATAACTTGTACTTTATGCTTTACCAACTTGTAACTTGACTTGAAATAAATGTATAATATTAATATGATGTATAGTTGAGTTTTATAATTATGGAAAAAGATTAGACTCTAATTCAATGTGAAATGGATTTTATATGCTAATCTTGGTTACTTGGTCTTAACTTGTAATTAGCCTTGGATTAGTGAATATTAGCATTTTGTGATCAATTAAATTTATTTTATATGATAGATTACAATTAGTATATTGTTTTTGATACTGGTACATGGATATTATGTAATTACATTGCTTGAAATATTGTTTACCAAGGCTTTCTAGGTGGTGATCTAGACTATTATGTACAATTACTTGTACTTAGCTTTGTATAGTTTGTTCTTGCCATTCTTAGGTGTTATTAGGTATTCAAAGTATAGTTTGCAACTTGTTTATAACCCTTAATGACTTATTCATATGTGTTTTCCATTCATATCTTACCATTCTTGAGTGTACAACTCATTTATAGGGATTCTAGGGTTTCTAAGGGAATTTAGGGCATCATAGTTACATTTCAGATGTTCTTATTAATACTAAACTTATTAGATCACTTTTAGATCTTAGACTTGATATATACATTGTATTGACAACATATAGGAATATGTTGTGATGGTAGTTCAGGTTGTGAGAAGTAGTTCATCTTACCAAGTAAGGTACAGAAAGCAAAAATTTCTAGCCAAATTTTCATATTGAGACAGTTATAGCTTATAACACATATATGAAATTTGAGGATTGTCACAGTCTCCCCCCTTAAAGAAATCTCGTCTCGGGATTATAAGGGTAACATGGCATATCAAGGACAAACATAGCTCTTTAGGTGCTCAAATTCTTTCTTAGAATTTTATTCACATATCAAGAATACAGCTTTATGGTTGGTATTTAGTTTCAAATCGATCTATTTTATCATCATTTTCCTCAAAATGATTATACATGAAATATCATTCAAGTCTTAGTGATCAAAATTACCTCATAAGGATTTGGTGTAACTCTAAATGGAGTACTGAAACATACCATTTAATCACATAAATCTTCCTTAGATTCCAAAATAGAAAAGGATTGTGATATTTACTGAGTTCTTTGGGAAACTCAAGTCAATATGTCACTGCTCAATTCAAAATCTTGAATTGATTATCGCATTTTTCAAAATCAATTTGGGTAATTGATAGAGAAAACATCTTTTTCACATAGATACTGTTTAATATGGTGTAGTTTCTCATTTATTGTGAGAAATCAAAACAGCATTTCCAATTTACCATTTAAATCTAGCAGTTATCTAACGGTCACTATTCAACGTACTATGAAGCTCTATTCCCAAATAACCTTCTCAAATAGTTTCATGAACTACTTTGGGTTTCGTAAGTTGAAAATCTCCAACTTTAGCCCAGCAAATACATGAATGGCACTTCTTTCAATAGAGTGCTTCAAGTAGTATTGCTTTGATTCTAGCATGAAAACTATTGTTACACGGGAAAGTTTTTCCAATGGTAAGTGTTCTTTTCCAAAACTTATAACACATACGTGGAGTATATAGTTTAGTATTTGGGTAGTTCTTCCACTTAACACACTAGTACACACAAATTTTGAGTATGCTTTTAGGATCAAGATGTGAAACACTTGTCACGATCTTTAGATGATAGATATTGATTCTCTATTTCAACTATTTATTTCACATATAATCTTTGTCAGAGTTTCCATATTATCAATTTCCTAGATAGGAACAGATCCTGCAGCTCTAATAAGATAATTGGCAATGATCCAGATGGCATCATGTCTACCACTTTGAGCTACGTTACTATTCGTTCACATAAAGCTATGTCTTGTTATACTAAGTTCATGACCTCAAAATTAACGAAATTCACCGAAGTGACTATCATGACAGATTGTCATGACAAGTAATTTGCAGGCACATATTACCCGTTAGTTCTTAATAAAGTATGCCTGATTATCCCATGTACAGGTAACACAAACAGGATTCGTTAAACCCAATAGATCTATTCACCATATTAGTGCACACATAAGTGTTTAATGACTCCTAAAATTTGGGTAGCAAGTAACAGTTTGGGCAGTCCATGTAATAACATATTTCAGTAAAAGCATACAGTTTAAGAACACAAGTATTCTAGTTTTATCAGGTCTATACTTGTCTTATATCGAATTTCTTTAAGTCCATTTATAAATTCTTACTAACATAAAGATGCTTCCAACTTTATGCAAGGAAGAAATCATAAATTTGGTGATTTAGATTTATTCATTTGACTGAAGAAGCGTCCTAATTCAATCAAATAAATAGAATGTAAATCATTGACTTATAAGTTTCCGACATAACACGAATATAGACAAATGTTCTACCCTTAAGTTTCCTTTTTACGTTGGCGTGTGTAAGACGTCTTGTATATAAAATCTAAGAATACGGTTTTCTAGAGACGAAGGACGTTAAAATAGAAGATGGTATTTTATTCCTTATAGAATACAAAATAATCCTACCAAACATATGATTTATAAGACCACTTGCCCTTACAAATCCAAGTCCAATGATCCACTATGTTGATAATATGACACCAGATGGTGCAAATTTCTGTGTCATGCAGGGTGCATTTCCTTAACAGAAGAAGATTTCTATTATATTAACCGTAGATTGGTTTAGTAATTTCAGTTATGGTATTTTCTTGTTTCATTATAATTTACGGACGTTCATTCACTTCCGAGTTTACGCTTAAGATTTTTCCGATTTTTGCACAAGATTGTGCTTAATTACCTTGTCTATTAACTCTTTGGGTAGAGGTAAATGACGTTTTCCAATATGTTGGGATTTGGAAGTGGTAATCTTTCTTCAAAATCTTCGATGAAATTCCTTAATAAACTTTTCTAACAAAATCTTCTGATAGAGTCTTCTTAATAGAATTTCATATGAAATTCCATGACATAATTTCATGATAAAATCTTCAGATGAAGGCTTTTCTCATTCTACGGAATAGGATTTAATTCTACTAACTCTTGAAATTTCCTTGTCTATGTCCCGAGGTTATTTCCTTTTGTCATTAGATAGCGGAGTTCTTCTTTTATCTTCTCGATCATTTTCTAAGAAATATTTGAAATTCAATCAAGCGATCTTATGTATTTCTTTTATCTCAATGGGTTGAGTATAAAGAATTTACCAAGATAACTGACGAAGTGTTATCTTCTTATAGCAAGATTCATTTCTTAATTTCAAATATGATTACTATGATAGGAAACTAAATTGGCTCTTTAAATCCTACGGGTGATACTAATAGCATCTTTTCTTCCTTGGATATCAAAAACTAACTAGTCATCGAGTCTTCTTCCGGATAATACTTTTTATTGACAATTTGTAATTGCAGGATTCCAGCCACGTTATCGTCCATTCTTCGTCAAATACTTTTTAGGGTTTATAATAGAGGGAAAGAATAGAAATAATTCAGAATCTAAGGTATACTCATATCAGAAAATATTTGTCACATATGTATATGGATACATATAAATGCTTATCGAACACAAGGTATATCTTTTGGGTTTATTTGGTAGAGTATAGGGGAAACTAAATATGTTGATTATCATTCATATCTGAGGATAATAAATCTAACTATGAAACATAGTTCCAAAGTTTACAACGGATTTATAAAGATATGACTCATGCATAATCGTAACATAATTTGATAAGCAACCACTTCTCTTATATAATAGCCAAGCATACCATATATCTTCTTAAGTCTTTCTTCAAAATTGCGGGTTATATTCAACTGATAATTCGTATTATCATCAAAGATAACGGAAATTCCAAAAATATATACTTTGCCAAGTATATGTTTTCTTCTTGAATTAACGTAATTTAACTCATAATCATTTATGAGAAATCCAAGAAATAGGGGTTTCTTACTCCTCAAAAACAAAAATGAAATGACAAGATGAGGAACACGACTTTTATTTATTAACAAATTGTCTTGTTTAAACTTGCAGGACAAGCTTCTCTGTAAATATAAAAGTAAAGACATAAAGTTGAAAGTATTTACAACTTAATAGTCTAGTGTCTTCATCTTTCTCTCTTAAGTTCTTTGATGGCATCAAAAAGACTTCGTATATGGGCTCGATGTCTAATTTGAATGTCCTCAATGACTAACTCACGAGTAGAAATCTTCAGTCGAGCTTGAACAATCTCTTCATCGTGTATCATCTGTCTTCTCTACAACTTTGCTTTAGCTTCTTCAAAATCTCCTTCTAACTTTTCAAAATCTCGTTGTATAATTCTCCGGCCTTTCCTAAGACCTTCAACTTTATCTTCAAGATCTTCAATACGCTCGGGAGGAACTTCTTTCATATATGGTAGGACATCTATAAGTTGTTGTTCATAGGTATTTTTAGGTAAGTTTTTAGATATAGGTGATGGTTCATTAATAGGGTAAGGTGATGGAAAATTTAGTTGTCGAGGTGTAGAAGTTATTTCTTCATTATATGCTTGTATGACTTGCATATAGGGGTCATCATCAAAAGGAAAAATGGCTTTTGGGATTTTCTGATCTTTGGGTGTATTTTCTGAAGTATCATATGGATTATTCATCGGGAGAGTGGAAATATACTTTGGGAAGTTATCAAGAACACTTGTAGAATGATCTTCTTGAGAATCCGATAAGATGATAATAGGAGGGAGATAGGGATACCTATTTCTAGAGACGTCAATAAATCCTAACTTATTACTTACTCATAAGTACTTACACATAAACATGGTATCAATTACACATTGTTCTATAGGGTAGAATTCCTAGTATTGGTATAATATTACCTCGTTCTTGTAGCAGCACTGGCATTGGCACGAAGGACTTTCTTGAAATTATTTTAAAAGTAGTTATAGTCAAGATTTTAATTCTTGTTCTTTATAACCATGACTCTGAGTACCAATCTGTAACACCCCCATTTTATCTTTACACAGCGGAACATTGATCTAGGGTATTACTTCATAGAACACAAGTCATAATAATAGAAAATAACTCAAAAGAGTGATGAAATCAAATTTCTTTATATTTCATTGAAAAATCAGAGTTTTTTAACACCCCCAATTTACATTGCGCCGCGGAAATACACAGTTGGGGTGCTAAACATAAGTATTGTTGGAAATACGTTTTTAACGTATATTAGAAGTATCGGTCACTCCAACAATATTATTAAATGTTGTAGGCTCGTAGTTAGTAATTTACTTTATTTCTATTAATCACCTAGCCCATGGGAATGTCCATGGGTTGGAAGGCCCAAGCCCACTTAGGCTTGGGTATATAAACCCTTTCCTTTACATGGAAAGGGTGTTGGTTGTTTCATTTTCAATATAACTTACACATACTTTTCTCTCATCTCTCTCTCTAGTTTCTCTCTGTAGAAACAACAACCCTCTTGATAGATCATAGATTATCTTGATTTTACAATTGGTATCAAGAGCTATGGGGTGAAATAAAGTTGTCTTGATTTGTGTTCTTGATACTTTATTGGTTTCGTGAGTTTTCTTTTATTATAGATATCGAATCATCATATTTTTTCGCGTTTTGTGGTGTTTAGATAGTTCAAAATAGACTACATAGCCGTGGTAGTGATTTGTGATACTTGAATTGGTCAAAAACGCAAAATTTTTGGGTGTTTGGCATCATTTTTGGCTTAAAGTATCGGAAATCAACAAGTACATCCGAGATCCACAATTTTAGGAAGAATTCGCAATATCTGATTCGTATTGCGAAATTGTATCTCTGATTCATATTGCGAAATTGAATCATTTTTGCAACATTGCGACATTAAATCATTTTGCAACATTGCGACATTGAATCATTTTGCAACATTGCGACATTGAATCATTTGGCACAATTGCGAATTTGAATCCTTCTAAGTGCATTGCGGAATTGAATCAATCTCAGACATTGCGACATTGAATCCTTTTAGCACAATTGCGAAATTGAATCATTTTTAGCAAATTGCAAAATTGAATCCTTGGAAGCACATTGCGAAATTGAATTTTTTTAGCACTTTGAGAAATTTACACCTATATATTGCGGAATTATTCACTGTTAACATTGAGGAATTGTGTTACTTTGATTTGGACATTGCGGACTTGTTACTAATTTTTATTGGACTTAGGCATTATTTTTGAAGACTTCTCACCTCACTAATACAACTTTCACAACTTTATTTCATCGAACGATCAAAAGATAATCTTTTTTCTTCAAGTGATAAAAAATGAATCCTCATTCATTTATGCCAACAATGGCATCGCTTACCGATATTTCGATCATCTCGGGTACCGATACTCGCCCACCGTTGCTCATCAAAGACTTATTTGAATCATGGAAAGGTCGCATGAAAACTTACATCATGGGTAAACCCAATGGTAGACTTATGCTTCAATCCATTGAAAAAGGTCCACTCGATTAGGGAGAAGTTACTGTCAACAATGTGACGCGGCCAAGGTTGTATCATGAGTTACTGGATGCTAACAAACTCATTGCCTATGCAGATGAAAGGGCCGTTCAGACAATACTTCAAGCTCTTCCACCCGATATCTATCGAATGGTAAGTGAACACACAGTGGTAAAGGATCTTCGGGATCGCTTATCTGTTTTGTTACAAGGGACTTCACAAACTAAGCAGGAACGAGAGTGTCAATTATATGATTTTTTTTTATAGATTCACATACATTCCAGGGGAAACACTTCATGACTACTACTGGCGTTTTACCACTTTGATGAATGATATGAACGTGTATAATCTAAGGATTGCTCAGTTTCAACTAAACACCAAGTTCTTGAACACGTTACCTCAAGAGTGGAGTCAATATGTCACTGATGTTAAAATGATTCGAGATTTGCACAATTCAAATTTAGATCAACTCTATTCTTTCTTGCAGCAACACGAGAAGCACGTAATCCAAAAACGCATCTCTCAGGGATCTTATCAAGAACCATTGGCATTAATGGCAAATCAGCCAACATTGTCATATCACAACTCTCCGTTTGTTTTGGGACACCAATCTTCCTATCAACCGTTGTATCAAAATCCAATCTTTCCACAGTATTCAATCTTGCCACAACCACCTACATCTTATCAGCAACAATACAAGTAACCAGCAACATCATCACAAGGAGATTCACATCATCTACCTTATGCATCACAACCATATTCACCTTATCAACCTCCATCAAACCCTTCCATCACCTTTCAACAACACGAGGCTCCTCAACCCCATTACTCACAACATGTTAGTGCTCCTTTAAATCAGTTTGTAGCTCAACCAGCACCAGTATTCTATTGTGAGTATGAAATTCCATTCCCTGAGTTTAGACAAGGGGGTAATCCTACTGATATACTTGCTCAAATGTCTGCTTACATCACTCAAGCGTTGAACAAACGAGGTTACAGAGGACCATCTCCAACAAACAATCAGTTGAGGAGCTCTTCTAACTCTCGACAACAAGCTACAATTCAAGATGGCAGAGTAACGATGCAACCACTTCAGGGGAGACCAAGTTCATCTAATGTTGTTGCACGTCCATCTAACACTACTGCTACAAGGGGTAATAACACTGTCAAAATGAAGATGATCATATGTTATAACTACAAAGGGGAAGGGCACATGGCTCGAGAGTGTAAGCAGCCCAAGAGGAAAATGGATAGCACATGGTTTCAGGAGAATATCTACTTGGTGAATGCTCAAGCCCAAGGACGTGAGCTCGATGAAGAAGAGTTAGCATTTCTCGCAGATCTAGGAGTTGCGGACACTGACGGTCTCACAACAGCCATCACAAACAATGCCGCATATCAATGTGATGATCTTGATGCTTACGACTCTGACTGTGATGATCTCAACACCGCCAAGGCGGCTCTCATGGCAAATCTTTCACTTTATGGAGCTGACACAATTTCTGAGGTACCAAATACTGCCAATGCTACTAGTATTGTACCTTATCAAGTTGAGCAAGTGTCTGAGTATCCGGAACAGCCTCCAGTGGTTAGTAGCTCAAACGAGGAGACAAACAATGATAGCAATATCAATGCAAGTTCCCAGACTTTGAGTGAAACACAACCGAAAGCTATTACGTCTACAAATTCGTTTGCTCAACAAGATCTGGTCATGGTGTCGGCATCTATGCTTGGCCAAATGAATAATGCGGTACTTGAAACCCTTAGTGTTAATCAACCATTATCTGCTGAGCTTGCTTTGTATAAGGAAAAGGTTAAACCTTAGAATTAACTCCAGTGACCACTACCTTAACCAATCCTAAATTTGATAGGTTTAGGAAAGTCCAAATGGATAATTTGCTAGAAATTGAGAGTTTAAGAGCAAATCTTTCAAAAGAAGTTAAAGAAAAAGAGTCAGTCGTTAATAATTTTCAAAAACTACAAACGGATTTCAAAGTTCTCGAGTCTAAAAGGGTTGAAACGAAAATTAAGGCGTCTGAGAAAGTTAAAAAGACTGAAGTTTTGCTTTTAAAACAATACTCCGCTTCACATTTAGTACACTTGTTTCATTCTTCTTTTAAGGAATTCACTCTATCGCATCTAATAGACCTATCACCTAACCCGGGGTATGCAAAGCAAGTATTTAATCACAACCCACGACTTTATGATGCTACAAAGTTAGGAATTGTCTTAGATCCGATTGTGTTTTCAAATGAATCTGAGAGTATGTCACTACATGAAGAGAATCGGTCAAAAGTAATTTTTACATATCCTAAGTATGATTATGCACAACTTAATGGAACGTATGCAAAAATAGATCTTATAATTTGATTTAATATGCAAAAAGAATTTATCCATACACCAGCTTACATGCCTACTAGAGAAAGCCTTAGTATACTTCCTACACTTGTTAATTCGGACGAACCTAAGGAAATTCCTAAGAATCTTCCACCGGTAAGTACGGTATTGCTAAGCTTGGAAGAGATTCAGCGATACCTAACCGGATTTGACAAGGTCATCCAGGAATGTACTACTTCAACGGCTCAAACCGCTGGAGAGAATGGGCTTTCGAACACATGAAAACGGTGATTGAGAAAGAGATCGTTCCGTTTGTAGACAATATTAAAGAGGGATTTTTAGATCTCGGGGATAATCTTAGTTTCGAAATGGGTGAAGTTCGAAAAGTTTTTTATGAAATGGATGATGCTTATGAGCAACATTTAATTGAGAAAGAAAAGATTTTGTCCGAATATGACCGATTCTTAGAACATATAGTGTCTCTCGAAGTGATGCAAGTTGTTACTATTGAATTTGCTTTTGTGATGACATCTGCTATGAATAAATGTGATGATGTGCATGAAATATCTGTGAATATTGTTGAACTTGTAAATAATGTAGATAATCATTCTTGTCATGAATCTAACGCTGAATTTTTAAAGCTTCAAGATTCTTATAACTCACTTTCAAAACATTTTGATGAGCTTCAACAACATTGTATATCTCTTGAAATTGAAAATAAATCTAAAAATGAAAGTCTTTCAAAAACAAATTATTGTGAAAACTCCGTTGAGACTAGTGACAAGATGATTCAGGTGGTTGAGGCATTAGAGGAAGAAATTATGAGACTTAAGAGAGAATCCGTAGCAGAGAAATTGGAACTCGAGGCTGTAGAGATTAAAAATCATGCCCTAGAAGATAGAATTACTTCTATGCTAGGGGAGTTTGATAAAGTAAAGTAGGGTTTTTCACAAATTTATGGTTCGTTAGAAGAACGCTTCGCTTTTAATGCGACAGAGCAAAAGTCACTGTAACATCCCGCCTATTCAGACTACAATATTGTCTGCTTTGCCCGCAGGCTCACGACTTTGCTTTGTGGCCCTCTTGTAAGTACTTCCTGGCTGGTCACCCAACCTAGCACTACTCTGACATGAGCACGCTTAAATGCCAGTTCCTAAGAACCCCACTTGCAGTAGACCACAAAACGCTTTGTGCCATGAGAAGGCGGCTGTTATCTTATGAACCATGGATCTCTCCTGGCCACAGCCGATGTGGGATTTGCCTGGGGTGTCACAATCACCCCCCCCCCCCCCCCTTCGGGACTCATCGTCCTCGATGAGGTTTGCCCCACCATCCCGAACGGCTCAACCTGGCTCTGATACCACTTGTAACATCCCGCCTACTCAGACTACATTAATGTCCGCTTTGCCGGCAGGCTCACGGCTTTGCTTTGTGGCCCTCTTGTAAGTACTTCCCGGCTGGTCACCCAACCTAGTACTACTCTGACATGAGCACGCTTAACTTCTAGTTCCTAAGAACCCCACTTGCAGTAGACCACAAAACGCGTTGTGTCATGAGAAGGCGACTGTTATCTTATGAACCATGGATCTCTCCTGGCCACAGCCGATGTGGGATTTGCCTTGGGTGTCACAGTCACTCGTTGACCAACTGAACCATAAGTGTGAGGAAATCTCTGACTTACATATTCAACTCATAGACAAAAACATGGTTTTGGATGAATTAAAGGAGACACTTCAACTCAAAGGACAAGAAGGTGTTGATAATCCAACTACAATCCCTGCCCCGACCTCTAGTGCTCCAAAAACCAACAAGGTGGTGATCACTAAGAACCCCTACATATAAGTTATATATGGAGCATGTAGTTAAGCACGCGGATCTTGCTAGGGATGTGGTAGATGATCTCTATGAAATTGATCCTAGGAATAGTCACTATTACCATGCTCAGGCTTACATTGAGAGGGTACAACAATGCTTAGAGCACTTGAAGTACATAGGACAACCGGGTTCTGCACCACTTAAACAACAAACCACCACCATTGCCATGACTCCATTCAATAAGAATCCAGGATCTAAGCCTATATTAAACACACCCATTAAGGCTAAATCAAAATCTGTCACTAATGTTCCCTTGGCTTCTACAGGAGTAATTATGTCTACTAAGGCTAAAGGATCTCAAGACAAGAAAGATAGGATCAAGCCTTCCACTAGTAGGACTGCAAAGAAGAAAGTAGAAGTTCACCCTAGGAAAGTTATTTCAGTTTCAAATAAAAATAATCATGTACCTAAGACAAAAGGATCTGCCTCTATGCAGACGCCTAAGCAAAATGTGAATTATAATTTGCGATGTTGGAATTGTAATGAATGCGTGTTTTCTCAGCATCATGATTTATGCCTTGTTGATCACGTGAATGAAATGTATGCTATTAGGAACAACCTTGAATGGACTCCAACGGGGAAGAAATTCACCCAAGTTGGTTGGCAATGGAAACCTACTGGTAGGACCTTCACTGCTAATGGAACTACGTGCCCTTTAACTAGGATCACATCTACGGAAGTTAGGTCTCAACGTCCTTTAAATAGGAACTCTAGCGCTAAAAAATGGAAAAAGCGCCCTTTAACTAGGTCTGCCCCCACTATTGTGCCTACCAGTGAAGAAGTACCTCAGGATCTTAGACAACTAGAATCTAAGCCAACATCTAGGAAGCAAATTTGGAATCCTAAGAACTCTTCTGATAGCAAATCTAAGATAACTATATATGTACCTGCTAACACAGGGGAACTTCTAGATTCCGATACATCATCATTGTCTGGTGATATTTTCAGGTGGTCCAAATCATCCTCTGGTACTTGGACTCTGGATGCTCAAAGCATATGACCGGAGACCGCTCGATGCTCAGAAATTTTGTCAGCAAGTTTCTAGGAACGGTTAAATTCGGCAACGACCAGATTGCGAAGATCATGGGTTATGGTGAATACCAATTTGTGAATGTTACGATTTAAAGGGTATATTATGTGGAGGGACTTGGTCACAATTTATTTTCAGTGGGACAATTTTGCGATTCAAACCTTGAGGTTGCTTTTCGACAACATACTTGTTTTATTCGCGATCTTGTAGGAAATGAATTGTTAAAAGGTTCTCGAGGGGATAATCTCTACACACTGTCCATTCAAAACATGATGGTCGCCTCTCCTGTATGCCTTCTTTCCAAAGAATCTAAGACCAAGTCATGGTTGTGGCATCGCCGGTTATCTCATCTTAACTTTGATGCTATAAACCATTTGGCTAAAAATGAACTTGTTCGTGGTCTTCCAAAACTTAAGTTCGACAAGGATCATTTATGTTCCGCGTGTTCTTTCGGGAAAAGTACCAAGAAATCATACAAACCTAAAGCTGAAGACACCAACCAAGAACTACTATATCTTTTGCACATGGATCTTTGCGGGCCAATGCGTACGGCTAGTGTGAGTGGTAGAAAATACATCCTCGTCATGGTGGATGATTTCTCAAGGTTTACATGGGTAAAGTTTTTAGTATCCAAGGATCAAGCACCAAATTATATTATTACTTTTTTAAAGATGATCCAAGTACGTCTTATGCTACTGTTCGCCGCATTCGCACGGATAATGGAACTGAGTTCGTTAATCAAACTCTACGAGACTGTTATGAAGAGTTCGGTATTTCACATGAAACTTATGTTGCTCGCACTCCACAACAAAACGGTGTCGTGGAAAGACGTAATCGTACACTAATGGAAGCTGCTAGAACTATGTTGATTTATGCGAATGCTCCTTTATTCTTATGGGATGAAGCAGTGGCAACCGCATGTTATACCCAAAACCGCTCTATCATTCGTAAGCACCATGGAAAAACTCCATATGAGCTACTTCATAGACATAAACCTGATATTTTATTTCTTCATGTGTTTGGTGCACTGTGTTATCCAAATACAACTAGTGAGAATCTGGGCAAACTTCAACCGAAGGCTGATATTGGAATTTTCATTGGTTACTCACCCGTAAAGAAAGCTTACCGAATTTATAACTGTCGTCTTGGCAAGATAGTAGAAACTTTGTATGCCGATTTTGATGAGCTGACAGCGATGGCTTCTGAGCAACACAGCTCTGAACCCGCGCTTCATGAGATGGGAACCAGTACAATTAGTTCCGGATTAACTCCCAACAATCCTACTTCTCCATCATTTACACCACCTACAAGGCCCGAGTGGGATAAGTTATTTCAACCTATGTTTGATGAATTCTTTGATCCACCTAGTGATGATTCTCCAGCACCTGCAGCAGTAGCTCTGATTCGCAAAGTTTTTGCTTAAGATAATGGAAATCAGTCTGAGGCATCTACTGTCACTATTGAACTAGATGTCCCATCCCCCACCAATTCACAAACTACACCTGAATCATCACCCTCACTCGTTCCTAATGATATTGAAGAGGATCACTATGATCACGATTTGGAAATTTCTCACTTACAAGAGCTTCCTTTCTTTGGTTCACAAATACTTGAAAACCCTAACGGGGCGTCTACCTTAGAGGAAGCTCCTACAATCGTTCACTCCCGACCACCACCGATTGAAAATCACAACCCCAAATGGAAAAAGGATCACCCAATCCGAAATATTATTGGTGACATCGATCGACCAGTCTTACCACGCCACCAACTCCAAGAACATGCATTATATTGCTACTTTGATGCATTTCTTTCCGACATTGAACCTAAAAATTGGCAACAAGCTATGACACAATCATCTTGGATTGAAGCCATGCAAGAGGAACTTAATGAATTTCAACGTCTTGAAGTGTGGGAATTAGTTCCTTTACCCAACAACATTGAAATCCTTAAATGTTGTGGGTATATAAGGCTAAACTCGATGAGTTAGGTGGAGTGTTAAAGAACAAAGCTAGATTGGTTTCTAGAGGTTACAAACAAGATTTGGGTATTGACTTTGAAGAATCCTTTGCTCCTGTTGCACGATTGGAGGCGAGTAAACTATTCCTTGCCTATGTTGCTCACATGAACATGATGGTCTACCAAATGGATGTTAAGACAGCATTTCTTAATGGTGAATTAAGGGAAGATGTCTACGTAAGCCAACCGAATGGATTCGTCAACTCGAAGTATCCTAATCACGTGTACAAGCTCAAGAAGGCTCTTTAAGGGTTGAAACAAGCTCCACGCGCGTGCTACGATCTCCTATCGTCTTATCTCATCTCGAAAGGCTTCTCCAAAGGCAAAGTGGACCCAACATTGTTTATTCTCAAGGAGGACAACGACAAGATATTGGTACAAATTTATGTTGACGATATAATATTTGCTACCACTACTCAAAGACTGTCTAACCATTTTGAGAAACTTATGTCCACACGTTTTAAGATGTCGATGATGGGAAAATTTTCATTTTTCTTAGGGTTGCAAATTTCTCAAAATCCCAGAGGCATCTTCATTAATCAATCCAAATTTGCTCTTGAATCATTAAAGAAGTATCATTTTGAAAATTGTGACCCCGTGGATACTCCAATGGTGGAGAGATCCAAGTTAGATGAGGATAGGGATGGGATAGCTGTCGATCCTAAACTTTACCATGGAATGATTGGCACCCTTCTTTATTTGACTGCTAGCAGGCCTGATTTGTAATTTTCTATATGTATGTGTGCCGGGTATCAGGCTCGGCCTATCGAAAAGCACTTACATGTTGTGAAAAGGATCTTTCGTTATCTTAAAGGAACACTTCATCGTGGTCTGTGGTATCCGAAGGATTCCTCTATTGCACTAACATCATATGCGGATGCGGATTATGCTGGGTGTCAAGATTTTCGATGTAGCACTTCTGGCAGTGTGCAACTTCTTGGAGATAGACTTGTTAGTTGGGCATCCAAAAGGCAGAAAAGTGTTGTGATATCAAGTACAGAGGTTGAATACATTGCTATGTCCGGTTGTTGTGCTTAAGTTCTTTGGATGAGATCACAATTAACTGACTACGGTCTTGGATTCAACAAAATCCCGATGTACTGTGATAACAAAAGTGCAATTTCCCTTTGCTGCAACTACGTTCAACATTCCCGGGCGAAGCACATTGACATACGCTACCACTTCATCAAAGAGCAAGTGGAAAATGGAGTGATCGAACTGTATTTTGTCAACACTGAGTATCAGCTGGCGGATATATTCACAAAGTCCTTAGATCGAGGACGTATCGACTTTCTGATCGAAAAGCTAGGCATGAAATCATTCTCACCAACGACACTTAAGGAGTTGGCAGAAGAATCTGTAGAATAGTGGTGGTAAACTATTCTAGAGTATCCTTTTATCGTGATCTTGTATATTATCGTACATATTTAAACCACCAAAAGAAAAATACAAAATATAAAACATACAAAAACCATAAAAAAATCAAGAAAATCCAAAAATATTTTTCATCGGGCATGTCTTTTAGAACGGTAATATTTACGGCCTTAGAAATCTCGATTAAAATTGACATGGCGCCATAAATAGAGTCCGTATAAAAGTTGTACATATTTAAAACATGCCCATATGGCTTGTAGTAATTTCAAACGGCAACCCGATTTTCGCATTAAAGTCACGTATTTCTTACGAAAACGTTGACTCACAACGGGAATTAATTTTTTCGGGTATGATTTACTTTCAAATCATACAAAGGATCAAGTTTACTTTATAACTTGGTCTAACACAAATTCGTGTACGTTTCAGTGCATTTGTTTGTAAAAATAAGAGAAATCTTATTGCCACCATAATCGTTTCACAAACATAAAACCGGCAAATGTATTCAAGGGTATTTGCTTCCTTAAAACAATGACTACTGCTCATTCTAAAAAGAAACTCGGTTTTCAACGGATTTCAAGAAAAATCAAACGGTTGTTATGCTAAATGGATACTTTATGTGCTATTTGATCTACGTGATATTTGGATATGTTGTTTGTGTGTCGTGGATGCATTACTTGCTTGTTGTTTGGGGGTGTAGTTAACGAGCGTTAAAGTTTGGAGTGATTACGCTTTAATTATGAATAATAAAAAAGGATGCCAAAAAGTTAAACTTGGAGGGGGTGTGTGATAATTTTTTAAAACTCTTTGACTTGGTCAACCCCTCACCCCCGTTCTCCATTCTTCTGTCTTTTTCTTTTTCGTAACAAATCCAAAAAACCCTCCCAAGCTGCCATTGATTCACTTTCACACGTCTGCTTGTTCAAAGATCTAGGATTTAATCTTATAAGGTATTTGTTTATTGCTTGTTTAAATCATGTATTAAATCTTAATCCATATTCACTTAATTAATCCACCCCGATTACCAGTTCTGTAAAACCCGCATGCTTTTACCATGAATAGTACCCATTAGATCGTACGTACTAGATTAAAACTTTCCTTTTATAGTATGATTACGTTCACGTGTTGGAATTTTTACGTATTACGTACGTGTTAGAACACGATAAGTATTTGTTACGTACGAACACACATTATTTAAACAGTAATTAATCACGAACCTGCGATCATGAAATCATGAACGTAAATTAATCACGAGCTAATATTAATTACGTATATATATTTATTACGAACACGGATAAATATATTAGGTCACGATCGACAACTAATTAAATCACGTAAACTACGTAGCACGGAATCACGAACATTTAAACAATTATTATTATTACGTATATTTAAAATAACACGACAAGTAATTACGTAATTAATATTACGTTAAACACACATGTGAATAACTGTGAAATTCACGACATTTTAAATATACGAACACGAGTACGTTTTACTAAATAATTAATACCAACGATAAGGAAAAGTTAAGGTCCGTTTTAGACAAACAAGAAAAGAAGTGGGACTTGGGCCGAAGGCCCAAGTGTTTTTTGGTTTTGGGCCGTGTAAACAAAATAAGACGGGGGGGGGGGGGTTGTTTTCCTTTTGTCGACACAAATACCACAAACCATGAAACCCTAAAAGATATTAAACAGCCGTTTGTTTTTTTTCTCTTGTCCCTCTTTACTGCCGTCGATCTACACCAAAAGGAAACAAGGAACCAACGTAATTTTATGAAGAAGATCAAGGAATGCAATTGTTTTGATAAGCTAAACCCTAAAACAAGGTAAACCCTAATTTCATTCTATTTTGATTTTTATTTGATTATTTTGATCACGAATCCGTTTTATGTGATCAAAAACATGTTAAAAATGAAGTAATCATAAAGGGGGTTCGTTTGTGGGGTTGTTGTGGTCGTTTGGCACGCAAACCGAGACCCTTCATGGTCTCGGTGATGGTTTCTGACCACCAGCCGCAACCCTATTGGGTGATGGCTGGGTTTTGCTCTAACAGTGGCAACGACGGCCTAGCAGGGGGAACCAATGGCTGCGGCCAGTGGTGAAGTCAACCTGTCAGTGGGAACCGGGGGCCTAAACTAGCAGGGGGAAACGCAAAACTGCCAGGGGGAACTGGCAGTTAAGGGGGTGTTTGGTTTATTGTTTAAGGACAGAAATTAAGGGGCTGTTTGGTTCGGTTTACATTTAAAACAACACGGGTTTTCACGGTTTGGTTTTCGACACGTTTTCATAAAATAATACACGGGTTCGGGGTATTATTTTTACGAGTTTAATTAGCTTGACATGTATATTAATTACGAGACAATTAGACTAATAAATCATGACTTATTATTACAAGATTAATTAAATTAATTTAACATGCTATATAACTAATTTAATTAGAACATGGACTTAGGTTTATTATTATAAATTAATAGTACATGATTTAACCTAAGTATTTTTATTTATTTAATTTAGACTATAGTAATTAATTAATTATTAAACCATGACTTATAATTAATTAATTATCATGACTTAGGTTAATTATTTTACTATTAATACATAGTTAAATCTAAGTATTTTAATCATGAAAATTTGACTAAGTAATTAATTAATTATTAAAAACTATGGCCTATAATTAATTAATTCTCATGACTTAGGTTATATTAATATAATTGATAATATATGTTTTAACCTAAGTATTCATATCTTTATTTAATTAAATCACATTATATTTAATTAAATGCTTTAACCTATAGTTTATTTAAAATACATGGAATAATTAATAAACTATACTTTATAACTACATGACTTAGAATAATAAACGAAAAACACTTAAGCTTATATATTTAGCTTATTTAACCAGCTTATTTCTGTTTATGAAAACTTTCTATTTTTAGAAACTTATTTAATTAAGGCGGCTAATCTATTTATGGAAACTTTCTATTTTTAGAAAGTTATCTATTTTAAGCAGTAATTCTATTTTTGGAAACTTTCTATTTTTGGAAACTTTCTATTTTTGGTAACTTTCTATTTTTGGAAACTTTCTATTTTAGGAAACCTGCTATTTTTAGAAAGTTACTTATTATTACACAGCAAGTATAATAATACATGAAATAAAAGTAATACTTAATCAGAATAGGCAGGATATAAGATAAATACAGTATAAAGCTTAAAACAGTAAAACATGACATGAACGTATAAAATAAGCTAAGACATAACATTAAACCAGTTACATATTCAGTAATTAGATACTTATACACATATGTATTTATGTAGCATTAGTGATACCGAAGTAGGACTCTCTTCCGTTCGTTTTCTTCGTTCACTGGACATAAGGTACGGATTTCCGTCCTTTCAGTATGGACATTCTTTCTTTAATAGGATTTCCCCGTATGCAGCCAACTGTTTTCTCGTAGTACAAGTTTATAGGTTTGATTTGCTTATGTTTAATTTAGAATACCTATAGCCATATACATGCATGACCAGTTTCACCTAGTTATGGAGGTACCATAACCATAACATTAGAGGCACTGGTGTTATGACTTCCCCACGGCGGAGTGATTGCTCGTGGCGTCCCTTCAGCTTTTGGCCATATTATTATATTTATCATGTGGGGCGTATGGGTGCATCCTAGTTACATATTTTCAGCAAGATTACTCAGTGTGAATGTGGTGTGTGCCTTGCATCCTTCACAAGGAGTTGATCCATCCTACCCAAGACCAGCATATTAAATTAGATGCAGCCCCTCTAATTTGCATGATGAGGTCACCCCTCCAAGTATTCATGCACGGTAGATTTTCATGACCTATATTGGCTAATGGTAAAATATGTTAAACAGTTTTCATAAGATAAACATAAGGCTTTTCAAACTATAAAACCAGTTTTATGAACATGTTCCAGGTTTTCCAGGACTTATACATTTCCGTTTCTGTTAAGTCTTTATTATGTTTTAGTCATTTATACTATGTCTATATCCGTGCACTGAGCGTTTTGCTCAGCCGTTACTTTGCTTTCCATGTCCCAAAACGGCAGGTACCCTAGGAAAGACTCGTGCATTTGGAGGACGTGCATAGGATGGAAGCTGCTAGAGACTTATTTTCCTTTTGCCTTCATATACTTATGCTTGTTTAGTCTTTCATTCATTTCTTTTACTTTATTATGTTTTGGGCTTATGTTTGGGAACCGATGTTTGATTCCGGTTTACCCTATGGTCATGTAATATTTTAGACATTTATCCTTGTATGCTTTGATGACACGCCAAAATTACGCGTGACATTCCATCTATCAAAATAGGGTGTTACAATTATGGTATCAGAGCCAAGGCTTCGACCTGTAGGCTCTAGAACTTGACCTGTGACTAGTGGGTAGTCACCAGGAGCTTCCTAAGCCAACGTTTGTTATACCACGTATTGATGTTTTCAGCGCATTGTTGTTTTAACCATGATGTTTTCAGCACCTTGAGGTTTTAACCTTGATGTTTTCATCGATAATGTTTTACTAATATGGATGGACAACCGTCATTCATATTTAGTTATGTGTCATTGTTTCATGCATAATGTTCCTCGAGAACTGTGGCTATGTGGACTGAACCCCAGTAGTTCATAATTAGTCACATAAATTTTTTTTTTCTGATAAGTTTTGACATATGAGTTTCATTTATTTATGTTTCATGTATCATTGTTGCAGGAATTATGACTAAGTAATGGTTGGTACAGGACTGGCCCTATTTAGTCGCATGTGCTTTTATCGAAACTTTTAATTTTGGGACCGACCCATAGGCGTCCCCTCGCCATGTCTTTTGTTTTGGGACCGACCCATAGGCGTCCCATCGCACATATAAAGGTTTTTATGAACTACATTACGCATTCATGCATTGTTTTTCATGCATAAAATTTTTCTCATGATTTATTGGCATAAATTTTTTTTTCATGTCCCCTCATAAGTTACTATGTTTTTATGTCAAGTATGTTTTCATACTGTCATGGTTAACTTCAGTTTCATGCTGATTATGTTATACACTCCTTCATGTTAAATCGTTTCATGTTTCTTCATGATAATTCCGTCTTCATGTGGATTACGTCTTACGCCTCTTTTGTTATTATGCCTTCATGCAAGACATTGTTGGATTTCATTGAATTCTGCTCTCATGACTGTCATGGTTGGTTTTCATTGATCATGCTGTCAGGCAAATCATCGTTGAATTTTGTGTAACCACACTTTAACGTTTCTCGATATAACCAAAATGATGTCTATGCTAATACTGCCAGGTTATCATGATGGTTTTCCTAACCGTTTAACCGATATACTTTCCTTAAATCATAACAAATGATTGACCCTATACCGATCATTTCATGTGCATTCAACGTGTACTCCATGTACCGTGTTCCATGTGTATTACACGTACCTAAATCCACGTGTATTTCACTTGCAATACTTCACGAGTATTCGCTAGTCGATTCTGAATCATCTCAGGCATATGTCCACTTGCTGATATTCTACAAGATTGTTGATGCCGCTCATAGCTTGGAGACGTTACTAGGGTTGATGTTGCTGATGTTTGGAGACGCTACGGGATGCTGATGCTGTTCACAACCTGGAGATCTTACAAGACGAAGACAAAGGCGTTAGATCAAAGCGATCGGACGAGAAGATGCTTCACCATCAGACGATTTTCATCAATCATTCTCCCTAATTCTTAGTTACATGTCACACGTCATTCAGTTGTCGTTTCAGTCATATGAGTGCAAACCGGTACCAGTCGGCCACTCAGCTGAATAGTTACATGAATCACGATCATGAGAATGACCATCATGGAACTGACAGACAGGATGATAGTAACCACTACTATGACAATAACTATCCCAGAAATCGCAACCGAGGCTCCGACCGCGGACGTGACCAGACATACAAACGATCAGTAGTTCAACCGATCCGCCAATTCTGGCATAATAACCTAATATCATGGTTCTATTTGTTTCACGACTCGAGACACATGTCAAGACATCAGTCAAGACACATGTCTCACATATACTTTCTGAAGACACATGTCAAGACACCAGTCAAGACATATGTCATGCTTATAGTTCCAAGACACGAGTCAAGACACATGACCTCACGTCCAACTATGGAACATTTCTAAGAAATTCAGGGTACCCTCCAAGGGTATATCCATTTTGTTGTGCCATGTATTAATCAGGCCACAAGAATTTCAATACCATTACTGGCGCATCAGTGAGAACTGTCACGTTGCCGATGTCACTTTCATTTCTTTCACCATATTTCATATAGTCATGACCATGAAGGACGCCTTTCGTATTCCTACCTATACGAAGGTTTTCCTTCAGCTTAATGATGAGATCCAAGCTGCTAACCCATTTCCTCGGACAGACACGAGATGAATTTTATCCTAATTATGGACTATGAACAGCACACCATGCTACAATTCATAATTATGTACAGTAATGTTCAGGCTCCTGAATACATTCAGCTTGATTTTCCATCAGGAAAATCTGTACATATCATTTATGCTTTACAAGCACGTGCTTGGTTAGCCATGACTATTATATATTCCAAAATCTTCCCATACATTCCAAAAGAACCTACAAGGAGAAGGACGGTACCATGAGATTATGTGTCGACTACAGTCGATTTATACAAATCACCATTCATGACCGTCATTCTCCTCCACGTATTGACAACATGTCCAATCGACCTTATAGTGATAATCACTTTTCCAAGATTGAACTCATGATCATGCTGCCAACAATGACGAGTGAAAGAGCAGGACATGTCCATGACTGCTATTCGTACACAACTCGGTCATGCTAGATTTATGATTTTGAATTAGTCTCATCGATGCTCCAACGGCATTATAAGAATGAGTTTACATGAACTCATAGCAAATTCATCAGTGTTTTCATTGAGGATAACCTGATTTCCTCTAAGCCTAGAGAAGAACAGGAAGACCATATCTGCACTATATTGCAAATTCTATGACAAGAGAAATTTTACCCTGGAAATTTTTTCCAATATCAATTCTGTTTGATTACAGTGACACGTTGAATCACATGGGTTTCTACGATTAATCTTACCATGACTCAGCTTATACGTAAAGGAGAGAACCCTACACTACATTAGGTGTTCTAGGAAATCCTACGCTAGGAGAAGTCTAGATTCAAAGACTCAGAGTTTCGCAAACTTCTATGTCTCAAGTTCTACGAAGAAAGATACAGTTACGTTCATATCTAGGTACCTGACATACCAACAGGTTAAGATAGGACACCAACAAACTGGGATGTGTTCATCATCTCAAATTGTGAATTAAAATGGGACAAGATCTCCACGGATTTTGGTTACCAGATTAACGCAAACTCAGAAGAAGCATGATGCTATTTGGGTTATTGCGAATAGTTTGATCAAGTCTGCAGAATCCTTACATCCGCAAGGATTTCAGAACCAACAAATTGATCGGACATGTTCCAGCCAAGGCTCATCCGATCACTTGGCAATCCCTCAGTTATCGGGTCAAACGAATATTCATAATTGTGCTCCTTATTTACCTCACGTCCTTGTTCTAATTTCATGACTTGCTTTCGCTCTCGCGTTCATGACACTATTCACGTTTATGATGGTATATTGGCTTATGACTTTACGTTCATTTTTCTCATTCTGGGAGTTTTGCAAGAACTTGAGAGACCAGACCCAAGTTTAGTATAGCTCTCCATCATCAGATAGACGTTTCACGTCATATTCCACGTCTCACCTTGTAGCGTTTGGCGTTACCGCCATTATATTCTATGTTCACGATATGTTTCACATGTCATGTTCATTCCACGTTCCTCATATCATGATCAAAATATGTTACACGTATCATGGATCACGATATGTTTACTCATACTACACTCGCCATATCTCCACGTAGCACGTTCAAAAATTTTCACGTATCACGTTCAAAATTTTTTACGTACTACGTTTCTTTATGTCTCGCGCATCGTTTCCAATTATCAGTTAAGTCAGATTGGCTTGCATCGTAACGTCTCATTTACCCTTGCACGTTAACTCTTATTTTTTTTCCTCGATCGAATTTAGGGGATCTACCTTCCGTTGATAACCAACAATTTCTTCGTATTCCAAGTCAAGGTCAGGAGGACCAAGATTTAGCATTAGTGTCAAGATCTTATGAAGGAACCGTTCCAAGAGGGAGGCCACATGGAAACGGACAAGTTCATCCGGACTTTTATCCGTTTTTCTCTTATCAACTAGATATGTCCTTTCAGTCACGTCACGTTCCATGTCCTTTCAAGACATGTCACGTTCCGCGTTTCTTCTGCCAGGAAACCCGCACGTTCATTTATCTTACATACCCTCTCAGTTTGATTCGGGTATGTTTCTCTTTCAGTTTACGTTATCTATAATTCGGGGACGAATTATTCTTTTTAGGGGGAAGAGTTGTAAAACCCGCATGCTTTTACCATGAATAGTACCCATTAGATCGTACGTACTAGATTAAAACTTTCCTTTTATAGTATGATTACGTTCACGTGTTGGAATTTTTACATATTATGTATGTGTTAGAACACGATAAGTATTTATTACGTACGAACACACCATAATTATGTAAACAATAATTAATCATGAACCTGCGATCAGGAAATCATGAACGTAAATTAATCACGAGCTAATATTAATTACGTATATATATTTATTACGAACACGAATAAATATATTAGGTCACGACCGACAACTAATTAAATCACATAAACTACGTAGCACGTAATCACGAACATTTAAACGATTATTATTATTACGTATATTTAAAATAACACGACAAGTAATTACGTAATTAATATTACATTAAACACGCATGAGAATAACTGTGAAATTCACGACATTTTAAATATACGAACACGCGTACGTTTTACTAAATAATTAATACCAACGATAGGGAAAAGTTAAGGGCCGTTTTAGACAAACAAGAAAAGAAGTGGGACTTGGGCCCAAGGCCCAAGTGTTTTTTGGTTTTTGGCCGTGTAAACAAAATAAGACGGGGGGGGGGGGGGGGGGGTTGTTTTCCTTTTGTCGACACAAACACACAAACCATGAAACCCTAAAAGATATTAAACAGCCGTTTGTTTTTTTTTCTTGTCCCTCTTTACTGCCGTCGATCTACACCAAAAGGAAACAAGGAACCAACGTGATTTTATCAAGAATATCAAGGAATGAAATTGTTTTGATAACCTAAACCCTAAAACAAGGTAAACCCTAATTTCATTCTATTTTGATTTTTCTTTGATTATTTTGATCACGAATCCGTTTTATGTGATCAAAAACATGTTAAAAAGGAAGTAATCATAAAGAGGGTTCGTTTGTGGGGTTGTTGTGGTCGTTTGGCACGCAAACCGAGACCCTTCATGGTCTCGGTGATGGTTTCTGACCACCAGCCGCAACCCTATTGGGTGCTGGCTGGGTTTTGCTCTAACAGTGGCAATGACGGCCTAGCAGGGGGAACCACTGGCTGCGGCCAGTGGTGAAGTCAGCCTGTTAGTGGGAACCGGGGGCCTAAACTAGCAGGGGGAAACGCAAAACTGCCAGGGGGAACTGGCAGTTAAGGGGGTGTTTGGTTTATGGTTTAAGGACAGAAATTAAGGGGCTGTTTGGTTCGGTTTATGTTTAAAACAACACGGGTTTTCACGGTTTGGTTTTTGACACGTTTTCATGTAATAATACACGGGTTCGGGGTATTATTTTTACGAGTTTAATTAGCTTGACATGTATATTAATTATGAGACAATTAGACTAATAAATCATGACTTATTATTACAAGATTAATTAAATTAATTTAACATGCTATATAATTAATTTAATTAGAACATGGACTTAGGTTTATTATTATAAATTAATAATACATGATTTAACCTAAGTATTTTTTTATTTAATTTAGACTATAGTAAATAATTAATTATTAAACCATGACTTATAATTAATTAATTATCATGACTTAGGTTAAGTATTTTACTATTAATACATAGTTAAACCTAAGTATTTTAATCATGAAAATTTGACTAAGTAATTAATTAATTATTAAAAACCATGGCCTATAATTAAATAATTATCATGACTTAGGTTATATTAATATAATTGATAATACATGTTTTAACCTAAGTATTCATATCTTTATTTAATTAAATCACATTATATTTAATTAAATGCTTTAACCTATAGTTTATTTAAAATACATGGAATAATTAATAAACTATACTTTATAACTACATGACTTAGAATAATAAACGGAAAACACTTAAGCTTATATATTTTGCTTATTTAACCAGCTTATTTCTATTTATGGAAACTTTCTATTTTTAGAAACTTATTTAATTAAGGCAGCTAATCTATTTATGGAAACTTTCTATTTTTAGAAACTTATCTATTTTAAGCAGTAATTCTAATTTTGGAAACTTTCTATTTTTGTAAACTTTCTATTTTTGGTAACTTTCTATTTTTGGAAACTTTCTATTTTAGGAAACCTGCTATTTTTAGAAAGTTACTTATTATTACACAACAAGTATAATAATATATGAAATACAAGTAATACTTAATCAAAATAGACAGGATATAAGATAAATACAGTATAAAACTTAAAACAGTAAAACATGACATGAACGTATAAAATAAGCTAAGACATAACATTAAACCAGTTACGTATTCAGTAATCAGATACTTATACACATATGTATTTATGTAGCATTAGTGATACCGAAGTAGGACTCTCTTCCGTTCGTCTTCTTCGTTCACTGAACATAAGGTACGGATTCTCGTCCTTTCAGTATGGACATTCTTTTTTTATTAGGATTTCCCCGTCTGCAGCCAACTGTTTTCCCGTAGTACACGTTTATATGTTTGATTTACTTATGTTTAATTTAGAATACCTATAGCCATATACATGCATGACCAGTTTCACCTAGTTATGGAGGTACCATAACCATAACATTAGAGGCACTGGTGTTATGACTTCCCCACGACGGAGTGATTGCTCGTAGCGTCCCTTCAACTTTTGGCCATATTATTATATTTATTATGTGGGGCATATGGGTGCATCCTAGTTACATGTTTTCAGCAAGATTACTCAGTGTGAATGTGGTGTGTGCCTTGCATCCTTCACAAGGAGCTTATCCCTCCTACCCAAGACCAGCATATTAAATTAGAGCCAGCCCCTCTAATTTGCATGATGAGGTCACCCCTCCAAGTATTCATGCACGGTGGATTTTCATGACCTATATTGGCTAATGGTAAAATATGTTAAACAGTTTTCATAAGATAAACATAAGGCTTTTCAAACTATAAAACTAGTTTTATGAACATGTTCCAGGTTTTTCAGGACTTATACATTTCCGCTGCTGTTAAGTCTTTATTATGTTTTAGTCATTTATACTATGTCTATATCCGTGCACTGAGCGTTTTGCTCAGCCGTTACTTTCCTTTCCATGTCCCAAAATGGCAGGTACCCTAGGAAAGACACGAGCATTTGGAGGACGTGCATAGGATGGAAGCTGCTAGAGACTTCTTTTCCTTTTGCCTTCATATACTTATGCTTGTTAAGTCTTTCATTCGTTTCTTTTACTTTATTATGTTTTGGTCTTATGTTTGGGAACCGATGTTTGATTCTGGTTTACCCTATGGTCATGTAATGTTTTAGACATTTATCCTTGTATGCTTTGATGACACGCCATAATTACGCGTGACATTCCATCTATCAAAATGGGGTGTTACAAGTTCTGTTTGATATTTAGGGTTTGTTTGATTTTAGGTTACGAATAAGTGATATTAGATGATGGGTTTTAATCCACTAGGGCTTAGAATCATAGGTTTGTGATCTAGAATCGGTTAAAAACGCTCACAGATAAAAAAAATCACAAAACCCAAATTTTCTTGTTAACTCCGCCAGTTGCGAAATCATATACCTTGCTAAGTTGCGAAATCTTGAAAATTGAGAAATCTTGTAAGTTACGGAATATGCTAAGTTGTGAAATCTTGAAAATTGCGAAATCTTGTAAGTTGCGGAATCTGGTAAGTTGCGAAATCTTGTAAGTTATGAAATCTTGAAAGTTACGAAATCTTGTAAGTTGCGGAATCTGGTAAGTTGCGAAATCATGTAAGTTGCAGAATATTGTAAGTTGCGGAATCTGGTAAGTTGCGAAATCTTGTAAGTTGCGAAATCTTGAAAGTTGCGAAATCTTGCCAGTTTTCACAAGTTGCGAAATCATGGACTTTGCCAAGATGCGAAATCATGGACTTTGCCAAGATGAGAAATCATGGACTTTGCCAAGATGCGAAATCATGGACTTTGCCAAGATGCGAAATCATGGACTTTGCCAAGATGCGAAATCACGGTTTTTGCCAAGTTGCGAAATCATGGCTTTTGCCAAAATTGCAAAATCATGGCTTTTGATTAGTTGCGAAATCATATTCGATTGCGGAATTATGACAAGTGTGTGATTGCGAATTTATGTCCATTAGGCAGTTGCGAATTTATTCACTTTAGGAGTTTGCAAAATTATGTTGGTTATGTGATTGCAAAATCATATACTCTATATGATTGCAAAATCATTATGCGTATGTGATTGAGGGATTATATACCTAATATGATTGTGTAATTATATACTTCGTGTGATTGCAACTTTCGAATTAGTCTTTAGTTAAGTTTATACATTCAGTTCTAATACGTTCGTCTTTAATGATTTCTTGGATCATTCTAGGCCGTCATGTTTTTAGAATATAACGTTAGTGTTATACTACCATGTGTTTAGAATTTCATCTGAATATATGTTTGTATTTCATATGACGTTTGTCTGTATTATCTTGCTTCGTTTAATTCAAAATGGTGACATTTGTTGTATATTTGTTATGCTATGGATTTCTATGGATAATGAGATGTATATGTTTGTATATATCAAATTGTGTATGTGTTATCTTAAGCAGGAATTATGTCGATTACCAAAGAGCAACAAAAAGCACTTGATGAAGCACTTGTCCCAAAAGAAGAAAGATTTCCATTCGCAGAGAACAATTTCTGACTAAGGGAAGATTTTGATCCACCTAAGCCAGCATTCAAATTAGCAATGGATCTCCTCGACAACTCACCAATCAGCAAAATTATAGGGTCACAACATCAGTACAAAAAATATACTTGCATGAATTCTGGAAATCAGTGGTTTCCACCTCAGTCAGTACGATTGATTTCACCCTAGATCGTCAACGAATGACACTTAGTCTCGATCTTTTTTGGACTATATTGGGCTTCCCTTCTCCTGCAAGTGGTACTGAATATGCTACCCCTCCTACTAAAGAACAACTGATCGAGCTGATAATAAACCTTGGGTATGATGGCGAATTATCCAACCTGTCTTCATTTCATACATCACACATTGGACAACCTTGGAAAGCAATTATTAGCATCATCACTCAATGTTTTTCTGCAAAGTCAAGGGGAGCAGACACTTTTAGACCTCCTCAAGCTTCTGTCCTCTGGGGGATTGTCAATGGACAGCCAATTGATTATGGTGGTTTTCTATGGGAAGAATTTTACTTTCAAGGTTTCAAAAACAACAGAAGAAAGTCTAATCATCTGATCTTTCCAAGCTTCACAAAGCTGATTATAGATCATTTCATGAAGGCAAATCCCTAAACCATTAGTCGACGTGGAAATTTTTCTTACCACACTGCTGATCATGATTACATCTTGGACACCATGAAGCAAGAAACAGTGGTTAAATATAAGAAGGTTCCCGCTCTTATTCCAGAATGCATGTTGAATGACGGTGTTAAGGACAGTGACGCATATCGTGTCGTCTTGAGAGAAATTGAAACTCAGAGGAAACGAGTTGCATCTGGAGATTTTTCTAACTTACCTAAACGCAAGAGGAAGAAGATATCATCTAAACAGATTGAGTCAAAGTCACCTACAAAGAAGGCAAAGAAAGATAAAGGTAAAGAAACACTTGTTGATGAGGATGAACCTACTCCAGAAAATATCTCTCAAGCCAAACAACTGCGACTCATCCTTAGGAAAAGCAAAAAGGAGTCTCTTCCAAAATCCAAGGGTTCCGGATCCAAACCAACAGACGACTTAAATGAATTTGGTGAACCTGATGACGACATCCATCTTTTTGATACAGTTACTACTACAACTGAGGAAGATCAAACACAAGGAATCACAAGCCTTGAAACATATCAAGACCCTAATGATGAACACGTTGAACCATTCAGCTTTGAAACCAGTGAATATACTGAGGAAAGTGGTGGAAGTGACAATACAGAGATAACAACATTATACCATGATGCCAATATCATCACATCATTACCGGAACCAACTTGCACTGTGATCAACGACGATGCTCATGCAACTCTAATTCCAGGAACTCAACTCTAAAGTAAGTCTACTTCTGGTTCTGATGATGTTATGAAATATCTTAATTTGAAGGGGAGGGCGTCGAAGTCTCAAATACTGATCCATCGACAAATGAAAATATGGTGGACGTTCCCATAACTTTAGTCACAACAACTACCATTCCACCATTAACCCCCCAGGTCATCACCAATGTCATCACACCAGCTCCCACACCTGCAACTATTGAACAACCTGTACCAACTACCGCTCAAACGACTGAACCTATACCGCCACCTATCCTCGAACAACCCGTACAAACCACCATCCACTCCACAACCTCTTTAGCACTTGTGGTAACTCCTCCACCACCACCAAAAGTACAAAAAGTATCATCAACTTCCAATCCATTTCTTACACGCAATGATCCACTCATTCAGCACCTTCAAAAACTATTGGAGGAACAGGCTAAAAGATTGATTTACTAAAGGGGAGGATAACTCCTAATAATTTAGTTTAGTCAGAGCACAGAAACGTGAACATTCCAAACTTGACGATGCATACGGCGGCGTGTTAAAACTTCAAGATCAACATAAGAGGTTCATTGCCGAAAAAGAAGCCCGTGATAAAGAAAACAATGACTTCCTTAATTCCATCAATGATTCCATGACTAACATCATTCAGCGTGAAGTTAGGTCATGTGTACAACAGGAGCTTCCAGCATTATTCACGAAAGGCCTTACTAACTTGAAATTAATGCAGACTTTGGAGATCGATTAACCAACAGTGAGTCACCAATAACAAAAGCTCAACACGAATTGCAAAGAGCTCTTGGTAAAGTCATAATGGAATATTCTAACACATCCACATTAGAAGACTCTGAAGTTCCCCAATCTTCAAAGGAAAGGCAACATCAGGAGCCTGAAAATGAAGATGAGGCAGAAAATGAGGAAGAAGAGGAAGAGAATGAGGAGGAGGAAGAATACTTTGATAAGAATGAAGAAGAAGAGGATGACGAAGAGGATGAAGAGGAAGAGGATGAGGACGAGGACGAAGAGGATGAGGAAAACAGGGAGGACGACGAAGAGAATGAATATACTGATGGGGATGAGGATGATGATGATGATGATGATGATGATGATAGTGACGGGGATGGAACTGGAAAGGGTGATAAGATTGAAAATACGGGTAAAAGTGGTGATGAGTCTAACAATGGTGAAGGTGATAAAGAAACTGCGAAAGGTGATGAGGACGAAGAAGAAAGCATTGGTGGAACAAAAGAGAAGACTGTGGATGCTACTGTCTCAGAACCTTAGAATACAGACACAGGTATGACTACTGAACCGGTTTCTACTACTGTCTCTCTTATAGAACCTGTAGAACCTATGCATGGAAACGAACCTACTATGTCTATGCCTGAAGACGAAATTACAGTGTCAGAAGCAAAACCAACCACACCTTCTGTAGATCAGCATTCATCCGACATAGAAGTTGAGGACGTCAGTGTACCAGAACAGACATTTGTTGAATCTCTTATGATAGATGAGAGTGTACAGGAGCAACTCTGGCTTACCAATGCAGCTCCACAACATCCTTTCGATTCAACAACAGAGATCGAGCTTCCTAACTTCCTCAACAATCCAATCGATTTCTCAGCTTTTCTAAGGCACACTTACGGGAAATCCACAATGACTCCGGATCTTCTCACAATGACAGTCGCAGATGTGAATTTCTTTGACTCAATGAAGATCATCCACAATGAGGCTGAATATCACATGAATGAGCTGGCAAAGGCCATGAAAGCGACAACTGCTAGGATTCAGACTCCAGTGTTACATCCCCTTACACCTACAATTATTGCTGCTTCTACGACTATTCCTATGGAACATTTTGTATGTCATGATCTGGAGTATCTAGAAAACGTTGCAAAGAAATACGCTACCTCACTTATGTTGGGAATTATTTGTTAAGTGTCAAGTACCGTTAGTATATTCCAAGTACTGTTAGTGTTATGTAAGTACCGTTAGTGTTAACGCGGTACATAGTAAGTACTGCTACTTATAAAGTAAGTACTGCTATATTGATTAGGACGAATATATCTTTGTATAAGATATGTCATAGTTATAGTTAGAGTATATCTTATGTGATATACCTAAATAGTTAGAATATTGATAATATATCGTCTGTGATATAGTTATCTTTATAGAATATTCTAAGGTTTCTAGGGTTCCTTACTCTATAAAAGGAACATAGGTACAATGTATTTGATGTACTTCATACAAGTCGATTAATAAGAGAATCGAATAGTTAAAAGTAATTATGTTCTTCTGTGCTTTATAAGTTAGATTCCGCATAACTTATTTAGTGTTAGTAAGAGTGCTCAAAGTGTTTTAGTTTGATTACAAACTATTATACTAATTCTTAACAGAATATAGATCTAATTAAAGGGATCAACAAGTGCTATCAGAGCTTGTTGAGAAACTCTGAAAAAGAAGAACACGAACCCATACACTCCACACATACCAAATCTCAATGTCTCAACCAGATGGTGATAATGCTAACTTGGATAATGTTTAGAACATTGATCCTGTTCTACCACAAGGACAACCACAAGTTGTGCATCCTGCAACAGCACAAGGTGCTCAAGTCGTGAATGATGTAGCTACCTCTACATCAACACCTTCTCATACTCTATCTGCTGTAAAAATCCCAGTTCTCAAAGGTGACAATTATGAGACTTGGGCTATGCAGATGGAACATTACTTAAATCACACAGATCATACTGTGTGGCAAGTTATCAAGAATGGGTACACACCAAAGAAGCTACACTGGTTGCTAGACGGTACATGCTATGCTCTACCTACTGTGACTGCTGAGCAGATACAAGCAGAGATCAGAGAAAGAAAAGCCAGAACTGCTTTGGCTATGGCTCTTTCTGAAGACATTCTACCAAGCTTTCATCATTATAAAGATGCCAAAGCTATGTGGGATGCTATAAAACTTAGATTTGGAGGCAATGACAAATCTAAGAAAATTAAGAAGATTGTTCTTAAGCAAGAATTTGATAACTTCTCAATTACCAGTATAGAGGGAATACATGGTGGATATGGAAGGTTCAGCAAGTTGCTTATTTAGTTAGCAATTTATGGACAGGTAATTCCTAATGAAGAAGCTAATCTAAAATTATTAAGAAGTGTTCCACCAGAATGGAAAGCAATGGCTATGCACTTCATCACAAGAGATGATTTGGAAACAATTATGTTTGATCATCTCTACAACAATCTTAGAGCATATGAGATGGATGTGAAAGACACTGAAGTAAAAACAGCACTTCAAAGTCTAATTTAGCTTTTGTGTCAGATGGGAACAGCGGTACTTACTTTCAAAATACCGCTAGTGGATCTAACAGCAGTACATACTTCACAAATACCGTTGGAGGACTTACAAGCAGTACTTACCCACAAAGTATTGAAAGCAGCCTTATGATCTCTCAAAATCCACATGGAAGGTCTTCACCATTGTTTAGTGACAATGATGCCTTCTCATTCTTTGTTGGACAAGACAACAGGCCAAGATTAACACTCAATGACTTGTTCCAAATGGATGATGCTGATGTTGAAGAGATGGATCTTAAATGGCAAGCTGCTATGGTGTCAGTAAGATCTAATAGGTTCTTCAAGAAGACTGGAAGAAAAATGACTGCTGATCCTAATGAGCCATTAGGATGACAAGTCTAAAGTTGAATGCTATAACTGTGGAAGGAATGGACACTTTGCAAGAGAATACAATAGAGATAAAGCTGAGACTAGCAATCTGAAGTCTAAAAACAGCTATAGAACCAGTCCAAGAATAACTGAAAGCTTTTCAAGAGGAAACAGCAGGAGTCCTAAAGGAACCAAAACATTGGTTACTGTAGATGGAGTGGTGAATTGGGCAGAAGAAGAAGAAGAAGAATAGCTTGGATTAATGGCTCTCTCACATGAAGATACTAAGGGGCATCTCATTGATGAATTAAAAGATAAAGGAATTGTAGATAGTGGATGCTCAAGACACATGACAGGGAACAAAGATTTTCTTTTTGAATTTGAAGAATTCAGAGGAGGTCCAGTAGCCTTTGGGGTAGCAAAGGTAGAATCACTGGCAAAGGGAAAATCAACACAAGAAAGTTGGAATTTGAAGATGTCTTCTTTGTAAAAGAATTGAATGAGTTCAATCTCTTTTCTGTATCACAAATGTGTGATAAGAAGAACAAGGTGCTATTCACAGACAAAGACTGCTTGGTGTTGTCCAAAGACTTTGAGATGCCTAAGGAATCACAAATACTGCTTAAAGTACCCAGGCAAGAAAATATGTACACCTTTAATCTTCATACTATTACTCCAACAGGTGGTATTACATGTTTGCTAGCTAAGGCTTCTTTAGATGAGTCAAACTTATGGCATATAAGGTTAGGTCATGTGAATTTCAAGAATATTAATAGATTGGTAAAAAGGAATTTGGTTAGAGGTCTGCCTAACAAATCCTTTCAAAATTATTTCACATGTGCTGCTTGTCAAAAAGGAAAACAACATAGAGCCTCTTGTAAGACCAAGACTATAAACACTGTGACAAAACCTTTGCATCTCTTGCATATGGATTTATTTGGTCCAGTTTCTATCAGAAGCATTAGCCATAAGACCTTTTGTCTAGTCATAACTGATGATTATAGCAGATTTAGTTGGGTTTTCTTTTTAACCCTTAAAAGTGAAACAAGTGAATTACTAAAGGACTTTATCACTTTAGTTGAAAAGCAGTTCACTAAACAGGTTTTAATCATTAGGACTGATAATGGAACAGAATTTAAGAATGCTGATTTTGATAAATTCCGTAGGTCTAAAGGAATTAAGAGACAATTTAGTAATCCTAGAACTCCACAACAGAATGGAGTAGCTGAAAGGAAGAATAGGACATTAATTGAGGCTGCTAGAACTATGTTGGCTGATTCACTCTTGCCAAATACCTTTTGGGCATAAGCAATCAATAGTGCATGTTATGTGTTAAATAGAGTCCTAGTAACTAAGCCTCAAAATAAAACACCTTATGAACTCTTGACTAATGTAAAGCCTAACATAAGTCATTTAAAACCTCTTGGGTGACATGTGTCCATACTAAATACTCTTGATTATTTGGGAAAGTTTGATGGAAAGTCAGATCCAGGATATCTTGTAGGATACTCATTGCAAAGTAAAGCATTGATAGGTGTGTAAACACCCATTTACAATAATAACCAAGCCAAAACGTGTATTTTATGTCGTAAATGTCGGAATTATGCGTGGTTTGTGTTTTTGTTGTGATTTAGGACGAAAATGTGATAGGGGAGAAAACACGGGCATTCACGGGCTTTTATCGAAGAAAAAGACAAAAGACGAAGTCAAGAAATCAAGAGTGCAAAAAGAACGGAAGTCCAAGACCAATTCTGAAGATTTATCGAAGAAAAAGTCAAAAGACGGAAGTTTATTAAAAGCCAAAGAACTCAAGTCTAATTTATTGAAGAAATTACAAGACGAGTTTATTAATCCCGAGACAAAAGTCGAAGAATTAAGAAGATTAAAGACTAAACAAGCAATTAAAGAAAGAAGAAAGAAGGGAGGAAGCTTCCACTAAGCACCTCCCTAATCTCCTATAAATAGGATCCATTTCCTTTCATTTGTTTTTGTTAGCTAAGTGTGACAATTAGTCTTCCATCTTTAATTTTTGCACATTTAAATACATTTCATTTACTTAATTTGTCAAATTTAATTACCTTGCACCTTTAATTTCAAGTAAGTTTCCTTTTATTGTTTATGAATCTTTATCTTATTTGTTAATCTCTCATCTTCCTTTCTTGTGTTGATTCAATCTAATGTTTATGTTTATGTTCTTTAAATTTTATTAATTTGATTAAGTGGGTTTTGATTATTTTGATTATTATTGTTAGTGTTATTGATTTGGTTTGATTGGTATTCATTAGTTGATCATTTTTTGTTAGTCTTGCTTAATCTTTTGGTTTAATTTGATTAGTTTGGATTAGATTCGTGTTATTTTTGTTTTCTTTGTTCTTCGCTACTGTTCGTTTCCCAGGTTATTCCGAATCAAGGATCAAACAAACATTCCGAATGAAGGGATTGTTCTAGTTTATTCCGGATCAGAGCAATATTCCGAACCAAGCTTATATTCCGAGTGAAGGATTTATTCCGGATAAGTGACATATTCCGGATGAACCATTATTCCGAGTGAAGCAAATATTTCGAATAAAGGATTTAGTCTGCAACATATTCCGGATCAACTTGATATTCCGGATCAGTGCTATATTCTGAACCAAAGAAACATTCCGGATCAAGGTGTTCATTCGGAATAACAAATATTCCGGATCAAGGAAATATTCGGAATCAGTGGACATTCCGAACCAACCAGTTATTCCGGATCAAGGGTCGTTCATTCGGAATAAGCAGTATTCCGAATCAAGGGAGTTCATTCGGAATATTCCAAATCAATGTTGTTTATTCTGTGGAAACCTTGGTTTCCGGATCTTTTAAGCTACTAGGAATGATCATTGTTCATATGATTAACAAATCAAAGCGGAATTAGAACAACAATCATTAACAAGGTGTTTAGGCAAAATAACATGAATTAAAACAATAGGGATTGCTCATTATATTAATAACGAACAACCACTAGACGTGTATACATTGAATCCCACGTCTAGTCGACACACACTTTAGGTTTACATTGTGAATGAATTATATATATAAAACCTATGACCCTTGGTTCCTTTTATAGTGTAAGGATTAGGGTTTACAAGAGATAAGGATGAATAAACAAGTAAATCTTCTATTTAAATAAACTTATGCAGAATATCTTTTGCATGTTTATCTAAATAGAAGCTTCCATAAGCTTCTTTTGTCTACGTTTTGTCAATGCTTGAATTGCTCTTGACAATGCTTGAATTGCTCTTGACAATGCTTGATTCCATCAACGCCTAAATTGTACATGTCAACGCCTGGAATGCTCTTGTCAACGCCTAGACAAATACTTCACGTTTTCTTCATTTTTTGAGTTTCTGCCACATCAACTCTTTGACCCAACAATCTTCCCCTAGTTGATAGTGGCAAAACTTCTATGTGTATCTCTTGTAAGTTATACATGATCTTCAAATTGCTTCCCCTCAAGTGTAGCACGTATTTCTTCCCCTTTTTGTCACATCAACAAGGAAGTAAACAATGTATGCAATGTTGAAGATTCTCCAGAAGTAGGCTCTGTGTAATGATCTTGAAGAACAATTAATATACTATTTTTGATGTAGAAGTAGAATAACCCAACTTTGTGTTCCATGTCTTGTACTATCCACGTGACTAAGAACTTATATCAGACCAATTATAAGTAGACCTCGATCCCTTGTCAATATTCTCATCCTATGTGAGACACTGAGCACGATAATGTAACTCCTTCAAGTGTTATGACAAGTCTTCGTCACCAAACATGTAAAGCACGAACAAGTTAGCTTTAAAGTCAGTGGCTGGAAGTCCACGACTTTAAGATATGATAGAACACAAACTCGCGAAAATCTTCTTCAATCATCAAACTTACCATAAGAACTCTTCCCCTTAAGCTAACACCTCTTCATGACCAATTTAATGAAATAACATCTTCATACCATATGTAAAAGTTCCCTGATGGATAACTCTTTCACAAGGCTATCCCGATTACATAGTTTAAATATCCATCAAATTCCCATAAAAAGTTGCTAACTCGCTCTAAGATCATTAATCCCTTTAAAAATATCCGAGCCATAAATATCATCATGATATTCTAAATTAAAATGGAGATTCCATGTACCTTTGTGTGTATAATCCTCCTTTTTGTGTGCTAAAAACGTACCAATTTTCTCAAACAGCAGCAAACCTTGTGTTGTCCAATATCCTCTTCTGTCCAATATCTTGGTCAGATGTATTGTCCAATATCAGACAATACCTATCAGCGTTGAAGTTCATATATCGGACGACACTTTCAACTCTATCAGCGTTGACTTATTCTGTCAGCGTCAAAATTCTTTCTATCAGCGCCTCAATTACAAACGTCAGCGCCAACCTTAAATCCTGTCAGCGTTCATTCTTTTCAGCGTCAAACCATACTCCGTCAGCGTTGCATTCTTTCTTGTCAACGTTTATATTACAAAGATAAGAATAAATCGTTTCTAAGCATTTAAAAGATTCACGTCTTAAAATAGAAGCTACGTTCTTCGCATGTTGACCTTTTCTCAATTGTATCATCCAATCACAATCTTTTAACCGTGTGAACACTTCCATGAATAACCAATGAGAACGAATGATTGACTTAGCCTCATGTGAGTAATCGTATACCAGCATGTAGAGGATTCGAATCAAACACAAATATCTTGATTTTAGGCTATGATCGTGTGAATGCTAGTATACCATAACCATGTGAACACAAATTGATTCCACCAATAAAAACGTTTGCATCGTGTGAATGCAACTTTGTTCCACCAATTAGCAGCTTAGAATCATGTGAATACATGATCATGTGAATAAATCAATCGTGTGAATGCATAAGTTGCTGTGATCGCTTTGCTGCTCACGTGAAGACTAAACTTCTTGTCACTTTTTCTTCTGTTGCGTTCTGAATATATCCAATCACCATGTTTAGTCCGAGCTGTCTGATCAGATCACGTTATCAAACCTGCTGAAATCTTTAAACCATTCCAACAAGAGAACTGTATAAACGGATCAAGAACAAACCATCTTTTCTGATGAGAAACGATCTAGGGTTTAGTAATTTATGTACCGAAACCCTAATTAGGGTTTGTAAATAATCCTAGCTTGATACTTCCATCATAACAGCCATAAGTTGCAATCTTTCTGCCTTTTTTATGGTGATCTAGGGTTTGAAGAAACCCTAGTTCATGATTTCATGTGAAAAGCAAAAACATTGATACCTTTAAACAGTAAACTTCGACCTTGAATAACTTCTTCCTTAGGGCTCAGATCGAAGATCGCTCCGGTGAGATTCAAGACACAAGTGCCAAGAATCTACAGTTCAAAAATCACAAAGATCCAACGGTTAATGAAGGAGAAATCGTGTTTTGAACATGGCTGTCCACAGAAAACTGCATTCATCCTACTGTTGACTTTGACTCTTAATAACTTTTGCCTGGGGATAAAACTCGACAATCCCTCCGGTGGATGTTTAGATCTATGTATGTAGAACACACATATAAAATTTCGTGACGATCCAACGGTTCAATCAAAAGTTATGACCTTCTGAATACTGTTGCGCACACAAAATCGCCCAGAAAAACCCTAGACGGATTTTTATTTTCTTCTCCATATACGAACACCTTGTTGGTCCTAGAATCACGAGCCACGAGGCTCTGATACCAATTGTGGAAACCTTGGTTTCCGGATCTTTTAAGCTACTAGGAATGATCATTGTTCATATGATTAACAAATCAAAGCGGAATTAGAACAACAATCATTAACAAGGTGTTTAGGCACAATAACATGAATTAAAACAATAGGGATTGCTCATTATATTAATAACGAACAACCACTAGACGTGTATACATTGAATCCCACGTCTAGTCGACACACACTTTAGGTTTACATTGTGAATGAATTATATATATAAAACCTATGACCCTTGGTTCCTTTTATAGTGTAAGGATTAGGGTTTACAAGAGATAAGGATGAATAAACAAGTAAATCTTCTATTTAAATAAACTTATGCAGAATATCTTTTGCATGTTTATCTAAATAGAAGTTTCCATAAGCTTCTTTTGTCTACGTTTTGTCAATGCTTGAATTGCTCTTGACAATGCTTGAATTGCTCTTGACAATGCTTGATTCCATCAACGCCTAAATTGTACATGTCAACGCCTGGAATGCTCTTGTCAACGCCTAGACAAATACTTCACGTTTTCTTCATTTTTTGAGTTTCTGCCACATCAACTTTTTGACCCAACATATTCTGGATCAACCTGTTATTCCGAATCAAGAAACATTCCGGATGAGCAGATTATTCCGGATGAGTGTTTTTGGCTTGATTATTCCGGATGAAGCTTTATTCCGCATGAGGTAATTATTCCGAGTGAAGAAGAATCATTCCGAACGAAGGTGACATTCCGAACGAAGGTGACATTCCGAACGAGTGATTATTCCGAACGAAGGTTTATTTCGAATGACCATTTTTTTAGTTTCTTTTAAGTTTAAATTTTTAATTTTCAAGCTTTACTTTTCCATCCTTTTTACTTAGTCGCACTTTAAGTTTACTTGCCTTAGATTTATTTTAAGCCTTGCCTTAATTTAAGTTTTAGTTGCGTTTTAAGTTTGCCTTTAGGATAGTTTTAAGTTTGCGTTATTTACTTTAATTGCCTTTTTAATTTCTCGTCACGCTTTTAATTTCCCGTCATTTATTTCAATTAGATTTAGATTTATTTTACCCGCCTTTTACGTTAAAGTTTGTGCACCTTTTCATTTTACTACAACGACACAACATTTGTTTCCACCAAAAGACAGCTGAGTCGCACTTAAACCATTTTTCAATTAGAAGAGACTGGAACAACGAACGATAATTTTCTTACTAGCCAAAAGCTAAGTATTAAATGGTGCCGCTGCTGGCTCTTTTCGTAAAGATTAACGGTTTTCTGTGAGAGACGCGTTGCTTTTTGGGATCCGTTCATTCGTGAGCGTTATTTTCTTGCTTAAAAATTTCAAAAATCCAAAAAAACTAAAAAATTGTTGAAAATCCATAAAAATTAAAATTTTCAAAAATCCAAAAAGATTTTATTTTCTTTATAGTGTATATATTGTCTATTGCTTTGGTATCTTTTTCTTTTGCCTTTGCAGGTGTATGCATACTAGATCTTCAACTTATCCAGAGCCTGAGACTCGTGAAGATTTAGCTATGGCAGGTGTGAACAAAAACAATAATCCACCGCACCTCAACAATAACAACAACAATGTTCTTCCACAACCCGATCTTCGGACCATGGAGGAGCTTTGTCAACCCACAATGTTTAGACGAGGAGGACCGATTGCGCCGATGCAAATCACGGCTCCGGATTTTTCGTTGAAGCATCACATGATCCAGCAAGTGCAAACTAATCCATTCCGCGGAATGCCTGATGAGGATGCCAACAAACACCTCGACAAATTCATTACTATTACCCAAAGCATGAAGTTGCCCGATGCTACTATGGATGTTCTTCGCCTTCAACTCTTTCCACATACTTTATCACACCACGCCGAAAAATGGTTTGATCGTCTCCCAAAGAATTCCATTCATACTTGGGATGACATGACTCAACGATTTTTTTCGCGCTACTTTCCACCATCCATGGTCACGAGCCTTCGCAATCAAATCAGCGGTTTCATGCAAGAACCCGATGAATCTCTCTTTGATGCTTGGGAAAGATATAATGTTTTGATCGATCGATGTCCAAACCACAACATGCTCCCCGTGACCTTAATTGATACTTTCTACAACGGTTTGACTTTTCGTGATCGTGATACGATTAATGTAGCCGCCGGTGGCACATTTATGAAAAGAAGACCCGAGGAGTGTAGAGAGCTTATTGAGAACATGACTACTCATCACAAAAACTAGGATTCCTCCGCTTCTTCAAGGAACAACCCGAGAGTCAATGTTTCTTCTACTTCAGCAAACCCCGATATGACCGAATTCACCCGCATGATGGCCGAAATGAACAAAAATATCTTGCTCATCGCTTCAAACCAACAACAACAAGTTAAAGCGGTAGAAAATCCTTGTGAGACATGCGGCGGTCCTCACTCATACACTGATTGTCCTTCTACTCAAGGAAATCCGGAAAACGTGTATGCGGCTTATGGTAATTATTCACCGGAAAATTACAAAGCCCGATCTCAAGGGGATCGAAATTTTCTAAGTTACCGGTCCAACAACTACCTTTCACCCGGTTTTTCTCCTCAAAACCAAAACCCCAACAACAACTATAATAGAAGCAACCAAATCCCACCTCGAGCTTCTAATCCTTATCACCCACCCGCTCAACAAGCCCCACCCATGAATCAAGATGTTGAAGCTTTAATGAGAACCCAAGGAGAGCAAATTAAGAATCTGCAGAGCCAAATTATCAATTTGAAAGGGGATATCACCAAGCAAAGGAATGACATTAGATCTGAGCTTCGAAATGATATACAATCCTCCTTCAGCAATCAAGCGAATGATTTGAAGAATATGCTGGCTAGTTTCTTACCCACCACTCAACCCTCTACTTCGGGCTCTCTACCTTCAAACACCGTCACCAATCCAAGAGCGAATGTGAGTGCTACTACTACCCGTAGTGGAGTTACCGTAGTAGGACCATCTATCCCACCCCCAGTTACACCATCTACACCTTCTCCACCACCATTTATCCCTACTAATACCACACCTAGTATTAGTACACCATTACCGTCTTCGCCTCGTCGTGAAGAAGTACCCAAGACGAATCCTCCACCAACCCCACCTTCACCTTCTACACCTCCACCACCCAACCCCAGCATTCCTTACCCGTCTCGACTCAACAAGGCTAGAATTTTGACTAAGAATGACATTCAAGTCTCTAACTTTTTGGAAAAGATTGCCGGCATGAAAGTCACCTTTACCCTTGTTGAAGCTCTTGCTCAAATGCCACAATTTGTCAAGATGTTTAAGGAATTGCTTAATAAGAAGGAGAAGATGGTCGAGTTTGTTAATACTCGATTGAATGAAAATTGTTCTGTCGTCCTTCTTAAAGAACTTCCGGAAAAACTTGTAGATCCCGGTCGTTTTGTGCTACCTTGTACTTTTAACCAAACCGATAAATTTACTGCCTTAGCCGATCTCGGGGCCAGTATAAATTTGATGCCTTTAAGTGTTTGGAAAAAGTTATCATTGCCCGACCTTACACCCACCAAAATGAATCTTGAGCTAGCCAATCGCACTTTCGCTTACCCCGTTGGTATTTCCGAAGATGTGTTCATTAAAGTTGGCACATTCACTTTTCCGGTCGACTTTGTCGTTGTTGATTATGAAATGGACCCTCGTATTCCATTAATACTTGGACGCCCATTTTTGAGAACCGGTAGAGCTTTAATAGATGTGGATAAATGTGAACTCATCTTAAGAGTCGGGGATGATGCAAAAGTTTTTGAAATTGGGAAGCTTACACGCAAATCCTATGGAAGAGAATCGGCGAATATGATTAATGTGCTTGATGATTTTGTCGTCTACAATAATCCTCTATTCGATTCTTGCAACGATAATCCACAATTTCAAGATGATGTGGATGATTCTCTCTCCAATTTGGAACCCCTACCCATATAAATGATTCTCCACTGATCTATGATGCTTATGATGATGATTCTAGCTTCGATGGGGATGATTATGATGATTTTACTTCCGAGTATCCCGACATGCTCACTTATGATGATTTTGATGAGGCCGATACTCTTTCGAGTGATTCTTCACATGATGAAGATCCTTCGCCATCCATGCTTGATCCTACTTTGGATGACTAATAATTTGAAGAAGACTTTTCTACTTTTCTCAATACTTACTTCCCTCATGAGAGTGATGCCCCTTCTTTGGACTTTGATGATTATGGTCTTGATCCTACTTCGGATTTGAAGAAAATTCTTTCAAAGGAGAAGCAACCGGACGACACCAACATCCGCAACACGTATGTTTTGACACCTCTTTGTCCACCTTCTGAGGACGAGGTTGTGCATTTTCTTAGCGGATCATCTTCAAATTTTGCTGAGCCTGAGTGCTATTTTCCCCTAAAGGAAAAGGTGTTCGACCCCGGTATCGATATTCTTCAGCCATCTCAGTATCCGTCTGATGAAATAAAAGGAAAAATCTTTGTAACTTATGAAGATATGCTTTCACCTCAGCACCCTTGCTACCACCGTGCTCCATCTTTGCTTAAGGGAACCTTGCCTACTCTTCTTTGGCTTGCCTTGTTCACCTTAAGCTTGTGCTATTTGATGGACGAAAACTATGTATTTGATCCCGGTGGATGTGTTTCCTGTTTCTTCTTATGCTAATCAAGGTCGAGTCAGGCTCACGACTCGGTTAACAAAAATCAAGCGCTTCTTGGGAGGCAACCCAAGTATCTATCTTTTAGCTATCTATATCCTAAGTGTAGGGGAGACCTGTTGGTGTTTGCTATTTCCTCTCTTCTTATATTAAGGGATTCGAGCGCTCAATGATCCACTCTTGATGATTTTTGACGACCCGTGATTCCGTGTTCCCATCTTCCCGGTTCTATCCTAAACTCTTTTCGATTCACTATTTTATATTTTCCAATATTAAAATAGGAATCTCTTTAGTTGTCTCTTCCTTAGCGAGATTTAACCAAAGTGCACAATGTCCTAAGTGTAGGGGAGTTTACTCCCACATGCTTAAACATTGAGTACAATGTTTATATCAATTGTAAGGGGAACTTCTATCGAAGTTAAGTTGTCTTTTCCTTGTATTTGTCCTCATTTTAACCGGAAAATCAATTTTTCGACATTTTTCAAAATTTTTGATCTATTTTGGCCTATTAGTTTTACCTTTGTATAGTTATTTTCTTTCTTTGCTATAATAAATTTTAATAAAGTGGTTTTAATTTTCAAACGTTGTGAATCTTTTGACTCAACCCGAGTTTACTTATCTAAGTTTACTCTAGCTAGTATCCTTAACGTGTTTAAATCAAGTTTTGCTAGGCTTTTATATAGGGAGCTTTAAAACGCGGAAGTCTTAACTCTCACGGGTTAAGAACAAGAACTTTTTGCAAGTTCCTATAATTGATCCTAGAGAGTTGTTTATCAAGGGAACTTTAAAATGCGATTTCTAAACTTGAAAAAGTCTAAGAGTTTGCAAGATCCTATAGATGACTCGAAAACCCAAAACTTTGATTTAATAGGCTAAGCATCCACGAGTCTCATTCCTTGAGATTTTAAATTGTGGAGAACGAGAGATGATAGAGTCAATTATAAGTTTGGTATTCTTTCGTGAATTTATGTGAGTTAATTATAAGCCTATTCTCCCATCGCTTGCTAATAAATTTATCTGCAATAAATAAGGTTGTACGATTTGAAAAGTTACTTAGCTTCTAGCCCAAGATCGTTTAAAAGTTGCTCGGTATGGATTAGAGTTCATAGCCAAGGCATAACTTATTGAAGCGGGATGCGAAGATTGGCGAGTCCAAAAAGGTCCTAACAAGGCATGAGGACTACATTTTGTTGCTAAAGATCAAAAGTGATATGAAGAATCATTTATCAAAAATCCATATGAAGGATCGAGACACACGGCGAAAAGCAAATACTCCCGTAAAGATCATGGAGAAGTCTATCTGAAAAGGCCCTAACAAGGTATGAGGATAAATAGATCCAAGTCCTAAAAGGAGGCGGATCGTTGTATATCAAAATCCCAAATAAAGATTGGAGAAAAATGAAGAAGTTGTGGTCCAAGTATGAAGAATCTCTCAAAACTTCAAGTGAAGAAATTCCTATTATGAAGAGAAGACCATTATTTCATGAACGTCTCTCAAGATTTGAAGTATGAAGTCGCTGCCAAATATCGGTCCGAGAAAGGTCTCAAATCGCGAAGCGAGTTATGCCAAGATATGAACTTTATGAGGTCCCGAGAAGCAGTTTTAAAAGATTTTGTCCTTTAGCTAACTATTGATTAAATCGTCCCACTTTATTTTTAGCCTAAATAACTATCGAAATAAGTCAACAATGCATCCTCGTGATCATTCAAGACAATAATAAAATATAAGAGATACACCTAGGAATAAGGGAGTCTAAGTAAATAATTGGCCCACATGAGTTCGTGTTAGTTTGCTAACTTATAATAACAATGATCTCGTTTTTAAGCTTGGTTTGGAGAATGTGAAAACTTGAGGATGATGATCATTCATGACATTTCTAAAACCCTAAGGTAAGTTTTTGATTTCTTAACTTGTTTTGTTATTTTCTATCTCTTTAATAAAGGCCAATGTGGATTGATTATGATGAAAAGTGTAATCGTGCTTTGTAACTAATGCATTGCATGAGGACATTGCAATGGTCAAGTGTAGGGGATTTGATAGGTGTGTAAACACCCATCCTTTTTACCACTTAACTACAATAATAACCAAGCCAAAACGTGTATTTTATGTCGTAAATGTCGGAATTATGCGTGGTTTGTGTTTTTGTTGTGATTTAGGACGAAAATGTGAAAAGGGGAGAAAACACGGGCATTCACGGGCTTTTATCGAAGAAAAAGACAAAAGATGAAGTCAAGAAATCAAGAGTGCAAAAAGAACGGAAGTCCAAGACCAATTCTGAAGATTTATCGAAGAAAAAGTCAAAAGACGAAAGTTTACTAAAAGCCGAAGAACTCAAGTCTAATTTATTGAAGAAATTACAAGACGAGTTAATTAATCCCGAGACAAAAGTCGAAGAATTAAGAAGATTAAGGACTAAACAAGCAATTAAAGAAAGAAAAAAGAGGGGAGGAAGCTTCCACTAAGCACCTCCCTAATCTCCTATAAATAGGATCCATTTCCTTTCATTTGTTTTTGTTGGCTAAGTGTGACAATTAGTCTTCCATCTTTAATTTTTGCACATTTAAATACATGTCATTTACTTAATTTGTCAAATTTAATTACCTTACACCTTTAATTTCAAGTAAGTTTCATTTTATTGTTTATGAATCTTTATCTTATTTGTTAATCTCTCATCTTTCTTTCTTGTGTTGATTCAATCTTATGTTTATGTTTATGTTCTTTAAATTTTATTGATTTGATTAAGTGGGTTTTGATTATTTTGATTATTATTGTTAGTGTTATTGATTTGGTTTGATTGGTATTCATTAGTTGATCATTTTTGGTTAGTCTTGCTTAATCTTTTGGTTTGATTTGATTAGTTTGGATTAGATTCGTGTTATTTTTGTTTTCTTTGTTCTTCGTTACTGTTCGTTTCCCAGGTTATTCCGAATCAAGGATCAAACAAACATTCCGAATGAAGGGATTGTTCTAGTTTATTCCGGATCAGACCAATATTCCGAACCAAGCTTATATTCCGAGTGAAGGATTTATTCCGGATAAGTGACATATTCCGGATGAACCATTATTCTGAGTGAAGAAAATACTCCGAATAAAGGCTTTAGTCTGCAACATATTCCGGATCAACTTGATATTCCGGATCAGTGCTATATTCCGAACCAAAGAAACATTCCGGATCAAGGTGTTCATTCGGAATAACCAATATTCCAGATCAAGGCAATATTCCGAATCAGTGGACATTCCGAACCAACCAGTTATTCCGGATCAAGGGTCGTTCATTCGGAATAAGCAGTATTCCGAATCAAGGGAGTTCAATCGGAATATTCCGAATCAAGGTTGTTTATTCCGGATCAACCTGTTATTCCGAATCAAGAAACATTCCGGATGAGCAGATTATTCCGGATGAGTGTTTTTGGCTTGATTATTCCGGATGAAGCTTTATTCCGCATGAGGTATTTATTCCGAGTGAAGAAGAATCATTCCGAACGAAGGTGACATTCCGAACGAGTGATTATTCCGAACGAAGGTTTATTCCGAATGAGCATTTTTTTAGTTTCTTTTAAGTTTAAATTTTTAATTTTCAAGCTTTACTTTCCCCGCCTTTTTACTTAGTCGCACTTTAAGTTTACTTGCCTTAGATTTATTTTAAGCCTTGCCTTAGTTTAAGTTTTAGTTGCGTTTTAAGTTTGCCTTTAGGATAGTTTTAAGTTTGCGTTATTTACTTTAATTGCCTTTTTAATTTCTCGTCTCACTTTTAATTTCCCGTCATTTATTTCAATTAGATTTAGATTTATTTTACCCGCCTTTTACGTTAAAGTTTGTGCACCTTTTCATTTTACTACAATGACACAACATTTGTTTCCACCAAAAGACAGCTGAGTCGCACTTAAACCATTTTTCAATTCGAAGTGACTGGAACAACGAACGATAATTTTCTTACTAGCCAAAAGCTAAGTATTTAGCATATAGGGTTTACAATTTGGCAACTAAGAAAGTTGAAGAAAATGCTCATGTCAATTTCTTAGAAAATAAACCCAATGTTCCAGGAATAGGTTATGCTTGGATGTTTGATTTAGATTATCTAACCAACTCTATGGATTACTACTCTTTGCAAAAGGATTGTCAAACTAACAATGCAGGTGAGGAGTCAAGTGCAACTAATGCAGGTACTCAAGAAGATGATACTTCATCAGATGATGATATTCATATCTATGTGCCAAACATGCCTACAGTTACTCCCATGTATGCAACTCCCGAGAAGCAAACCATGCCATCAAATGATGATCAAGCCTCCCAGAAGCTTCAGAGGCTTCAAGATCAAGAAATGAATGATACATCTGCTAGTAAGCATTCAGGAGAAGAGTCTTTTGAGTCACAACACTCAGCAGTACATACTATACCTAGCGGTACTTCATCTGCAAGTACTTCTAAGTCAAAATCTGCTAAATCTGCTGACTCACTAGAACAGATTTTGCAAGTATTGGACGATGAAGACTTATATGCCAGTCCAGCTGAAGGAATGTTCTCCAAAGCTTCCTATGATGAGAAGGGTGCAGTAACTGATTTCAACAATTTGGAAACTGAAATTCCAGTCAGTTCTATTCCCACTCATAAAGTCAACAACAACCATCCTACTACACAGATTATTGGTGATCCAAAATCTGTTGTACAAACCAGAAGACAACTGCAAACTAATATTGAAACTCATGCACTAGTGAGTTATGTCAAACAACAGCAGAGAACAAATCATAAAGATACTCAGCATTGTTTGTTTGCCTGTTTCTTATCTCAAGTAGAGCCCAAAAATATCTCTCAGGCTCTTGATGAAGAAATTTGGGTGGATGCCATGCAAGAAGAATTAACACAATTTGAGCTACAAAAGGTTTGGATTCTTGTGGATCTTCCCTCAGGTAAAAGATTAATTGGTACAAGATGAGTCTTTAGGAACAAGAAGGATGAAAGAGGGGTTGTTGTGAGGAACAAGGCAAGGCTTGTTGCTCAAGGCTACAGACAGGAAGAAGGGATAGACTATGATGAGGTTTTTGCACCGGTGGCAAGGATAGAAGCCATTAGGTTATTTTTGGTCTTTGCATCATATATGGGATCTATAGTCTATCAAATGCATGTGAAAAGTGCCTTTCTATATGGTACTATTTCAGAGGAGGTATATGTCTCACAACCTCCAGGTTTTGTAGATCTTAAATTCCCCAATAGAGTCTACAAAGTTATCAAAGCACTTTATGGTCTGCATCAAGCTCCAAGAGCCTGGTATGTAACTTTATCCAACTTTCTGCTAGAACATGGATATAGGAGAGGAACCATTGACAAAACTCTGTTCATCAAGAAGAATGCCAAAGACATCATTCTAGTTCAAGTCTATGTTGATGACATCATTTTTGGTTCTACCAAGAAGACATGGTGTGAAGAGTTTGAAGCTTTGATGAAAGGAAGATTTCAAATGAGTTCTATGGGAGAACTACCATTCTTTTTGGGACTGCAAGTCAAACAAAGGAAAGATGGAATATTTATCAGCCAAGATAAATATGTTGCTGAAATCTTAAAGAAATTTTCATGTATGGATACAAGGAGTACAAGCACACCTTTTGAAGCCAAAAAATCGTTATCAAAAGATGAACATGGAGAAGATGTTTACATTTATCTCTATAGGTCAATGATTGGTTCATTGATGTATCTTACTGCTTCAAGACCAGATATAATGTTTTCTATGTGTGCCTGTTCAAGATTCCAAGTTCATCCAAAGGGGTCACATCTATATGCTGTGAAGAAGATTTTTAAATATCTTAAAAGTCAACCTAATTTAGGATTATGGTATCCTAGAGATTACACCTTTGAATTGGAAGCTTACTCAAATAGTGATTATGCTGGAGCAAATCATGATAGGAAATTCACAACAGGAGGTTGTCAATTCCAAGGCAGAAGACTCATATCATGGCAGTGTAAGAAGCAAACCATTGTTGCTACTTCTACAACTGAAGCTGAATATGTAGCTGCTGCTTGTTGCTGTGGACAAGTACTTTGGATTCAAAATCAATTGTTAGACTATGGGTTTAACTTCATGAACACCAAGATTTACATTGATAATGAAAGTACTATATGCATTGTCAAGAATCCAGTATTTCACTCCAAGACTAAGCATATTGAAATAAGACATCAGAGGTGGTGGATGTTGCAAATTTAACTACTTTGTGTACAAGTTTGTCCCAACAGGTACAGGTGTTGCAGAAAGATAAGCTTGTTCAAGACAAGAAAATTGCTGAATTAGAAGCTAGCCTACTCAAGTTAAGGAACAAAGTGTCATCTTGGATGAGGCAATATAGATCTATTCAGAAATCTGTAATTAAGAAGCAAAAACTAAGGAACCACAAGAAAAGGCAACTAAATGCAACCAAACAGGGGAGGAATAATGAAGATCAACCACCTTCTTCTGATAATCAAACAAGGATCTCTGGAAATGACATCAATTTTGAATTGGATGAAGATGTCATGGCGACTTTAAAGATGGAACTGGTTTAGAGACTGGTGTGGATGGACCTTCAGATATAGAGATTCAACAGCAAGACCCACAACCTACTCCAGAGGAACCACAAGTTCAAGAACAAGTTCAAGAAAAGTTGGTAAATCAACCAGAGGAGCCACAAGTTGCAGAGACATTGGCAACTCAGCCAGAACCATCAGTTCAATCACCACCTCAAGCTAGTTGGAATGCTTTCTATGAGAATTTAGAGTAAATTTCTAATCAGTTTCCTGATCCATCACCACAAAGCAATAAATCAGAAAAGACTGAAGAAGTGCAAGTTGATATGATGGCTTCTATGGAAGATAAAGTATCTGGGGATACACAAGTGATTGAAGAAACAAGTGTGTCTAATACTGGTGAAGTCAACTTTGTTGAAGATCCAAGTACTGCTAAGCCAATTAAGCCGACTGCAAGTACTGCTGACATTGTTGAAGACCCAAGTACTGCTAAGCCAATTGCAAGTACCGCTGGTGATCATCCTTCACTAGAAAGTCAAATTTCATTTGGAGAAAATGAGACTTTAGCCCAATTTCTTCTTGATTTAAAGAAGAGTTTAGTTGATAAGACTAAGCAAGCAGAAGTGGAGAAAAAGACACAACAAGAAGTTCTTGCCACAAAGGATCAAATTCAAGGTAAGAAAGTTCAAGCTTCACACCCTACAAAAGGTATAGTCATTCAACAGCTAGCTAATGAAGAAGTAGCTGCCAAGCTGAAGAAGAAGCTACCTAAGATAAATCCAAAGGATAAGGGGAAGAAGCAATTATTGTCATAATCTGAAGATGAAAGTGATTCAGATGATGATATAAACAAAGTCATGTACAGATTTAATCAGATAGACCATGATGAATTTGCTTATAGAATGCAAGCATAAATTCGTGAAGATGAATTGCAGGAAGAACTTGCAGCAAAGCAAAATTTGCTAGAAGCTAAAAGGATACAGCAAGAATGAAACATACAAGAGTATGACAAGATTTAAGCTGAGATACATGCAAGTGAGCTTCTTGCAGACTCATTGATAGCTTAAGAAATAGATGCATATGATGAAGAAGAGAAATCATGATTGGTTGATGATCTGGTAAGGGAGCAACAAAGATTCTTTGCTGAAAAGAGAAGGAAAGAAAAGATTAAGCCTCTAACTACTATGCAGATTAGAAATCAAATGATGAAATTTCTAAACAATGTAAAAGGATTTAATCATATTCAGCTGGTCAAGAAGAAATTTGAAGAAATCAAGACTTTGTATGAGCAAAGTAAGAGGACTGAATTGAATTTTGTTGAGATTAGATCTGAAGCAGACAAGAAAGCTGTTGAAGAATTCAAGAAATGTCTACAATAACAAAGACAATTTGGTAGTACTGCTAGAATTGAGCCAAGTACTGCTAAACCTACAAGTACATCTCCACCTATCAAGACCACTTATGTGAGGAAGAATAGAAAGGAGAAAGTAAGTTCAAGAGAGGAAGAGACTGCTCAAAGGATGAATTCAGGAGTTGAAACTCAAGGTATTGCTCAGACTGAAAATGTACAAGTAGTACATACACAGTCAACAGTACATACTGAGGAAACGGTATATACAAGCTTGGAAGAGGGTTCAACAGAACTTGAAGGAATTTCCAAGAGTGTTAAAAGGAAAAGATCAACAAAGCTAAAGAAGAAATCTAAGAGAGCTAAAACTACAGCAGAAAATAGTGATGATGATGAGAGCTTAAGGAAGTACTTGAAGATTGTGAAATTTGAAGATCAATGTATTGATACAGAGATTTTTGGAAAAAGATCATCCATTGTTAAGTGGATTTACTCTACAGATCAAGGACTTGAAGCTCATGGAATTCAGAGATTTGATGGCACAAAGAGGATATTCAGACTTTTGGAAGATATTCTTCACATTCTTGACAGACAAGATATTCAAGATCTTTCAAGGTTAGTTCAAGAAGGAAGTGCAGGTAAAACTGAAGTATCATTATTACACTGGGAATTTTCTTTATGTATGAGCCACACAACTGTGATCAAGAAATGTTGAAGGTATTATAGGATCAAGTTCCTAGTTACTGGAGATATTACAGGTCATGTGGATTGCATATTTTGGATGTAGATGATGTTACATATTATATGCTGCAAGAGAAAACTTACCCCTTCAAAAGGAAATTGTTGGAAAGGATGTTAGAACAACAATTAGATGTTACAGAAGAGTCTGCTGATGCTTTGGAGTTGATCAGAATGGTTAAACAACAAATCAAGGATTTGAAAGATGAGGAAGAAGCTGAGAAAGAATCTTAAGTGTTTGACTTTCAGTCACACTTCATAAATGGTTCTCGGTTCACCATGTCTAACACACATAAGAACTGGCTAGTCCATAAGCAAACGGTTTATGGTAAAGACTTATCAAATCCTTTGAAAGCTGATAGTTTGCTAAAAACTATATGGTTCTAACTCACCTTGTTTCGAGACAAAGAGTTGGCTAGTACTAGACAAATGGTACTAGGTAAAGACTTCATCAAATCCGTTGATGGTTGACAATTTACCAAAAATTGTAAGGTTTTCATTACACCTTATTCTTTGTGAATAAAGTATTGACTATTCCAGAGTGTACGGCTAACTGGTAAAGAATTTATCAAATCCGTTGATAGCTGGTGATTTGCTAAAAATCATGAAGCCAATACAGATTGGTGTTTGTTGTTAACTGTTTTATTTCAGGTATGAAGATTGCAGACAAAGAAGTATTAAAAGATATAATACTTAGAAGGTTTTGTTATCATCAAATCAAGTGAAAAATTTATGATCAAGAGTTCAAGGACTAAACTCAAGAAGACAAATACTAATGCTGCAAAGATAAATGAATGTTTAGAAGACACAAGAAGATCATAGTTTGAAGACAAAGATGATGCTCATAATGTTTGAAGATTGTCTTATCAGAAGAAGATCTACATTTGAAGTGTTTGGCTACATTCAGTTGGATACAAATACAAATTACCAAGTTCAATCCAAGGATGAAGGAAAGACTGAAGACATGTATTTTTAATACATCCAGTACAAGAGAAACAAGAAGACAACAAGTTATCATTTCTTGTTTAGGGGAGGATTATTGGGAATTATTTGTTAAGTGTCAAGTACCGTTAGTATATTCCAAGTACTGTTAGGGTTATGTAAGTACCGTTAGTGTTAACGCGGTACATAGTAAGTACTACTACTTATAAAGTAAGTACTGCTATATTGATTAGGACGAATATATCTTTGTATAAGATATGTCATACTTATAGTTAGAGTATATCTTATGTGATTTACCTAAATAGTTAGAATATTGATAATATATCGTCTGTGATATAGTTATCTTTATAGAATATTCTAAGGTTTCTAGGGTTCCTTACTCTATAAAAGGAACATATGTACAATGTCTTTGATGTACCTCATACAAGTCGATTAATAAGATAATCGAATAGTTAAAAGTAATTCTGTTCTTCTGTGCTTTATAAGTTAGATTCCGCATAACTTATTTAGTGTTAGTAAGAGTGCTCAAAGATTTTTAGTTTGATTACAAACTATTATACTAATTCTTAACAGAATATAGATCCAACCAAAGGGATCAACAACTTACCATAGTTAAGGCTATAAATCTTGAGAATGTACCGTGGATTAAAGACAAAGTACCTGATGCTATATGGCGAAGAGAATTGTTAGAAGTCTGCGATCCCTACGCAGAACTTGGAGTTTCTCATTGGAATTCAAAGAAGCGATTAGCGTGCAAACACTTCAATAAAGAAAAACCCGGGTCTCTTATCAACTCAGATCATAGAATCATGAGCATCCAAGGAGTCACCACTAGGACAATACTCGGTTATGAGTACTTGACTCAAATCCGGTTCAAACACACTGACAAGAAAGAATACAGCATCGAAGAAAGCGACCTACAGTACCTTCGCCTTGAAGACATTGAAGACTTTCTTTTGATAATGGCTCAATAAAAGGTTGTTCACTTAGACACTGACGAAGTCATAGCATTAAGTTCCAACATTCGTCAATTTACACGCAAGATCGTCATCAAAAACCGGGTAGAAGATCTTCAACTGGGTGTGGAGAGTTACCAACAACAACTAAACTTGCAACGTCCTCACACAACCCCACTCAATCAATACCACAAGGGTAAATTTCCTTATATGGGGACTCTGAAACCGGAAGCAGGAATTTTTTATCCGAACGCGACAGAAGTGATGCAATATATGAGATTTTCTGAACTGCATAAATTCAGTGATGGAACACTAAAAAATGTTCGTGATGACCTGCTAGTTCTCAATGCAAAACTACCACTTCCAGTCGTCATGTACACATGGACAGATCAATGCAAGAGAAGTGCCAACTACGTGATCAAGAAGATCGAGGCAACATTACGGAAGCGCCGGTTAATAAGAAGTGTGGAACGATTCGTAGGTGGAAGGCCATATGGAGCTCACCACTGGCAAACGGAGCGATCTATTTAATTATAGATCGTCTTCTCTCAGGTCAACTCCATATTGTTTAATTTGTGAATACGTACATATTGTGAATATTGTGCTTTTGTGGCTTGCTGTAGTGTGAAAGTATGATAATGTCTCAAGAATTTCTCACGAGATTCTAAATCTTTCAAAATATATCATACTCAAGCACTACAACTAACCCTCATTAATTTGAGGGGGAGCATTGATATGTTCTTTGGCCAGAAACTGATTTCATTTTGTTACCCAAAGACCGTTTAATCCATTAATATCCAAAATTTTGATGGTTAACATTTTGGATAAGGGGAGAAAATGGGATTAAGGAGACTTGATAATATATTTGGCTAAACATGAAAAAGACTTCAAGTATAAATCAACTTAATATGTGTACTGCACATGTTAAGGGGGAGCATTTTTGATGAACAAAAACACTTAAAGAAACAAAACTTTGATATTTATATCACAAGTATCTTAAGTGAGTTTTCAAGGATTTTTCATGGTGACAAGTACTTACCCAAAACACACTTAATTCACGACGGATGTGGTGGCAAAAGGGTGGTAGGATTAGGTGCTAGTCCAATGATTCTTCCAGAACCGGAGGAATCTTCCCAAGGACAATCCCATAGTTAGAAAATAGAAGTCCTTAGGAAAGATGGAGAATGGACTGTGAATGTAGTTGAATGCCGACCAAGTACTGATGCTAGCACTGGAAAAATCACAACAAGGTGCTAGTGATGATGTATTGGTAAGCATTGAAGGGGTTGAAGAATGAAAAAGAAATGTAAAGATAAAGGGTGTAAAGAAAGAACCCCTCCTTACAACTTAGGCAGAAACCGGGTCAACTCATCTTGAAGATAAAGTATCATGGACCCAGGGATGCGATGCACAACCCCTCCCAGCCAACTCAAATATCTCTCAAAAGATATTTGTTTTAATGTCACGGAGTTCAAAACGTTATCTATCGGTTTATTCACTCCGAATAAATTGATATTGAAAAGGTGGCAATCCTCTCCAGCCTCCGCTCACCAAAACAAAAATGCACTATTGAGTCTAGAGCCACGAGATCATCAAAAGTCTCATTAGGACACAATTTTAAAAATAAGAAACATTTTTTATGAGTCCTACGCAATATTCTTGTAATATTGCCAGAACATCTGAGTAATACGAAAGTATTACAATAAAGATGGAATCCTGCTTGAGCCAACATCAAACAAGCTCATGGTAGCTGACACGTGCGGTTCTTTAAGAACTAATCTTGTGATAACTGGAAAGAAACGATGGTTTAACTCTTAATTGAGATTAAACTTGTTCCAGGGCCTTTACGCATTATCCAAGTGATCTTGCCAGAACACTCAGAGTGGCACTCTTTAGTGTTCACAGTGAAGAGTGGAAATCCTTCCAGTGTCAACATCAAATAGCACTGCGGTAGGTGACAAGCAAGATTCTATTTGAATCAAGCTCGTGATAATTGGAAAGAAACGATGGTGAAAATCTTAATTGAAATTAACTTGTTCCAGGTTTCATGAATTTACGGCTTCAATCATACGGATTTTTAATCCAAATGATTCACTCTTTATGTTCGCAGTCAGCTTTGGACAGTCGAATAAAGAGAACGGGTTTACCCGCGAAATCTTGTCAAGGAGATCTTTAGTTAGAGCTACCTGTCACAAGTACGATATTTATTATCGTCCAACGGTCTTCACCAACCGGAGGTAAAATGTCAAAGCCATTTTATTCGTGTCTTGTTATGTTGCTACATTTGAAGATGGTGGCGTTGCGGTGTACCAGTTGAAGTCGTCCTCACATACTTATTCCTTCTGCATCAAATATCTCAGCAAATTCAAGAAAGTCTGACCTAAAAGTCTTCCGTTGTATCGACTCTGAAACTTTCAAGAATTCAACAAAGGGTAGGTATGTGGGACATGAAGTCACTAAGAGGAAAATATCACAAGAAGACAAAGATTGCACGTGAAAGGCCAAAAGAACATGCTCAAGCTAAAGCCCTATGGTTATCAAACATATTCACAAAAAGAAATGAAAAGAAGAAAAGAGAAAACAACTACGAGCTCAAGACGAAGACTTAGTATAGTATGCTAGGTTTAGGACTTTGTAATTTGGAGTGACCTCCCTTAGGGGGAGATTGTTGGAAATACGTTTTAACATATATTAGAAGTATCGGTCACTCCAACAATATTATTAAACGTTGTAGGCTCGTAGTTAGTAATTTACTTTATTTTTATTAATCACCTAGCCCATGGGAATGTCCATGGGTTGGAAGGCCCAAGCCCACTTAGGCTTGGGTATATAAACCCTTTCCTTTACATGGAAAGGGTGTTGGTTGTTTCATTTTCAATATAATTTACACATACTTTTCTCTCATCTCTCTCTCTCTAGTTTCTCTCTCTAGAAACAACAACCCTCTTGATAGATCATAGATTATCTTGATTCTACAAGTATCATCACACAAGATATATTGAACGACTCAAAAAGAGACGTTTGCACATAAAATATAAATAAAATTTCACACATTGTCTAAAACAAGATTTTCATCCCATATTGTACCAAAACAACATCAGAGTAAAGCCTTTAGTCCCCATGGATCTCGACCATCAAACCAACAAGTTTTAGTACAGTACATAAACATTAGACAAATTGTTCAACAGTAAAATAATAGAAATTGTTTTAGACCATAATACTTCAAAAGCCAACTCACAACATCCACAGCAATGCTCCGCCATCAATCACCTTCGATTACCTGAAACACATGCTTAAACGAGTCAACAATAATGTTGAGCGAGTCCATAGGTTTAACAAATCACATTTTAACACAAGAATAAAATCAATCATAATCATTTTATAGAATTGTTGTACATACAATCTACATCAAGGCAACTCATTATATTTAAGCTCATGACAACGACCCCTTAACCAATTAGTCACCCACGCCAAATGCCAGCATGACTAGATAAAACCATTGCCCCTCTAGGGTATTAGTTGCTAGATATATACCCAAATCTCATTCTCGTAAATTATCCTTCCCAGAGGTCACTCAACGTAATGCCCTGGTCTCAGATAGGGTGGTCAACCCAATAGTACTATCATTTGAATAAGCGGCTATTTCTAACTCACAACATCAAGTCAGAACATAGTTAACGGTTCATGAAATTAGGGTCTTTAGCAACAAGGTACTCAATACAATTCAAGGAAACATAGGCAACATTCGGGTCCAAACAATTAATCATGACTTGTGTTCATTTATTTTCAAATAGCATGTATCCCCCTCGCGGATATTAAAGCATTTAGTAGCTAGCATGAAAAGCGAGGCTACAGACTCACCTTAGTATAAGAGACCTAGCGAGATGATCGTCGATGATAAGTGATGCCCTTCAAACACGAGAACCGCAACCTATCAAATAAGGCGCGTTCATTAATAATAGACTCGAGTAATAAACCATACATCATAACATCAAACTCAAAATCATAAAATCAAGACAAACTCAAAAGAAAACGATACAATTGATACTATTATACTCTTCTACACATTTACTTTATTAGTCTATAGTGTCGATAAAAATCAGCTGGAACATACCAAATGTACTAGCTCATTTACACCACTTAAACACGTCAAACGTTTATGAAACGACTCGAGGAACTCACTTACTATATATAGAAATTCCACCAAAAAGTTTATCAAATGATTTTTCTTCTAAGACTCCCTGCCCGACACATCTTTGAATCACAAAAATCGGACAGTTTTATGTCATTGACTCATACAACCATTTTAACTTCTATAAACTAATCCATTTAGAAAACCGACATTTAGGTTTGAAAATAGACTCACAATCTAGGTTTACACTTTTATATCAGTCCTTGACTCATTTCAAAACTCATTCTATAGTCCCCGAGATTCGATCCAAATACCGACAACAACTACATATTGTGTCGATACTCGTCTCCCGGTACACGAATAATCAAACTATCATAACTTCTCGCTCGTTTGGAGCTAGAAGCTCTAATTTACGCCAAAACAAAGATAATCAAAATCTCCATAACTATATATAACTAGTTTAACCATTTTCAAAACATAAGGCATCCAAAAACAGCATTTTACCCACTGCCCTAAATTACCTTTTAAAATCTTACATGAAATCATACTTTTGATCAATTTCAACCATTTTTATCATCATCCTAAGTCCCTAATAACAACATATCCTAGTCCTAACACTTGTATCAATCTTCAAATCAAAAACCCAAAAATCAGAAACATCTTTTTAGTAAAAACAACATGATCATCACTTGATCATCATCAAATAACACATGCATGATCATCCATCTAACCTACCAACTCTAATTCTTAACCAAAAAATCAAACTTTATGCATGTTGCTCAAATTAGTACCAACAGAATCCCCTTAAAATTCTAAGATAGGGTCTTGTCTTATTTTTCTTAGATCAAAGAAAATTTTGAAAGAAAATTGTGTTATGGTGTGGTGTAGGGTGACGGCTAAAAAAGAAAGAGGAGGAGGGAGATGATTTTTCTTGTTAATGGTTACTATGTGAAAATTAGGTAGGAAAAGACTTATATATGGTGGTCCAAGGGCCTCTTTTGCCAATATGAGATAGTTGTGGTCCAAAATGAAAATAGTTAGCTAAAAAGCGAGAAATGACTATTAGTCAATTTTGAAAATATTCACGAGGCCCGGGTTTCATAAAAATACTTTTCAAAAGTTAAAACGTATCTCAAATATAATAATATCGTCTCTCAACTCGACTTAACACATCATTAAAAAGAAAACATCAAAAACGACAAACATCGAACAACCGACAATAAAATGTAAAATATTGGGCATCCATCGACATCACGCTTGCTAATACTCCTTATACTTATTGAAGATAAAATATAAGTCTTCTAACATCGGTTTAAACTTAAACCTTCAAAAACAAAAATCATTCTAGCTCATCAAAAATTTCAAAAATAGTCGTAAAATAAGATTAGCCAATGACCTCTGTTTCAGGTTATCATAGTTTTACAATACGAGGTTCCCAAAATCTAGAATAATTTCAGTCTTGTGCCTCTTCATGCCATCCTCGTGCTGCTCCATGCTATCAGTCACCATTTATCTGAGATATATGCTTAAAGTCAACACAAAGGTTGAGTGAATTCATAGGTTTGTAATAACAGTTCTGAATACAATTATATCCTCTGGGCTATGTGTTATACACCCACATAAAGTAGTCATCATACTGCACTATGCTCATGACCCCGCTGCTAGACAATAACCAACAAACCGCCCTTATAAGAAGGAAGCCTGCCAGACTATCCTTAGTTTACTAAAATAAAGTGTATCTGTTAGCCAGGGTAGGAACCTTCAGCTACTGGCAAGCGCGACTTGCCTAGATAGGGGATGCCAACCCCCAAATAGTAATATTCAGAATATTAGCGCTCATTTTCAAGAAATGATTAGCGGTTCACGATTAAAAAGGGACTTAATGGCAGTAGTAAACATAGTGTCAATAATCATACCATACAATTTTAAAAGCACTTATATTCCAGTTTTAGCATATATCCCCCTCAAGGGTTTTTAAATCATTTAGAAAGCACTAAAAGTGAGGATATGAACTCACCTTATGTCCATAGAATCCGAGCTATAATCAGATATATTTCATTCACAGATAAACAGCTTGATCATACCAACCACAGCTTGGTCTCATAAACAACAGCTTGATCTCACACAAACCTAGATTAATACATTGTGTATAGTATCAAGTCTTTAATTTTTAGTTTAATATTGTTAATTGTTGGTTATATATTCTTTGATTTATTATATGGTTGTAATTATAGCACCATTGTTCGGGCTATCATACTCAGAAGCCATTCTATAAACGTTTGAGGAGCGAGGGCACTTTAAATCGTAAACCCAACCACTCAGTCTGAACGTAATATCGAGATGGAACATCTTTGTACAAAGTTACCTACTAACATGATACCTTCATTAAGTCCTCATATTCATGATTAATCTTCTTTAGTTTCAAAATTGGCAAAATAGCCCTTTTGGTTACATTTTGGTATAATTACACTTTAAACCCCTTAAGTGTATAGTTTTAATATTTGCATTTTAAACATTCAATATTTAATCTTAGGACCTCAAACTTTCCAAAATTTATTATTATAGCATTAAATTTCATAAAATGACACTTTTGGCCCAAAATGTTAAATAGTTTCAAAAATGACAATTTTAGTCCCTATACTTGTAAAAATCACATAACAAGCTTAAAAATGATCCAAAGGATCTAGGATTTGAAAACAAAGTTTATGAACACATTTATAATACTAATAAAAAAAATTCTTCATAATTATAGCTTTTGAAATGGGTTTTTGCTTATTATTTCATGTAAATTACAAAACTAGGGTTTTAAGACATTTTTAGCTTATAACTTCCATTTAAAATGATGAAATGACTTAGTTTTTAACACCCCCAAATTTACACGCAGCGGAATACATCTTTGGGTGCTAAACAATGATACAACGACACATAATTTATAAAGAACGACTCGAAAAGAGACGTTTCAAATTTATCGTTCCCAAAACATTTATCAGAGTAGCGTAGTCCCAAGTAATCGTTACCAAAAGATAAGTTAAAACAACATATTAGTTTGTTTTAAAAATGGAACGATAAATAAATCAAAGAGTTTGAACAACATAGCAGTGCACAACTTCATTCCCGTGACCTCCAAGCTTCCACTTCTTGATTACCTGAAATACATGTGAGTAAAACAATCAGCAAAAATGCCGAGTGAATCTATAGGTTTATGTAATCAATTTGAACACAAGCAAAGATTATAAGTTTGTGGCATGCTTATAAGCATCGGATAATAATTTGCATCAACAATGATAATTGTATATAGCATAAATTGCAATAAGCTCATGGAACCGAGCCCTTAGACACTCCCTTAAGACGTCTGATAAGACAGGAGATTTATTAATTGTCGTTACCCCCAGATTATTGGTACATTGCCGTATACCTGACTTCTCAATACAATATGTCCAAACAGTGTGGAGGTCGGGCCTAAGCTTCTGTGACAAGTCCACACAAACTGAACCGGGGCGGCTTCCCCCATAGATCTATTAATCGTACTAGCGGTTAACCCATCATAGGTTAATTAACGGTCCATAATTGAGGCTTTAACAATGGCAATCACTTAATGCAATTTAAAGGCAACCACGGGTCCATTCATAGAGGGACAAAGCATACCATAAAAATCTTGTGTTCTAAGTTTATAAAAACATGTATTCCCCCTCGCGGGTTTTTAAAACAATTTAATGTGCACAAGCGAGGCTATAGACTCACCTTAGCCGATAGTGGTAATGAGACGATCGCCGACGATAGATGATGCCTTTCAAACACGAGAACCGCAACCTATCAAATGAGGCGCGTTCATTAATAATAGACTCGAGAAATAAATCATACATAAGAATATAAAACTCGACTCACAAAATCACGACAAACTCGATAGAAAACGATACAAGTGATACTATTACACTCTCCTATATATTCATTTTATTATTCTATGTCTTTAATAAAAATCTGCCGGAACATACCGAATGTCCAAGCCGTTTTCCCATACTTAAACACATCAACTTTTTATGATACTACTCAGAGAACTTACTTACTATATGTAGAAAGTCCTCCCAAGAGCCCATCAAAAGATTTTACTTCTAAAGTTCCCTGCCCGACTCATCTTTGAATCACAAAATCCGGACAGTTTAGCGACCTTGACTTACGAAACCATTTTGACCATTCTAAACAACTCCATTTGTAAAACCGCCACTTGATTCTAAAAATAGACTCAAAATACTAAACTTGGGGCCTGAGAACAGCCCTTGAATCATTTTGAAACTCATTTTATAGTCCCCGAGATTCGATCCAAATATCGACAACAATTTTCGGATTGTGTCGACACTCGTCTCCCGGTACACGAAATTCAAACTAGTGTATCTTCCACCTCGTTTGGAGTTGGAAGGCCTACTTTATATCAAATCGAAGCTAACGAAATTATCTACGACATAATCCCATAATATCAACCCATTTCCAGACTTAAGACCCTCGAAAATGGTCTCAAACCTACTGCCCAAAATTGACTATAAAAATCTCTTACAAAATCAAGTTTTTGATTAAAACCAATCATTTTTATCATCAACCTAACATCCTAATATCATCATAAACCTATCCTAACACATGTAAATCACTTGCATGTACAAATCTAATAAATCAAAATAAAAAAATCCAACATGCAAACACCCCACTATGTAATATAATAATATTAACACCTATTTATTCCATAAAAATGAATCAAACAAGCATAGTTCATCAAGAAAATAAATTTTTATAAAAATGTTAATGCATGTTGAAGAAAATCATACCAATGTGTAGCCCTTTGAAAATCTAGGATGGGACTTGTTTTAGATTTTGAAGATTCAATGTAGAAAATCAAAAATTTGGAGGGTTTTGTTGATGGGGGTACACGGCCAAGAGAGAAAGAAAGAGGTGGGTGGATTTGTTTTGTTTTAAAAATGATTATATGAAAGTTAGTGGAAGTAAAAATTATTTTATATGGTGGTGGAAGGGTTAACTTTGCCAAGTTGTAATAGTTTTGGTCCAAAATGTAATAAAATAGTTTAAAAGGATAGAAAATGTAAATTGTAAATTTTGAAATATTTACGAGTCTCGGGTTTCGTAAAAATACTAAAATTTTAAACGCACACGAAAAATAATAATATAACGACTCGATACGTAATTAAAACGATATCGTCGAAAATATTAAATATCGAAATGATTCGATAATAAAATAGTAAAATATAAAATTTTTGGCATCCGTCGGTATCGCGATCACTAGTTGTCCTCGTTGCTCGTCAAAATATTAAAATATAATATTTAATATCGATTTCAACTTAAACCGTTAAACATAATAATATTTAACGTTATAAAATACTTCAAAATAATTGAAAAATATAATTAAATTATGACCTTATTTTTACGGGTTTTACATCCTCACCACCTTAAGGGAGCGACGTCCCGGCGCTCAACTCGCCTCATACACGAGTTATTCACTACCCGGAAGGATGACAACATTCCTTGATAAGAAGTCCTTACGTTCCCGCGTGTATCTCGATCCACGATCTCCACTGGTTCTTTTACAAAACGCAACTTGTCGTCAAGTTATATCTCACCAAAAAGGAATAAATAAATACTTATCCACCAGTCACCCGTCAAGCTCGACACATGAAAATTTTTATGATTCACACGAAGCTCATTCGACGACAAGAATAGGTGACAGGATTTTCGGGTAAGTCGAGTTAAAAAGAATGTTGCAAATTAAAGGATATCCATCGGCCGGATAGTCATGAACACACATCAAAAGAACTAACAAGAAAAACATTTTCGTCATTGGAGGGTGCTCACACGCGGGTCCCTACTCAAAACGATAATACAAAGACACCATCTCACTTTCGCCAACGCGCATTAAAGTCTCAATAAATATCGTCGTTGAAAGTCAAAAAGATATTACATAATATGTGTTCTACATGATCGGACGTCATCGGATGATGCCGCCTCAAGTTCTCACAACTTACGATCATTTGACTAGATCACACACCATATAAGTACATAAAAGAAAAGGTCGAACATAAACATCGAGTATAGATCTCCACTGTTAATCATCGAGAAAACCTTGCACGAACCCTTGATAATAACCACTTGATCTCAAGAATCTTTCCACTTGCGGCGTCGGCTTCAACATACTCCTCGAGGTCGTAACGAATTTATTAACTCCATTCATTAAGTGATTCGGTCCTTAATCATTCCACAAATACACGAATAAATCCTGGTGACACTTATCGTTTCTCCTTATACACTGCTTCCCGAGATTCATTGTAAACTCAGAATAAAATAGTGATCTTCAATACGAGAAATAGAACGAGATAAAAATGAATTCAATAAACACATAAACGGACAAGATGTGGTAAAATGATCTAAGGTTGACGATCGACGAGGGATCTTGACTCACGTAACCATAAAACATAATAATTCGCAATACTAGAACAATGAGAGCGAAGAATGAATTATATATTAACATTAAAGTAACATTTGTCACAATTTTCTATCCCGGATTTGGTATTACCTTAAAATTCAATTGAGGTACTTTCTTGATAAAGATGATATATTAAAAATAGAAGTTAAATAGCTTCATAATTTATTTTGGTTGTCTTAAGAAACTTTGAAATATTGACATGAATCTATTAATTAAACTCGTATTGATAGTTACAATTAGAAAATATAATTTCTAAATTAAATCATTATTAGGAATATAAATTAAACTGGTAATTTCATTATATTAAATGTAAAGTATGATAAATCAATTACTTCAATAGATAGAACATGATTTCATTTTAAACATTAGTTTTAGTTTATACAAAATATGATGTATAAATTTGACCTTTTACTTGTGATGGTTATTTCGATAATTAAAAATCATTAGAAAATGTAGACAAGTTCCATAAAATTTCTATAATACTTTGTAGAAATATATAAAGGTGTTTATTATTTCAAAATAACATGGGATATATTCGGGTTTCGAAATGTGACAAGATAACAAATGAATACGAATGGAAATAATGGTCAACAATTAGTACGAAATCAGCGGTACGAAAGAAAACGAAGCAAATGTCGTATGAATTCTTAAAGAGAATAATAAAATAAAGGCGTTGATGGTAAGACGATAAGAAATAATAGATTAAACAAGTTGTCGATTTTGTTAGTGTGGTCGATGGTTCACCAATATCGGTTTGTTAACTTAGCGGTGGTCGATACACGATCGGAAATAAGATCCATACAAAAATTTTAATAAAATTAAATTCCTAATAATCACTTGCAATTAAAACAAATCAAATGAACGATGTTAGTGTTTAAAGAGAGAAGTCAAAGCACGGTTCACAAAAGTAGATTTCGAGACAAACGAGAGTGACGGACGTCATCCCGGATATACGGAAATCACCTTAGTAATAATTCATTATTCACGTGCGGAGACATTCCAAAGATCTACCCAGTCGCCTAAAGAAGATTGGACGAGAAGGAAGGATAAAATATCGAGACTTTTAGGTCGTTTATTAACAGTCAATAATTAGACGAGCAGTCAAAAGAAATCAGTTACAAGACAAAATGAAGTAACAAGTGGAAAAAACGATCATCGAGTAAAAACGTACTTAAAATCACGTAATTCGTTTAACAAAAGGTAAGAAAACATATGCGGATGCATAGAAATTGTGCTACTTGCATAAAATATAAAGGTTTTCAAAACTTCTTTTCACTTTATTTCATTTTATTTTTCTTTATCATAAATCCAAGTAAAAAGTTGATTATTATCAAGATTTTTAAGTTGACTACTATTCAGCCTAGCATGGCTCCTTCTAAATTAGACATAGGTGATCAGGCCATGTATAATTTAGGGCTAGCAATGCAGTGCTCAGTTTCGTCGAAGAGTATTACGTTTCTTATGTTCATATATAAACCATGGCATTTGAAAATGGAATTTAAAATAGTTTATAAATTTATAGGATACAAGTAATTTGTGAAATACTCAATAAGCAACTTTTAATGTTACAAAAAGTATTTTTATAAGACCAAAGTAAAAACAATTGGTGAAAATAATCATAAAACAATATCAGATTTATTTATAAGGTGACATTATGACAACGTATAAAGTAGCCAAAGGTTTGCAAAAAGTAGCAAATAGTAGCTCAATAAACAATCAATGATATGGTTACAAGTTAATAAGGTTTCAAAAGGTTATAAGGTTTAGAAAACGTCATGAGATACGCGATAAGAATGTCGACGAAGAATGTGAAGGCAAAACTTCAAAACTCAACCCAAATCAATGGAAGGTTAGAAGAGAATAAAGTAAAATAACATCGAAGGACAAATGAGTCATATATATAAAAATAATAAATCAATCCATATGTGTATTCTATGTAAGATACTAGACACAACATGCTTTTAAGAAAGTATATTATTCGTTTTCAAATTTCCCCATTATTCCGGTAATTGCTAATCCTGTACTGTTTCTATTTTTAAACATTTTCACATGCAACTAGTATTAGTTATTTGTAAAATAATATTCGTTAAAATTTTACGATCTCAAATGAACTCAAAACTACTTAGAACGTTTAAAACTCATGTTCCGAAATTTCTTATCAGATTTGACTTTTAAATATGAGCCGATTAATTGACCCGATAAACGACATCTCCAAGACTTGGAGTCTAAAGCATTTTGATGCAAAACGACGTTTCAGACGACTTTCTAGTTTTACCCGAGACCTGAAAACCAATGTAAAATGACCAAAATACCCCTGCAAGTTCTGTGCAGGTTTGACTATTTTATTTTAAAAACACAGGTTTTACTTTTAAGTTGTGACTTGTTTATACTGTCCCTGTAGTTCCTCCATTAAATATATTTTTCGACACTTCCTAACGGCTCAATATATATATATATATATATACACACATGTCTTGTGGATTTTTCAATAACGACAAATAAATCTCATAATGAGCATCAAATGAAAATATAGCATAATGAATGATAGAAGATACTTCAAGGTATTCAACACGAAATTAAGGAAGCGAAACGGTGAATGACGTTCGTAATTTAAGTTTCAAGGTGCAATGTAGGCAACCTCCTTGGTGCCACGATTCTTCAAAAACACCAAAACATAACGAGAAAAGAATGGAACATTCATGGGTTGCGTTCCGAGAGCAAGAAGGTTAATGAAAAACAAATGATACAATTTTATAGAAGTAAAATCGTATCCCAATCTAGCGCCATAATCTAGACGATAATTTATAAAATAACGATGACGTTACCGAGATATAAGTGAAAAATACACCTCGGAGTCGACACACATAAATGTCAATAAATAGCGGTTAGTCTATTACAAAGACACATTGAGCTACACAATGGTCTAGAGATTACGTTAAAAGACGTCCAAGCACAAATAGCCGGAAGACGATTTGAATATCTATATAGATATCACAAAGGGTTAAACAATGAAAGTAACGCGCGTAGATGAAGTTATGTAAGGTCATAATATAAAAATTTGCAATAAAAGCAATTTAAATACTTCAAAAATAAATACAGAAAGATCTTGAAAATTCAATGTATTTATTTAAGTTAATCATTAATAAATGATAAACTTTTATCGAAAAGTTTAACGACATAAATATATATCGATAAAAAGATGCTAGATATAAATATATATCCATAAGTGGATCATAGTATTTATTTATAAATACTTGGCAATAAGGTATACGTAATAACGTATACTAAAATTGTAATCTCAGAAGTAGCTTGAACCTGAAGTCACGCGAAGTCCTGTGCACCGACTCTTTGAAAAATAAAAACTGACAGTTATAGTTTAGGTTTTTAAAATAAAGACCTAGTTCTCTATAACTCATGGCTCTGGTACCAATCTTTAACACCCCCAAATTTACACGCAGCGGAATACATCTTTGGGTGCTAAACAATGATACAACGACACATAATTTATAAAGAACGACTCGAAAAGAGACGTTTCAAATTTATCGTTCCCAAAACATTTATCAGAGTAGCGTAGTCCCAAGTAATCGTTACCAAAAGATAAGTTAAAACAACATATTAGTTTGTTTTAAAAATGGAACGATAAATAAATCAAAGAGTTTGAACAACATAGCAGTGCACAACTTCATTCCCGTGACCTCCAAGCTTCCACTTCTTGATTACCTGAAATACATGTGAGTAAAACAATCAGCAAAAATGCCGAGTGAATCTATAGGTTTATGTAATCAATTTGAACACAAGCAAAGATTATAAGTTTGTGGCATGCTTATAAGCATCGGATAATAATTTGCATCAACAATGATAATTGTATATAGCATAAATTGCAATAAGCTCATGGAACCGAGCCCTTAGACACTCCCTTAAGACGTCTGATAAGACAGGAGATTTATTAATTGTCGTTACCCCCAGATTATTGGTACATTGCCGTATACCTGACTTCTCAATACAATATGTCCAAACAGTGTGGAGGTCGGTGTAACACCCCCAAATTTCATGTCATAGCAGCGGAAGGGTCATTGGGTGTTACTATCATGGTTCAACCTCAATATCATAGAAAACGCCTCAAAATGAGTCGTTTTAACAAAACATACGTCCATTCATTTGTTTAAAGATAAAACAGTTTACACACGGTCCCAAATAGTTTTAAGTTTACACAACCAACCAAATAAGAAAAGTTTCTTAGAATAGACATAGTTTAGAAAAGCGGGCCAAAACATTTTAATTTAGCAAGCTGCGTGAAACCGCCTTCCTTGAGTGCCTTCTTCATGGACCTGAGATAAAACATGCTATAAAGTCAACAAAAATGTTGAGTGAATCTATAGAGTTTAAATTTAAATAAATGAACACAAGTATTCTGAATAAACCTTCCGTAGTTGACAATCATGTGGATCAGACATAATTATCGTTGTTATTTCATAAGTCTCGTGAAATTGAACGTTAACATATATTATTTCAGCCCAACACACCTAGCCAAGTGCGTATATTTCTCTTATACAATTGCATCCGATGTTTCATTACTGGTGCATCACAACACCACGCGATAGCTAGTCGCGACCGGACTGGGCGTCACCCCGATAGATCTATCCATAGTATTAGCGTTCTTTCGATTAACAATTCACGATTCATGGGTCTTTAAGGCTAAACAAACTTATATAACAACTTTCATCTAAGCATACAATCGGGTCCTTTGTGTTCAATTTTAAAAGAATGAGGGTTTACCACAACTTCTCGTTGTACCCTTCATTTATCAATAAATGTTTTTCCAATAATAAGGGTTTCCACAACTTCTCGTCGTACCCCTCTTATTTTAATAAAACAAGCATGTTATCCCCCTCGCGGGTTTTATAAAACAAGTAAACATGTAAAGCGAGGCTATAGACTCACCTTGATACGATAGTAGTGACGTGACGATCGCCGACGATTTGTGATGCCCTTTTTAAACACGAAGACCGCAACCTACCAATTAAGGCGCGTTCGTTAATAAACGACTCAAGTATAAATAATACTTAAATAATATGAAAGTCAATTTAGAATGACCATAAAAATCCCGAAAAATAACAAAATATAAGTGTACTTCTATACCCTTTTATTCAACACTTATTCATTTAAATTACTTGCACCCTCGACATTGACCCGTCATAAGACGCCAAGTCAACGCAAGTCAAACCATCATTTTACTTCCCTCGGACCAGTAGCTAAGTCATTTATATAATGACTTAACACTCGAGTAAGTCACTATGTCCAATAGTGAATACTCAACTCACGCCATACAAGTATTGAACTACGTGTCCAAAATACCACTCAGCATGTACACTCCAAATGTACACACCAATCTAACCTATCTAGACATGTCCGATTTCGACGAAACTTGGTGACAAACTCACACATAATATGAATAAAACTCAGTTTAAATTTCATTCAAAAATATTACTTCTAAGACCTTCTGCCCGACACACCTTCGTGTTGCAAAAACCGGACAGTTTTACGCCTTTGACTTGTAAAACAATTTTGACTTATCTAAACATTTCCGTTTGCAAAACCGACACTCGGGTTTGAAAATAGACTCATGACCTGAGGTTTATCAACTTACAACAGCCCTTGAACATTTTTAAAACTCATTTTATAGTCCCCGAGATTCGTTCCAAATATCGACAACAATTTTCGGATTGTGCCGATACCCGTCTCCCGGTACACAAATACTAAAAGTAGCATAACTTTTCGCTCGTAATGAGTTAGAAGCTCTACTTTAGCTCAAATCGAAGCTAACGAAATTCTCTACGACCCTATCTTATTAGTTTACCAAGTTTACCACAGTAACAATTTCAAAAACGGACTTAAAGTTACTGCCCAAAATAGCCTATCTAAAAATCATACCAAATCAAATTTTCAACCCATTCCAACAATTCCTATAGTCCTAATATGATCCTAATATCATAATAACACATCTAATTAACTCATAACACCCTCAAATTTAATCTTACAAAAATTAAATATATAAAAATCTTGCATGCAACCATAACCCACTATGAATATAATAATATTAACAACATATATAACCAAAGAAATGGATCAAACACATGTTCTTCACCAAAATCTTGAAAAAAAATTAAAGTGTATGCATGTGGAAGAAAATTATACCAATAGATAGCTCTTGAAATTTCTAGGATGGGACTTGTTTTAGTTTTGGATGAATCAAAGTAGAAGTTGAAAAAATTTGATGAATGTGGCTATGGGGGTGGACGGCTAAGAGAAAGAAAAGAAGAAGGTGGGTGAAAATTTTGTAAGAAATGAGTTTTTAATAAAAAAAAGTTAGTGGAATTTGTTTATATAGTGGGGTAGTGGGGTAGATTTTGTCATATTTGCATTCTTTTGGTCCCAAAGTGCAAGTAAATAGTTTACAAGGTAGAAAATGTAAATTGTACATTTTAAAAATATTTACGGGGCTCGGGTTTCGTAAAAATACTTTTCAAAAGTTAAAACGCTTCATAATAATAATAATAAAGCTTCGACACGACTTAAAACGTAATTAAATCGAAAACGTCGAAAATATACAATATCGAGACAATCGATAATAAAACGTAAATTTTTGGGCATCCGTCGGTATCGCGATCACTACTAGTTATCGTCATTCGTTAAAACGTAAAATACGAGAAATAAAGATTAAATATAATAAAAATCATTTTCATGATTATTTGAGAATATAATATCGATACCTAACATATTCCTTGTCGGTTTTCATCTAATCGACATTTTTACGCTAGTTTCAAGTCATAACCTTCTCGGTTAGTCGATAAATTAAAATTCTCATTAAAGTAAACACGTAATACGTAATAGTCGAGATTAAAATAACGACCTGAAATTGACGGGTTGTCACATCATCCCCACCAAATTAGGATCTTCGCCCTCGAAGATCAACTTGCGTTCTTGCCCGATCGCTTGTTGAAATCAAAGAGATGAGGGTAATTCTTCCACATTTGGTCTTCTCGTTCCCAAGTAAACTCCGGTCCTCTTCGAGAGTTCCATCGAACTTTGACGATAGGTATTCGGCTTTGCTTCAGTTGCTTGACCTCGCGATCCATGATCTCGACCGGTTCTTCAATAAAATGCAACTTCTTATCAACCTTAACCTCGTCTAACGGTATAATGAGTTCTTCATCGGATAAACATTTCTTCAGATTCGACACGTGAAAAGTGTTATGAATCCCATACAGTTCTTGTGGTAGTTCGAGTTGGTATGCCACAGGTCCTACTCTAGATGTAACCTTGAATGGTCCGATATAACGAGGACTTAACTTCCCACGTTTTCCAAATCGTACAACACCTTTCCATGGTGATACCTTTAGCATAACCTTATCTCCCACGTTAAACTCCAATGGTTTTCTTCTTACATCCGCATAACTCTTCTGTCGGCTTCGAGCAGACAACAATCTATTCTTGATTTGCACAATCATATCCGTCGTCTCCCTAATCAAATCTGGTCCAGTGAGTTGGGCATCACCAACCTCACTCCAGCTAACGGGTGATCTACATTTCCTCCCATACAGTGCTTCAAAAGGTGCAGCTTTAATACTCGCGTGATAACTGTTATTGTACGAGAATTCGGCCAAATGTAAGTGCTTATCCCAGCTACTTCCAAAGTCTATCACACAAGCACGTAGCATATCCTCCAAAGTTTGGATTGTTCTTTCGCTTTGCCCATCAGTTTGGGGATGATAGGCTGTGCTCATATCCAAATTGGTTCCTAACGACTTTTGAAGTGATCTCCAAAATCCAGAAGCAAAACGACTATCTCTATCGGAAATGATTGAAATAGGAACACCATGCTTGCACACGATTTCCTTCAGATAAATATCGGCGAGTTTCTCCAATCCGAACCTCTCGTTGATTGGAATAAAATGAGCGGATTTAGTTAAACGATCGACAATAACCCAAATTGCATCAAACCCAGACGGTGTCCTTGGGAGTTTTGTGATGAAGTCCATCGTAATTCGCTCCCATTTCCAGACTGGAATTTCCGGTTGGACAAGTAATCCTGACGGCTTCTGATATTCAGCTTTCACTTTTGCACATGTTAAGCATTTCGCGACGTATGTTGCAATATCAGCTTTCATATTCGGCCACCAGTATAACTTTTTCAAGTCTTGGTACATTTTGTCCGATCCAGGATGAATAGAATACTTGGACTTATGAGATTCTAACATAATCAACTCTCTCAGTCCACCATATAATGGTAACCAAATTCGACCTCTCAAACATCTGATACCATCGGGTCGCGTCTCAAATGTTTCACCGTCTCCTCTAAATCTTTCGGCAGCAATATTTTCCTTCTTGCATGCTTCAACTTGTGCGTTCCGAATCTGCTCAGGTAAGTTATTATGAACTGTCACCACCAAAGCACGCACTCGAATCGGTTTCTCCCTTTCCTTTCGACTTAACGCGTCAGCTACCACGTTCGCCTTTCCCGGATGATAACGAATTTCGCAGTCGTAATCACTCAATAGTTCAACCCATCGACGTTGCCTCATATTCAGCTCCTTTTGATCCAATATGTATTGTAGGCTTTTATGATCAGTGAATACTGTACACTTCGTACCATACAGATAATGTCTCCAAAGTCGCAGAGCAAAAACCACAGCGCCCAATTCCAAGTCGTGGGTAGTGTAGTTCTCCTCATTCTTCCTTAATTGTCTAGAGGCATATGCGATCACCTTTTCGCGTTGCATGAGAACAGCACCGTATCCTCTGAGAGATGCATCGCAATAAACAACAAAATCTTCACTTCCTTCAGGTAACGATAAAATCGGCGCACTACAGAGTTTCATCTTCAGGGTTTGGAAAGCTTCTTCTTCATCATCGCCCCACACATACGGTTTATTCTTCTGAGTCAGCTTCGTTAATGGTTTCGATATCAAGGAGAATCCTTCAATAAACCTTCGGTAATAGCCAGCCAGACCTAGAAATTGTCGCACTTCAGTTGGAGTAGTCGGAGCACTCCAATTCTTGATGGCTTCGATCTTTGCAGGATCAACATGTACTCCGCTTTTATCAACCACGTGTCCGAGAAATTGTACAGAATTAAGCCAAAAATCGCACTTCGAGAACTTAGCGTATAACTTTTCGTTCTTCAACAAGTTCAAGATAATCCTTAAGTGTTCGGCATGCTCTTCATTGCTCTTGGAGTAGATTAGAATATCATCTATGAAAACGATCACGAATTTATCAAGATACGGCTTACAAATGCGATTCATTAAGTCCATGAATACAGCAGGTGCATTAGTCAAACCAAAAGGCATAACCAGAAACTCATAATGACCATAACGAGTTCTAAACGCCGTAATAGGAATATCTTCCTCACGTATGCGAAGTTGATGGTAACCAGAACGAAGATCAATCTTGGAGAAAACACGAGAACCTTGAAGTTGATCGAATAAATCATCAATTCTTGGAAGCGGATAACGATTCTTGATCGTCAGCTTATTCAGCTCTCGGTAATCAATACACATACGAAACGAACCATCTTTCTTCTTAACGAATAAGACAGGAGCTCCCCAAGGTGACGAACTCGGTCGTATAAAACCTTTATCAGATAGCTCTTGCAATTGCACAGATAACTCCTTCAGCTCGGATGGGGCTAAACGATATGGCGCACGAGCCACGGGTGCAGCACCAGGAATTAGGTCAATTTGGAATTCTACTTGCCTTGGAGGAGGAAGTCCAGGTAAATCTTCCGGAAATACTTCAGGAAAGTCACGGATAACAGGTACATCTTCAGCACGTTTCTCCTTCGATTCTTTCTCCACTACTTTAGCTAGGAATAACTCACAGCCTCTTTCGATATACTTACGAGCCTTAATGCACGAAACGATTTTCAGTCGTGAATTACATTGATCACCTTCGATAACCATGGTCTTGTCGTCTAAAGGAATCCTAACTTTCTTTTCTCCACACAAGATAGACGCGTTATACTTGGATAACCAATCCATTCCGATAATAATATCAAAACTTCCCAATTCAACAATCATCAAGTCTATCTTAAAAATACGGTTCAAGAGATTTAGAGAACATCCTAGGAGCGCACGATTGGTTCTCACTAATTTACCATCAGCTAGTTCTACCTAATAACTTGCGTCTAATTCGACCGGTTTAATATCAATTAAGGTACTAAAACTTGTAGACACAAAGCTTTTGTCCGCACCAGAATCAAATAAAGCTGTAGCATAACGGTTGTTTAGTAAAAACGTACCAGTGACAACTTTCGGGTTTTGCTTCGCTTCGGCTTCTCCCAACTGATAAGCTTTTCCTTGGTTATCTCCACCACGTGCATTCTTCGGAGGTTGAGGGCATTGGTTCCTCATGTGACCTTTGCCTTGGCAGTTATAACACGTCACTCCCTTCTTTCCTTGTCCCCAACAGTCTTCAGTCTTGTGACCTAACTTGTTGCACTTTCCACACTTAGTACATTCACCAGTATGAGACTTCTTGCATCGTTGACATCTGGTTCCTTTATCAGCAGTTGCAGCTTCAGTCATTGCATTAGCGTTGCCCCTCCTTCGGTTTTGATTTCTGTTGTGAGATTGACGGTTATCACCACGATCATCATTGTCATTTTCAGCTCTTCTTTTGTTGCCTTCAGAAACACCATCAGCCTTGTCTTGGATGATTTGACCCATTAGTTGGTAGGCCATACGAACAGCTTCATCAATGTTGGCAGGTTTAGATGAGGTCACATCCCCACGGATGTTGGTCGGTAAGCCTCGAATATACTGCTCTACCTTCAAGTATTCAGGGTTAACCTTGTTGGGACAAAGTAGAGCAAGTTCATGGAATCTGTTGGTGTATCCATCGATGTCAGTACCCTTCAGTCTCAGCTGATATAATTCCTGTTCTAACCTTTGAATAACACTCCTTGGACAAAATTCCTCAGTCATCCATCTTCTTACCTCAGCCCAAGGTGTAGCATACGCAGCATCCATACCCAATGATGCCATTCTTCCATTCCACCAAGTTAATGCTCGCCCTTGAAGAGTAGCAGAGGCAAACATCACTTTATCTCCTTCCTCGCTTCCACTAAATCGAAACACGGATTCAAATCTCTCAAACCATTGCATTAACCCAACAGCGCCTTCAGTACCCTTAAACGTTGGAGGTTTGCATTTCATGAACGAGGTGTAATTGCACTTCTTGTTTTCAGGAATCACTGGTCTATCCGCATCACCAGTTCCAGCACCAGTATTGCCAGCCCCAGTAGCGCCAGCTCCAGTAGCGCCAGCTCCAGTAGCGCCAGCTCCAGTAGCGCCAGCTCCAGTAGCGCCAGCTCCAGTAGCGCCAGCTCCAGTAGCGCCAGCTCCAGTGTTGCCAGCTCCACCAGATCCACCAGCTCCACCGGATCCACCAGCCCCACCGGATCCACCAGCTCCACCAGATCCACTAGCTCCACCAGATCCACCGGCTCCATTATTCAAGTTTGCCATAAATGCATTCATAGATATCTGAAATTGATCAGCTACTATAGCACGTAACTGAGTCTCAGTCAACTGTTTAGGCGGCATGATCCTGTTACACAATTCACATCAAAATGAGTATTCATTCGACACTTGTGATAACAAAACATGAATAACACAGAATAAGAATAGATAGATGAAAAGAAACAAGAATGGATGATAGAACGAAGGATAGAATTACAGACAAGGAACGAAGATTCACGAGGGATGAGTCAAAAGACAGGGATTTCTATTGTGACAATCAACGTCGTTTGTAAATCACGTATTAGTATTATAATAATCAAATAATAAACATTTATAAATAAATAAATGTAATCCATTATGCTTCAAGCATAAATAATAATTAAATATGTATAACATATATATATACTTTGCTTGTTCTCGTCCATTGGCAACTCGGAGGTTTCGCTTGCAGATGTTATAGTCAAAAGATTTCAAAAATTTATTTTTGGAAAATCTTTTCGTTCTCTATAACTTGAGCTCTGATGCCAATCTGTAACACCCCCAAATTTCATGTCATAGCAGCGGAAGGGTCATTGGGTGTTACTATCATGGTTCAACCTCAATATCATAGAAAACGCCTCAAAATGAGTCGTTTTAACAAAACATACGTCCATTCATTTGTTTAAAGATAAAACAGTTTACACACGGTCCCAAATAGTTTTAAGTTTACACAACCAACCAAATAAGAAAAGTTTCTTAGAATAGACATAGTTTAGAAAAGCGGGCCAAAACATTTTAATTTAGCAAGCTGCGTGAAACCGCCTTCCTTGAGTGCCTTCTTCATGGACCTGAGATAAAACATGCTATAAAGTCAACAAAAATGTTGAGTGAATCTATAGAGTTTAAATTTAAATAAATGAACACAAGTATTCTGAATAAACCTTCCGTAGTTGACAATCATGTGGATCAGACATAATTATCGTTGTTATTTCATAAGTCTCGTGAAATTGAACGTTAACATATATTATTTCAGCCCAACACACCTAGCCAAGTGCGTATATTTCTCTTATACAATTGCATCCGATGTTTCATTACTGGTGCATCACAACACCACGCGATAGCTAGTCGCGACCGGACTGGGCGTCACCCCGATAGATCTATCCATAGTATTAGCGTTCTTTCGATTAACAATTCACGATTCATGGGTCTTTAAGGCTAAACAAACTTATATAACAACTTTCATCTAAGCATACAATCGGGTCCTTTGTGTTCAATTTTAAAAGAATGAGGGTTTACCACAACTTCTCGTTGTACCCTTCATTTATCAATAAATGTTTTTCCAATAATAAGGGTTTCCACAACTTCTCGTCGTACCCCTCTTATTTTAATAAAACAAGCATGTTATCCCCCTCGCGGGTTTTATAAAACAAGTAAACATGTAAAGCGAGGCTATAGACTCACCTTGATACGATAGTAGTGACGTGACGATCGCCGACGATTTGTGATGCCCTTTTTAAACACGAAGACCGCAACCTACCAATTAAGGCGCGTTCGTTAATAAACGACTCAAGTATAAATAATACTTAAATAATATGAAAGTCAATTTAGAATGACCATAAAAATCCCGAAAAATAACAAAATATAAGTGTACTTCTATACCCTTTTATTCAACACTTATTCATTTAAATTACTTGCACCCTCGACATTGACCCGTCATAAGACGCCAAGTCAACGCAAGTCAAACCATCATTTTACTTCCCTCGGACCAGTAGCTAAGTCATTTATATAATGACTTAACACTCGAGTAAGTCACTATGTCCAATAGTGAATACTCAACTCACGCCATACAAGTATTGAACTACGTGTCCAAAATACCACTCAGCATGTACACTCCAAATGTACACACCAATCTAACCTATCTAGACATGTCCGATTTCGACGAAACTTGGTGACAAACTCACACATAATATGAATAAAACTCAGTTTAAATTTCATTCAAAAATATTACTTCTAAGACCTTCTGCCCGACACACCTTCGTGTTGCAAAAACCGGACAGTTTTACGCCTTTGACTTGTAAAACAATTTTGACTTATCTAAACATTTCCGTTTGCAAAACCGACACTCGGGTTTGAAAATAGACTCATGACCTGAGGTTTATCAACTTACAACAGCCCTTGAACATTTTTAAAACTCATTTTATAGTCCCCGAGATTCGTTCCAAATATCGACAACAATTTTCGGATTGTGCCGATACCCGTCTCCCGGTACACAAATACTAAAAGTAGCATAACTTTTCGCTCGTAATGAGTTAGAAGCTCTACTTTAGCTCAAATCGAAGCTAACGAAATTCTCTACGACCCTATCTTATTAGTTTACCAAGTTTACCACAGTAACAATTTCAAAAACGGACTTAAAGTTACTGCCCAAAATAGCCTATCTAAAAATCATACCAAATCAAATTTTCAACCCATTCCAACAATTCCTATAGTCCTAATATGATCCTAATATCATAATAACACATCTAATTAACTCATAACACCCTCAAATTTAATCTTACAAAAATTAAATATATAAAAATCTTGCATGCAACCATAACCCACTATGAATATAATAATATTAACAACATATATAACCAAAGAAATGGATCAAACACATGTTCTTCACCAAAATCTTGAAAAAAAATTAAAGTGTATGCATGTGGAAGAAAATTATACCAATAGATAGCTCTTGAAATTTCTAGGATGGGACTTGTTTTAGTTTTGGATGAATCAAAGTAGAAGTTGAAAAAATTTGATGAATGTGGCTATGGGGGTGGACGGCTAAGAGAAAGAAAAGAAGAAGGTGGGTGAAAATTTTGTAAGAAATGAGTTTTTAATAAAAAAAAGTTAGTGGAATTTGTTTATATAGTGGGGTAGTGGGGTAGATTTTGTCATATTTGCATTCTTTTGGTCCCAAAGTGCAAGTAAATAGTTTACAAGGTAGAAAATGTAAATTGTACATTTTAAAAATATTTACGGGGCTCGGGTTTCGTAAAAATAATTTTCAAAAGTTAAAACGCTTCATAATAATAATAATAAAGCTTCGACACGACTTAAAACGTAATTAAATCGAAAACGTCGAAAATATACAATATCGAGACAATCGATAATAAAACGTAAATTTTTGGGCATCCGTCGGTATCGCGATCACTACTAGTTATCGTCATTCGTTAAAACGTAAAATACGAGAAATAAAGATTAAATATAATAAAAATCATTTTCATGATTATTTGAGAATATAATATCGATACCTAACATATTCCTTGTCGGTTTTCATCTAATCGACATTTTTACGCTAGTTTCAAGTCATAACCTTCTCGGTTAGTCGATAAATTAAAATTCTCATTAAAGTAAACACGTAATACGTAATAGTCGAGATTAAAATAACGACCTGAAATTGACGGGTTGTCACAGTCGGGCCTAAGCTTCTGTGACAAGTCCACACAAACTGAACCGGGGCGGCTTCCCCCATAGATCTATTAATCGTACTAGCGGTTAACCCATCATAGGTTAATTAACGGTCCATAATTGAGGCTTTAACAATGGCAATCACTTAATGCAATTTAAAGGCAACCACGGGTCCATTCATAGAGGGACAAAGCATACCATAAAAATCTTGTGTTCTAAGTTTATAAAAACATGTATTCCCCCTCGCGGGTTTTTAAAACAATTTAATGTGCACAAGCGAGGCTATAGACTCACCTTAGCCGATAGTGGTAATGAGACGATCGCCGACGATAGATGATGCCTTTCAAACACGAGAACCGCAACCTATCAAATGAGGCGCGTTCATTAATAATAGACTCGAGAAATAAATCATACATAAGAATATAAAACTCGACTCACAAAATCACGACAAACTCGATAGAAAACGATACAAGTGATACTATTACACTCTCCTATATATTCATTTTATTATTCTATGTCTTTAATAAAAATCTGCCGGAACATACCGAATGTCCAAGCCGTTTTCCCATACTTAAACACATCAACTTTTTATGATACTACTCAGAGAACTTACTTACTATATGTAGAAAGTCCTCCCAAGAGCCCATCAAAAGATTTTACTTCTAAAGTTCCCTGCCCGACTCATCTTTGAATCACAAAATCCGGACAGTTTAGCGACCTTGACTTACGAAACCATTTTGACCATTCTAAACAACTCCATTTGTAAAACCGCCACTTGATTCTAAAAATAGACTCAAAATACTAAACTTGGGGCCTGAGAACAGCCCTTGAATCATTTTGAAACTCATTTTATAGTCCCCGAGATTCGATCCAAATATCGACAACAATTTTCGGATTGTGTCGACACTCGTCTCCCGGTACACGAAATTCAAACTAGTGTATCTTCCACCTCGTTTGGAGTTGGAAGGCCTACTTTATATCAAATCGAAGCTAACGAAATTATCTACGACATAATCCCATAATATCAACCCATTTCCAGACTTAAGACCCTCGAAAATGGTCTCAAACCTACTGCCCAAAATTGACTATAAAAATCTCTTACAAAATCAAGTTTTTGATTAAAACCAATCATTTTTATCATCAACCTAACATCCTAATATCATCATAAACCTATCCTAACACATGTAAATCACTTGCATGTACAAATCTAATAAATCAAAATAAAAAAATCCAACATGCAAACACCCCACTATGTAATATAATAATATTAACACCTATTTATTCCATAAAAATGAATCAAACAAGCATAGTTCATCAAGAAAATAAATTTTTAAAAAAATGTTAATGCATGTTGAAGAAAATCATACCAATGTGTAGCCCTTTGAAAATCTAGGATGGGACTTGTTTTAGATTTTGAAGATTCAATGTAGAAAATCAAAAATTTGGAGGGTTTTGTTGATGGGGGTACACGGCCAAGAGAGAAAGAAAGAGGTGGGTGGATTTGTTTTGTTTTAAAAATGATTATATGAAAGTTAGTGGAAGTAAAAATTATTTTATATGGTGGTGGAAGGGTTAACTTTGCCAAGTTGTAATAGTTTTGGTCCAAAATGTAATAAAATAGTTTAAAAGGATAGAAAATGTAAATTGTAAATTTTGAAATATTTACGAGTCTCGGGTTTCGTAAAAATACTAAAATTTTAAACGCACACGAAAAATAATAATATAACGACTCGATACGTAATTAAAACGATATCGTCGAAAATATTAAATATCGAAACGATTCGATAATAAAATAGTAAAATATAAAATTTTTGGCATCCGTCGGTATCGCGATCACTAGTTGTCCTCGTTGCTCGTCAAAATATTAAAATATAATATTTAATATCGATTTCAACTTAAACCGTTAAACATAATAATATTTAACGTTATAAAATACTTCAAAATAATTGAAAAATATAATTAAATTATGACCTTATTTTTACGGGTTTTACATAGTTTCTTTTAGATTATCTTTCTAACATCTTATTAAACATTATAAAAACTATAAGAAATTATTATAACAATATCAAAGCATATCTAACAAAGTGATTACCTAGGATGCTCCAAAATGGCTTCTAATGAGGTATATGGACTATATCTTCCTCATAACTCTTCAAGAACTCCTAGAACTTCTTCCAAAGCTTTATACTGATCTTAGGGACTTCTTAGAGCTTCAATGGTGGTGTGAGAACAGAATGTATGTGTGTTTAGGTAAGAAATGGAAGGATGATTCTAAAATGAATCTAAAGACCCCTATTTATACTATTTTCAAGCCTTAGCCTCCAAGTTAAGCCATGAAACGTGTAAAGACCAGGTATTAGTGACTAAGGAAGCCTGGGAAAGATCTATTCAAGTTCCTAGAGTCTAGGATAGAAAATATCTTGGTCTCATGGCTAAGAATAGCTCACGGCACATATATGATAAGGATGATGATGTGTAGCTTCAGGTAGGTGATGCACCTACTTGAAATCACATGGAAAATATCTTATAACATCCTAAATATCTGATTTTAAAACTTAGAATGGGAGGTAATGGTTTGAAATAGGTTTTTGGAGGGAAAACATAAAACCGGGTCCTAAATTAGGGCTTGTAACTTATGGTTTGTGTTTTTGGTGATTAAGGACTTAAGAAAGTGATTAGTGAATGATTAAGGCTTAATTATGGTTATACATTCTATTTAAGAGATTTGGGTCCTTGGTTTGAAGATTAACAAAGGTTTGATGTGAAAATGGGAAGTATAATTTTGTAGATTAGGGTTTTCTAATGATCTAGGGTTTAATCTTAATAAATGTTATTATCCTTCAACTAAATACAGATGTAAAATCAATTTTTACATCCTACAGTTTCCTCAATATGTTAATGAAGTCCCTACATTGGTTTTATTAAGCTATTCTAAGTAAACATGTCTAAAGGGTGAAAATACCTATTTTGACCTAATTTTCAAGCCATTCATTGTAATCTTGTAACTTGTGCATTAGGGTACTTGTACATTGTCTTAATATAGTCTTATAACCTTAATGAAGTCCGATAAATATTTATAAACTTGTCCAAAAAGAACTAGGTGATGATTCCATGTAGTTTTATTAATATTAGGGTTTTTAGGTCATTAATCCTAATGTCATTCTATCTTGGGTAATTAGGGTTTGTACCTTTATAAACACTTATTCTAGGGCTTATATTGTATGTTTATGACTTCCAGGGATTCTACATTTTTAGTTTAAGGGTTTCTATAGGTTGACCATATTCTAGGGATAATTATGGGAGCTTAAGATCCTATGCTTTGATAACTTGTACTTTATGCTTTACCAACTTGTAACTTGACTTGAAATAAATGTATATTATTAATATGATGTATAGTTTAGTTTTATAATTTATGGCAAAATATTAGACTCTAATTCAATGTGAAATGGATGTTATATGCTAATCTTGGTTACTAGGTCTTAACTTGTAATTAGCCTTGGATTAGTGAATATTAGCATTTTGTGATCAATTAACTTTCTTTTATATGATAGATTACAATTAGTATATTGTTTTTTATACTTGTACATGGATATTATGTAATTACATTGCTTGAAATATTGTTTACCAAGGGTTTCTAGGTGTTGATCTAGACTATTATGTACAATTACTTGTACTTAGCTTTGTATGGTTTGTATTTGCCATTCTTAGGTGTTATTAGGTCTTCAATGTAGAGTTTACATCTTGTTTATAATCCTTAAAAACTTATTCATATGTGTTTTCCATTCATAGCTTACCATTCTTGAGTTTATAACTCATTTATAGGGATTCTAGGGTTTCTAAGGGAATTTAAGGCATCATAGTTACATTTGAGATGTTCTTATTAACATTGAACTTATTAGATCACTTTTAGATCTTAGACATGATATATACATTGTATTGACAACATATAGGAATATGTTGTGATGGCATTTCAAGTTGTGAGAAGCAGTTCATCTTACCAAGTAAGGTACATAAAGCAAAAATTCCTAGCCAAATTTTCATATTGGGACAGTTATAGCTTATAACACATATGTGAAATTTTAGGGTTGTCACATTCGGGTTCGGGTCGGGTCAACCCATTTGACACCCCTAGTTGTAACCCCAACCCAAGGGCCTGAAGGGTCTCAGGGGTCTAAGGCCAAGTCATATAAGGAGTCATTCATCAAGTTCACTATGAACAATGGGAAGACACCATTGACTTTAGGCTTTAAAACGTTTTGTGAGGCCAGTGGACTTGACTACAATAAAGGAGTATATGTTGAACATCCTGACAATGAGCCAGTTAAAAATGGACTGAAAAGTATTGGGGTCCCTGAACTACTTTCAGATAAAAACCCCTTCGATTAAAACTGCTTTCCCCATTGCTTGGAGGATCCTGGGTACTTTTGTGATTCAGGTGATCGGTGGGAACCACTCATTAACTGAGCAAGTTAATTCTACTCAACAGATGCTAATCTTCAGTCTCATTAATGGACTGAAGGTTGACATTAGAGATATCATTTTTAAGGATCTCGTAACCAGGCTCTTGAACGAGTCCAGGCAAACGTATGTATCTTACCCTAGATTCATATCTTGCGCCTTAGAACGGTTATTAGGTTCATCTTACACTCAGGACAAACTTTCTGGGTCCTTCACCCGCCATCCTGAGTTCCACAAATTTTTCAAAGAACCCATCTGAAGTCATCTACATTGAATTGATGGCTCATATGACTGAGGTGATCAGTCGTGCATCATATGTGTCTCCCATTCCTTTCTCACCAAAGAAAGGGAACAAGAAGACTCAGACTGTGCCAAAGACCAACCCAAAGGGACAGGGCCTTCAGGCTTCCAAGACACGTAATAAAAATCCCAAGACCATAAAATCCATCCTTGTTCAGACCAAGCTTCAACTACCCAACAGAAACAGCTTTCAGGAGGCCCTGATACATCACAGTCATGGTCGATGGGTCAACCTACTGGTCCTCTTGATGTGGAGGGACATAAACAGCCCTCTAATACAGGACTTCCTATCCACCAGTCTGATGAAGGCATTAGTACATCACAACCTTTTCCTGAGGACACAACTAATGCCAAAGACTCAGAGTGACGCCCACGAGTAAAACACCCCGCCGATAGGCCTATCACCTTCAGAACTCCCAATGAAGGCACACTACAACAAAATTCCTTGCCTGAGGGAACCAAACTTGATTCCCAAGACTTCGAGGGACGCCCATGGGTAAGACACTCTGCTGATAAGTATCCTACTTCCACCACTCCCGACGAAGGCACACTTTATCCCAAATCTTTACCTGAGGGAACCAATATTGCCAAAGACTCAGAGAGAAGCCCACGGGTAAGACAATTCGAAGATAGGGATCCCACTTCCACTCATGATCAATCATAAACTGCCTCTGAGCATCAGCTGGATCAAACCCAATCTACAGGATTTGAGGCGGAGTGACCTCAACAAAGGCAAGCCTTCTTTTGAAGGGGAGATGGATAAATCGAAAGTGTCACTGACCTTTAGGAACTATGTTACATTGTTCCAAGAGTTTGAGGATGAATTCCAAGGGTTAAGTGACAATGATGAAATGGTTGAGGTTGGAGATGATATGGATACTGATGAAACTCAAGTTCCTCCCCAACCAAACTAGAAGCCTTAGTCCCCTCCATTCTCAGACATTCTGTCCTCCCCTGTGGCTCAACAAGTTCCCTCCCCTGAGGCATCCCTCTATAAGGAACCCTCTCCTAAGGCGTCAACACAAAATCCCTCCCATGAGGCACAACTTGACACATCTTCATTGGGGACTCATACTGAGGTTCTGGATTATGAATTTGATGATAGCAAGCCTATAACTGAGAAGGTGTTGTATAAGACCCTCAGGGGCGTCTTCAAACATCTTTATGAGAATTTGAAGGAAGATGTCTCTCTGAAACATTAGGATCTGTCTACCAAGGAAACAACCATACTTGATGCATTCAGGGTGTATGGTGATCGTTCTAAAGAGGCTGAGAGAGAGCTGAGGGTCCTGCTTGACAACCAAATGTATTTCATCAGTGCGATGAACACAAGCCACGAGGCTCATGAGAATAAGTTGATCAATTTTATGAACAAGTCACTCCCCACAGTTGAAGCCAATGTATCCTTGAAAGCTACTCTTGATGGACTTATCTCTAGCACCAGCGAGTCCACTTCCAAAGTTGGTTTGCTCTTGGATCAACTCAAGGATGAAAAGTTGTCAACAGTTCTCACTCAATTGGAAACTCACCAAATTGATCTCCAAGCTGTCAAGTCTAAGTGTGATGTTATTTATGAGGATGTTCACATGGATCCTAAGGCAGAGTTCCATCTTATCAATGCGGCTAAAGGTTACATGGAAAATGCTGCAAATCTCTTTGAGATTGCTGAATCCCTTAAGGACTCTGATATCCCTAGCCTTAGGACAAGGATAGCCACGATGGAACACTCTCAAGAAATCATTCAAGCAGATGTAAAGACTATCAAGGCTCACACTTAGTCTATGAAGGAGATGGTAGTTGAGATCTTCAAGGAATTTAAAGGGACCACCACTCCCTCCCCCTCAGGTTCCTCTGCACTACCAAAAGTTGGAATCAGTCAGCCTGATCCTTCAACTTTTTAGGGGGAGAATAAAGCACCAAAACTCTTAACTTGGGAAGAACCTCCCTCTCAAGCTGAGGGGGAGCATTAGAAGATGGAAACTAATGATCAAGTTAATGGGAACTTGGAAATGGTGGTCACTGAACAACAAACTCATGAACTTGAAATACCTAACCCAACACCACTGAACACCATTAAACCAATCTATAAAGAAGGTTCCCCTGAATCTTCAGTATCAAAAGTGGATAAAGGCAAGGAGATAGCTTATGAAGTTGAGACACCACCCAAAAAGTTAGTCAAGGCTTCAAGGGAAAGAAGGCCTGACCCTGATGCTCCCATTCTAGTCCCATATGAGTTTAATGGAAAAATGTACAAACTGACAGCTGAACAAATTTAGGAGTACATGGATAGAATGGAGAAGGTTGAGAAGGCTAAGTGATGAGACTGCTTTTATACATAGTCTCATCGTCCAAAAAGGGCTTTAAATGCATAAAACATCATGAAATTGGCCAAATATATGCTTGTGTTTGTTGCTTGTGTATTTTAGGTACGGATATTGAGAAATTGACAAAAGATCACAAGAATCATGCAAAAACGAACACGAGAAACAAAGCCGCACATTGAACCAAGCCCTGATGAAGATTTTCCAAAGAAAACCCTTGAATATTTGAAGATTTATGAAGAAGGGTCCTCCAATATTGAAGAATTGACACTTTATACCCTTGTATCTTCATAATTACAAGATTGGTCCCCAAAGTTTGTCAATATTGCAAAAAGGGCCCTCCACTTTGAAGAATTTGCAATTTTAGTCCCTCATCAAAACTAAAATGTCAATATTAATCCTCCTCAAAGTCAAACATACCAAGAAGGACTCCAAGTTACAAGAAATTACATGTTTGGTCCTTTAAAAAATATCAAAATTACCAAAAGGACCCTTGACTTTGAAAAAATGGCAAAAATGGTCCCTCATTAATCATGACTTGGCAATTTCAGTTCTCCAAGAAGTCAACAAGACAAGTCAAGACCATTATCTATGAAGAAAATGCCAAATCAGTCGTTTAAGAATCAAGAATTGGCAAGAAATACCCCTGAAAATACTTTGGAAAAGTATTTGGGGCAAAAGTGTGAAAAAGAAAACTTGCAATACAGAGGAAAACGGATTTTGGTGTATTTATTTGCAAGTGAAAGGATTATTAAAGGTGGGGGACTATACTTGGCAGACAACCTAAGTTACCTTAACCAGTGTCATGGTGACACGTGTCCCACTCAACCAAACCAACCAATCACAACACTCCCTCCTTCCACCTCACCAATCCACTCATATCAGATTAACAACTTAATTTATTAAGTTTAAATTTGGCGCTTAACATGTTTTTTAAACACTAATCCGGATCAAACACCCAACTATTCACCAAGAACACAATTTGGGGTTTTGTTATTTACTTATAATTAAACCTTAATATTGTGCAGATTAATGATTAATGATCCTTTAAACATATCCCAACCTTATAATCACTTGCCACATCACCCATCAACCCCACATGAGATTCCCCTGCTACACTCCTTTGCAAACTGCCAAAATTTGGCCCAATCATCCAACGTCCCATAATAACTAGGTTTTTACACCAAGTATAAAATATTTATCGTCCGATCTCTTCGAATTGATTTCCAGTCTACAGTGCGACTCAATTGTCTTTTGGTGAACAAGAGTATTTTTTGGTTTGGTTTTCTAATTTAAACTAAAAGCAAGTATGAAAATGTCGTTGAGTGAAATTAAAGCGTTTAAAAATTATTTGGAAAAACACTTTAAAACATAAAACTTCGTAAAACTTTAAAACTTAAAAACTTAAGCTATCGGAATATAACAAGTCCTTTCTATCGGAATGCACCAAAGTGAAAACCATCGGAATATAATTAAAACAAGTCATCGGAATAATTCATGTGAAAGTCCATCGGAATGCTAATCTGAATACCCATCGGAATGCAACAATATCAATTCTATCGCAATGATGCCTATCGGTATGCCCTTGATCGCAATGTTTCAGATCGGAAAGTTGTAAACACTTCTGTCGCAATGCACCACTGTCGGAATGTTGTAAAGTAAATTTGGGCAGAGTTTCGTCTTAACAAGGACCTTAGTCCCGTCGGAATATGCGATCGCAATGAGCGATCACAATCCCAGATCGGAATAAGGGGGGAATGACCAACTATCGCAAAGAAAAACCACAATGGGTTATTGCGATAAACACAAGCAGCCGTCGGAATGTCTGAATCCCTAGTATTGCGATGGAATGCAATACTAATCCGAAATTGATGGAAAGCTGAAAACTCAATAAGCACGTATAATAAGCTACTTTATCCAAATCTTAAACAACTCAAAAAGCTAGAATTTGATAACTTTTTAAACATCAAAGATTATAAAATTTATGAAAGGAATTTTAAAGTGACTAAAGCCTTTAAGAAATCCGAAAATCAATAAGCTAAAACTTGAAATAAGCCAATAAGCATAAAGAGCTTATAGGTTATACGTGAGTGAGCTTATGTAGGAACAAAAGAAACGAACTTTCTAACCACACAACCTTAAATTCAATCACGGATCATGAAGGATTTGGATCAAGAAATAAGCAAAATTCAAGAAATGTAGAAGGAGATTAAAGAACACAAAGCTCAAACTTAAACTTTTGATTAAAGAAACTCAAATACTAAGATTAATGAAAGCTTAAAAGAAAGGAAAGATGAAAAACTTAGTGAGAGAAAGTTTAGAACTTTCTCTCTCTAAAAATTAGAAAGAAAACTTAAAAATAAAATTGGCTAACCCCCTCCTAATGTGATTAGGAGGGTATTTATAGGGAAAATGGGAAGTGCATGTGTGGTGTGCTTCCTTCTTTCTTTTCTTCTTGACTCGATTTAGTTCTTTGTTTTTTCTCGACGTCGTCTCGGGATTTGAACTTGTCTTAATAATTTTCTTCTTTAATTTATACTTGAGTTCTTCGACTTCATTAAACTTCCGTCTTTAGACTTTTTCTTCGATAAATCTTCAGAATAGGTCTTGGACATCCGTTCTTTAAGCACTCTTGATCTTTTGACTTCTTCTTTTCTCGTTTTCTTTGATAAAAGCCCGTGAAAGCCCGTGTTTTCTTCCTTTTTCATCTTTTGGTCCTAAAACACAATAAAAACACAAACCACGCATAATTCCGACTTTTACGACATAAAATACACATTTTGGTCTTGTTAATATTGGAAATAAGTGGTAAAAGGATAAGTGTTTTCACACTTATTAAATCCCCTACACTTGACAATTGCAATGTCCTCATGCAATGCATTAATTTTAAAGCACGGTTTACATTTTTCATCATAGATAACCTACCTAGGCCTTTATTAAATACTAAACACTAAGAAAACTTAAAAGAACAAAATAAGTAAGAAATCAAAGACTTACATTGGGGTTTTAGGCTGTCATGAATGTTTATCATCCTCAAGTTTCACGTTCCCCATACCAAGCTTAAAAACGAGATCATTGTTATTATAAGTTGGCAAACTAACACGAATTCATGTGGGCCAATTATTCACTTAGACTCCCTTATTTGTAGGTGTATCTCTTATATTTTATTATTGTCTTGAATGATCACGAGGATGCATTGTTTGACTTATTTCGATAGTTATTAAGGCTGAAAATAAAGTGGGACGATTTAATCAATAGTTAGCTAAAGGACAAAATCTTTTAAAACTGCTTCTCGGGACCTCATAAAGTTCATATCTTGGCATAACTCGCTTCACGATTTGAGACCTTTCTCGGACCGATATTTGGCAGCGGCTTCATACTTCAAATCTTTTGAGAGACGTTCTTGAAATTATGGTCTTCTCTTCATAATAGGAATTTCTTCACTTGAAGTTTTTGAGAGATTCTTCATACTTGGACCACGACTTCTTCATTTTTCTCCAATCTTTATTTTGGACTTTGATATACAATGATCCGCCTCCTTTTAGGACTTGGATCTATTTATCCTCATACCTTGCTAGGGTCTTTTCGGATAGACTTCTCCGTGATCTTTTGGGGAGTATTTGCTTTTCGTCGTGTGTCTCGATCCTTCATATTGATTTTCGACAAATGATTCTTCACATCACTTTTGGATCTTTAGCAACAAACTATAGCCCTCATGCCTTGTTAGGGCCTTTTCGGACTCGCCAATCTTCGCATCCCGCTTCAATAATTTATGCCTTGGCTATGAACTCTAATTAATATCGAGCAACTTTTAAACGATCTTGGGCTAGAAGCTAAGTAAATTTTCAAATCGTACAACCTTATTTATTGCAGATAAATTTATTAACAAGCGATGGGAGAATAGGCTCATAATTAACTCACATAAATTCACGAAAGAATACCAAACTTATAATTGACTCTATAATCTCTCGTCCTCCACAGTTTTAAAATCTCAAGGAATGAGACTCGTGGATGCTTAGCCTATTAAATCAAAGTTTTGGGTTTTCGAGTCATCTATAGGATCTTGCAAATTCTTAGACTTTTTCAAGTTTAGAAATCGCATTTTAAAGTTCCCTTGATAAACAACTCTCTAGGATCAATTATAGGAACTTGCGATAAGTTCTTGTTCTTAACCCGTGAGAGTTAAGACTTTCGCGTTTTAAAGCTCCCTATATAAAAGCCTAGAAAAACTTGACTTAAACATGTTAAGGATACTAGCTAGAGTAAACTTGGATAAGTAAACTCGGGTTGAGTCAAAAGATTCAGACTTTGAAAAATTTAAAACCACTTTATTGAAACTTTATTCTAGCAAGGAAAGAAAATAATCATAATAAAGGAAAATATAACTATACAACTAGGCCAAAATAGATTAAAAATTTTGAAAAATGTCGAAAAATCAAATTTTCCGGTTAAAATGAGGACAAATTCATGGAAAAGATCACTTACTTCGATAGAAGTCCCCCTACACTTGATATAAACATTGTCCTCAATGTTTAAGCGTGTGGGAGTAAACTCCCCTACACTTATGACATTGTGCACTTTGTTTAAACTTTCTAAGGAAAGGACAACTAAAGTGATTTCAATGTGAACATATAAAATATGAAATATTGAATCACGACAGTTTAGGATAGAACCGGGAAGATGGGAACACGGGATCACTGTTCGTCAAAAGTCAACGAGGTGCTCTTTGAAACTTGAATCCCTGCACAAAATAAGAAACAAGACAACCAACACATACGGGGCTCCCCCCTACACTTATTATGAAAACATTAAAGGATAGATCACGGGTTGCCTCCCGAGAAGTGCTTGTTTTTGATAACCGAGTCACGAGCCTGACTCGACCCAAATTTAGTTTATGGGAAACGTGGTGAGGGATGGGATCATCTCATGAGAGATGTCCTCACCAAAGTACAGCTTCAAACGCTATCCATTCACCTTGAAATTGGGCCCATTTGTCTGAGAAAGCTCAATGGTGCCATATGGAAAGACTTTGGCCCAGGTGAATGGACCAGACCAGCGGCTCTTCAACTTGCCAGAAAAGATCTTTAACCGAGAGTTAAAAGGTAAGACTTGATCACCAACGTGGAACTCTCGGTTCTTAATTCTAGCATCATGGATGATCTTGGTCTTCTCCTTGTAGATCAGTGAGTTCTCATAGGCTTCATTCCTCAGTTCATTAAGCTCGTTGAGTTGAATCTTGCGAAGATCACCGGCTTTGTTGATGTCGAAGTTAGCCCACTTCAAGGCCCAGTACGCCTTATGTTCCAGCTCGATGGGGAGGTGGCATGCTTTCCCGTACACAAGACGATAAGGTGTACAACCAATCGGTGTCTTATATGCGGTACGGAAAGCCCATAAAGCATCATCTAACTTATCGGCCCACGCGGCACGATGCTCTCCCACAGTACGTTCCAAAATTCGCTTCAATCTACGGTTGGAAATCTCGGCTTGCCCATTGGTCTGGGGATGATAGGCGGTGGAAAGATGATGATTAACACCATACTTAGCCATGACTCTTGCAAATTGATCATTGCAAAAATGAGTCCCGCGGTCACTGATTATAGCACGAGGAAAACCGAATCGAGCAAACAGCTGCTTCAAAAAGTTCACAACCACCCTCGAATCGTTCGTAGGAAGAGCCTTAGCTTCAACCCATTTAGAAACGTAGTCAACGGCTACGGGGATGTACTTATTCCCTTTGGATGATGGCAATGGCCCCATAAAGTCGATGCCCCAAACGTCAAAGATTTCACATTCTTGTATGAAATTTTGAGGCATCTCATCTTTATGTGTGATCTTGCCTTGGCGTTGGCAAGCATCACAATGCTTAACCATTTCGTGAGCGTCACGATAAATGGTGGGCCAATAGAATCCAGAGTCAAACACTTTCTTAGTGGTGTAGTTGGGACCAAAGTGACCACCGGTGGGTCCTTTATGGCAAGCATCAAGGATTTGCAAGGCTGTCGGTCCATCAACACATCAACGAATGATCAGATCAGCACATTGTTTGAATAGATAAGGGTCATCCCATAAGTAAGTCTTAACATCTTTAAAGAACTTCTTCTTTTCTTGGGATGTTAACCCTTTGATGAGAATACCACCCGCTAAGTAGTTTGCAATGTCCGCAAACCACGGGGTGTCATCAAGATTGGAGTGAATAGACATCAAGGTCTCAAGGGGAAAAGAGTCATTGATCTCTTGGTTCGGATGATCCCCTTGATACGGATCCTCAAGTCTACTCAGATGATCCGCTGCTAGGTTTTCGTCTCCCTTTTTGTCACGAATTTCAATGTTGAATCCTTGAAGGAGCAAAACCCAACGAAGAAGTCTTGACTTAGAATCTTGCTTAGTTAACAAGTACTTCAACGCGGAATGGTCGGTATACACGATGGTGGTGGAAAGGACAAGATAGGGGCGAAATTTTTCAAAAGCATAGACAACAGCTAAAAGCTCTTTTTCGGTTGTCATATAATGCAATTGAGCCCCCGTCATTGTCTTGCTAGCATAATGGATTGGTTGGAAGTGTTTATTCACTCTTTGGCCCAAAACCGCTCCAATAGCAAAGTCGCTAGCATCGCACATCAACTCGAAAGGTAGCTCCCAATTAGGGGTAACCAAGACCGGTGCCTTAGTTAGCTTATCCTTGAGAAGATTAAAGGCTTCAATACACTCTTTGGAAAATATAAAAGGAGTATCTTTTTCCAAGAGGTGGGTCATCGGGCGAGCGATTTTAGAGAAATCCTTAATGAATCAACGATAGAAGCCCGCATGACCCAGAAAACTTCTCACACCATTCACGGGTGAAGGTGGAGGTAATTTGGCTATGACATCCACTTTAGCACGGTCCACTTCAAGATCGGATTTTGAAATTTTGTGTCCTAGCACGATGCCTTCTTTTACCATAAAATGGCATTTTTCCCAATTTAGAACAAGGTGAGTGTCTTTGCACCGATTAAGCATACGTTCTAAATTGGCAAGGCAAGAAGAGAATGAATCACCATAAACCGAGAAATCATCCATGAAGACTTCCATAGTTTCTTCAACCATGTCATGGAAGATAGCCATCATACACCTTTGGAATGTCCCAGGAGCATTGCACAAGCCGAAAGGCATTCTTTTGTAAGCAAATGTTCCATAAGGACAAGTGAATGTGGTTTTCTCTTGGTCATGGGGATCGATGGGTATTTGAAAATAACCCGAGAAACCGTCTAAAAAGCAGTATTAGTCATTACCTGCTAGACGTTCAAGCATTTGGTCCATGAAAGGAAGGGGAAAATGATCCTTTCTTGTAGCATCATTGAGTTTGCGATAGTCTATACAAACTCTCCACCTGTTGATCCCAAACTTAGATCGATTAGCTTTGTGTATACGAGATTAGATCAAGTATAACACGTAGAGAAACCTTTGCTTATGAATAAAGTAACAAAGTGTTATGCGGAATTAACACTTGATCTAAAACACAATGATGTTAAACAAACTTTCACTTGTATTAGAATAATCTTGTTGATTACAATGAAAGGTTTAACTTGCGAATACTATGAAAACTGATATTAAACATTAACCTAAAAGATCTTCTTTTATAGAACAAGAAGTCTTGTACAATAAGCTACAAATCAACTATTCTAGGTAAAGATAAACATAGAAAATACATTGTCGTTTCTATCCTTACTAGAAGTAATCTAGAATATAATATACGTGTAGCTCACATCTTCCATCAGTGCTTGTCTTCAATCTGTCAACGCTTGACTTTATCTTGTCAACGCTTGTGCTGTCAGCGCTCACTTTACTCTTGTCAACGCTTGAGTTGTTCATGTCAGCGTTCAAGTGTTCTGGCCTAAATTTATTCCCAACAATCCTCCCCTAAACTTGATATCCACTCTTATGATCAAGTTTCTGAATAAACATTAAGGACTTGGAGGAGTCTGACAAACCTTATCATATTGGTAATAAATAAATCTGATTAAATTCTTTGCCACGTCACTTGTATAGTCTATCTCCAACTGGGTGTCCTTCATCTTCTCCAAAACAGCCTTGGATATGAAATACTGAGCATCTACAAGTAAATACTCAGCAAACTTTGTAGAACTCAAATGATATACACCTGCAGCTGAATATAACCTCCATTGAAGACCACTGAGGTCATCTTCAAGATCCTTCCATATTTCAGGATCTTCTTCTTTTGTCCCACACATTCTTTTGAATGTGGTCCAAAGTTTTATTCCATTGGCTGAAGTTGGTGCTTCAGCCTCATACTTGGTCTCTAGCAACCTCCAAAGGTCTACCAAGTCTTCTCTGTCACAACTTGCAAATAAAGATATGAGAGTGGTAAAAGTGTGTACCTCCTTGCCAAATCTTCCAATTTTCCAGAATCCACATTCATCCTCCTCATAACTTATAATTGGATTCCTGGAATCTAGTGGTAACACATGAACCATATCTGAAGCTTCTAATGGGGAGAGCTTAAGACTCTTTCTAATGATTGCTTCACTTGGATATAGTTGAGACATATCTTTTGGAAATTCAAGAATAAATCCCTTCTTTACTGGTCTGACAACTATCATAGATTTCTTGATTGCCATCTCCTCTGCAAGTTGTTCCTTTCTTTCATCTGAAAGAAGTCTGAAAGTGTTCTCTTCCTGCACTTTCACCCAAATAGGATAAGCCCTATGTTCCAACTCATCAAATGTCAAAGCCTTCAGCTTCTGATGTGTCCATCCAACTCCATGACATTTGAGCAACATAAAGTAGAGCTTCCTTCTATCCCTTTTTAATTCAGAGAGAATGTTGCTTGCCTTGTATTTCAGCATCACCTTACAATCCTGTTGAACTCTAAGAAGAATTTCCAAACCCCATATCTGGTCTGAAATAGTCAAGTCTGGATTATCCATGCAGCTTTCTTCCCAAGAATTGTACATCTGAACTACCTCTGGCATATCAAAATCAATTTGCAACTTCAAATCTCTCAGCCTTTCTTTAGCAAGCTCATCACCATACTCAAGTCTTTCTGGTTCAACAATCATCACACTTGAGTCTGAGCTAGCTCCATCACTTTCTTCTTCAGAAGTCACAACAAATGGTGACTTTTCCTTTTCTTCTTGTTCCATCATTTGCTCAGCCATTCTTCTATCAAACTCAATCTGAGATGCATTCTTTGGAATAATTTCTTCTACCAACTTACCCTTACCCTTATCTGTTGGTTCAATTGTTGGTAGGGTAGATGATAATACCTGAGTAGGAACATCTTTGATGATAGATGATGACTGGAATACATCACCTCCATATGCAGATCTGTCAACGCCCAAATTTCCTCTATCAGCGCCCAAAATACTTCTGTCAGCGTCCAAACTTGTCTTGTCAACGTTCAAGTATTTTCCCTCAGCGCCTTGTGTAACCTCTCTCAGCATATCTGTAAATGATAAATTTAAATTTGTTGGAGAGATTAAGGACGTATCAAAACCTTTTTGTTCCTTTAATGTAGTAAGAGCTTCAGCAATATCCAATGATTGACCATCTTGACTGCTCTTATCACTCAGATTTCTTGCTTCCTCCCCTTTGGAAGACTCCTCCATACCTCCCCTTGAATGAGCACTCTCCAAAACAACAATCCTCTCCCTCAATTCTTTGAGTTCAAGGCCTTGGTTACTGACAATTTGTACCAAGTCTGCATTTTGCTTTTGCAAGCTAATGCAGACAGCCGTCAATTCCAAAAGCGTCATTGGTTCCAGTCTGCCCTCTTCCAAAATGGGAATTTGACCTCCCAAGTTAGGTTCATTGGGCATGGATGAGGACTTAATTATGGTGGGACTGTCTTGGCCAGCTTCTAAGCCAGAACCAATAGTCTCAGCCTCATCCAGGTCACCAGCCACACTTGTGGTGGTGGTTCTCTCTGCTTCATGGCTAGGACCACCAGAGGAGAACACTCCAGCAGTCCTTTGGCGTTTAATCAACCTATATTCTGGTGGTGTGGAAGATGGTGTAGAAGATGGTGTAGATGTAGGTTGGTTAAGGGGTGTTTGGGATTGTGATGGTTGGGTGTCAACGTTGGAAATAGGCATATCAACGCCCACATTAGATGTGTCAGCGTCGAAGGGATTTTGGTCTATTTGCATTTGGTCAGGTGAGGGTAAAGGTTCCGGGATAGGTTCAAGTTGTGGTTGAGGGTCAATATGAGGTTGGGGGTCTGGTTGGGGTTGTGCTGCTGCAATAACAGCAAGCATGGCTGGGGTTAATGGTAGGTCTCTATGAGGTGGGGAATTCATCTTGGTAAAAATAGCCTTCTTTTGTTCAGGGATCTTATAAAAGTCATTGTGATCCCTTGAACAATATCTTTGAGCATCAAAAACCATTTGCAGAAAACGGGGATAAGCTAAAGTCATTTTTGTCCCCTTGTTTTTACACATTCCTTCAAAAATCATTTTAGACCAGTTATAATTTTGCCCTGTTGTAATACACACAATAGCAGATGCAATGGATCTATTGATCTCATTGTGTGCAGTACATTTGGGACTCAAACATTGAAGGAGAATGTGAATTAGGTACTTCCAGGCTGGGGGAAATTCCTGCTTATGGTACTTATTAAGAGTACCTTCATCAGGAATAGGGTATCCCAAAGCCCTAAGCCCTTGTTCTATTTCAGATATGGGAAGCATGGTTATACCATCAGCATCATTAAGATGCAAGGCCTGGCGTACCAAGGCCTCAGTAACCACCCAAGGTCTCCCATGTACAATAGAATTCAATGTTGTCACTCCATTAACTGTTGAGGAACTAACAGTGTTCCAAAACTGTTTAATGTGTGTGACTGGAATAAGTGGTGCATGAGAAAGAGCATACCTTAATGGGGATGCATTCAAATACTCCACCATCTGTGTGTATTGAGGGAACAAAGTATTATCAGCAACAAGATAAGCAATCATGTTGTGTTGAGACTTGAACCCCAAATCCAATTCTGCTGAGTTAAATCTTGGTGCCATTGATGAAAGCTGTTAATTTGATGTATAAAAGATGAAGGTTGATAAGAGAAAAGTGTTAGACAAGAATTATAGATACCCTGTTTAAAATAGGAGCCAAATTTATAGGAGTGGATGAATGCACGTGATTGGCCCAAAAATAGGCAAAGAAGTTTATAAGTTATCTCATGCATTTAATGAAAGTAACAACTCCTAAAATTACGGCTTGAAAATATGTCAAAAAGTTACAACTGGGTAGGTCCCATTGTTTGTCAACGGTCAAATATAACCCATCAACGCCCAACGGCTATAATCTTGTCAACGTTCGCCTAAAGCCATGTCAGCGTCCATTTTGGTCACAACAACGCTTGGAAAAATCTTGTCAGCGTCCAAAAATAAAATTGTTTAAAAAGTGAAAAATGACCTTAACAAGTAACTTATCCTAGAGAAGATAACCAAAAGCTGATAATTATCATAGGGCGGCAAGCACTGTCCAATTATGCACACTTGCATAAGCAAGATAGACATAACAGTCCTCTAGTGTCCCTTGCTAACCAAAATTCTTAACAACCAAGTTACCTCATAAAATCCTTGTTACTCCCAGGTAAAACCCATATCAAAAGGATTCCCAAGCCTCCCAACAGACCACAACCAATTCTAGGCCAAAAATGTCTTGGCAGCATGCAAAGTTGATATACTATGCATGCTACAGTGCCTCATGGTTTAGAAAAACTAACCCATACTCACCAATGGACACAATCTAGAATTGTGATGAGAGTATTCTAAGAATACCCAAGAGTCCTAAAGGTTCCTAACCTCCCCTTAAACTATGATACATGAGTTTTCAATAAAATATATGAACATTAAAAATTTATGTCAAGATAGGAATATAAATATTCCAACCATCATCCATAAACAAAACATGTCCAAATAGCTCTTCAAAGATCCATAAGCAACTCTGTATCCAATGGCATAAAGCTACCATTACCTGCACATGTAGATGAAAACCACAAAACTAACATTTGTTGCTGACAGCGTCCCGACAACACTTATCAGCGTTGAAGGAACTCTTGTCAGCGTTAGACAACAATATCTCCAACAACGGCAAAATAACACTTGACAGCGTTGCATTTACCTTTGTCAGTGTTAGAAAAATAATGTGGAAAATCTAAATCATCACAAAGACCAATAACAATGCATTATCCTGTACATACTTTTACAAAAAGGTTCCAAAACACATATTAAGTGAGATTAACCATTCCAATATTTGTTACCAAATATTGAAATCTTCCAGCATCAAAAGGTTTAGTTAATAAATCAGCCACATTGTCCTCTGTGTCTACCCTATCTGGTTGTATTAAACCTTTCTCAAAGCAATCTCTTATAAAATGATGTCTAATTTCTATGTGTTTGGTTTTAGAATGATGTACAGGATTTTTAATAATGCATAAAGTACTGTTATTGTCTACAAAAATCTTGGTATGCATAAAATTATACCCATAATCCAACAGCTGGTTCTGAATCCATAAGACTTGTCCACAACAAGCAGCTGCTGCAACATATTCTGCTTCAGTTGTAGAGTTTGCCACCACTGTTTGTTTCTTGCATTGCCAAGATATTAATCTGCTCCCAAGAAATTGGCATCCACCAGTTGTGGATTTCCTATCAAACTTGTCACCACCATAGTCACTGTCTGAATATGCAATAAGATCCAAGGGAGAATCTTTTGGGTACCACAATCCAAGATCTGGGTAGCATCTTAGGTACCTAAAAATTCTCTTCACAGCAAAGAGGTGACATTCTTTGGGAGTCACTTGATGGCGTGCACATGCACACACAGCAAACATGATGTCAGGTCTTGAGGCTGTAAGATACATCAATGAACCAATCATTGATCTATAGTGCCTAACATCCACATCCTTTCCAGCTCCAATTTTTCCCCAAGGGTATTGCCTATCCATAGGAGTGGAAGCCTCCTTCTCATGTGGAGAAAAACCATATTTCTTCAAGATTTCAGCTACATACTTATCTTGGGAGATGAAGATACCATCTTCTTTCTGCTGAACTTGTAAACCTAGAAAGAAGTTCATCTCACCCATTGCACTCATCTTGAATTTATCTGTCATGAGCTTGGAAAAGTCCTCACTCATTTTTGGATCAGTAGAGCCAAAAATGATGTCATCAACATAGACCTGCACAAGCAACACATGTTTTCCTCTCTTCTTTGTAAACAGTGTCTGATCTATGGTGCCCCTTTTGAAACCATTTTCCACCAAGTAGGTGGACAATGTACCATACCATGCTCTTGGGGCTTGATGAAGTCCATACATTGCTTTCTTCACTCTATAAACCTTGTCTGGATTCTCAGGATCTTCAAAACCAGGAGGTTGCATGACATATAATTCCTCAACAATTGTCCCATAGAGGAAATCACTCTTCACATCCATCTGGTAAACAGTAAAATTCATACAAGAGGCATAAGCTAGAAAAATTCTTATAGCTTCAATTCTTGCAACTGGTGCAAAAACTTCTTCATAATCAATTCCTTCCTCTTGTGTATAACCCTGAGCTACCAAACGTGCCTTGTTTCTGACCACAATGCCTCTTTCATCTTTCTTGTTCCGTAGAACCCATCTTGTCCCAATTGGTCTCACATATCTAGGACAATCAACCAGCTCCCAAACATCCTGTATAGCAAATTGGTGAAGCTCATCCTGCATTGCTTCCACCCAACTTGGTTCTTTGAGAGCATCAAAAATCTTCTTGGGTTCTTCCTGTGACAGAAAACAGGCAAACAAACATGCTTGTACAAGAGGGGTATCAACCTTCTTGTGTATATTGGCAATAAATCCACCAAGACCTTGATGGGATCTTCTTGTCTGAACTGGAGCCATAACATCACCTATGATTTGAGATGTGGGGTGATCTTTAGCTGTGGAAGTGAGAACTCCTCCTTCAACAAGTCTGGTGTCCTCAACTTCACGCTCCATGTTGCCAATATCTTCTTCCTCAGATTCTTCTTGATCAACAGAAATCTCTTCATGGACATTAGAAGGTCCACCCTGTTCAAAATGAGAAGAGAAAAGCTGTGTAAAGGTGTCTCCAAAGTCTGATCCTTGTTTATCAGCGTTTGGGCTAACAACGCTTGAACTGGTGTTGTCAGCGTTGGAGCCATCAGCGTCTGAATTGGTCGTGTCAGCGCTTGATTTCCCTTTGTCAGCGCTTGAAGAATCATGCATGTTTGTAGTTGGTGGTATTTGAACACCACCATTATCTTTCCTTGCAGCAGTAGCAGTAGCATAATACTCATCTGTCCATATAGGAAGTGTAACAAATTCTTGTGTGGGAGATGATATAACTGCTGGTGGTCCATCCTCTTTAGCAACCTGTATACCTGAAACATTACCAATTCTCTTTTCCAAAACACTTGAAGTTACCTTCACAATGTCTGGATCAGTAACAGGCATATAATTCAAAGCTCTAGACAAAGGTTCTAAGTCAAACAACCAATTTGGACCACTCTCAGGATCACTAGGTTTACTTTCTAAAAACCTAACATGTACCTTTTCAAGTATACGTTTTTCCTTTTTAATGTAAACCCTATATCCTTTACTCTGCACTGAATAACCCATGAAGTAGCCTTCATCACCTTTTGAATCAAATTTTCCTAGGGCCTCACTAGTTTCTAAAACAACTACATGACAACCAAAAGGCTTGAGAAAGCCAATATTAGGCTTCCTTCCCCAAAGTAATTCATAAGGTGTCTTATTATGTATCTTGTTGACCAATGCCCTATTTTGAACATAACAAGCTGTGTTAACAGCTTCAGCCCAAAAGGCTATAGGAAAGTGGGCATCAGCCAACATGGTTCTGGCTGCCTTAATAAGGGTCCTATTCTTCCTTTCAGCAACTCCATTTTGCTGTGGGGTTCTAGCTATGCTAAACTGCCTAGTAATCCCTTTCTTGGCACAAAAATCATCCAACAACTGATTTCTAAACTCACCCCCATTGTCACTTCTAATAATTTTGACCTCATTACCATTTTTCTTTTCAATCTGGGTAATGAAATTAATCAGACTTAGGGCAGTTTCACTTTTCTTGGCTAAAAAGAAAGTCCATGTAAACCTGGAGTAATCATCAGTAATAACAAAACAATATGATTTACCCTTCAAACTTTCTATATTAGTTGGACCAAAGAGGTCTATATGCAATAAGTGAAGTGGTTTAGAACTAGAGTGCACCTGTTTAGACCTGAATGAGACCTTGTGTTGCTTGCCCTTAAGACATGCAACACAAGAGTGGTCATTGTGGAAAGCCTTTTCAGGCAAACCATCAACTAAACCAAGCCTCACAAGTCTATTAATATTCTTAAAGTTTATGTGCCCTAATCTCCTGTGCCAAAGATTACTTTCATCTACTGAGGCTTTAGCATACAGACATGACATTTTATTATTTACCTTAATTCCATTAAGATTCACATTATATATGTCTTTATGCCTTGGTGTTCTAAAATCTATGTATTTCTCCTCAGGGAGCTTATAATCTTTGCTTAACACCAAGCACTCAGTATCAGTGAAAAGAACCTTATTTTTGTTATCACACACTTGTGATACACTAAACAAATTATAATCCAGATCTTTTACCAAGAAGACATTCTCAAACCGTAGATTGTTGGTGACAAGGGTTCCTTTTCCAGTGATGGTGCCGTAGCCGCCTCCAAAGTATACCTTATCACCATCTTGAATAGGAGAGAAATTGGTCAGATAGTCTTCCTTTCCTGTCATGTGCCTTGAGCATCCACTATCCCAGTATCCATAATCATTGATCTTCTTCTGAATGCCCTGCACATAAAGAAAACACATTAGTTTTCTTTGGGAACCCAAGCCTTAGAAGACTTGGATTCATTTGGTTGTTCAACAAGAACAGACTTGGTTCTCATAACAACCCCATTTTCATCCCTGTTTGAATGAAATTCCCAGTTAACCCCAATTGGTGTTGACAATGCCTTTGAAATATAATGAAACCTGTTGCATGTCATAGAAATACCAGTAGAATTAGGGTTCTGGTCTTGTTTTGGTCTCCATGTTAAGCTAGTAGAAGCTTTAGACCTATTTCCCTGTGGTTGCAAATACCTAGGTTTAGCAGTGTTTCTATCAGTGCTGAAATTTCTCTTGTCAGCGCCCCGATTACTCTTATCAGCGTTGAACCTAGGGTTTGCTACAGGAACCCATTGCCTATTTGACCAAGTATTTAACTTTTGAAAAGGTCTTAGGCCTTGTGTGTTAGACCCTCTAGAAAAGAATGGGGCTGGTCTAACAACTTGTGAACTCTTGTTCACAAAGGTATTGGGTCTGAAAGTGTTTGACCTATGTTGACTTTTGTCAGCGCTGAAATGGTTCCTATCAGCGTTGACATTGGAAGCGTTGACACATTTGTAGGCCAAATGTGAGAAGCTACCACATGTGTAACAAGCTTTTCTAGACATAGTCTTAGGTCTAGAAGCAAAGAAGCCTGTTCCATGATTACTAACTTGGCTTTTTGGTGACCTAGTATTCCTATACATCTCTGCATATTTAACACTAGGTTTTCTAACAGATTGTGGGCCAAGGTCAACAGCTTTGCCAGTGGTAGGGTGTGTGATCTTAATAGGTTTACGATCAAGGGACTCATCAATTGGTATCATGTTTGGTGTGGGCTCATTTGGACTTTCACACAATAACCCTCCCTTAACAAACAAGGTGTGATTAGCTTTCTTCCACTCTTCTAGGTCAGTCAGCTTTTGCTGATATTCCTCAACTGGGGAAGTCACTCTAGGTGGAGGAATGAACTCCTCCTCTTGGCATTCTGGCAAGCCAGTCCAAGATAAGTCCTTTGATTGGACACCATAGAAATCCCCAGCTGGTGGTGGAACAACAGTATAATTATTCATCCCAATCCCACTCATATCCTTAGAGTCTCTTTGTTTACTAACACACTCTCCTAGGGATTGTGTGGCCTTATCAAATCTCTGGATTTTAAGACTCACATTATCTTTATTTTTGTTAGCCTCCTCTAACTGAGCTATCAAATCAAGATTAACCCTATTTACTATATCTTGAACATCCTTACTCTGATGTAACTCATGTTTTAAGATATTTATTTGATCCTTTAAATCAAACTCCATTTTCTTATACTCAGATACTGTCTTTTCTGTTTGGGTAAGAGCAACTTGATAGTTAGATACTTTGCATCTTTTAGTACTTGCCTCATCTAATAATTTAACTATCTCTTGTTTTAATTTTTCAGTATTTAAACGACAACCCTTAGAACAGAAAGCATCATCATATACCTCATTATCTGATGAGGAGGAGGAGTGTGCCATGAGAGCATATTCAGCATGCTCTTCTTTAACCTCAGCAACCAAAGCTCTGTCCTCTTCCTCATTCTTAGCCATCCAGCTCCAATCCCATTCTCCAACACCATCAATTTGTTGAACAGCAACCATGGCCTTGGGATCTGGGTTCTTAATCATTTGGCTAGAAGGCTTCCCAGCATCAGATCTTCTTGGAGATCTACATTCCCTCATAAAGTGCCCCATCCTATGACAGTTATAGCACTCCACCTTGGATTTGTCAAATCCAGCAACATCCTTAGCATTAAAGGTCATCTTCTTCTTGAACCTTTTATTGAACCTGTTTGCTCTTAAACTTACAAGAGCCATAGTCCACTTGATGTCCATCTCTTCCAATTGTTCATCACTTATCTGCTCAAGATCTTCATATGTAATCCTTGAATCATTGGGCAAAGAAGCAATGAATGCACACACAGTATCAAGATCAAAACCAGCAGGTTTAATTCTATCAGCGCCATGATTGTGTGTGTCAGCGCTTGAGTACAAAGCGTTGACAGGATATGATCCAGCGCTGACAGATTGACATCCAGCGCTGACACCTTGAGATCCAGTTGCTGAATGTCCATAGAAGTTCATGGAATCAAATTGGCCTTCACTTTGTGAAAAGAAAGCCATGTTGCTGCTGGAAGATTTGTTATCACTCTCCAATTGCCATTCATTCTCCAACAATCTTAGTTTGTTGAAGATGTCATCAAACCTGGAAGTCTTGTGGGTATTATTGACAAGAATAGATCTTGTCTCAATCTTCCATACATCACCAAGACTTTTGAGAAAAGTAGCATTCAATTCAGGGTCATCAATCTGTTTTCCCATGAAGGAAAGTTGACTTGTGATGTCAAGAAGTCTACTTCTAACACTGCTGAGATTCTCATTAGGTTGAGCTTTAAAGACAGCATACTCATGCAATAGTTGCTTCTTCTTTTCTTCTTTTGTGTCAGCATTGCCACCATGTGCTACTTCAAGAGCTTCCCAAAGCTCTTTTGCTGACTCAAATCGTTTGTACTTGTGCTGATTCTCATGACCTAGGGCATGTTTCAAGATATTCAAGATTTTCATGTCCACCCTCTTCTTGGCTATATCTTCAACAGCAACAGCTCTCCCATCTTCAGGCTTTTCCACCTTGTCAGATTCAGGACAATTAGGAACAGCTGTCCTTGTGGCAATAGCAGCAGTAATCTTTGCTGCTTTATCGAATGTGTTCCCATATTCGATAATTTCCCAAAGAGTGTAGTCATGAATAGCTATGTATTGCTCAAAGTTGGACTTCCAAAGCTCAAAGTTCCTGGCATCAAACATGGGAATTTTGATACTAGGGTTTGAGAAGTTGTTTTGTAGCAAAGCAGGAGGTTGATTTGTGCCAGACATGATGTTTTTAGGGTTTTGAGAATTTTAGGGTTTTTAGGGTTTGGTGTTTTAGGGTTCTTGTGTTACTTAAAGATCAAAAGTTTCTCAACAAGCTCTGATACCACTTGTTGATCCCAAACTTAGATCGATTAGCTTTGTGTATACGAGATTAGATCAAGTATAACACGTAGAGAAACCTTTGCTTATGAATAAAGTAACAAAGTGTTATGCGGAATTAACACTTGATCTAAAACACAATGATGTTAAACAAACTTTCACTTGTATTAGAATAATCTTGTTGATTACAATGAAAGGTTTAACTTGCGAATACTATGAAAACTGATATTAAACATTAACCTAAAAGATCTTCTTTTATAGAACAAGAAGTCTTGTACAATAAGCTACAAATCAACTATTCTAGGTAAAGATAAACATAGAAAATACATTGTCGTTTCTATCCTTACTAGAAGTAATCTAGAATATAATATACGTGTAGCTCACATCTTCCATCAGTGCTTGTCTTCAATCTGTCAACGCTTGACTTTATCTTGTCAACGCTTGTGCTGTCAGCGCTCACTTTACTCTTGTCAACGCTTGAGTTGTTCCTGTCAGCGTTCAAGTGTTCTGGCCTAAATTTATTCCCAACACCACCCTGTAACGAGACGAGTAGGAATCAACTCGTTGTTTTCGTTGTGAACAGCGGTGATTCCGCCTTTCTTAGGCACACAATGGACTGGACTAACCCATGGTGAATCCGAGATAGGATAGATCCTGCCCGCATCAAGAAGTTTGATAACCTCTTTTTTGATAACGTCCTGGATCTTAGGATTCACCCTTATTTGGCTTTGAATAGTGGGTTTAAATTCGTCCTCCATGAGAATTTTATGTGTGCAAAAGTGAGGATCAATTCCACGAATATCGGAGATTTTCCAAGCAATCGCTTTCTTATGATTCTTCAGCACGGCGATAAGTTGGGATTTTTCTTCTTCTTTTAGGTCATTTGCGATGATGACCGGTAACTTCTTGTTGTCTTCAAGGAAAACGTACTCGAGATGAGGAGGTAGGTCCTTAAGCTCAAGAGTAGGAGGATCCTCAATAGATGGTGTAACTAACGATGGATCATCATTAGTCACCTCTTTAGGAGAAGGAGGAGAAAACGGGTCTTCATTGAGAAGTTTCTCAATTGTACGAATGTCTTCATCCCAATCGGTGGGAGAATCATCATACTTAAGATCGAGAGGACCCAAGCTATCTTCAAAATCATCCAAGTCACTTTCTCCAAATGGAGTTAATGAGGGAGCAATTGTGGCAACGGTCTCAACATTGGGTAGAGAAGAGAGATTACTTTTGCAAGCATCATGAAAGTGTTCTTCACAAGCCTCATCGAGAACATCAATAGCATTTACACTCTCATATGAATAAGGTTGCTTAGAAATCTTACCCATGTTGAAGACAATTTTATCGTCACCAACTCTCATGATAATTTCGCCCGCGGCTACATCAATGAGAGTGCGACCGGTCCTCAAGAAGGGACATCTAACGATTAATGGAACACGAGGATCCATCTCGTAGTCGACGACAACAAAATCCGTCGGAAAGGTGAATTTGTCAACGCCAACAAAGACGTCTTCGGCTATCCCCACTGGATAAGCAACCGTACGGTTAGCTAATTCTAAAGTCATTTTGGTGGGGACTAGCTCGGGGAGAGATAATTGCTTCCAAACACTTAAAGGCATTAAGTTTATACTGGCACCTAGATCGGCTAGGGCCATGCAATTCTCTACTCCCGGGAAGTTACAAGGAATCAAGAAGCGACCTGGATCACCAAGTTTGGTGGGCAATTTCCTTAAGAGAACCGCGGAGAAATTCTCATTAAGTTGGGTCTGAGCAATGTCAGAAGCTTCTCCTTGTCACTTAGAAGATCTTTAAACATCTTTGCGTATTTAGGAATGTGAGCGAGAGCCTCGGCAAAGGAGATGTTAAAATTCAATTGTTTAAACATTTTGAGAAAGTTTGAAACTTGAATATCATCCTTGCTCTTTTGCTTCTCTTTCCTCAACCTTGAAGGATAAGGTATATCGGATGAAGAGGAAGGCTTTAGGGGAGTAGGGTGACTCACAACCACGGGTGGTGGGGGAATGGGGGTAGAAGGCAAAGGAGGTGAGGAAAGTTGCTCTTTTTCCTTGTTCACAATCACGGGTGGAGGTGTAGGAAGCTCGGGTTCCGTATAACCTTTTCCACTACGAGTGGTGATTGCTTTCATCTACCCTCTTGGATTCGCAACGGTGTTACTCGGAAGAGTACCCGAAGAAGAGGGTTGATTACCTTGGAAGAGCGAACCTAACATATCACGTAAATTATCCGCTTGGGTGCTGAAAGAGTCTCTTATGTCGGAACGAATATCATTGCTTTATTTCACCATGTCATTCCTTAGCTCGGCTCGAATATCGCTCCCATGTTTCGCCATTTCTCCCTTCAAGTTGATGAATTGACTCTGAAGATTCGTCACCATCTCTCTATTAGTCCTCATAAACGTCTCGACGTCTTGATTCAATGCCATCGGTTGATTGAGAGGTGGAGCTTGGTAAGCTTGAGAATTTCCTTGAGGTGGGTATGGGTTTCTTTGGGATTGATATTGATTGTTAGCACGAGGTTGTGATTGGTTATTTCGGTTATAGCTTTGTTGTTGGTTTTGGTTTGGAGGAGTAAAACCAGGTGGAGCAAGATAGTTGTTTGAACGATAACTTAGCAAGTTACGGTCTCTTTGAGGACGAGCTTGATAGCCTCCCGTGGGATAAGTACCGTAGTTAACGTTTTCAGAAAAATTGCCTTGAGTAGAAGGACAATCATTGTAAGAATGGGGACCACCGCATGTGTCACAAGAAATAGCAACGACTTTAGCTTGATGAGTTTGGTTAGAGGCCAAAATTTGCATACTTTTGCTAATTTCAAGAATATCACGTTCCATGGCGGACATGTCGGTGGTGGAAGAAGTAGATGAAACATTGACTCTCGGATTAGATCTTGAGGATGCGGATGAATCCCAATTCTTGTGGTGAGTAGTCATGTTTTCAATCAACTCTCTACACTCCTCCGGTCTCCTTTTCATAAAGGTACCACCGGCGGCGGCGTTGATCGTGTCACGATCACGAAAAGTGAGACCATTGTAGTAAGTATCAATGAGAGTGACGGGGAGCATGTTGTGATTTGGACAACGGTCGATCAGATCATTGTATCGTTCCCAAGCATCAAAGAGAGATTCATCATTGTCTTGCATGAATCCACTAATTTGGTTGCGAAGGATTGTGACCATGGATGGTGGGAAGTAGCGCGACAAAAAACGTTGAGTCATGTCATTCCAAGTATGAATAGAATTCTTTGGGAGACGATCAAACCATTTTTCGGCATGGTGAGAAAGCGAGTGGGGAAATAGTTGAAGGCAAAGTTCATCCATAGAAACACCGGGCGACTTCATGCTTTGGGTGATGGTAATGAATTTGTCGAGGTGTTTGTTGGCATCATCATCCAGAATTCCGCGAAATTGATTAGTTTGCACTTGTTGGATCATGTGATGCTTCAACGAAAACTCCTGAGACGTGATGTGCATCGGCGCAATCGGGCCTCCGTGTCCGTTCATGGTGGGTTGACACAATTCCTTCATTGTTCGTAAATCAGGTAGGGGAACATTGTTGTTGTTGTTATTGTTATTCAAATTGGGTAGAGGTGGGTTATTATTGTTGTTATGAACACCAGCCATATCTAAATCTTCACGAGTCTCAGACTCAGAATAGTTTGAAGATCTAGTACGCATACACCTGCAGAAGAAAAATATACAGAGAGAATATCTATATAATCTTTTTGGTGCAAAACCTTTGGAAAAGAATTTCTTTTTATGATTTTTTCAATGTTTTTGTATTTTTGAAAAATTTTATATTTTTTAGGATTTTTTTTTTAAATTTTAAAGCAAGGAAAATAACGTTCAAAGAACGGATCCCAAAATTCAATGTGTCTCTCACTAGAAACCGTTAATCTTAACGAAAAGAGCCGGCAGCGGCGCCATTTAATACTTGGCTTTTATACCAAGTATAAAATATTTATCGTCCGATCTCTTCGAATTGATTTCCAGTCTACAGTGCGACTCAATTGTCTTTTGGTGAACAAGAGTATGTTTTGGTTTGGTTTTCTAATTGAAACTAAAAGCAAGTATGAAAATGTCGTTGAGTGAAATTAAAGCGTTTAAAAATTATTTGGAAAAACACTTTAAAACATAAAACTTCATAAAACTCTAAAACTTAAAAACTTAAGCTATCGGAATATAACAAGTCCTTGCTATCGGAATGCACCAAAGTGAAAACCATCGAAATATAATTAAAACAAGTCATCGGAATAATTCATGTGAAAGTCCATCGGAATGCTAATCTGAATACCCATTGGAATGCAACAATATCAATTCTATCGCAATGATGCCTATCGGAATGCCCTTGATCGCAATGTTTCCGATCGGAAAGTTGTACACTTTTGTCGCAATGCACCACAGTCGGAATGTTGTAAAGTAAATTTGGGCAGAGTTTCGTCTTAACAAGGACCTTAGTCCCGTCGGAATATGCGATCGCAATGAGCGATCGCAATCCCAGATCAGAATAAGGGGGAATGACCAATTATCGCAAAGAAAAACCACAATGGGTTATTGCGATAAACACAAGCAGCCGTCGGAATGTCTGAATCCCTAGTATTGCGATGGAATGCAATATTAATCCGAAATTGATGGAAAGCTGAAAACTTAATAAGCACGTATAATAAGCTACTTTATCCAAATCTTAAACAACTCAAAAAGCTAGAATTTGACAACTTTTTAAACATCAAAGATTATAAACTTTATGAAAGGAATTTTAAAGTGACTAAAGCCTTTGAGAAATCCGAAAATCAATAAGCTAAAACTTGAAATAAGCCAATAAGCATAAAAAGCTTATAGCTTATACGTGAGTGAGCTTATGTAGGAACAAAAGAAACGAACTTTCTAACCAGACAACCTCAAATTCAATCACGGATCATGAAGGATTCGGATCAAAAGAAAGGTTTCGGATCAAGAAATAAGCAAAATTCAAGAAATGTAGAAGGAGATTAAAGAATACAAAGCTCAAACTTAAACTTTTGATTAAATAAACTCAAATACTAAGATTAATGAAAGCTTAAAAGAAAGGAAAGATGAAAAACTTAGTGAGAGAAAGTTTAGAACTTTCTCTCTCTAAAAACTAGAAAGAAAACTTAAAAATAAAATTAGCTAACCCCCTCCTAATGTGATTAGGAGGGTATTTATAGGGAAAATGGGAAGTGCATGTGTGGTGTGCTTCCTTCTTTCTTTTCTTCTTGGCTCAATTTAATTCTTTGTCTTTTCTCGACGTCGTCTCGGGATTTGAACTTGTCTTAATAATTTTCTTCTTTAATTTAGACTTGAGTTCTTCGACTTCATTAAACTTCCGTCTTTAGACTTTTTCTTCGATAAATCTTCATAATAGGTCTTGGACATCCGTTCTATAAGCACTCTTGATCTTTTGACTTCGTCTTTTCTCGTTTTCTTCGATAAAAGCCCGTGAAAGCCCGTGTTTTCTTCCTTTTTCATCTTTTGGTCCTAAAACACAATAAAAACACAAACCACGCATAATTCCGACTTTTACGACATAAAATACACGTTTTGGTCTTGTTAATATTGGAAATAAGTGGTAAAAGGATAAGTGTTTTCACACTTATTATGCCACAACATAGCTTGGAAGTTAAGCTTATTTGAAGCCATTTGATCAACTTTTCACATTACCAGCTCCACAAATTGCCAAGAACTTGTCACATGATCTTCAAAGAGTTCAAACCCTCAAGGCATTTCTGGGACTTCACCAAGCATTAGGGTTTTGTTTTTAGCTTTCTTAGATAACATTTGTAGCCTATATAAGGCATAGGAATGAGTACGTTTATCCTTGCTCTTGAATTTTCCTTTGTTCAAAGTTTTGTAAATCTCATTTTTTAGTGAATGAAATGTGTTTGAATCTTTAAAGAAAACTCAAGTGCCATTGTTGTTTACTGCTTATTATAGTTCTTTGTTAAGTAATCTTGAATCCAAAAACTTGTTTTCAAAGGAGTGTGCAAAAGTTTGCACATTTTCCACTTTTCTTGATATTTTGCTAAGTCTTGTTCAAACCTTGGAATTCTTGGGCTATAAAGCTGATCATAGCATCCTGATATTGAGTTATCAAGGTGTGGTGAAGCCTATAACTTGGGGATAATCAAGTATGGGGAACTAAGGTTGCATTAATCAAGAATTTTTCACTTTTCTGTTTTGATATTTTGCTTCTAACTTTGTTGAATCTTATCAGGCCTTATTGTGGAAGCTTGTGCTTGTTCTTGCTAGCACATAAGCTCAAAATTCGTAGGTGTGGATGTACATCCATGAGGTGCACATCATCTTACCCAAAATCTGTTAAAAATTTGGATTTTTGGTGATTTTGTGTGCTACTTGTGTTCTTGCTGATTGTGTGGCTCAATCTTGTTCTAATCTGTATATTACATATGTTATTGTGCTTATTTGGGCTTGGATGGTCTTGGATAACACTTTTGATTTGAAAATTTTGATTTGAAAAATTAAAAGGGTGTTTAGGATTACCTGTTTAAGATCATAAGTGGATATTGTGTTGTTGGAAGTTTGTGTTTGTGCTTTGTATCTGCTATATACTTGTTTGAGAGCTATTTGATGCAAGTTTTTAGGTTTAAACCTTTGAATTTAACATTGTGCTATATCTCATTGATTTTAACTGTTTTTTACCTAAGATTTTGGTAATATCTAGAATATATGCATGCTTAGGGTTAAAAGTTGTTAAATCATTGTTTATACAGCATATGTGATAGATCTGAGTGTTTGAATTTGGCTTGTTGGTCAATTGCATCAGCAAGTGTTCATAACTGCTTGTGTTAGTGTTCATCAGTAACTTATTGTGCTTGAATCTTGACCTATACCTTGAATCATTGCATGAAACTTGTTTAGACTTGTTCATTTAAGTTTATTATTGCTTTTGTATGCATTTGGTTAAGTTTGGCTGGCTGAATTGTGCTATAAGTGCTTATTGAACCATAACTGCTTATTTGTTCAAGTCTGGTGCATATCTGGTGATTAAATGAATTAACTGTACTAATTGGCTGTTAGTGATTGTGATTTCTTTGTTGTTATTGACTCCTTATGATCCACTGATCATTTGGGTGCCTTTGTGTAACTTGAATCTCCAAAAAAGTCACTAAAGACAAAAAGTCAAACAAGTCAAGCAGTGGAAAAAGTTCCCACTACTCAGACACCAAAACTAGCCCCTACTAGTGTTAATTTTCAGTTAGCTAATTAATAAGCCATATTGGCTTATCCACACCTGCAACAACTTATTTTTTGTGATCAATCTTACTCATTGGACCCATTTGTTTGAACTGGAGCTTATTAGACTTTGACTTTGACTTTTTGCTAGAAAACTCATAAAGTTGACTTTTAAAGAAGTGCTTATTTGCTTATTCCAGCTTGTTGAGTGAACTTATTTGAAAACTTTTTGTTGATTAAGCTTAGTTAAGTCATTTAAAAGCTTTTGAAACTTGAATCAGCTCTTGGGGTGGCCTATGTCACACCCCTAATTTATCAGAGTCATACAACACAATGGGGTGCGACGGTCATGACTATCATAAGACATAGATATAAAGAACGACTATTAAAAAGCCGTTTTAATTTACTTAAAAGCATAAAACTTGTTTCGGAAGCGAATTATACAAGATCATAATAAAACATTGTTTCAAAAGACTTTAACATTGATCCAAATATCCATACACTAGTCACGACCATTTTCATTTAAAAATCTCCCATGCCTAACCACGTCACTCCTCCGTCTTGATACCTGAGAAAAACATTGCTAAAGCGTCAACACAAAGGTTGGTGAGTTCATAGGTTTAGTTACAAAATTAATGTGATGAACCATAAGATTTGATCAGGCAACCGGCATATAACCAAAACATGGTTATAATCAAAATAGTATACGTTTGTATTCCTACGCCTAAGCTCGTGACACCGAAGCGTTAACCAACAAGATATAATGAGAGCCCGCGCAAATGCCTATCCCAAAGCATTCGTAACGACTCAAATGTAAGTGTATCTAATTTGGTCACACAACCAACATTAGATAAGGAGGTCAATCGCAATAGATCTATCCATAACATTCACGCTTACACAAAGTAATTAACGGTTCACGATAGTGGGCTAAAGCATCTAGGGATATCGCTACTTAGACATCATGTAGGCAAACGTATCAGTTTAAGGCAATTATGTTCATCCGTTAAAAACAAGCAATGTTCTCACCCCAAAATAGTTAAAACAATTAAAAGTGGGGCTATGAAACTCACCTTGATGAAGTAGGTAAATATGATCAATAAGGATAGCACGGAATATCAAGGCACGCAAAACAATGCGCAGACGATCTACTCGTAACCTAAGTAAAATATCCGTACTTAGGCTAAATACAATAAATAATAACGTACAATGCACTTGGTTAATAATTTATACTTGCTATAGATTAATAAAATGTTTTTATACATTTTTCTCGTTCAACCATTTTTAGTCACGGGGTCAAGTTTGGGTCTTGGTATCTCGTTAAATAATAGTTCGAAAAATAAACGGGTTCTCACGACAAAACTAAGCCGTGAGGTCTTTGATATTTGATAAATATCGCATTTTTATGAAGTCTCTAGGTCTAGAAGTTAATTATGCAAAGTAGTTCACTCGTAAACAAAATTAAACAAGTAAGGTCAAATTTTGTACAAGTGTAAATCGACTATCTTTGTAAATTTATTGCGGGTTCGTTACTTAACTTTAAGACAAACGGAAGATTGTTTTGAAAACTAGGCCGCATCAAGATTGTCAAGGTATTTTTAGATGGTCGGGGCACGACCATTTAGTAGGTTAAATATAGGAGCAAAGTAGGATGATCAGACCAATCTTATACTACTATAATACTAGCATTTGTTTGTTTGTAAGTTGGGCAAGTATAGCAAGTTGTGGATCCTGTTTTTCTGTCATACGTTCTAGCACACGCACCCCATGTTGTCTATGTACTACCCCTTTTATTCTATTAATGAAATTTCCTTGTGTGTTATTGTTTCGCCAGGGGCTAGCCTAAAAGAAAAGACATGGTCCCCTTTTATATAATAACAATACTTGTTATATACTAGTAACTCAAAAAAAAGAAGAAGTAGGATGTCTGCTACTACTGTTTGACGCATGGCACCCAACAAAGAGTGGTCCCTTTTATTTGAATGTCGAACATACATACAAGCATATATATACATGTCATACATACATCTCATTTCTTTGATCATCATGGATACGTACAGACGCATACCCTATGGGTCGTACTTTTGTTTGTTGATTTACTGACATCCCACCTTACACGCAATAGTACTACTATTTTTTTAACTGGGCTCCCATTTGTTTTAGCTATTTCTTACTCTATTCTCCTAGACATACCATCACAAGCATACGCTGCACACATATATAGATATCTTACATTTACTTGTTTTTGAGTTTCTGGTTTGAACATGCTCATACCTGCAATCACACACTCAAAACCTCATTTGGTTTGCTTATTCAGAAGCACATACACGCACACACATGTATGTATTTTCTTCTTGTTGGTTTGCTACTGTTGGATTACACTCAGGAAACACATACTGCCTAGAAACTATGCATGCATAAAATATACTACACTTGCAAGACATAGTAGCAATCCATGTATATCACGCGTCCCAATAATTTCTATTTTATTTGAGAAGTATAGGATTTAGCTTGTTACTGAATACACATACTTTATATTTACTTTTCATTCTCTTATTACAAAACATGCATACGCTTGTTCTTTTCCTAGTCTTGACACACGCACGCATGGTACTCACTTGGGTTGTTTGCAAGCATACATAACATTGCCACATACATACATGAAATCAGTTTCAAAGACTTATTTGAAAGACTTTGTTTACTCGTTTCTATTCTATACATACATACACATCCTTATTTTTAAGCTTTCCTCTGCTATGACAACTCACACGAAAACCCCATGTTAAGATCATGGTTACTTGTTTTGGGATAGTTCATTATTGTTGCTTACACACAAATTTAAACCTTTTGTTTTTGTGTCCAACCTACGCCCCCACATATCATTTCATTTTCTTTGTTTTCATTGTTTCCTGACACACAGCCCCTGTATAGTACTCTTCAAGTTTCAATTTCACATATATATCTTACTCAAGAACTAAACTACTATCAAAGGGTTTTCATTTGTTTTTGTTTATGGTCTTTACCCTACGTCCCAACTCAAAGCACAGTTTGCATAAGCCACTTCTTACTTTCTGCATGTTGAAACGTATGAGCAAGGACTCAGCCAACTCCTATTCTTTAGCATTCAGAACCACACATGTATTACACTACCACACATAAAATCATGCCTACATAATAGCTACAGGTTTTATTGTTGTGGTTCACACAGGCATTATGTATACATACATTCACATGTTTATGCATCAAATCACACTACTTGTCCTACTCATGGCATCACATAAGCGACTGTCCACATACGATTATATCTTGATTTCATACCAACCGAGCTAGTATAGATCTACAAGGAATCATACTTCTTGGTTTCACATTAAATCATTCGTCGAGTTGGTTATGCGTCCAAGTCATTGTATCTTATCAAGACAACGCATGAGTTGATTACATGTTACGTGGTGTGGTTGGTTGAAGTATTTTTGGTCATCAAGTGCTTTTACAAACAAACCCTAGACGTGAGCATGAATCATACAAGCACCACATCTTTGTCCCATGACTTAGTTCCATTGTTTAACACATTGTTTAGGTTTTTAAATCATGTTTTGAGCAAGTATATCATCAACCAAGGCAACGTTTGAAACAAAGATTAAAGTGACTTACAAAGGTCCTTAGCTATAACGAAAGGACGAGTATGGACACGGCTTCGTTCTATTTGATCTACATTCGAATCACACCTTAACCATTCTAAACTCTTAACCAATATTAGCTCTTGACCAAACTTTGCTCTCCTTAACCTTTGGCAGCGACTAAGACAACCACAGTGGGTGTTTTTCTTTGTTATGTGTGAGCTTGTAGGGTGTGTTTTGTGGTGGTGTTTTAGTTGCTATTTATAGGCAAAGAAGTATGTTTAGGGTTACCAAAGTTTAGTTAGGGGTTCTAGTTAGTTTTTAACTAAGATTTTTTCCAAATGAACTTGCATGGGGAAATGGCGTGTGTTGGGGAAGAGCTTCAACATTGAGGCTGCGTTTTATGGCAGCAAAATGGAGAAAAGAGTTTGTACTTTGGGGACAAAGGAGTACAAGTATTAATGGGGAGAGTATTGTACAATCAAGTTTGAAAAGAATCCAAAGTGGGGTGAACAAAACGTGTGTTTTGTAAAATTGAGTGGGGGACCGGTTTAGAAATATAGTAGCAACAAGAAGATTTGTTATTTCTTTTTATTTTGGGTAAATCATAAATGTTTTGTTTATAAAAATGTAGTAGTAGTCTAAAATTGAGTTTAAGTAGTGTTTTAGTAGTAGGTAGTTTAATAAATTTGGTGAAAGAAATTATGGGGAAATTTCTAAGTGTCTCGTAAGTATTTTAGGCGAATTACCTTATTTCGTATTGACCGTAATTAATCGAGCACGCCAACATAATTAAGTGTCTACTTGAAAAATAGAGATTCCTAGCTCGTAATTTAAACGAATTATAGTCATTCAAGTAATAGTTGATAATGAACGTCATTCATAAAAATTCAAATTTGTACACAATTTTGCGAAATCAATCGGGAACATCAATAGACACACAAGTCTAACCCGAACTATTGCGCTTCACGTGAATTAAATAGATTCAAAATTACGTTTGTGACATTCGTAATCCCTTAAATTGAGTTTTGTCCTCAAAACTAGCACATCGATATCGTTATCAATACAAGAGGTCAGTTAAATTTTTATCTTCCTTTCATAACGTTCAATGCATTCGTTTTTCTCGTTTATTGCTAAGACAAAAATTTCTAAAATCTTGTTAGGATAAAGACGAACGAAAATTTCTTTCGACTTGTACATGGTTCTATAGCGTTCCTTAAGTCTTTTCTTGTATGTCAAAATTTTCTCATTATTAACTTTCACGTCGTCCCGCGTATTACTTCCACTTTAAAGTGTCGCGTATTGTCATTTTTCGTCTAGATGACTATATATATCGCACATTTAAGAATCGTTCTACATAGTTTGATTAATTCCATTCACATTAACCGTCTACTTGGTAGCGATAAGTAGCGTATGCGTCAAGGTTTCTTGAATCGGTTTCCCAAAAATCTAGAACAATTGAGTGTCTTAACACATAGTGGTCAAGACGTTTCTTCCTTTTATGTGACATTCAATTATTAGATAATTTCGTTAATTAATCAATTTAGTTCGCGTTCCTCCTTGTTTATCTCTTTTTTCATGGAGAGGTAAACGGGTGCACAATTAATAATATATTTAAATCATGGTTCTCTCGAATTCCTTCTATGAAGAAAATATATAATATTTCTTAAGCCTACGAGTATGGCGTGATGCTCAACATCGTTAGGTAAAATGGATCTTTGTCCGGACGGTTTCGGTATCCCAATTATATACGAAAGCACACTTATCTTGACCCAACTGTTCTTTAACATCGGTTATGTTACGGCACGTTCTGGATATCCGTAAAATTTGGATTTTACTCAAATGAGGTTTCGTTCTTCTCTTTATTATTTAAAATCGTTTTGATTTTCCAACTCTAATCTATTTGTGTTTAACTGTCGTCAAAAACAAGTGGCGCTCTTAGTATCTGCGTGTCATATACGCTTTTGTACATAACCGTGGCGAAGAAAATAATTATACTAGGACGGTATAAAAATGTTTGACGTTCGTATCATATGATAAATCTTTCTTTGATAAATAGGGCAACTTGAAGATATTCTACTAATATACTTCATTTTTAAGATGACTACTATGAGCATACTCGCGTTCTACCACGATCATACGTAGTTGATCAGGCTACATACGTCTCGGGACAAACAGTTGCATCCTCCTTTTCATCGCAATTTGACTCTTTGAGGTTGTAATTATATATTGATAGTCCACAGTGCACTTTGTTTGTTACCATTATCCACTTTTCATAACCGAAAAGTTAGTTCATAGTGCATTTCATTTGTTACCAATGCTCACTTTTCATAATCGACGAAATAATTCCCATAATTATTCGTACTAGTTCTCGTCGAGTTTATCAATAGTTTTTGTTCTCCATATTGAGTTGGTCGTCAAACCAGGTTCCAAAACTTTACATGGTAGTTCTTACCAAAGATATTTCGTTGTTAGTTGCGGCGTTTGATTAATAATACCTTTATTAATCTTTTAACTTACATTATCACGATTGTTATTATTCCCACTAATGAGTGTTTCCGATGGTAATTTAAAAATATTTGATATTTTCTAAGGAATATTATTTTTTATTTTTATTTTTTTACAAAAGTATTTTATCAAAAAAAATTATTTTATTTACTTCCCTTGAATAGGTAAAGAAAATATTGTAGAAGAAAGTTCCTTCTTAAGTAAAATTTTTGGTGGATGAATTTTTCTCCGACACACAAAAATAAAATTTTCTCGTTGGTTAAACAAAAGATGATTTAAAGATAAAACAACACAATTTAATTGAAGACATGGAGTACGATTACATAATTAAGTTTGTTGGTGGTAACATCGACGGACGTCGAGTCACTTGATTTGCATAAAAGTAAACTAGTTCATAATACATAAACTTCCACACTCTATCCATGACGAGGGTAGAAACCCTTGGGTTGATACTTGAAGATTGTCGGCGCATCTTTCTTGAAAGACAAGCGGTGTAAAACGTTGGTGGGGTATTGGATGCTCTTTGCCCTCAAGCTTCCTTCTTGGGCGATTTCAAGTATTTCTTGTCTTAAACGGCATTCCTCCATGTAGCGTTCCTTCATATTCTTCTCATGGGACTTTACCACTCGGCAATCACCCTCCAAGTGCCCAAATTCATCGCAAAGCATGCAATGGTTAGCGCAACTACCATTGTGGTGGTAGTCACACTTGCGGCAATATGGAAGGTTACCGAGATACTTCTTGTTCAAGACTGGAGTTGTTTTGGTAACATCCTCCGGGAATTTGTCCTTGCACAACAAGTAGAGGCTGGTAAGGTTCTTCCTCGGTGAACACGTAGCGCTTTCCACGAGTGATTCTTTGGTTTTGTCATAGGGTGAAGTTTAGGTCTTTCGGCACTTTGCTTTATGGTATTCAACCTTGGATGGTTTAGCATCATAGAGCACCTCCTCTCATAAGGCCCTTTTCTTCCACTAACGGAGTGGATCACTTTAGTTTTCAAAAGGGTCTTTCGAGGTCCAAAAGTGTTAACCGGAGTAGCACTTGTTTCCTTAGCTTTTTCGTAAACACTAGGATCCATGGTTCGGTCAACCGTGCGGATACTAGCTTCGAACGCACCAACGACCCTAATGGCATTTTGGTATTGACGAGTGATGACCTCTTTGAGTTCCTTGCAACCTCGTTCCGTCATTTCAATTTTTTTGGGTAACATTATCGCATAAACGATGTATATTTTGTTAGTTCTTTCATAGTTATCAATACTTACGATTGTTTGAATTTGACCAAGCTTTTCTCACAATTATTGTAATACAATTATCAAGGGATCATATCATAAAAATTCGTACATTTCATTCTTGAACTACGTTCCATACATAGTTTTGAAGTTTAGAGTACAAAATTTCATTCAACTAATGAATGGCTTCTTTTAGTCTTGACAACACGTCATACATTTATTACAAAACATCATACTTTTATTAGAAAGGAGAGAAAATCCTAAAGACCTAGGTGGCGTAGGATCTCTTGGATTTGGGCATGATCCGCGGCTTGCCTAGCCTCGATATCATTGTTCCTCATTTGTAAAATTGCAATCTCGGACTCAGCAGCCTCAAGAGATTCTCGTAACTCGGCTATCACTAAGTCCGTGTCCTCATCTTGCTCGATAAGGTGATCCACATCACCCTCTACATCCTCTAGACGGCCTATCAAGTGTTCTGCATCGAATCCGAGTGCTTCTGAGGTAGGCTCGTCTCCTAAGGAATGAGCAACATTGGGTGGTGGTGAAGGTGTACGGTTTCTTTTCCTTGAAGTTTCAGGTAATGGTGAAGGCATAGGAGTGGATATTGGCATAGTAGTGGTAGTAGAAACATTTGGGATGATGGAAGGAAGTCCCGTAGTGACATTTGGCATCATGACAGGCGAATCTTGCTCATCATCCGAATTTATTGTGATTACGCTCCGGATGGGGGTAATTTCCTTGTCGGATTCGGATTGCAAAATGACAAATGGAATGAGAGGCATCTTTCCTTTCTCGCCTGTCACCAAATGTAAAACGACGGTTATTAGATAGGTAGAAGCGAAGTATTTTTCTAAGGTTTTAAAAGTAGAAATGAGTTGTATGATGTCTTGTAAATTTTTCTTTTATTCATAGTAAGTTCTCGTACATCGATCCATAAGTCTACTTAAATGTCAAAGTAGTCCTTACATGGAAAAGAATAAGTGAATCGTGGAATGTTAAAGTCCTCTAACATGCTCTTCCACATACTTATTATTTGTATTTCTCTTAGTAGTGATTATGCACGAATGGATAAATACAATTATCCTTAATTAATTCTTTCATCAATTTAGGTCTATTCCGACGTTTATTTTTGTGCAACTTCCTCTTGTTAAACGTCTATTACTTGCAACTCGGATGAGTAAGTATGTTTTTGAGGTTTAGTCGGCTTATGGCTATTACGTAGCCCGTACTAGTTCTTGTTCAGTCAAAAGTCTTTCCTTAACTTAGTATTGCTAGTTCGTACACTTTCGACAATTTTTACACCTTGAAATTGTTAATTTGATTTAAACGAGTCGAGTACTTAAAATTTTATCACAAAAAATTCATCACAAGAATTGTTCCATATGTTTTTAATCCGTAATCGTTCAAAATGTTCAATTCGAGCATTTACTAAATTTTATCACAAGAATTTCTCTGATTTTGGAATATGTTTAGTTATATCTTATATGTTTCGTTTACCTTGCTCTCGTCTAGCGTTTTGCTCGCAATCTTAGATAAACTTTATAGTCATTGTTATATATTTATACCTTTTATTTAAGATATCAATATAGGCCCACATTTCCCATCTGGGGTTCTCAAATATCGCGCAACGCGATAATCCCTTTGATGTAGAAATTGGCATAATTGTTTAACCAAGGGTAAACCCTTTAATTTATATCGATATCGTAACTTCGAAACTTAAAATAAAGTCATGATAACTTAGTATCAACCAATGGACTAATAAAAAATTTGATTCATTTTTGGGTAATTTATTTCCAATAAAAATTTCCTTCGATAACCATTTGACTTACGCGTCAGCGTATTTATGGATAGTTCATATATTCGTGAAATTTATTCGTTCTTTGAATTGTAGTATTCTTTGGAGTATTACAAGAGTAATACTTGTAATAAGTGTTTTATCGTCATATGTCATCTTAAATAGTGACGTCGTCGTCATTCCTCGATCGTGCTCAAATAATTTGATATGATAACTTACGCATTCAATTTCAATTTCGAAACCGTTAATTAATGTAGGTCACTTTTCCTCAACCGAGTCTATTATAAATGTTTAGTGGAGTAACGATTTACCGAACCCAATAAATAGTTTCTCCTCTCGACTTTTATAATAGCATCGCTTGATTTCAAGTATTACTACAAATTAACATACTACCAAACACATGGTAAATAAATGTATTCATATAGTTTTCGTTCTAGGAATCATGGCGATATTTTTATTTCGGTGTATAGCGATATGAAACACACAAATGTTTCGATAGTCGATAATAGTCCCGCGGACTATCTAAAATATGTTGAGCATAAGTATGCGTATGTTTAATCTCAACGGAAAATATATATATATATATGGCACAAACCATTCAAATAAATATGGCACAAACCATTTAAATAAAGATGGCACAAACCATTTAAATAAAGATGGCACAAACCATTCGAACGAATATAGTACAAACCATTTGCGTATCCTAACAATCCATTCAGGGATGTTAGGCACTTAATTTCAGCTTAAAAATCGTTTTATTACATATTCCTATTGGTATCATTCAAACATGGGAAGGGAATACCTAATGCTAATAACACTTAGCAATCAAATTTAAAACTTAGCATTGCATAAATCATAAACTATCTCAAGTCACAACTTACTTGTATCGAAGACGTGGAGTGAAGTGGTTCTTGAAGATTTTTGAGAGTTAGTTTTAGTCTAGAATTATTTTTCCAACAACAAAATTTTGACTCACGTTTATAAAAATCGTTTTATAAAATAACCTAGTTCTCTATAACTACGGCTCTGATACCAATCTGTCACACCCCCAATTTATCAGAGTCATACAACACAATGGGGTGCGACGGTCATGACTATCGTAAGACATAGATATAAAGAACGACTATTAAAAAGCCGTTATAATTTAATTAAAAGCATAAAACTTGTTTCGGAAGCGAATTATACAAGATCATAATAAAACATTGTTTCAAAAGACTTTAACATTGATCCAAATATCCATACACTAGTCACGACCATTTTCATTTAAAAATCTCCCATGCCTAACCACGTCACTCCTCCGTCTTGATACCTGAGAAAAACATTGCTAAAGCGTCAACACAAAGGTTGGTGACTTCATAGGTTTAGTTACAAAATTAATGTGATGAACCATAAGATTTGATCAGGCAACCGGCATATAACCAAAACATGGTTATAATCAAAATAGTATGCGTTTGTATTCCTACGCCTAAGCTCGTGACACCGAAGCGTTAACCAACCAACAAGATATAATGAGAGCCCGAGCAAATGCCTATCCCAAAGCATTCGTAACGACTCAAATGTAAGTGTATCTAATTTGGTCACACAACCAACATTAGATAAGGAGGTCAATCCCAATAGATCTATCCATAACATTCGCGCTTACACAAAGTAATTAACGGTTCACGATAGTGGGCTAAAGCATCTAGGGATATCGCTACTTAGACATCATGTAGGCAAACGTATCAGTTTAAGGCACTTATGTTCATCCGTTAAAAACAAGCAATGTTCTCACCCCAAAATAGTTAAAACAATTAAAAGTGGGGCTATGAAACTCACCTCGATGAAGTAGGTAAATATGATCAATAAGGATAGCACGGAATATCAAGGCACGCAAAACAATGCGCAGACGATCTACTCGTAACCTAAGTAAAATATCCGTACTTAGGCTAAATACAATAAATAATAACGTACAATGCACTTGGTTGATAATTTATACTTGCTATAGATTAATAAAATGTTTTTATACATTTTTCTCGTTCAACCATTTTTAGTCACGGGGTCAAGTTTGGGTCTTGGTATCTCGTTAAATAATAGTTCGAAAAATAAACGGGTTCTCACGACAAAACTAAGCCATGAGGTCTTCGATATTTGATAAATATCGCATTTTTATGAAGTCTCTAGGTCTAGAAGTTAATTATGCAAAGTAGTTCACTCGTAAACAAAATTAAACAAGTAAGGTCAAATTTTGTACAAGTGTAAATCGACTATCTTTGTAAATTTATTGCGGGTTCGTTACTTAACTTTAAGACAAACGGAAGATTGTTTTGAGAACTAGGCCGCATCAAGATTGTCAAGGTATTTTTAGATGGTCGGGGCACGACCATTTAGTAGGTTAAATATAGGAGCAAAGTAGGATGATCAGACCAATCTTATACTACTATAATACTAGCATTTGTTTGTTTGTAAGTTGGGCAAGTATAGCAAGTTGTGGATCCTGTTTTTCTGCCATACGTTCTAGCACACGCACCCCATGTTGTCTATGTACTACCCCTTTTATTCTATTAATGAAATTTCCTTGTGTGTTACTGTTTCGCCAGGGGCTAGCCTAAAAGAAAAGACATGGTCCCCTTTTATATAATAACAATACTTGTTATATACTAGTAACTCAAAAAAAAAAGTAGGATGTCTGCTACTACTGTTTGACGCATGGCACCCAACGAAGAGTGGTCCCTTTTATTTGAATGTCGAACATACATACAAGCATATATATACATGCCATACATACATCTCATTTCTTTGATCATCATGGATACGTACAGACGCATACCCTATGGGTCGTACTTTTGTTTGTTGATTTACTGACATCCCACCTTACACGCAATAGTACTACTATTTTTTTAACTGGGCTCCCATTTGTTTTAGCTATTTCTTACTCTATTCTCCTAGACATACCATCACAAGCATACGCTGCACACATATATAGATATCTTACATTTACTTGTTTTTGAGTTTCTGGTTTGAACATGCTCATACCTGCAATCACACACTCAAAACCTCATTTGGTTTGCTTATTCAGAAGCACATACACGCACACACATGTATGAATTTTCTTCTTGTTGGTTTGCTACTGTTGGAGTACACTCAGGAAACACATACTGCCTAGAAACTATGCATGCATAAAATATACTACACTTGCAAGACACAGTAGAAATCCATGTATATCACGCGTCCCAATAATTTCTATTTTATTTGAGAAGTATAGGATTTAGCTTGTTACTGAATACACATACTTTATATTTACTTTTCATTCTCTTATTACAAAACATGCATACGCTTGTTCTTTTCCTAGTCTTGACACACCCACGCATGGTACTCACTTGGGTTGTTTGCAAGCATACATAACATTGCCACATACATACATGAAATCAATTTCAAAGACTTATTTGAAAAACTTTGTTTACTCGTTTCTATTCTATACATACATACACATCCTTATTTTTAAGCTTTCCTCTGCTATGACAACTCACACGAAAACCCCATGTTAAGATCATGGTTACTTGTTTTGGGAATAGTGCATTATTGTTTCTTACACACAAATTTAAACCTTTTGTTTTTGTGTCCAACCTACGCCCCCACATATCATTTCATTTTCTTTGTTTTCATTGTTTCCTGACACACAGCCCTTTTATAGTACTCTTCAAGTTTCAATTTCACATGTATATCTTACTCAAGAACTAAACTACTATCAAAGGGTTTTCATTTGTTTTTTTTATGGTCTTTACCCTACGTCCCAACTCAAAGCACAGTTTGCATAAGCCACTTCTTACTTTCTGCATGTTGAAACGTATGAGCAAGGACTCAGCCAACTCCTATTCTTTTGTATTCAGAACTACACATGTATTACACTACCACACATAAAATCATGCCTACATAATAGCTACAGGTTTTATTGTTGTGGTTCACACAGGCATTATGTATACATACATTCACATGTTTATGCATCAAATCACACTACTTCTCCTACTCATGGCATCACATAAGCGACTGTCCACATACGATTATATCTTGATTCCATACCAACCGAGCTAGTATAGATCTACAAGGAATCATACTTCTTGGTTTCACATTAAATCATTCGTCGAGTTGGTTATGCATCCAAGTCATTGTATCTTATCAAGACAACGCATGAGTTGATTACATGTTACGTGGTGTGGTTGGTTGAAGTATTTTTGGTCATCAAGTGCTTTTACAAACAAACCCTAGACGTGAGCATGAATCATACAAGCACCACATCTTTGTCCCGTGACTTAGTTCCATTGTTTAACACATTGTTTAGGTTTTTAAATCATGTTTTGAGCAAGTATATCATCAACCAAGGCAACGTTTGAAACAAAGATTAAAGTGACTTACAAAGGTCCTTAGCTATAACGAAAGGAAGAGTATGGACACGGCTTCGTTCTATTTGATCTACATTCGAATCACACCTTAACCATTCTAAACTCTTAACCAATATTAGCTCTTGACCAAACTTTGCTCTCCTTAACCTTTGGCAGCGACTAAGACAACCACAGTGGGTGTTTTTCTTTGCTATGTGTGAGCTTGTAGGGTGTGTTTTGTGGTGGTGTTTTAGTTGTTATTTATAGGCAAAGAAGTATGTTTAGGGTTACCAAAGTTTAGTTAGGGGTTCTAGTTAGTTTTTAACTAAGATTTTTTCCAAATGAACTTGCATGGGGAAATGGCGTGTGTTGGGGAAGAGCTTCAACATTGAGGCTGCGTTTTATGGCAGCAAAATGGAGAAAAGAGTTTGTACTTAGGGGACAAAGGAGTACAAGTATTAATGGGGAGAGTATTGTACAATCAAGTTTGAAAAGAATCCAAAGTGGGGTGAACAAAACGTGTGTTTTGTAAAATTGAGTGGGGGACCGGTTTAGAAATATAGTAGCAACAAGAAGATTTGTTATTTCTTTTTATTTTGGGTAAATCATAAATGTTTTGTTTATAAAAATGTAGTAGTAGTCTAAAATTGAGTTTAAGTAGTGTTTTAGTAGTAGGTAGTTTAATAAATTTGGTGAAAGAAATTATGGGGAAATTTCTAAGTGTCTCGTAAGTATTTTAGGTGAATTACCTTATTTCTGTACTGACCGTAATTAATCGAGCACGCCAACATAATTAAGTGTCGACTTGAAAAATAGAGATTCCTAGCTCGTAATGTAAACGAATTATAGTCATTCAAGTAATAGTTGATAATGAACGTCATTCATAAAAATTCAAATTTGTACACAATTACGCGAAATCAATCGGGAACATCAATAGACACACAAGTCTAACCCGAACTATTGCTCTTCACGTGAGTTAAATAGATTCAAAATTACGTTTGTGACAGCCTAGAACTCGAAAACGACTATTTTGTCGTTTTGTGAAGATTGCTTATTGCATTTTCAGGCTTATTCCTTGGACTTTTTTCAAATTTATTTTTACAGAAGTCTTAAGTAACTCAAAAGAAGCGTGTGTTTCTAGTTTGAGCTTATGGCATCAGCTTATAGCTTAATGGGTCAAAAAGCCCATTAAGAATAAGCTGTTTGAAATAAGCCAGCTTAGATCACATTTTCAGCTTTTGGGCCTTTGAACAATTGTGTTCAGAATCAAATTTTGAGTCAGATAGGAGCTTTTGGGCCATTTTTATAAACATTTTTTCTTATTGGGCTTATTTTGGCCCAATAAGGGTCTGTTTTAGACTTTGGCCCATTTGAAGGCCCATTAGGGGTATTTTGTAATTTCAACTTCATTTCTGTGTTAATTATGTTAAATTAAGCTAGTTTGCAAGTTTTTAGACTTTTTTATAAATTTTGGATTTTTAATATTATTTTATTATTATTTTATTATTAAAAATTAAAATTTAGATTTTTCAAGTTTTTATATTTTTCTTAAGTTAAACACATTAAGTTAGGAATTTTAAAATTTTTAGAATATTTTTATTGTCATTAGATTAATTTTTATAATTATTTTAAGTTTTAATAGTTTTTAATTGTTTTTAAATGGTTTTTATTAATTTTAAAATTTTCAAAAATAGTTTTAAATTAAGTTAGGTCATTTTAGAGGTTTACAATTGAAAAAATCTCATTTTGGGCTTTTTGTTAATTAAATTGATTTTTAGGGCTTTAATTAGCATTAAAAAATCATTATTTAATTAAATAAAAGGTTTGAGTGATTTTTGATTTTTTGTAAACCCTTACATTATTTAGGATTTATTGCAATTTTCTGGGAATTTTCAGGGTAACTTTTTAATTTTGGTACTTTTTACGGTTTTACGTGCACGACTAATCGTCTTAGTGTAATTCGTCATCGTAACCGTCATTCTCTTCTAATCTCATTTCTATTTTCTTTTCTCATAATCAATATAATCACATAATTAATCATCTCTTAACACACACACCAAGCCTCCTTGAGAACGATCCCCACTTTGGGTCATAACTCGAGGTTTTCCTAAATCACTTGTTAATACTTACCCTAATTACGCTCTTTTTACTAAAAGACGTAAAATTTACAACCATCATTTTGGCGCCGCTGCCGGGGAGGCGTGTTGTGTTTTGATTTCGCAATTGTTGTTTTTATATATAGCCATAATAGTATTTGTATTAGTAGCACTCTACTAATACGTATTATCGGTTTTTCGTTTTTTGTGTGAATACTATTACTATATTGTATACGTAGAACAATAAATTCACAAGTACTCCAAAAGTGTGAAAACACAACCTTGACTTGGGAGGTCATTACCCAATCATTGTATTCGAATCTCAAACAAGAAAGAAAAGGCAAAAATAGATAAATACTTTCGTGAAGCTCGATTTTGAAAAATACAAACTATAAGGTGGGTATAAGGCGGGTATTATAAAATATACCCTAAGGAAAAAGGCTCTTAAGTGCTTCGCGCCGCCTCGTTTCCCCGCTTGCTTGTGAGTATTTGATTTTGAAAGCTAATCGAGGGTTTTGCCGCCTAAAGTATTATTAAGTATCATATATACTTTCTTGGTTTTATTTGATTAAACCCTCTTGAATGTTTTGGTGTTCCACCAACGTTCTAAAGTCATCGAAGGCGTTCACTTCACGTGATCGTTTTCATTCCTTGAGGCTTCTTTAATCATGAGATTTGATTAAGGAGGAGAATTGTAGATTTTGGTCTACTTAATACAATCACAAAAATCCAAAAAAAGTAAAAACAATCAAAAACCACAAAAAATTGGAAAAATACAAAACACCAAAAAGAATCTTCTTTGCTCATCCTCTTGTTGTACGTGACGTTTATGCAAACCCGCAACCAAGCAAGACGTGCACGTAAACGAAGAAACCGAAAGGAGTCAACACCTACTCCTAATCTTTCTAGTGAGGAGTCTCCTATTGACGAACCCATTGTAAGAGAGGAACCAACCATGGCGAATCATACTATGATGGAGTTACTTCAAGCACCCACCGAGGGATATGGAGAGGCTATTGTAATTCCCGTTGTCCTTGCGGAGAATTTTGAAGTAAAAACGGGTTTGTTGTCAATGATCCAAAACAACAAATTCCGTGGTGATGAAAAGGACAACCCGCACAACCATATTCGCCAATTCAATCGTCTTACCACCACTTGCAAATTTAAGGATGTTGCTAATTACTCGATTAAGATGATGCTTTTTCCGTATTCCTTAGCGGGGCCCGCTAAAATTTGGTTAGAGAAAGAGCCACCCAATTCTATATTGACGTGGAAGGATCTCGTTTCAAAAGTTGTGAACCAATTTTTTCCGCCCTCTAAGACTACGCATTTGAAAAACGAGATTTCAAAATTTTCACAAGAATTTAATGAGAGTTTTTCAACGGCTTGGAATAGGTTTAAGGAAATGTTACATGAGTGTCCTCATCACGGTTTTTCCGACTTGCATCAAATTGACACGTTTTACAATGGACTTAATGGTCATGAAAGGGATTATCTTAATGCCGCCGCGGGTGGTAATTTTTTGTGTAAAACGGTTGAGGAAGCTTTGGTGATAATTGAGAATAGATCTAAGGTGTATAGTCCTCGTAGCACGTCAAGTGTTCGTAAGGCTTCGTCTTCGGCTTCACCTTCTTTGTCTAATACCATCGATGCTTGCCAAATGGAGGCGAACTTGGAAAACAAAATCTTTGATAAGCTTAAAGGACTTTTAATTGAATTCAAAGTTGGAGAACCAAATTCTCCCGCTACGGCTAAAGCGGTTGAGGCTTCATGTATGTATTGTGGTGGAGGTCATGATTTCTCCGAGTGCATTACCAACGGTGGTAACACTTCGAGTGCCTACGCGGCCACGGGAACTTACAACCAAAACGGTCAAGTTACCCGCTCTAATCAATTGACTCCACCGGGTTTTGCTTCAAATCAAAATGCTAGCAACAACTATTGAAACAATCAAGTTGGTTTCAAAAACAACTACAAAGGAAACTATGGTAATCAAGGGGCTAATAATCAAGTTTCAAACAAAAATCAAAGTGATTTTCAAAACAACAACAAAGGTTTGCAAACTTTGAAAGATCTTCCAAATGAATTTGTTGAATACGCTAATGGAAACGATGCTAGGTTTGACAACATTCAAAGAGAAATCATTAGCCTAAGATCCGAGTTTAAGACCGACTTGAAGAAAGAGTTGAAAAATGAGTTAGCAAATGAGCTTAAAATCCATACAAACAAAATGGAAGGAAATGTAACTAGGTTAAAACAAAACCAACAAAAAATGGAACAAGGGCAACATGAAATTAAGCAAGAAATGATTAAGGCCGAGAAGAGGCAATCCATGTTTGAGGACAAAATTTCATCTATGTTTGAGGCAATTATGTGCAAACCGTCTTCGAGTAGTCTTCCTAGTAACACCATATCAAACCCTAAGGGTGAGATGAAAGTGATTACCACACGAAGTGGTAAGACACTTAAGGAACCGACTCCTCAACCAATTGCTCCTACGGAGGATGCAATTGAGGAAGAACCGAGGTTGTGGTCGAAAAGGAGCATGTCCCAATCCCACGAAGTACCGCTCATGCCACACCTACGGTTGACCCATTACCAACATTGGAACCCGAGATTCCAAAGGCTATGCCTATGCCTCAACCCACACCACCTTTGCCCTATCCATCGAGACTTAGGAAGGAGAAACGTCAAGAGCGCGATAATTAACAATTTGAGCTTTTTATGAAAATGTTTCGTGATTTGCACTTTAATGTGAGTTTCGCCGATGCTTTGGTCATGATGCCTCGATTTGCCGCGAACTTTAAGAGTATGTTAAACAAAAAGGAGAAATTGCATCAATTGTCTAGTTGTTCATTGGTTTATCTTAATCGCATACCTCAAAAAGTCGGTGATCCCGATAAATTCTTGATTCCATGTGCAATCCAAGATATGGAAGAATGTTATGCCTTGGCCGATCTTGGTGCTAGCATTAACTTGATGCCACTTGCAATCTTCAAGTCACTCAATCTTCCTAATCTTACTCCTTCACTAATGTCTATCGAGTTGGCCGACCATTCCACGATTCCCGCATGTGGATTGGCGGAAGACGTTTTCGTGAAAGTGGGAATGTTCTATTATCCTGTAGACTTTATCGTTGTCGATATTCCCACGGATCCTCAAGTTCCTCTCATTTTAGGTCGTTCGTTTTTAGATACGTCTATGGCTTTGATTGATGTTCATGCTAGAAAGATCACCTTACGTTTCAACGACGAGGAACTTGTTATAAACGCAACTCAAAACTCTCAAATTTCTCATGTTTATTCCGTTGCAACCATAAACCTCGTTGATATGATTGACGTTGTTTGCGAGGAATTTTTACAAGAAGTTCTAGGTTTTGGTGATGATGAAAATAGTGGCAATCCCACTATGTTAGATCCCATCCTTGATAACTCGACACCAACCTTCACTCCATTTGAAGGTGGTGGTTTTACGTTGGAAGAATTCAATGTTCCACGTACTTGTAACGAAGACCTCGACAACGATGAGGACTTCTCGATTATCAAGGATTTTCTTAACGATTTCCCATTTCCTCCACCCGAGGAGGTTATGAGTATCGTGCCCAAATATTCAATTGAGGAACCACCTATCCTCGAGTCGAAAGATTTACCTCCTCATCTCGAATATGTCTTTTTGGAGGAGGGCGACAAGTTGTAGGTTATTATTGCGAAAGAACTTTCGGATGATGAAAACATCGCACTTGTCGATGTTCTAAAGGATCACAAAGGGGCAATTGCGTGGAAGTTATCCGACATTAAGGGGATCGATCCTAAATTTTGTACCCACAAAATATTAATGGAGGAGGATTACAAGCCCGCAATCTAATGTCAAAGGAGGGTGAACCCCAAAATTCATGACGTCATCAAAAAGGAAGTCCTTAAACTCCTTGACGCGGGAATGATTTACCCTATTTTCGATAGCCCTTGGGTGAGTCCTATCATTGTGTCCCTAAAAAGGGAGGAATGACTGTTGTGCCAAACGATGCCAACGAGTTAATTCCCACTAGACTCGTGACCGGATGGAGAGTGTGCATTGACTATCGTAAGTTGAATGAAGCCACTCGAAAAGACCATTTTCCCTTGCCCTTCATGGACCAAATGTTGGAGCGTCTTGCGGGAAACGATTTCTATTGCTTTTTAAATGGTTTTTCCGGTTACTTCCAAATCCCCATCGATCCTCGTGATCAATAAAAAACTACGTTTACGTGTCCATATGGAACGTTTGCCTATCGTAGAATGCCATTCGGACTTTGGAATGCACCAGGAACCTTTCAAAGGTGCATGATGGCTATTTTTCATGATATGATCGAGAAGACGATGGAAGTCTTCATGGATGACTTTTCCGTGTTTGGTAGTTTGTTCACTTCGTGTTTGTCGAATCTTGAGAGAATGTTGAAGCATTGTGAGGAAACCAACCTTGTGCTTAATTGGGAAAAATGTCATTTTATGGTTAAAAGTGGAATCGTCTTAGGGCACAAGGTTTCGAAAGCGGGGATTGAGGTAGATCAAGCTAAGGTAGACGCCATCGCCAAATTACGTCATCCCAAAAGCTTCCACAATAAGGCCTGCTGAGATTCAAAAAAGTTAGAAGCAAAATATCAAAACAGAAAAGTGAAAAATTCTTGATTAATGCAACCTTAGTTCCCCACACTTGATTATCCCCAAGTTATAGGCTTCACCACACCTTGATAACTCAATATCAGGATGCTATGATCAGCTTTAGCCCAAGAATTCCAAGGTTTGAACAAGACTTAGCAAAATATCAAGAAAAGTGGAAAATGTGCAAACTCTTGCACACTCCTTTGAAAACAGGTTTTTGGATTCAAGATTACTTAACAAAAAACTATAATAAGCAGTAAACAACAATGGAACTTGAGTTTTCTTCAAAGATTCAAACACATTTCATTCACTAGAAAATGAGATTTACAGAACTTTGAACAAAGGAAAATTCAAGAGCAAGGATAAATGTACTCAATCCTATGCCTTATATAGGCTACAAATGTTATCTAAGAAAGCTAAAAACGAAACCCTAATGCTTGGTGAAGTCCCAGAAATGCCTTTGAGGGTTTGAACTCTTTGAAGATCATGTGACAAGTTCTTGGCAGTTTGTGGAGCTGGCAATGTGAAAAGTTGATCAAAGGGCTTCAAATAAGCTTAACTTCCAAGCTATGTTGTGGGACGTTGGATGACTGTCCAAATTTTGGCAGTTTGCAAAGGAGTGTAGTAGGGGAATCTCATGTGGGGTTGATGGGTGATGTGGCAAGTGATTTTAAGGTTGGGATATGTTTAAAGGATCATTAATCATTAATCTGCACAATATTAAGGTTTAATTATAAGTAAATAACAAAACCCCAAATTGTGTTCTTGGTGAATAGTTGGGTGTATGATCCGGATTAATGTTTAAAAAACATGTTAAGCGCCAAATTTAAACTTAATAAATTAAGTTGTTAATCTGATATGAGTGGATTGGTGAGGTGGAAGGAGGGAGTGTTGTGATTGGTTGGTTTGGTTGAGTGGGATACGTGTCACCATGACACTGGTTAAGGTAACTTAGGTTGTCTGCCAAGAATAGTCCCCCACCTTTAATAATCCTTTCACTTGCAAATAAATACACCAAAATCCGTTTTCCTTTGTATTGCAAGTTTTCTTTTTCACAATTTTTCCCCAAATACTTTTCCAAAGTATTTTCAGGGGTATTTCTTGACAATTCTTGATTCTTGAAGGACTGATTTGGCATTTTATTCATAGATAATGGTCTTGACTTGTCTTGTTGACTTATTGGAGGACTGAAATTTCCAAGTCATGATTAATGAGGGACCATTTTTGCCATTTCTTCAAAGTCAAGGGTCCTTTTGGTAATTTTGATATTTTTTTAAAGGACCAAACTTGTAATTTCTTGTAACTTGGAGTCCTTCTTGGTATGTTTGACTTTGAGGAGGATTAATATTGACATTTTAGTTTTGATGAGGGACTAAAATTGCCAATTCTTCAAAGTGGATGGCCCTTTTTGCAATATTAACAAACTTTAGGGACCAATATTGTAATTATGAAGATACAAGGGTATAAAGTGTCAATTCTTCAATATTGGAGGACCCTTCTTCATAAATCTTTAAATCTTCAAGGGTTTTCTTTGGAAAATCTTCATTAGGGCTTGGTTCAATGTGCGACTATGTTTCCCGTGTTCGTTTTTGCATGATTATTGTGATCTTTTGTCATTTTCTCAATATCCGTACCTAAAATACACAAGCAACAAACACAAGCATATATTTGGCCAATTTCATGATGTTTTATGCATTTAAAGCCCTTTTTGGACGATGAGACTATGTATAAAAGCAGTCTCATCACTCCCCCATACTAAACCATTACCGTGCCCTCACGTAATGCTAGAATAAAGTATCGTAACATCTCCAAAATTCATTTTTATTCACTTTTATTGAACGATAAACTAGCTACACTACTACTATTACTACTACTACTTGCGTTTTAGACATAATGTATGATTTTCATCGCAAAATGGGACGTTTAGGTTCATAGAACAAGAACACGTGAATGCTTCGTTAGAAATAATTTCATCGTCCTCGATTTTCACCCCAATTCCATGCCAAGCGTGCAACGAGATCATTGTCATTATAAGTTAGTAATGCTAACACTACTCATATGCCCTAATCACGTACTTATCCTCCCATTATCCTAAGTTGTATCTCTTATATTTTATTTTGTCTTGAATGTTTCACGATGATACATTGTTGACTTATGCGATAATAGAGATTTAGCTCTAAAAATAGAGTCCTAACGGTGTAACCAAGTCCATCAAATCAATAACCCCTCCTAATAGACAACGATGTCAAAAAATTAAGTCAACAAGAAGGATCGATAAACACGGTTTTATAATGGTTTTGAACATGAGACTTATTACCAAGACTTTTATACGCCCCCTAACGGAAGGGCCTTATTATCATAGGTTTACCTCCATCTTTTATTCAACTTCGCCATGAAGCTTTTATTATGACTTCGGTCTTGCGTTGCCTTTTATTATCCACCTCGTCGGTGGTTTTATTAGCCAAAGACGTATATCCTCATGCTAAGGCGAATTTTGGATCTTTAAAGCTTCAAAGATTAAGGCTTGATTCACTTTCAATTTTGAATAGATTTTTCGGCCTTGTGGGCTTCAAATTGTTTTCTTGATTTAGGTGAGCACTTGAAATCTTATTATTGGGTGAAGCTTTCGATTATTTGGGTGCCAGTACTTCAAAACCGTGACGCTGGCGATACCTTAATGTCTTCCCAATTTAATTACACGGAAGCTACTAGAAAAGACTAGAAACCCAACAATCAAGACTAAACCGTTAAGTCAATATTTATTAAGCACAAAAAATATTTACAAGCGAAAGGAGAATAAGCAAACAACGAGAACACATGAGTTTTTGAAAGAATACGAGTACTCTACGTTTAGCATAGTAACTTATAATTAACTCTATCATTTCTCGTCCTCATTTAAGAGACTTAGCCTAATGTAAAGTTAAGGAATCGAAGCTAAGTGCTCAACACGCGGTCGAGTCAAAAATTACTCTTATTCTCGCCATCGGAAAATCTACATTCGTGTCTTCAAACACTTATAAAACATGAGAACATTTTTAAAATTTGGCCATTTTTAGCCTTATTTTGCAACAAAACGATAAACAAAAAGATTTGGAAAGCGTGAAGGTTTGGCAAGGCAAGTATCTATTCACCCCCCTCCCCCATACTAAAGTTAAACATTGTCCTTAATGTTTCGAGTCTAAGGGTGCAAACACCCCCATACTAGAGACGTAGTCGAATGCCTAATCTAGCATGGAAAGGGTGTAACTGTTAAATTTAAAGCCGTTTATGAAGTGTGCTATAAACCTAAGGTTAGAACATCAAAGGATATATCATGGATATTGAGAAAGTCTTCAAAGCAAACGATCAAGTGCTCCCATAAAACGAATATGAGAGGCTCCAATCGTAAAGATAATGATCATCTAAAATCCACAATTCACAAACAACCACGGAACAAAGGTTAGAAGGGCACAAATCCCCTCACGTTACTACATTAGAAAGCGATAATATGTACATAGGATAAGCATGGGACTCCCCCACGAGGCACCTCGTTTTTTATTACCGAGTCATGAGCTCGACTCGATCCCCTCCTACTAATTATCATTGGGGAAGGTGATTTGGTCGAGGTAGTTCAAGGATGGAACTTCCCCGCCAAAGTAGTGCTTCAACCTATGTCCATTCACCTTGAAATTGGGGCCATCATTTTGAGCTAGCTCGATGGTCCCATATGGAAAAACTTGAGTCACAGTGAATGGACCGGACCAACGGGATTTCAACTTACTGGAAAAGATTTTCAAACGAGAGTAAAAAGTAAAACTTGATCCCCAATGTTAAAAACCCGGTGTTAATTTTTGAATCATGCAACTTTTTGGTCTTTTCTTTGTAAATCAATGAATTTTCATAAGCAATATCCCTTAATTCATCCCATTCATTTAATTGCATTTTCCGGTGTTTTCCTGCGGTCTCCATGTCATCATTACAATGCTTTAGGGCCCAATAAGCCTTGTGTTCCAATTCGATTGGTAAGTGACAATTTTTCCCATACACAAGCTTATAAGGAGTGCACCCAATGGACGTCTTATGAGCGGTCCTAAAGGCCCATAAAGCATCGTCCAACTTATCCGACCAAGATTGTCGGTTTTCCCCAATGGATCTCTCCAAGATCCTCTTCAACGCTCGGTTTGAAACATCAACTTGCCCACTCGTTTGTGGGTGATAAACCGTAGAAAGCCGATGTGTAACCCCATATTTCCTTAGGACCCTTTTGAATTGGTCATTACAAAAATGGGTTCCACGATTGCTTATGATCGCACGAGGGGTTCCAAACCGAGAAAACAAGCTTTTAAAAAACTTGACTACCACATAAGCATCATTGGTGGGCAAAGCCTTAGCTTCCACCCACTTAGATAGGTAGTCAACCGCGACAAGGATGTACTTATTACCACGAGATGATGGGAACGACCCCATAAAGTCGATGCCTCAAACATCAAAGATCTCACACACTTGGATGATGTTTTGTGGCATTTCATCTTTTTGTGAGGCTTTTCCTTGTCGTTGGCATGAGTCACACGACTTCACAAGCTCATGTACATCTCGGTAAATAGTAGGCCAAAAGAAACCGGCATAAAAGACCTTCTTAGCCGTGAGATTAGCACCATGGTGACCACCCGTGGGTCCCTCGTGACAAGCTCTAAGGATGTTAGAAGCTTCGGTACCAAAGACACAACGTCGAATAATTTGATTCGCACAAGTTCGAAACAAGTAAGGGTCGTTCCAAAAATAGAACTTGACGTCACGAAAGAATTTTCGTTTTTCTTGAGTCGTCATACCCTTGATGATGAAGTTGCCCGCATGGTAATTTGCGATGTCCGCAAACCATGGGTTGGAAAAATCAAGCTTAGAATTCACTACACCAAGTGTCTCGAGCGGAAATGTTTCGCTGATTTCCTTGGGCTCGTAAACACTTTGGTGAGGATCTTCCAAACGAGAAAGATGATCGGCTGCTAGATTCTCGGCTCCTTTTTTGTCAATGATTTTGTGATCAAATTTTTAAAGGAGGAGAATCCAACAAAGTAATCTCGGCTTTGCATCTTGTTTAGCCATAAGATACTTGATAGATGAATGATCTGTATACACTATGCATTTCGTCAAGACGAGATAAGGTCGGAATTTCTCAAATGCATACACCATGGTAAGGAACTCCTTCTCCGTTGTAGTGTATTCTAGTTGAGCTTCGGCCATCGTCTTGCTAGCATAGTGAATAGGAAAGAAGTGCTTTTCATGACGTTGCCCCAATACGGCCCCAATAGCATAATCACTAGCATCACACATGAGCTCAAAGGGGAGGTTCCAATTGGGAGCAACAAGAATGGGAGCTTCGGTAAGTTTCCTCTTAAGGATTTCAAAGGCTCGTACACAATCTTCGTCAAAGACAAAACGTGCCTCTTTTTCAAGAAGATGTCTAATAGGTCGAGAGATCTTTGAAAAATCCTTGATGAATCGACGATAAAAGCCCGCGTGGCCTAGGAAACTCCTTGCTAGCACATAAGCTCAAAATTCGTGGGTGTGGATGTACATCCATGAGGTACACATCATCTTACCCAAAATCTGTTAAAAATTTGGATTTTTGGTGATTTTGTGTGCTACTTGTGTTCTTGCTGATTTTGTGGCTCAATCATGTTCTAATCTGCATATTACATCTGTTATTATGCTTATTTGGGCTTGGATGGTCTTGGATAACACTTTTGATTTGAAATTTTTGATTTGAAAATTTAAAAGGGTGTTTGGGATTACCTGTTTGAGATCATAAGTGGATATTGTGTTGTTGGAAGTTTGTGTTTGTGCTTTTTATCTGCGATATACTTGTTTGAGAGCTATTTGCTGCAAGTTTTTTAGTTTAAACCTTTGTATTTAACATTGTGCTATATCTCATTGATTTTAACTGTTTTTTACCTAAGATTTTGGTAATATCTAGAATATATGCATGCTTAGGGTTAAAAGTTGTTAAATTATTTTTATACAACATATATGATAGATCTGAGTGTTTGAATTTGGCTTGTTGGTCAATTGCATCAGCAAGTGTTCATAACTACTTGTGTTAGTGTTCATCAATAACTTATTGTGCTTGAATCTTGACCTATACCTTGAATCATTGCATGAAACTTTTTTAGACTTGTTCATTTAAGTTTATTATTGCTTGTGTATGCATTTGGTTAAGTTTGGCTGGCTGAATTGTGCTATAAGTGCTTATTGAACCATAACTGCTTATTTGTTCAAGTCTGGTGCATGTCTGGTGATTAAATGAATTAACTGTACTAATTGGCTGTTAGTGATTGTGATTTCTTTGTTGTTATTGACTCCTTATGATCCATTGATCATTTGGGTGCCTTTGTGTAACTTGAATCACCAAAAAAGTCACTAAAGACAAAAAGTCAAACAAGTCAAGCAGTGGAAAAAGTTCCCACTGCTCACACACCAAAACTAGCCCCTGCTAGTGTTAATTTTCAGTTAGCTTATTAATAAGCCATATTGGCTTATCCAGACCTGCAACAACTTATTTTTTGTGATCAATCTTACTCATTTGACCCATTTGTTTGAACTGGAGCTTATTAGACTTTGACTTTGACTTTTTGCTAGAAAACTCATAAAGTTGACTTTTAAAGAAGTGCTTATTTGCCTATTCCAGCTTATTGAGTGAACTTATTTGAAAACTTTTTGTTGATTAAGCTTAGTTAAGTCATTTAAAAGCTTTTGAAACTTGAATCAGCTCTTGGGGTGGCCTAGAACTCGAAAACGACTATTTTGTCGTTTTGTGAAGATTGCTTATTGCATTTTTCAGGCTTATTCCTTGGAATTTTTCAAATTTCTTTTTACATAAGTCTTAAGTAACTCAAAAGAAGCTTGTGTGTCTAATTTGAGCTTATGGCATCAGCTTATAGCTTAATGGGCCAAAAAGCCCATTAAGAATAAGCTGTTTGAAATAAGCCAGCTTATATCACATTTTCAGCTTTTGGGCCTTTGAAACATTGTGCTCATAATCAAATTTTGAGTCAGATAGGAGCTTTTGGGCCATTTTTATAAACATTTTTTCTTATTGGCCTTATTTTGGACCAATAAGGGTCTGTTTTGGACTTTGGCCCATTTGAAGGCCCATTAGGGGTATTTTGTAATTTCAACTTCATTTCTGTGTTAATTAGGTTAAATTAAGCTAGTTTGCAAGTTTTTAGACTTTTTTATAAATTTTGGATTTTTAATATTATTTTATTATTATTTTATTATTAAAAATTAAAATCTAGATTTTTCAAGTTTTTATATTTTTCTTAGGTTAAACACATTAAGTTAGGAATTTTAAAATTTTTAGAATATTTTTATTGTCATTAGATTAACTTTTATAATTATTTTAAGTTTTAATAGTTTTTAATTGTTTTTAAATAGTTTTTATTAATTTTAAAATTTTCAAAAATAGTTTTAAATTAAGTTAGGTCATTTTAGAGGTTTACAATTGAAAAAATCTCATTTTGGGCTTTTTGTTAATTAAATTTATTTTTAGGGCTTTAATTAGCATTAAAAAATCATTATTTATTTAAATAAAAGGTTTGAGTGATTTTTGATTTTTTGTAAACTCTAATTACTTCATTTAGGATGTAGTGCAATTTTCTAGGAATTTTTAGGGTAAATTTTTAATTTTGGTACTTTTTACGGTTTTACGTGCACGACTAATCGTCTTAGTGTAATTCGTCATCGTAACCGTCATTCTCTTCTAATCTCATTTCTATTTTCTTTTCTCATAATCAATATAATCACATAATTAATCATCTCTTAACACACACACCAAGCCTCCTTGAGAACGATCCCCACTTTGGGTCATAACTCGTGGTTTTCCTAAATCACTTGTTAATACTTACCCTAATTACGCTCTTTTTCCTAAAAAACGTAAAATTTACATCCATCACTAAGATAATTGAAGCTACTAGGGCTGAAATCCTCAAAGTATCCACTGAATTTATAAAAGAAGTTGATGGTGATCCAAAGGAACTCCTGAGCAAGGCTGGTGGTCAAAAGTTCACTAGAAAGCAAAAAGAAGAACTCAAAACCATTCAGGATGCTATGATAAAGAAACAACAACAAAGAAACCTACATTTAAGAAGTTGTTTGATCAGTACACTTGGATCACTACTCAAAGGAGGATGGTTGAGCCCATCACTAACCTTTAGATAACCCCTCACACTAAACCAGTCTCCATATTTGTGGTTAGAAACAACGATGAAATAAACTTTGAGGTAATGAAGAAATTCTCTTTTGGAGATTTTGGTCTTAGTGAATGGGATGAGATGGGAAGAATCCCCAAGACCAAATCGAATAAGTGTGTACCTGAGTTACTTAACTCCCTCGGCAAGAGATATGAGAGGTTGAAGCAAGTAAAGGAACAATTGGGCATCTTTGAGGAACTTCCCTTGGTTGAACAAGATCCCACCAGAACTCAGGGAAGAAAAAGAAAAAGGATCGAATATGAGCCTGAAACAAAAATCCCTGGGTTAGAATACAATAGGACACTACCTGAAAATTTCCCCTTTGTGAACAATATGGTGATTGAAGAACTTGAGTGGCGAATCTTCTTCATCGATGAATTTAATGATTATGCCTTCCAAAGGATGAGTGACACTAACAAGTGCGCCACTAAGGGACTGTTCATTTACCTAGTCATGGATGGACAACTTTAGACTAAGGAGAACAAAAGGTTTGCAGTCAAGATCATAGAGATGATTGCTAGAGGGCTGAAAAGGAGAAAATGTTGAGCTCCTCAAGAGTGAAGAGGGAAGCAATGGAAGCCTGAGTGCTACTTTATCTTTTTTTCAAATGTTTTCTTGAAATAGGCCGATAGGTCAATGTAATGATGAATAAAAGAAGTACTTTGTTTAAAACAAGACTCTTCATCTTTAGTTTAGTCAGTATGAGAAGAAGCCTTTTTGCTCACTTATTACAAAATAGACTTTAGCATATTTTATATCCAAATAGGGGGAGATTGTTAGGTCAACTTTGTACAGATTGATCTCACTGATGGCCAATTCTGTACAAGATGATCTCTCTAGTGAATTTGAAAATCAATACGCCTAAGTATATTGTTTACCCTTGAACATTATAAAGTCATTGAGTGAATAGTCACTCAGTGAGTTGCCTTCAAGAGCTCAGCCTGAGTCTAAGAGAAAGATTCGAGTATTCTGTGAGGCAAAACTCAGTGAATGATATACCTGAGACGAAGAAGAAGGTAATGGATTCAGTGAGTTGTGGCAATAGACTCACTAAGCCCCATATGATCTCCCTAAAGGAACAATGCCATCTTAAAGACTGAATTAAAGGCGGGATAAGTTTGAAGAAGATAAGATGTAGTACACACACGTTTATCGTGACTTACCCTTTTAGGTTAGACAAGGGTACTGAGCTTGTAAAGGACTTTGTCCTCATACCTAGTTTAGGTTAACACAAGTCTGTACCTTGTACCTCAGTAAAAGACAAGAGTTGCACATGACAATTCTTTGTCACGTACCTATCCTTCTAATCTATAAATAGGATGCATTATAAAAGAGAGAATCAAGTTTGTGCATTCAATGCTTTAGTTATTCACAAACAGATTCTCTCTTCCAAATACGATAGAATGCACTTGAGTTATAAACTCATGTTGACTTAATCGTCGAGCTTATTAATCGTTAGGATTGATATAGTTCGTTAGTGAGGAGATCACCAAAACACACATTGTCTATCAAATCCCTATTGTAGTTTCGCATGCAATAGGGTATAATTCTTTGAATAATAAGAGTTAAATGTTAAAAAAACCTTTTGTGTCTTGTTTGTTATATAATTGTGTTTTATTACATTACTTTACCATGAGTTAGGTTTATACTTATCATAATTAAGTATAACACTAATTACAAGGGACCAACACCAATTGAATCGGGTTATTCTAATGATGTAGAAAAACTCTAAGAATTATTTTTCCTTCATATTTGGTTCTTGTAATTTCATGGCATGTAAAAGAATTATAGCTCATTTCATTACTAGATCTAAGGAAATTTGGGTCATAGATAGTTGTGCAATTGATCATATATGCATATCTATTCATCTCATGCATAACATTATTACTAACATCACACCTATTATCATTCATCTTCCTAATGATCAAACTACAACATGCACCATAATTGGCTCTGTCACTTTTAAAATCTAACATCATAATGCACAATGTTTTATACATCCCCCCATTCACGTATAACCTTAGTTCCATCAGCAAAATCCTCCAACACACACTTCACTCTATCACTTTTACACAAACGAAATGCACTTTTTAGGACCATTAAGGAACAAAATTTAAGATAACTCTCTGTGGTGGCCTCTACATACTCCAATCTTTTACTTCGCCTTCTCCTCTTTCTACTGCACTCACTAGCACAACTACTTCATCAATGTGGCATGCAAGATAAGGATACCCTTCAAACCAAGTCCTTAAATAAACACAACACCTCCCAAGCTCAGTAACTAAAGATTTAGTTACTCCTTGTACTATATGTCCTCTAGAAAAACATCATACTTTACCATTTGTTCCTAGTTCTTCACATGCTAATTCTCAGTCTGAACGGTATACTAGATGTGTGGGGACCCTAACATCATCCTGCTATCATTAAATGTAAACCGTTTTTAATTATTGTTGATGATTTATCAAGGGCCACATGGACCTATTTGCTTCCAAGAAAACATCATGTTCTTACTACCATAAAACACTTTCATGCTTATATTCAAACACAATTCAAAACTACCATCTAAAAGGTAAGAAGTGATAATGAAACTCAGTTTGTAAACTCTTCACTCATTGAATTATTCAATACTAAAGGTATAATACACCAAACCTCTTGCCCCTACAAACTTCAACAAAATACCAAGGTGGAAAGGAAACACAAACACCTATTAAAAGTGGCAAGAGCATTACAATTTCAAGGAAATTTTCCAAAACACCTTTGAGGCAACTATATTATCACCTCCACTTATTTGATAAACAAACTACCGTCACGACTCCTTAATAACAAAATCCCATATGAACTCCTTTACAAAGAAGCTCCAGTCTTTGATCCCCTAAAAGTCATAGGTTCTAGAGCTTATGCACATCAACGCACCCATGACAAATTCAAAGCAAGATCCATTCCAACTGTTTTACTTGGCTATCCACAAAACCAAAAGGTTTGTTTAATGTATGATCCCCTCGCCACCAAAGTCATCACCATCAGACATGTCACATTTGATGAAAACCTATTTCTATTTCATCACACACCTACAACTACAACCTCTAAACCCCCACCTTCTACATTTCATCCTAACCTAAACACTCCCATCTCATCATCTTTAATACAAGCTCCTCACCTCAAACACCCCAACACATTCACCATCACCACAAACTACTATCCCAAACACTCATACAACACCATAATCACCCTCTACACGACTCAAATTAGATAGTTCTTCAACACAACAACCATCACCAATAATACCTAGTCACAATATTATCCCTTAACCAAAACATCTTCCAGTTCTCCACTTCACGATTCTCCATCTCAATTGCCCACTCACAACTCATCATAAAAAGAGCCTTCGCCACAACCATCGCCACCTTAGAAAGTTTCCATAAGAACAAAACAACCACCTTGCAAATTTGTTAATTCCAATGCACTTTATCGCCTTTTATTACTAAATACCATAATTCTAACTATCTGTACTATTTAAATCTTCAAAAATCATCATCGAATTTCATCAATAGCATAGACAGATCAGTTGAACCACAAACCTATTAATATCTGAAAAATCGTTCTTTGAATTGTGTCTAATCGAATTGATTACCGGTTAAATGTGTGACTCAGTTGTTCTTAGTGGAAAAGAAATAGATTGGTCGTTGTTGTAAAATGAAAGTGCAAAACTTTAAAGTAAATGGTAAAGTAAATAAAGCTAAAAATCATTAAGAAGTAAATGGTGAAAAAATAAGACTTTAAAAGTAAATTAATTAAATGACGGGAAATTAAAGCTTGACGAAAAGTAAATTTGACAATTTAATAAAAATGCAAACTTGAAATTTAAAATGAAGTAAAACAATTAAAATAACACTTTAAGAAAAATGGCGGGAAAAATAAAATTTTGAAAATAATTCGGGAAAACAAAATACCTAACCTAAGTCTAAATATCAAAATTCTAAACCTAATTCGGGAAACTACATCACATACCTAATTCAGAATATAGAATCAGCAACTAATTTGGAATCTATGTTTTGGACCTATTTCGGAATCCAATCATGAACTCAATTCGGAATTGTTGAAATTAGACATAGTTCGGAATACAGATCCAGGACATAATTCGGAATACACTGGTATGCTCCTAGTTCGGAATATGGGTTTATGATGTAATTCGGAATATGAAGCTCCAACCTAATTCGGGAAAGCTAGTCTTGCATTCAATTCGGAATAAGCAGCTTACATGCAATACGGGAAATGGATGTGGATACAGTTCGGAATAAGCTGAATACTAGACCTAGTTAGGGAAACTAGGGTTTAAAAATAACCCGAATTAGATACCAAATAAGCAGAAAAAAGGAAAATAAGCAAAACTCAAATAAGCACTTATCTAAAAGTTTAACCAAAATGATTTTAAGAAAAAGCAAATAAGCTAAAATTTAAAAACTTTTAAAAACACTAAGTAGTAAAAATATTTAAAATCAACTTTTTATAAAATCACTTAGTTAAATTTAAGAAAAGCACACAATAAGCTATAAAATCAATAAGCCAACACAATCAAACACATAAAAAAACATAACAAACAATCAAATAAGCATGACAATAAGCAAATAAGCATAAAGATTAAGCAAAATAAGAAAGGTAGAATGAGAGATTAATATAAAACTTGATTAAAAATAAAGATTCAACAACAAAATTAAAACTTACTTGAAATTAAAGACAAAAAATTAAGATGACAATATGAAAGTGCATGAAAGTAAAATGGAAAGACTAAGTTGTCAATTTAGCTAACACCTCCTAATGACACATTAGGAGGGTATATATAGGGAGATTAGATGCCTTGATGCTTTCTTCCTCTTCTCCTCTTTTCGTCTTTTTAAATTCTTTGACTTTCTCGACTTTGTCTCGGGATAAATTGAACTCGTCTTATAATTTCTTCATTTATTAGACTTGTGTTCTTCTACTTCATTAAACTTCCGTCTTTAGACTTTTTCTTCGATAAATCATCAGAATAAGCCTTGGACTTCCGTTCTTTTTGCACTCTTGATCTTTTGACTTTGTCTTTTGTCTTTTTCTTCGATAAAAGCCCGTGAAAGCCCGTGTTTTCTTCCCTTTTCACATTTTGGTCCTATATCACAACAAAAACACAAACCACGCATAATTCCGACATTTACGACATAAAATACACGTTTTGGCTTGGTTATTATTATAATTTAGTGGTAAAAGGATAAGTGTTTTCACACTTATTAAATCCCCTACACTTGACATTGCAATGTCCTCATGCAATGCATTAGTTACAAAGCAAGTTCTTTATTTTCCATCATAATTAACCTACCTTGGCTTTTATTCAACATAAGACATTAGGGAAACTAAAAGAGATAGAAAATTACAAAATATTTAAAGGAAGAAAAACAAGTGAAAAGATTGAAGACTTACATTAGGGCTTTGGTTGTCATGAATGTTTATCACCCTCAAGTTTCACGTTCCCCAAACTAAGCTTAAAAACGAGATCATTGTTATTATAAGTTAGTAAGCTAACACAAACTCATGTGGCCCAATTATTCACTTAGACTCCCTTATTCTTAGGTGTATCTCTTATATTTTATTGTTGTCTTGAATGATCACGAGGATGCATTGTTGACTTATTTCGATAGTTATTTGGGCTAAAAATAAAGTGGGACGATTTAATCAATAGTTAGCTAAAGGATAAAATCTTTTAAAACTGCTTCTCGGGACCTCATAAGGTTCATATCTTGGCATAACTCGCTTCACGATTTGAGACCTTTCTCGGATCGATATTTGGCATTGACTTTATACTTCAAGTCTTGAGAGACGTTCATGAAATAATGGTCTTCTCTTCATAATATGAATTTCTCACTTGAAGTTATGAGAGATTCTTCATACTTGGACCACGACTTCTTCATTTTACTCCAATCTTTATTTGGCATTTTGATATACAACGATCCGCCTCCTTTTAGGACTTGGATCTATTTATCCTCATACCTTGTTAGGGCCTTTTTGGATAGACTTCTTCATGATCTTTACGGGAGTATTTGCTTTTCGTCGTATGTCTCAATCCTTCATATTGATTTTTGATAAATGATTCTTCCCATCACTTGGGACCTTTAGCAGCAAAATGTAGCCCTCATGCCTTGTTAGGGCCTTTTTGGACTCGTCAATCTTCGCATCCCGCTTCAATAAGTTATGCCTTGGCTATGAACTCTAATTAATACCAAGCAACTTTAAAACGATCTTGTGCTAGAAGCTAAGTAACTTTTAAAATTATACGACCTTACTTATTGCAATTAAATTTATTAACAAGCGATGGGAGAAGAAGCTCATAATTAACTCACATAAATTCATGAAATAATACCAAACTTATAATTGACTCTATAATCTCTCGTTCTCCACAGTTTAAAATCTCAAAGAATGAGACTCGTGGATGCTTAGCCAATTAAATCAAAGTTTCGGGTTTTTAAGTCATCTATAGGATCTTGCATCTTCTTAGACTTTTTCAAGTTTAGAATTTGCATTTTAAAGTTCCCTTGATAAACGACTTTCTAGGATCAATTATAGGAACTTGCGAAAATTTCTTGTTCTTAACCCGTAAGAGTTAAGACTTTCGCGTTTTAAAGTTCCCTATATAAAAGCCTAGCAAAACTTGACTTAAACACGGTAAGGATACTAGCTAGAGTAAACTTGGATAAGTAAACTCGGTTTGAGTCAAAAGATTCACAATGTTTAAAAATTAAAACCACTTTATTAAAATTTATTCTAGCAAAGAAAGAAAATAACTATAACAAAGGTAAATACTAATAGGCCAAAATAGATCAAAAATTTTGAAAAATGTCGAAAAATCAATTTTCTGGCTAAAATGAGGACAAATTATGCATGGAAAAGCCCACTTAACTTCGATAGAAGTCCCCCCTACACTTAATATAAACATTGTCCTCAATGTTTAAGCATGTGGAAGTAACCTCCCCTACACTTAGGACATTGTGCACTTTGTTTAAATCTTGCTAAGGAAGAGACAACTAAAGTGATTCCTATTTTAATATTTGAAGAATATAAAATAGTGAATCAAAAGAGTTTAGGATAGAACCGGGAAGACGGGTACACGGAATCACGGGTCGTCAAAAGTCATCAAGAATGGATCTTTGAAAGCTCGAATCCCTGCACATGATAAGAAAGAAAACAACAAACACATACTAGGGTCTCCCCCTACACTTATTATAAAAACAAAGAAAAAGGATAGATACTCGGGTTGCCTACCGAGAAGCGCTTGTTTTTGTTAACCGAGTCGTGAGCCTGACTCGACCTTGATTAGCATGGTAAGAAGCTTAAAGAACATCCACGAGGATCAAATACATGGTTTTCATCCATCAAGTAGCACAAGCTTAAGGTGAACAAGGCAAGCCAAAGAAGAGTAGGCAAGGTTCCCTTAAGCAGAGATTGAGCACGGTGGTAGAGAGTGTGATGAAGTACAAGCATATCTCCACAAGTTCCAAAAATCTTTCCTTTTATTTCATCAGATGGATACTGAGATGGCTTAAAAATTGCGATACCGGGATCGAACACCTTTTCCTTTAGGAGAAAATAACACTCAGGCTCAGTAGACCTTGAAGACGATATGCTGATAAATCTCACTATCTCATCCTCAGAAGGTGGATAAAGAGGTGTCAAGACATAAGTACTACGGATATCAGTGTCGTCCGGCTTCTTCTCCTTGGAAACGGGTTTCTTAATATCCGAAGGAGGATAAAGACCATAATCAAAGTCCAAAGGAGTAGAATCATTCTCATTGGGAAGTAAGTATTGAGAAAAGTAGCAAAGTCTTCCTCAAATGAGTAGTCATCCAAAGCAGGATCAAGCATTGTTGGTGGAGGATCTTTATCAAAAGTAGGAACAAGGTCATCATGTGAAGAATCACTCGAAAGAGTATCAACGTCATCAAAATCATCATATGTTGGCATGTCTTTATACTCTGAAGTAAAATCATCATAATCATCCACATCGGAACTAGAATCATCATAGATTGGTGGAGCATCATATATTGGTGGGGGATCCAAATTAGAGAGAAAATCATCCACATCATCTTGGAAAAGTGGATTATCATAGCAAGAATCGAAAAGAGGATTGTTGTAGACGACAAAATCATCAAGCTTTGTACTTTCACAAGTAGTTGTATCAAGCTCGTCTTGAAGCACATTAATCATATTCGCCGATTCTTTTCCATTGGATTTATTTGTGATCTTCCCCATTTTAAACACTTGTGCATCATTCCCGACTCTTAGAATGAGTTCACCTTCGGCAACATCGACTAAAGCTTTTTCGGTTCTCAAGAATGGTCGTCGAAGTATTAACGGTATACGAGGGTCCATTTCATAATCAGCAACAACAAAGTCGACCGGAAAAGTGAAGGTATCAACTTTGATAAACACATCTTCGGCAATACCAACGGGGTAAGCGAGAGTTCGATTTGCTAGCTCAAGAGTCATCTTTGTTGGTGTAAGATCGGGTAATGATAACTTTTTCCAAAAACTTAAAGGCATCAAATAAATACTTGCCCCGAGATCGGCTAAGGCAGTAAATTCTTTGGTTTGGTTAAAAGTACATGGTAGCACAAAACGACCGGGATCTCCAAGTTTTTCTGGAAGTTCTTTAAGAAGGACTACAGAATAGTTTTCATTCAATCGAGTATTAACAAACTCGGCCATCTTCTCCTTCTTATTAAGCAATTCCTTAAACATCTTAACGAATGTCGGCATTTGGGCAAGAGCTTCAACAAGGCTAATAGTGATGGTCACTCCCGAAATCTTCTTCAAAAATTTTGACACTTGAATGTCATCCTTGGTGAGCAATTTGCACTTGTCTAACCGAGATGGATAGGGAATATTAGGCTTAGGAGGTGTAGGTGTATAAGGTGAAGGTTGAGATGTTGAAGGTTTAAAGGTGGAAGGTGGGGTTGGTGAAGGGTGTTTCTTGGGTACTTCTTCATTAAGAGGTGGAGACGGTAATGGAGAACTAGTACTAGGCATGGAAGTAGGCGGGATAAATGGTTGTGGAGTAGGTGTAGATGGAGTAACTGGGGGAGGGGTAGATGGTCCTACTAGAGTTGCTCCACTGCGTGTAGTAATAGCACTCACATTCGCTCTTGGGTTGGTGACAGTATTGGAAGGAAGAGAGCCCGAAGTAGAGGGTTGATTACCTTGAAAAAACTAACCATCATATTCTTCAAATCATTCGTTTGATTGCTCAAAGAAGTTTGCATATCATGTCGAAGATTGGTTCTAATAGCATTCCCTTGCTTAGTGATATCTCCTTTCAAGTTGATGATTTGGCTTTGAAGATTCTTAACTACCTCTCCTTGGGTCCTCATGAAAGTTTCAACATCTTGATTAATGGGTGGTGCTTGTTGATCAGGTGGGTGATATGGATTAGAAGCTCGGGGTTGGGTTTGGATTGCTTCGATTGAAGTTGTTGGGGTTGTGGTTTTGAGGAGAAAATCCGGGTGAAAGAAAGTTGTTAGAACGGTAACTTAGCAAGTTACGATCACCTTGAGGTCGGGCTTGATAGCTTTCCGTTGAATAGTTACCATGAGCCGCATACACGTTTTCCGGATTGTCATGAGTAGAAGGATAATCAGTGTATGAATGTGGACCACCGCAGATCTCACAAGAAAGTGCTACAGCTTTAACTTGTTGTTGTTGATTCGTAGCCAGGAGTAGGATTTTTTTGTTCATTTCGGCCATCATGCGAGTGAAATCGGTCATCTCGGTGTTTGATAAAGTAGAAGAAACATTAACTCTCGGGTTATTCCTTGAAGATGCGGATGAATCCCAATTTTTGTGATGAGTAGTCATGTTCTCTATAAGCTCTCTACACTCCTCGGGTCTTCTTTTCATAAATGTGCCACCGGCGGCTGCATTAATCGTATCACGATCACGAAAAGTTAAACCGTTGTAGAAAGTATCAATTAAGGTGACGGGGAGCATATTGTGATTAGGACATCGATCGATCAAAACATTATAACGTTCCCAAGCATCGAAAAGTGACTCATCAGGTTCTTGAGTAAATCCACTGATTTGATTCCGAAGGCTCGTTACCATGGATGGTGGAAAGTAGCGCGACAAAAATCGTTGAGTCATCTCATCCCATGTATGAATTGAATTCTTAGGAAGACGATCAAACCATTTTTCGGCATGGTGGGATAAAGTGTGTGGAAATAGATGAAGGCGAAGAAAATCCATGGTAACCCCGGGCAATTTCATGCTTTGAGTGACGGTAATGAATTTGTCGAGATGTTTGTTGGCATCATCATCCGGTAATCCGCGAAATGGACAAGTATTTTGAACTTGTTGGATCATGTGATGCTTCAACGAAAACTCTGGAGCCGTGATTTGCATCAGCGCAATCGGTCCTCCGCGTCCATTCATTGTTGGTTGACAAAGCTCCTCCATTGTACGAAGGTCGGGTTGAGGGCCATGGTTGTTATTATTCATGTTAGGGTGAGGTGGATTATTGTTGTTGTGTACACCGGTCATGTCTAAGTCTTCAAGAGTCTCGGGCTAAGAATAAGACGATGAGCGAGTACGCATACACCTGCAAAAGAAAAAGATAACAAAGAAATAGAGGAAATATATTTACGTTAAAATAAAAATCTTTTTGGTGCAAAATTTTGAAAAAGAAATGCTTTTTATGAGTTTTTTAATGTTTTTGGATTTTTGAAAATTTTTTACACGAAAAATAACGTTCACGAGTGAACGGATCCCAAAATCCAACGCGTCTCTCACAGAAAACCGTTAATCTTCGTGAAAAGAGCCGGCAGAGGCGCCATTTTAATATCTGAAAAATCGTTCTTTAAATTGTGTCTAATCGAATTGATTACCGGTTAAATGTGTGACTCAGTTGTTCTTGGTGGAAAAGAAATAGATTGGTCGTTGTTGTAAAATAAAAGTGCAAAACTTTAAAGTAAATGGTGAAGTAAATAAAGCTAAAAATGATTAAGAAGTAAATGGTGAAAAATTAAGACTTTAAAAGTAAATTAATTAAATGACGGGAAATTAAAGCTTGACGAAAAGTAAATTTGACAATTTAATAAAAATGCAAACTTGAAATTTAAAATAAAGTAAACAATTAAAATAACACTTTAAGAAAAATGGCGAGAAAAATAAAATTTTGAAAATAATTCGGGAAAACAAAATACCTAACCTAAGTCTGAATATCAAAATTCTAAACCTAATTCGGGAAACTACATCACAGACCTAATTCAGAATATAGATTCAGCAACTAATTCGGAATCTATGTTTTGGACCTAGTTCGGGATCCAATCATGAACTCAATTCGGAATTGTTGAAATTAGACATAGTTCGGAATATAGATCTAGGACATAATTCGGAATACACTGGTATGCTCCTAGTTCGGAATATGGGTTTATGATGTAATTCGGAATATGAAGCTCCAACCTAATTCGGGAAAGCTAGTCTTGCATTCAATTCGGAATAAGCAGCTTACATGCAATTCGGGAAATGGATGTGGACACAGTTCGGAATAAGCTGAATACTAGACCTAGTTAGGGAAACTAGGGTTTAAAGATAACCCGAATTAGATACCAATAAGCAGAAAAAATGAAAATAAGCAAAACTCAAATAAGCACTTATCTAAAAGTTTAATCAAAATGATTTTAAGAAAAAGCAAATAAGCTAAAATTTAAAAACTTTTAAAAACACTAAATAATAAAAATATTTAAAATCAACTTTTTATAAAATAACGTTAAATATCACTTAATTAAATTTAAGAAAAGCACACAATAAGCTATAAAATCAATAAGCCAACACAATCAAACACATAAAAAATATAATAAACAATCAATTAAGCATGACAATAAGCAAATAAGCATAAAGATTAAGCAAAACAAGAAAGGTAGAATGAGAGATTAATATAAAACTTGATTAAAAATAAAGATTCAACAACAAAATTAAAACTTACTTGAAATTAAAGACAAGAAATTAAGATGACAATATGAAAGTGCATGAAAGTAAAATGGAAAGACTAAGTTGTCAATTTAGCTAACACCTCCTAATGACACATTAGGAGGGTATATATAGGGAGATTAGATGCCTTGATGCTTTCTTCCTCTTCTCGTCTTTTCGTCTTTTTAAATTCTTCGACTTTCTCGACTTTGTCTCGGGATAAATTGAACTCGTCTTATAATTTCTTCATTTATTAGACTTGAGTTCTTCTACTTCATTAAACTTCCATCTTTAGACTTTTTCTTCGATAAATCTTCAGAATAGGCCTTGGACTTCCGTTCTTTTTGCACTCTTGATCTTTTGACTTCGTCTTTTGTCTTTTTCTTCGATAAAAGCCCGTGAAAGCCCGTGTTTTCTTCTCTTTTCACATTTTGGTCCTAAATCACAACAAAAACACAAACCACGCATAATTCCGACATTTACGACATAAAATACACGTTTTGGCTTGGTTATTATTATAATTTAGTGGTAAAAGGATAAGTGTTTTCACACTTATTACCTATCTCCAAGCATCTAATGATCCAAAATGGATGAAAGCTATGAATAGGGAGATCTAATCTCTTGATGTGTCGGTGGAAAGATATCAGGCCAGAGTTTTAGCCAAAGGATATAATCAAAAGGAAGGGATAGATTACAAAGAAACCTATGGTCTTGTAGCCAAGATGGTCAGGGTAAGGAATTTGCTAGTTTTTTGTAGTCTCTATAGGATGTTTCATTGAGCAATTGGACATAAATAATGCATTCCTCCATTGAGATCTCAATGTGGTTACGAGTATGATGGCTATGAAAGATGAGGTGAAAACTAGCATCATGTATGAAAACATAGTGATCAAGGAGCAAATGTGCATCATACTTTAAGTGTTTCACTTTTGGCTCATAGTTTGCATAAAGGGAGGAAACTAGAGGATCCTACAACAAAGCATATATGAAATCAATGGCTTCAAAAGCTCTTGGAGATCTTTCTATAGATATACATCATTTGTGGATACAAATGTTAATCTCTTAATATGATATGAACTAGATCGATTAAATAGATTAAAAGATAAATAATAACAGAAACAAGAAAGTAAAGATAGATTGATCAACTTTTGAGAGGTCGACCAAGCTCTCTCAATGAACACAAAATAAAGAAAATAACATACTGAACCATTCATATCGTTGTGCAACTTTACAACCCTTGTCTTTATTATAATAGAAATTAACTTATTCACTAAGATATTACCATTAAAAAGTAAATAAACTAATTATTTATTTAATATTAATAATAAAAACAAGATAGTATCAATACTCCTGCCTCCAGTAACACCTTAACCTCAAGGTGTTGCTTGAAAGTGCTTCCATGAGTAATTCATGGATCAGTAGACTCTCTTTTAAACTATTCTCTTTGCATGTCGGTCATCAAGAAGCTCAAAATGTTGGGACTCGTTATTATTTATCATCCCACTTAAAATGCTGGGACTCGTAGTTTCACTTTCTTCTTTCTTGTCTCCTCTGTTGATCAGAATGAAGCCCATCAAAAGCCCTTAAATCAAACCTAACAAGAATTTACAATTATCACTTGTGATACATAGCTTCTCAGTTTGATAGTATGTAAAAATTGAATCAACACTTTTATATCACTTGTGACATTCTTTTTGTATTTACATAATAATTTATTTGATTTTGAGTGAATCAACTCTTTACGGTTTGACTTTTATGTTAAATCACTTGCGATATTTTCTTTTTCAATTTGGATGCAAGAATTTGGATGATTTTGAGGATATACTGTTAGTCTCTTGTAATTAGTTTACTAATTATTATAAAGATAAGTTTTAATCTAATCCATGATAAAATGATGTAAATAAAATACTTTAAATAATTAGTAAAATACACAAAGATTTTTTAACATTCAACCCTTATAATTTAAAGAATTATACCATATTTTATGCAGAACTACAATAAAAATTGAATAGACAATGTTTTGTATATGATCTGCTCACTAACAAGTTATATTAATCCTACTGATTAATTAACTAAACGATGAAAAACAACTAGGAGTTTATAACTCAATTGCTTATCATATTTGTATAAGAGAATATGATTGTGAATGTATAAATATTTAGTGCACAAACTTATTCTACTCCTTTACAATGAAGATTATTTATAAACTTAAGGTATTGAATAGTACTGAGAGATTGACATATGCAATTCCTCTTACATCATTACAAGTAATAAGGTACATTTTATCTATACATATTCTAAGTATGAGAAAAATGCTCTTTACAAATGTCTGTACCCTTGTATATCTTTAAATGGTAAGTTTGATTTCGCTTGTTGTCATTTCATCTTATCTACTTCGAACTTATCCCGCCCATGCTTTATTTTATTTAGTTCTTCATGACGTCATCATAAATGAGGAGATCGTATGTGGCTCAAAGAGTTAAATTATTGCCAAAACTATATGAACCATTACTTTCTTGTTTGTCTTAAGTACATCATTAACTGAGTGTCTTATCGTTGAATGCTCGAGTCTTTCTTTTAGATTGAGGTTAAGATTCTTTAATATTATTTACTGGGTGATTATTCATTCATTGAACTATTGTGACACCCCGGGTCGGGTCAAAATATTGCGGAATTATCAACTGAGATGTCACAAGGGTGGATCGATAGCACATAGTTCATAGAGCATAAGATAAGAAATTATTCAAAACATATTACATGATCATTGTACAAATTTATAAAAAATTGTCTTCAACATGATATTAGTAAGATGTTTATTTTTCCCAAATAAAACCCCTGATGAGTCCTACAATGCAGATTACAATGATGCTTGAGTCCATGCACACACCACGTATTAACTTCATTTTCCTGAGAAAAACATGCATAAAGGGTCAACATAAAGTTGGTGAATTTACAGGTTTAATAAAGATTAGTTTGGACATACATCAATCATAGTAGTAACAATGCACAAAGCATTTTTACTAAGAAGGGTAGATTGCATTTTCTATTAATCGAAACTGAAACTTAACTTTCCATAGTCCTCAACAGATGAGAACTTGGTCTCCTACAAAAAGACACCCAAACCAGCTCCAACATGGTATACATCTGTTGTCCCGGCCAAGGCACAGTGAGCATGACTCACCCAGATGGGGATGGTCAGTCCCAAATAGATCTATTTATAACATTCGGGCAATTGCAATAATTTAACAGTTTCTATAATATTCAATCGTAATCAAGTTTATACAATTTAGTTATGTCCAATAAAATAGTTGCATGTTTTCTCCCCCGTAAAGGAAAAGTTTATCAAGAGTTCATATGGGGCAGTAAACTCACCTTGGAGTTTGCAATAGCTGTATAATAAGAATATCCAAATAATGCTCACGCCACAAGCTACTGCCTAATCAAATAGTACAGTCTTAATAAATAATACGAGGAACGTATGCATATGCTTATACAAATTTTTAATTCAGTTTATTAATGCTACAATGTTTATCTAACTGACTGTAGTACAAATATTAACAACAACCATTTAAACTTGTACATATGTTTCTTGCTTAAGTAAAATAAAATATTTCACTTACAATAATAGTATATCTGCTTGTATTCAATTTATTTAACGTTTATATAATTTTATTTCGTAAAAGTATATAAGTACATGTATTTAATTATACACATCCATATAGTTTATACAATTTTGTATAAAGCAAGAATATATATATATATATAGATTTCGGTTCAAATGAGAACTTTTTAAAGTTGAAAAAATAAGAACCAACTAAAATTTCACAAATGACATTCTACTTCAAATAATTTTTAAACGAGATTAACTAAAACTAAGTTTTTTAATAATTTGATGGGATTTCTTTTGAAAATTGACGAATTCTAGGTGATACATCTTGATTTAAGGTGTGATTTGTATCATGTCTTGGTATCGTGTATCATGTTATTTAGTGGTGGTTGTGTATCAGATGTACCATTTTATGTATACGATATTATCTTGTTGAAATTTTGATGTATGTGTATCACATTTTTAATTGTGTATCAGTAATACGTTACACACTAAGTCCTCGTTTATTAGTCAATAGAATGTTAAGTTGTATAAATAATGTATATTTTGTTGTATTATTGGTAATATGATTATGTATCAATATTTTATTGGTGTTTTAGATTAGTTCTCATTTTTACAACTTTAAAAAAGCTCTCACATTAACCTTCCTCTATATATATATATATATATATATATATATATATATATATATATATATATATATATATATATATATATATATATATATATATATATATATATATATATATATATATATATATATATATATATATATATATATATATATATATATATATATATATATATATATATATATATATATATATATATATATATATATATATATATATATATATATATATATATATATATATATATTATTTTATAAAGTAAGATATAAATATTTTATTTATCTCTAAAGTTCCTAATAATTATGTAGCATTTACCAAATAATTTATAATTTGCAAGTTTAATAATTTTACAACTTAAGTCCTTATAGTTTAGGTTTTATTTAAGTTTTACTAAATTAAAAATAGAATAAGGGTTAGGGCTACTTTAAGTTTCGGAATATTACAAAACTAGTCCCTCCATATTTTAAGTAAAGTAAAACTTTCGGATTTTACACTTTTGGTACCTAGGGCTTGTAACACTTTCGGGTTATGGCAGATTTAGTCCTCCTAGTTGTAACTAGGTTTTATAACTTTCATACAATGGCAAAAACAGTCCCTAGGGCTTCTTTATGTTTCGGCTTATTACAAAAGTGGTCCTTAGGGTTATGAAATGATTAAACAACTTTTAGAAACTTTCAAAAATGGTCCCTAGGGTTTAATATGTCACGAATGACATTTATTAAGCCCTAGACTTTTGGATAATTACATTTTTAGTCTTTGTGTTTAATAGTTTATCAAAACAAGTTTTGAGTGTCACGGTTTTAGTCCCTAAGTTTCATAAATTGTCATTTTTAGTCCAAAAGTTTTTATAAGTTTTATTTTGTTATAAAAACTTCATTTAAATATTTAAAATATTAAATGGGCTCATTAAATGGGATAAAAGATCTAATGGGTCATCTAGTGGGTCTAAACACATTTTTAAGTCCACTAAATGAGCCTTTAAATATTGATTGGGCTTAAATACATTTTTAAGTCCACTAATTAATTAGATGGGCCTAATGGGCCATTAAAGGCATACGGCTACAAGGTATTAGGCTTATAGAGTCCACTAGGTCTTGGGATAGTGTTGCATGGGCTTGATTAGTCCATTATCATTTCTTTATTATTTATTTAGATAATAATCTAGGTTCCCTTACAAGCTTATCATTAGCTTATCAAAATCAAGTTATAAGCCCTAATACAAAAAGGTAAAACTCACGGTTTGTTTTATTTGATGTAACAAATGAGATCTATATTTGTTACAAGGTTGCATGCAAGTTATAACCCCTAAAATGAGCTTATGACTCACGGCTAAATTATGTTATAGCTTATTAAGATAAGTTAAGACTTGTTTTATGGTTGCATGTAATTATAAGAGTCCCAAAATGAGTTCTAAGCTTTGTACAAACCTTGAAATGAATCATAGTCCATATACATACATATAGCTCACGGCTATAAATTAGATCTTGGTATTTCCAAGATGAGACTTTAGATAGTTATGTGTTTATAAATATTTAAAAAGTCCAAACAAGATTATCTAGATTTATTATATGTTCCCAAGGTTATCATAGTTCCCAAAACATAACATATAGCCCACGGCTATATTGTTTTTCCCCAAAAGTTCACATAAGATTTTTGTGCTTGTTACATTATTATTAAGTTAGGTTAAGTTCTTAATACAAGATCTAGGTTTAACATGGACATGCATTTTCATTAAAAATCCATCCAAGGACATCATAGCCCACGGCTATATTTTTACACATATAGTGTTTTAGTGATTTTTAGTATTCCAAAATATGTAGATAAATACATATCCCATTACTTAAAACTTAATACATAAACGATAGATGTTCATTTAATTATACCGTGACCTTTAAGGTCATGGTTTTTCATGGTTTTGAGTTACAACAAGTTTACTTATGAGATTTGTGATTATTAGTTAACCAAAATCCAAAAAGTGAAGTTTATAACCCACGACTACATTTAAATTCATAAAATGATTTACATGATTTTTATCAAGTTTAAAAATAGAATAATAGTCATAGGTTTCTTATCAAAAGTTTTTAACCATGACTAATGGTATTCCCAAAATATGTTGTGACCTAGAAGGTCATGGTTTTATCAAATCTTGATTTTTAACTAGTTGTTATATGTGTTTATAGGTGGATGTTAATGCATGCAAGTAAAATGAAGAAAGTATAAAGGAGTAATACCTTCTTGCTAAAGTTACCAAGGAAGATCTATGGAAAAAATGAGATTCGTGAACAAGAATAGATGATGATGAAACCCTAATAATAAACAAATACGTGACCTATATGGATTCGGCTAGGGTTTATATGGGTGGATATGAAGATCAAGTTGGTAGAGACACTTCCAAATGATTAGTAGTAATGAAGAAGAAGACAATAACTAGTGAAGTTAATGTGTTCTTGGATGCATATGGCTATGCCGTATGATTTGAGAGAGAAAGGGATGAGAGAAAGTGAGATTTGATTTGCATGTGGGAATGAGAATGTTGGTGTGTGTGTTTCGGCTTAAAGAAGAGAGAGGGAAGGCGAATGGCATGATTTGCCTTGGTAAGAGATATCATGCCAAGTGTTGGCTTTTCCAAAACCAAGACAACTCTTCTCCTTCCACCTAGTGTGGGTGCCGTGTAAGGCTAACCAAAGGGGAGTGGGCTTGGGCTTGGGCTTGTTGTGGGCTTGGGCTTGTTGTGGGCTTGACACAAAGGAAAGATGTATACTTGGGCTAGTCCAAGATATGCAATCATGCATATAGTATGCATACATACATACACGGCTACATAATACATGATGTAACATTGTTTCTCAAATTTTGTTAAGTGTTGTATACATACATAGAGGTTATGTATTTTATTACTTGTTCTACTAGTTTTAAGTACATGATTTAAATTATGTAACTTACTTACAATAGAGATGGTTTGCAAAAGTATAAGTACTCAAAGGACAAGTTCGCACACATCTTATAGAAATATGACATATGAGGGAGTGTTCTAGGATTATTGGGTGAAATTTTATTCCATTAAATCATGGTAAAATCATGGATTTTACAACACCACCCCGTTATTTTAGCTTTGTCCTCAAAGCTACTAAAAACGTAGTTATCTTTTAAGTGAAAAGATGTTCTAAGTATACAGGTTCATTTTGGACATGCTCAGAAACGAATGGTGACATCAATGTGAAGTGATCTGCATTCGGATCGTACCATACGTCCGATTGAGCAGTAATGGATGTTGTTGTTACTACGGGTGGACAGAGAGCGATGCAAAGAGATCTTTATCAGGATCGCACTATACATCCGATTGAGCAGTAATGGATGCTGCTGCTACTATGGATGGACAAAAAGCAATGCAAAGAGATCTTTATCTGAATCGCACAATACATCCAATTGAGCAGTAATAGATGTTGTTGCTACTATGGATGGACAGAAAGCAATGCAAAGAGATCTTTATTCGGATCGCACTATACATCTGATTGAGCAGTAATGGATGCTGCTGCTACTATGGATGGACAGAAAGCAATGCAAAGAGATCTTTATCTGGATCGTACTATACATCTGATTGAGCAGTAATAGATGCTGCTGCTACTATGGATGGACAGAAAGCAATGCAAAGAGATCTTTATCCGGATCGCACTATACATCTGATTGAGCAGTAATAGATGCTGTTGTCGTTACGGATGAGCTTACAAGGGCTTTTTCAACAGGGTCACGGTTACACCCTTCCAATAGCTGGGAGAGGACCAATGGTGTTGTGGCTTTGGTTAGGAGGGAAAATCTACTGCAATTGGTTTTTGGTATGAGGAGGACACGCCAGCATGCTTTATATGCTGGGAAAGCTGGGAAAGTTGGGGATGCACTACTTATACATCCGATTGAGCAGTAATAGATGCTGCTGTTTCTACGGATAGACGGAAAACAATACAAAGAGATCTTTATCCGGATCGCACTATACATCCGATTGAGCAGTAATAGATGTTGTTGCTACTATGGATGGACAGAAAGCAATGCAAAGAGATCTTTATCTGGATCGCACTATACATCCGATTGAGCAGTAATAGATTATGTTGTTACTATGGATGGACGGAAAACAATGCAAAGAGATCTTTATCAGGATCGCACTATACATCCGATTGAGCAGTAATGGATGCTAATGCTACTACGGATGGACAGAATGCGATGCAAAGAGATCTTTATCAGGATCGCGCTATACATCCGATTGAGCAGTAATGGATGTTGTTGCTACTACGGATGGACATAAAGTGATGCAAAGAGATCTTTATCAGGATCGCACTATACATCCGATTGAGCAGTAATGGATGTTGTTGCTACTACGGATTAAACGAAAGCGATGCAAAGAGATCTTTATTAGGATCGCACTATACATCCAATTGAGCAGTAATGGATGTTGTTGTCGTTACGGATGAGCTTACGATGGCTTTTTCAACAGGGTCGTGGTTACATCCTTCTAAGTGCTGGGAGAGGACCAATGGTGTTGTGGCTTTGGTTAGGAGGGCAAATCCACTGTAATTGTTTTTCAGTATGAGGAGGACACGCCAGCATGCTTTATATGCTGGGAAAGTTGGGAAAGTTGGGGATTCACTACTCCTGCATCCTTTTCACTGGTGAAAGATATGTTATATCTCCACACCTGATGGTGGAAATTGGGGGTTGAAGGTAAAAAAAATTAACTAGTACCCATCCTGTGTCAACAACCATACGCGAAAGACTTGCTGATATACTTCGAGCCTATGTGATGCAAACATTAGTTGATAGCACTAAAACTTCCACCCAGTGGAAAGGTTAAGATTATTGTTGATGGTGATTGGGTAGGGAGTTGCAAAGAATCTGCTTCATTCGCAGCGGGGCTAGGCGAAGGAGGCACAGGAAAAGAAGTAGATCAAATGGTGGAAATAAAAGAAGATACCAAGAATAAAGAAGAGTGCATCTTGCGGGATGCTGCAAAGGGTCGTGCATTCACTATTAATGGTTCAAAATTTGCATAAATTTTGACTTCTAAGGGAAGGAAGTCATTCCTTCCAAGGTTTGATGGATGATGGTATTGTCGAACTAATTTGGACCTGAAGAGGGAAAAAGGTTTGTCCAAAAGCATGGGGCATCCAACATCTCTTTATGAGGGATGTCAAACGCAGCCCTACAAAATACACCCATTGTGAGTTGGACATGTCTTTTAGGTTTAAGGTTGCCTACCTCGTCTTTTGGGTAGGAATGGGTTAGGAAAATAGGACATCGTTTTACCAAATATTTTTGGGCTTTGGTGCAGGAGATGACACTAAGTCTAGTGTTGATTATGTCGGGGTCACCATCCCCTCGTATAATCAAGGTTTCATTTCCCCAAGGTATGCGAACTAATTTTTCATCACACACGATAACTGTATGATATTTTGCTAGCCAATCCATGCCAATAATGACATCGAAGCTACCAAGGTATACCGGAATCAGGTCGATGTTAAACGGGTGATTGGAAAGGTTTAAGGTACAACCTCGAATGATGGTGTCAACCATCACAACTTTTCCGTCGGCTAGTTCTATAGTATAGTAGGGGTCTAAAACTGATGGGGTGACTTCTAAGATATCACTAAAGTCAGTAGATATAAAACTTCGGTCTGCCCCGGTGTCAAACAAGACAGATGCATATCGTTGGTTTAGTAAAAACGTACCGGTGACGATGTTGGAATCAGGATTGGCTTGGGCATTGCTAACCATATATACTTGTGATGAAGTTCCCTTTTTGTCCTTCTTTTGGTTGGCCAACTTGGGACAATCAGGTGTCACGTGTCCAGGGGTTCCACATTCGTAACACACTACGGTTCTCTTTGGTCCACTGTTGTTTCCACCTGTGGGGTTTCGATTTCCCTGTTGCCCACTCTCGCTTCCACGAGTATTGGACCTGCTCATGTTGTTGTTTCCAAGGTTGTGGTTGAGTTGAGCCGGGGTAACAGCACTGGCTTGACATTCACGAGAAAAATTGCCTTGTTGGCCACATTTGTAGCATCCATGACACTGGCCTCCAACAACATGGTGATAGTTGCACTTTGGACACTTAGGCTTGGAACCTGAGTAGTTCTTGGTGCTGGTTGTGGGAGTAGTACCAAAGACTGGCCCAACATCCTGTCTTTTGGGAGGCTGCTGGTGCTGGCTACGGGAACTTTCATCCGACTTTCTCTTGTTCTTTGTTTGCCTTTCAGAGAAATTGCGGGCTCGTTTGTTGATCAGCTCAGTCGCGAATTCCATAGCACTTTCAACGGTAGTGGGTCGTGATGCTAGCACACTGTCATGAATGTTGTCAGGGAGTCCACTCACATACTTCTCAATCTTGTCGCTTCTTTGAGGGAACATTCTGGTACACATCAGGCTTAATTCTTGAAATCTTTGGTTGTACCAAATGATATCATTGTTTCTGCGTTTAAGATCCCACAGTTCAATTTCCAACCTCTTCATTTCTCCTCTAGGACAGTACTTCTCAGTCATCCTCTCCTTAAGGTTGGCCAGGTGTGAGTATAAGCAGTGTCATGTCCAAGGGTAGCGACAACAGAGTTCCACCAGGTAAGGGCGCTCTCGAGTAGTGTGCAGGTGGCAAACTTGACTTTGTTCTCGTCAGCACAACCGCTGATGCGGAAAACAGTCTCTAGTCTTTCAAACCATTGCATCAATTCAACAACTCCTTCCTTTCCTTGGTAATATAAGGGTTTACACTTTAAGAAGTCAGGGTAAGAACAACCCCTATTGGCGTTGTTTCTGCGCATATTGAGGTTTGGATCATTGTTCACATTTGGATCTGCTTCTCTGGCTGCCATAGCTTCTGTGATGCCCTCATTTATCATTTCACTGAGTTGAGCAGCAGTGACATTTTGAGTAGCTTCAGGAGGTTCGGTATTAACGGTGTTTAAAGTGGTTGCATTATTAGGATTTGATCGAGTAATCGCCATTTGTCTATAATCATACACAAAATGAGATCATTAGTTTAAGGGTTAGTACAGTCTTTATATTAATTGCACGAAGAAATTTTATGCATAAAATTCATAACAAATTGGATAACCTGTCAAGATTTCATAATATAATACATCGCATAACAGATATAACATAAGAAAATGATTACATGTAAATTTCCATAAGGAATTAAACATTCATCGAGCATAGCAAATCCGAGACAAAGGCTTAGCTGGCCTCGTCCTGGGTAGTGGTACACATTGTCTTAAGTACATCATATCCAAAAACATATGTTCGTAAAGAAAAGTACAGTACAAGGATGGATCACAACAGCTGGAAAAATAAAAGTACAAAAAGTCCTATACCATGAGAGCTAGGGTACAACCCATAAGCTGATCATGATGTACAAGAAATCTAGTACATCTACTCTACTCCTGTCTAGCTGGTCTGCTGGATGAGACTGGTGCTGGTGGAGCTGGTGAAGCTGCAGATGCTCTCATGGTACTCCATAATGTCTGAACTGTCACTCGGGTCTCCTTAAGCATACGGAGTGCTGTCGGCAGCTGGATCCGAAGTCTGTCGACGTCTCCTCGAAGATAAGCCATCTCTGCAGTAACCCCATCGTGTCGGACGGTGGCAAGGTCAAAGAAAATAGACATGGACTGCTCCTGAGCAGATAGAGCAGCATGGGTCTGATGCTGAAGACCCTCCATGACATGGATACGCTGATGGAGACGATAATTCTCCTCCAATAGCCACTGTAATGCCTCATCAGTCATAGCCTGAACACCTCTGGCTGCTTGGGCTTCTCCCCTCATAGTGTGAGTGAGGGAGTCGATACGCTCATGGATGGGGGTGTAGCCCAATTAGCCTGCTATCAACAGGCTGTAAAGGTCTGATATATCCCGCTCCTGGTGTGCGGCCAGTGTGGCGATCTGGGCTTGGACAGGATCGACATGTCACGCACCGGAACCCTCCCCGGTCTCGAAAGTGGAGTCGGGTATAGCCTCATACCTTCTCTTTCGAGAAAGTGGAGACTCGGGAAAATAGCCCGGTGGTAATGATGAAGGTACAGAAGATGGTAGGTCAGGAGATACCCGATCCTCCTCCACAGTGGTGGGGACCAGTATAGCTGATGTTGGGTAGAAAAAGAGTCATCGGGAAGTACAGCTCCGATAGTCTGGTCATCCTCTGAATCTAAGGCCGATAACCATCCACATTTTACTGATCGTGGTGATGAAGGGATAGCTGGAACAGGGGCTATCTCAGGTAGGAGAGTCGGAGGTGCAGTAGGTGGAGTCATGATACTCTGAAAATAATATTATTTTAAATCTGAAGTAAGTATAAGCTTACAAACAAAAGAAAATTTATTTTTGGTTACAAGTTTATGAAGTATACCCTTTTAAATAAACATCGCAATGTTCTTAAAGTTATATATATTAATATTTTATATATATATATATATATATATATATATATATATATATATATATATATATATATATATATATATATATATATATATATATATATATATATATATATATATATATATATATATATATATATATATATATATATATATATATATATATATATATATATATATATATATATAATCCTTCACCAGACCAAAAGAAATATCAATGCACACTTAGTTCACGTAACATACATACATGCCCTACGATCTACATGCTTGACTATTATGGTCCCAAAAAAAATCCCAAAAGATTTTTGTAAAGTTATAGTCCAGTTTTAAATAAAAGAAAAATTATTTTATTTTTATTTTATTTAAAAATTTATCTGGTTCACTATAACTAATGCTCTGATACCATTCTCTGTGACACCCCGGGTCGGGTCAAAATATTGCGGAATTATCAACTGAGATGTCACAAGGGTGGATCGATAGCACATAGTTCATAGAGCATAAGATAAGAAATTATTCAAAACATATTAAATGATCATTGTATAAATTTATAAAAATTGTCTTCAACATGATATTAGTAAGATGTTTATTTTTCCCAAATAGAACCCCTGATGAGTCCTACAATGCAGATTACAACGATGCTTGAGTCCATGCACACACCACGTATTAACTTCATTTTCCTGAGAAAAACATGCTTAAAGGGTCAACATAAAGTTGGTGAATTTGCAGGTTTTATTAATGATTAGTTTGGACATACATCAATCATAGTAGTAACAATGCACAAAGCATTTTTACTAAGAAGGGTAGATTGCATTTTCTCTTACTCGAAACTGAAGCTTAACTTTCCATAGTCCTCAACAGATGAGAACTTGGTGTCCTACAAAAAGACACCCAAACCAGTTCCAACATGGTATACATCTGTTGTCCCGGCCAAGGCACAGTGAGCATGACTCATCCAGATGGGGATGGTCAGTCCCAAATAGATCTATTTATATCATTCGGGCAATTGCAATAATTTAACAGTTTCTATAATAGTCAATCGTAATCAAGTTTATACAATGCAGTTATGTCCAATAAAATAGTTGCATGTTTTCTCCCCCGTAAAGGAAAAGTTTATCAAGAGTTCATATGGGGCTGTAAACTCACCTTGGAGTTTGCAATAACTGTATAATATGAATATCCAAATAATGCTCACGCCACAAGCTACTGCCTAATCAAATAGTACAGTCTTAATAAATAATACGAGGAACGTATGCATATGCTTATACAAATTGTTAATTCAGTTTATTAATGCTACAGTGTTTATCAAAATGACTGTAGTACAAATATTAACAACAACCATCTAAACTTGTACTTATGTTTCTTGCTTAAGTAAAATAAAATATTTCACTTACAATAATAGCATATGTGCTTGTATTCAATTTATTTAACGTTCATATAATTTTATTTGGTAAAAGTATATAAGTACATGTATTTAATTATACACATCCATATGGTTTATACAATTTTGTATAAAGCAAGAATATATATATATTTTATTTTATAAAGTAAAATATAAATATTTTAGTTATCTCTAAAGTTCCCACTAATTATGTAGCATTTACCAAATAATTTATAATTTGCAAGTTTAAGAATTTACAACTTAAGTCCTTATAGTTTAGGTTTTATTTAAGTTTTACTAAATTAAAAATAGAATAAGGGTTAGGGCTAGTTTAAGTTTCGGAATATTACAAAACTAGTCCCTCCATATTTTAAGTAAAGTAAAACTTTCGGATTTTACACTTTTGGTACCTAGGGCTTGTAACACTTTTGGGTTATGGCAGATTTAGTCCTTCTAGTTGTAACTAGGTTTTATAACTTTTATACAATGGCAAAAACAGTCCCTAGGGCTTCTTTATGTTTCGGCTTATTACAAAAGTGGTCCTTAGGGTTATGAAATGAAAAAACAACTTTTAGAAACTTTCAAAAATGGTCCCTAGGGTTTAATATGTCACGAATGACATTTATTAAGCCCTAGACTTTCGGATAATTACATTTTTAGTCCTTGTGTTTAATAGTTTATCAAAACAAGTTTTGAGTGTCATGGTTTTAGTCCCTAAGTTTCATAAATTGTCATTTTTAGTCCAAAAATTTTATAAGTTATATTTTGTTATAAAAACTTCATTTAAATATTTAAAATATTAAATGGGCTTATTAAATGGGCTAAAAGATCTAATGGGCCATCTAGTGGGTCTAAACACATTTTTAAGTTCACTAATTTGTTAAATGGGCCTTTAAAACATTGATTGGGCTTAAATACATTTTTAAGTCCACTAATTAATTAGATGGGCCTAATGGGCCATTGAAGGCATACGGCTACAAGGTATTGGGCTTATAGAGTCCACTAGGTCTTGGGCTAGTGTTGCATGGGCTTGATTAGTCCATTATCATTTCTTTATTATTTATGTAGATAATAATCTAGGTTCCCTTACAAGCTTATCATTAGCTTATAAAAATCAAGTTATAAGCCCTAATACAAAAAGGTAAAACTCCCACGGTTTGTTTTATTTGATGTAACAAATGAGATCTAGATTTGTTACAAGGTTGCATGCAAGTTATAAGCCCTAATATGAGCTTATGACTCACGGCTAAATTATGTTATAGCTTATTAAGATAAGTTAAGACTTGTTTTATGGTTGCATGTAATTATAAGAGTCCTAAAATGAGTTCTAAGCTTTGTACAAACCTAGAAATCAATCATAGTCCATATACATACATATATTGTCGACGTACAGTCGGTAATGGGCTCGGCCCGCCAGGCCCACGGCCCATACACACCTTACTTATCCTACAAGAAACCCTAAGCCTATATAAACCGGGGTAGGGGTCTCATCATAATCAGGTTCTCTCTCTTAACCACACTTCATATACAACTTATCGTCCCGATACTAACTTGACCGTCGGAGGTGGACCCCGGGGCTCCGGCCTCGGGTCCACGTCTAACCGGTTTACCTTTGTTTGCAGCATTACTCAGGACCGGGGAAGACGGTTAACGGCCCAGGAGAGTCGTCGAGCAGGCCCAGCCAAACTATGCTCCAACAAGTTGGCGCCATCCGTGGGACCCTAACTAAATTTTGTGTTCTCACGTTCCGAGAAACAAGGATCAATATCGAAAACTGGTAACTCTGAACCATTCGTATTCTTGTTTTTTGCTAATCATAGATCTGCCATGCGTAGAAAGTTGATTTGATTGTTATATTCACAATTGTGGATATTCAATTAAAAATCACGGTTACAAAGGGACCGCCTATTCAAAAAAAGGTCTTTTGATTGCATGCAAATGGGGGATAAAAATAATTTATCTACATGTAAATTGGTATGCCACTGTGTGTGTTCGAAATTTGTCACCAAAACATATCACGGAGTGCTTTTGAATTCAACAAAAATATTTTTATTTTTTAAGACATTATCTTAAAAGCTTGAACGCAAGTGTATCTTTTAAATGAATAAAAGATATCATTGAAAACTCATGTATATCTTATATTACCACAAACGGATATAGATTAAATATATGTCAATCATATATTGTTTTTCTATTTACAAACGTTACATGATTTATATGCGACGACAATTCTATTATTTGCATATTTGTCAATTGTTTTCTTTTGAGATCCACGGTTATTCGGCTCCGTCCGTCTACGCCAGTTCACACGTTCGAATTTATTTTATATTATTCGTAGTTATGGCACGTCCTTCCGCGATCATCCGTGTCTCTGGACTTATTTTTTATTTTTATTTTATTATTTTTAACTATGGTTGTGAGCTGCGTTTTTTCGCGTTATTCCGCCTATTCGGATATATTATTTATATTATTAAAATAATATCACACATATCTTTTGAACTAATAAAAATATACCGTATTTTTTATCTTTTACATGTGGTAGAAGTATATTATGATATTTTCAAATTTATAAAAAATCACGCATATCTTTTAAATAGGTAACAAGATATTACCTATATTTTTTTAATTGATAAAGATGTTACCAATATCTTCTAAAGTATATTATCAATATTTTTCATATTAATAAAAGATATTACGGTTATCTTTTAAATTGGCAAGGGATATTACATGTATCTTTTTTAATCGGATTAATATATTTTTCATATATATCGCGACTCGACGTAGTAATATCATGATTTGCGGTCATGCTCGTTCATCCGCACTAATCTGCACATTCAGCAATTATTTTATTTTTATTCGCGGTCATGGTATGTCCAGCCGTGCTCATCTGTGTGTTCGGCCATATTTTATTTTTTCACTGTGGTCATGAGCCGTGTCGTCCGTATTAATCTGCATGTTTGGATATATTGTTTATATTAATAACGGATATTACACATATCATTTAAATTACTACAAGATAGTCTTTAGGATATATTCCGATATTTTTTATTATATATATCTTTTAAATCGGTAAGATATATTACATATATTTTTTAAATAATATGTTTATCATTCGCGGTCATGGTACGTCCATCCGTGCTAGTTCGTATACTCGGATATCTCCTGCCTACGGGCGTACATGTACTTATCGTTCCCAAGCGAAATAAGAGGATTAAGTGAACCTAATAATTCAACTTGTCGTGTAAGAGGGTTGCAAACCCAACGACCACGGATCATGTGTCCTTGTTAGACACCTTGCTATCAAGACGTTGTAGTAAGTTACGCAAACCACATGACTCATGATGGACTTGCAAAAGACATACTGTGCACGTCTAGCAATATTTTGTCAAAACTTAGGCCATCCTTATGGTAGTAACGGTACGTCGCACGTAGTGGCATAGCTCATCCCATAAGTTAGTTAAGATACGTCTTATACTATGTGACAATTCGCGGTTATGGCAAGACCCATCCGCGTTGGTTCGCACGTTCGAACCCAATTTCTATCTTTCGTACGCGGCTATGGTACGTCCATTCGCGCTGGTCTACGTGATCGTAATTTTTTTTTTGAATACTTAATTAAGTTTAATACTACTAATCGAGTATAATACCATTAAACTTGGGGGGCTACCAGGGTATAATAATACCACTATTTATGTGCACGTCACACAAATATCTTTGGATATATTCCTTTGCCGCAGAAGTCCGTCTTCTGCCGGTTTATTCCTTTGCCATGGAAGTATCTCTTCCATTAGCTTATTTCTTCGCCGCGGAAGGAGTCTTGTTTCTGCGCCATGGAAGTATCTCTTCCATTGGCTTATTCCTTCACCGTGGAAGTACTCTTTCCGCGCGCTTATTCCTTTGCCATGGAAGTATCTCTTCCATTGGCTTATTCCTTCGCCACGGAAGTACTCCTTCCGCACGCTTGTTCTTTTGCCATGGAAGTATCTCTTCCATTGGATTATTCCTTCGCCACGGAAGTACTCCTTCCGCGCGCTTGTTCCTTTGCCAGGAAAGTATCTCTTCCATTGGCTTATTCCTTTGCCGCGAAAGTGCTCCTTCTGCGCGCTTGTTTCTGCACCATGGAAGTATTTCTTCCATTGGCTTATGTCTTTGTCACGGAAGTACCTCTTCCGCTGGCTTATTCATGCGCCGCAGAAGTATCTCTTCCACGTGCTTATTATCATCGTCGTGGAAGTATTCTTCCACGTGCTCATTATTATTCATCGTGGAAGTACTCTTCCACGCACTCATTATCATCGTCGTGGAAGTATCCCTTCCACATGCTTATTGTCTTCGCCGTGGAAGTATCTCTTCCACGTGCTTATTATCTTCGTTGTGGAAGTATATCTTCCACGTGCTCATTATCTTTGCCGTGGAAGTATCTTTTCCACGTGCTTATTATCTTCGCCGTGGAAGTATCTCTTCCACGTGCTTATTATCTTCGCCGTGGAAGTATCTCTTCCACGTGCTCATTATCTTCGCCGTGGAAGTATCTCTTCTACGTGCTTATTATCTTCTCCGTGGAAGTATCTCTTCCACGTGCTCATTATTTTCGCCGTGGAAGTATCTCTTCCACGCTCTCATTATTTTCTCCGTGGAAGTATTCTTCCACGTGCTTATTATCTTCGCCGTGGAAGTATCTCTTCCACGTGCTTATTATCTTTGTCGTGGAAGTATCTCTTCCACGTGATTCTTATCTTTGCTGTGGAAGTATCTCTTCCACGTGCTTAGTATCTTCGCCGTGGAAGTCCTCTTCCACATGCTTATTATCTTTGTCGTTGAAGTGTCTCTTCCACGTGCTTCTTATCTTCGTCGTGGAAGTATTCTTCCATGTGCTCGTTATCTTCGCCATGGAAGTATTCTTCCACGTGCTTCTTATCTTCGCCGTGGAAGTATCTCTTCCACGTGCTTAGTATCTTCGCCGTGGAAGTATCTCTTCCACGTGCTCGTTATCTTCGCCGTGGAAGTATCTCTTCCACGTGCTTCTTATCTTCACCGTGGAAGTATTCTTCCACATACTTATTATCTTCGCCGTGGAAGTATCTCTTCCACGTGATTCTTATCTTCGTCGTGGAAGTATCTCTTCCACGTGCTTATTATCTTTGCCGTGGAAGTGTCTCTTCCACGTGCTTCTTATCTTCATCGTGGAAGTATTTCTTCCATGCGCTTATTATCTTCGCCATGGAAGTATCTCTTCCACGTGCTCATTATCTTCGCCGTGGAAGTATTCTTCCACGTGCTTCTTATTTTCGCCGTGGAAGTATCTCTTCCACGTGCTTATTATCTTCGCCGTGGAAGTATCTCTTCCACGTGCTTATTTTCGCCGTGGAAGTATTCTTCCACGTGCGTATTATCTTCGCCGTGGAAGTATCTCTTCCAGGTGCTTATTATCTTTGTCGTGGAAGTATCTCTTCAACGTGCTTCTTATCTTCGTCGTGGAAGTATCTCTTCCACGTGCTTAGTATCTTCGTCGTGGAAGTATCTCTTCCACGTGCTTATTATCTTCGCTGTGGAAGTCCTCTTCCACGTGCTTATTATCTTTGTCGTGGAAGTGTCTCTTCCACGTGCTTCTTATCTTCGCCGTGGAAGTGTTCTTCCACGTGCTCGTTATCTTCGCCGTGGAAGTATTCTTCCACGGCGCATCGTTATCTTTTGCCGTGGAAGTACGCCTTTCACTGGCTCATTCTGCCACAGAAGTACGTCTTCTGTCGGTTCATATTTTTGTTACGGAAGTACGTCTTCTATGATGAATTACTTGGCCCGGCTAAGAGTGAATTTCCAAAATTTATATCATTTATACTTAATTAGACGGAGCCTGATCAACTACGTTTAATCCAGGAAAAACCATGACAAATTTTGGAAGTCGTTATCAAATGTCGTGGCCATAAGACTGATGTAATATCCGCATCACTTTGCCACAGAAGTACGAATTCTGTTGGCCTTAAGACGAATGCAATATTTGCATTGTGTTGTATCATCAATGGGTATAAGAAGTACGCCTTCAAAATATTCACGATGCAGCATACGGGTTCCACCTTCACAAAACCTTCTTATCATCCTCACGTTAGAGATGAATAAGAAGGATACCTTGCCAATGCCAGTGTTACCCCGGCTATAGAACAAGTTTTCTTCTTACGGGGTCCTTACCGTCTAATCACGGGAAACTAAGCATTCGAGCACACCCACTCGTCTTACGTACACGGGTTCCCCATTTCTTTCGACGTGGATACGCTTACAGGTAGCGGATATGGAGTAAAGTCTAGTAACCTTGGTGACAACCACGCATACAATACTGGGGGGACATGATGATGTATAGTGGCTTCGCTCACTATTCGCAACCCCAACCCATCATCTTTTTGCTAAAGGTAGCCCATTTACGAGTGGAGCCATATGTTACGGACGACCCACGAGGATGTCCTAAGCAATTGGCCGCACGCGGTTGTTAGTGAGCGTGATACACGAATGAGTCTAGCATAACACGATCATGGACCATATCATACTAGACGGGGGGACATGTCGACGTACAGTCGGTAATGGGCTCGGCCCGCCAGGCCCACGACCCATACACACCTTACTTATCCTACAAGAAACCCTAAGCCTATATAAACAGGGGTAGGGGTCTCATCATAATCAGGTTCTCTCTCTTAACCACACTTCATATACAACTTATCGTCCCGATACTAACTTGACCGTTGGAGGTGGACCCCGGGGCTCCGGCCTCGGGTCCACGTCTAACCGGTTTACCTTTGTTTGCAGCATTACTCAGGACCGGGGAAGACTATTAACGGCCCATGAGAGTCGTCGAGCCGGTCCAGCCAAACTATGCTCCAACATATATAGCTCACGGCTATAAATTAGATTTTGGTATTTCCAAGATGAGACTTTAGATAGTTATGTGTTTATAATTATTTAAAAAGTCCAAACAAGATTATCTAGATTTATTATATGTTCCCAAGGTTATCATAGTTCCCAAAACATAACATATAGCCCACGGCTATATTGTTTTTCCCCAAAAGTTCACATAAGATTTTTGTTCTTGTTACATTATTATTAAGTTAGGTTAAGTTCTTAATACAAGATATAGGTTTAACATGGACATGCATGTTCATTAGAAATCCATCCAAGGACATCCATAGCCCACGGCTATATTTTTACACATATAGTATTTTAGTGATTTTTAGTATTCCAAAATATGTAGATAAATACATATCACATTACTTAAAACTTAAGACATAAACCATAGATATTCATTTAATTATGTCGTGACCTTTAAGGTCATGGTTTTTCATGGTTTTGAGTTACAACAAGTTTACTTATGAGATTTGTGATTATTAGTTAACCAAAATCCCAAAAGTGAAGTTTATAACCCACGGCTACATTTAAATTCATAAAATGATTTACATGATTTTTATCAAGTTTAAACATAGAATAATAGTCATAGGTTTCTTATCAAAAGTTTTTAACCATGACTAATGATATTCCAAAAATATGCCGTGACCTAGAAGGTCATGCTTTTATCAAATCTTGATTTTTAACAAGTTGTTATATGTGTTTATAGGTGGATGTTACTGCATGCAAGTAAAATGAAGAAAGTATAAAGGAGTAATACCTTCTTGCTAAAGTTACCAAGGAAGATCTATGGAACAAAGGAGTTTCGTGAACAAGACTAGATGATGATGAAACCCTAATAATAAACCAAGTCGTGACCTATATGGATTCGGCTAGGGTTTATGTGGGTGGATATGAAGATCAAGTTGGTAGAGACACTTCCAAATGATTAGTAGTAATGAAGAAGAAGACAATAACTAGTGAAGTTAATGTGTTCTTGGATGCATATGGCTATGCCGTATGATTTGAGAGAGAAAGGGATGAGAGAAAGTGAGATATGATTTGCATGCGGAAATGAGAATGTTGGTGTGTGTGTTTCGGCTTAAAGAAGAGAAAGGGAAGGCAAATGGCATGATTTGCCTTGGTAAGAGATATCATGCCAAGTGTTGGCTTTTCCAAAACCAAGACAACTCTTCTCCTTCCACCTAGTGTGTTTGCCGTGTAAGGCTAACCAAAGGGGAGTGGGCTTGGGCTTAGGCTTGTTGTGGGCTTGACACAAAGGAAAGATGTATACTTGGGCTAGTCCAAGATATGCAATCATGCATATAGTATGCATACATACATACACGGCTACATAATACATGATGTAACATTGTTTCTCAAATTTTGTTAAGTGTTGTATACATACATAGAGGTTATGTATTTTATTACTTGTTCTACTAGTTTTAAGTACATGATTTAAATTATGTAACTTATTTACAATAGAGATGGTTTCTAAAAGTATAAGTACTCAAAGGACAAGTTCACATACATCTTATAGAAATATGACATATGAGGGAGTGTTCTAGGATTAGTGGGTGAAATTTTATTACATTAAATAATGGTAAAATCATGGATTTTACAGCTATTATGTTTAAGGATATTTATAATTGTTATTCAAATTTATTAATGAGATAATTAGGTACTTTTTTTTTTTTTTGGACTTAGATAATTAGGTACTAAATTGACCTAATATATACGTGTAGTTCAGAACGCTTAGTCACAAGTACACCAGCCTTAATTATCACCCCGTTTGATACATTCAAAAATGAAAATGCTAGCCAGTAAAATATACAAATATTTCACCTGGAAAGAAACTCCACAACCAAATCCCTTTACGATCATTAAAAAAAATATAGAAACAGCTTGTAAAGTATGACCAAACTAGCACTTAAAACTATTAAAAAAATATAGAAACAGCTTGTAAAGCTATTAATGACATAATTAGTTGGTCTTTTAAGACTAAATGAACTTAACACTTGTTTAATTCTAGTAAATAAATAAATAAAATGAAATCCTCAAATATGTCCTATATAAAGATCATGACCTTATTTAGACTAATCACGTGTGTGGCCTATAAAATGATGTATTTGTTAGTTGGTCTTTTATGACTAAAAGAACTCTTGTTTAATTCTAGTAAGTAAACATATAAAAGGTTTGTTTTTTTCAGAGGTTTTACCTTTTTATCTACAAACTATGTCTATAAGAAGAAGAGGTATATTTAAAGTATTCATTTAAAAAAGATCGTTTGTTTTTTATAATCTTAAAGTACTGTTTTTCTACTCTTTTTCTTTTTATATTTTTCATTAGTTCTTTTGTATGTTTTTGTACGTTTTGTCAATTTTTACGTTTTTGTACATTTTGTATGATTTTTACGTTTTCATACGTTTTGTTCGTATTTGTAGCGCTGAAAACACTAATACCTAAAAAAACATATAAAAGTATACAAACACGTAAAAAATAAATTAAAATATACTAAAATGTATAAAACTTAAAAACTTACGAAACAAACGAAAATGTATGAACACGTGAAAAAATAGAACGAAAACGAACGGAAGCGTAAAAATACACGAAAACATAGAAAAAATGTACAAAATTGACAAAAAAGTAAAACACGAAAAAAAAAATGAAAAAAAAACATAAAACATATAAAAACGTGAAAAAATACGAAATGAGTCATTTCGTTATAAAAAGTATAAAAATATAAAAAAATGCAAACAAATATTAAAGGTGATGGTGAGATGTGAGTGTTGAAGAAGTGAGAAGAAGAGAAAAGGAGATGTCTTCATGGTTGAAGAAGGAAGAAGTGCTTCTTAGCACTTATGTCTGTAAAAAAACAAACAAATATCTCTGCGCGCCTGTAGAGGTTTACAGACAAAAAGGCTATTAGAGGTTTTTTTTTTTAAAACAAACGAGGCCATAGTCCTCAAATATCCTATATAAAGATGAAGACCTTACGTAGACTAATCACATTTTACTGTTAACCAAAACGTATCGCATCTCATACAAACTGCTAATCAAGATGAGTGAGCAAACAAACACAAATTCTCAAATTGGCGGTAATGTAACTATTTACCAGCCAACTTGTTGGAGTCATAAGTTTATAGAGTCCTTGGATGCTAATGTCCCGGTAAGTATATTTACTTCTTCAATTTATAGTGCGCGCGGTTTCTCACCTCACACAGCTTTTATACGGCTATGCGCACAGATCACTATCAAGGAAAAGACGAAGGAGATCACTGAGAAGATACTGATGGAATTGAGCAGTGATTTTGAAACCTGTAGTAGTTTGAGTACCTTGCAATTGCTTGAGCTCATAGACAATATTGAAAGGTTAGGCCTCGGTTATCGATTTCAAAACATTATAAGCAATGCACTAGAGAAAATAGCATCAATGTATGAAAATAATGTTGGAGATGAGGAAACCGAAGATTTGCATGCGGTTTCTCTCAAATTCAGACTTCTTAGACAACATGGTTATAATGTGTCCCAAGGTGCTTCTCGCTTTTGAAAGATATTTTTGATTTTATGTGTATATTTCCATTTTTATTCGATCGACTCATTTTCCAGTTGGTTGTAACCTTTTAAACAGAATTTCTTAAAAAATTCAAGGCTAGCCATGGTGGTGGCTTCATGGAATGTCTACAGACAGATATCAAGGGATTGGTAAGTCTCTATGAAGCGTCGTACCTTACTTTTGAGGGAGAAAGAGATCTGCACGAGGCCAAGTTATTCACAACCCAACATCTGCTGAAGCTTAAGGGTCAAGATAACATAGCCCTCAAACAAGTAAATCGGGCACTGGAACTCCCATTGTTTCGAAGGATGCTAAGAGTACAAGCTAGGGCGTATATTGATGCATATGCTGAAGAAAAAGATGTAAATCTACTTCTTCTCGAGCTTGCTAAATTAGATTTCAACATGGTCCAATCCGCACATAAGGAAGAACTTCAAGAAGTGTCAAAGTAATATTCACCTGTGTAGTATTATCGACTACAACCTAGTTACTAGATGCGGATAACTCCGATCAAAGATGCATCGAATCGACAGAAAAGAAAACCCACAAGGTATGTACCCTAATCGAACCGATTAGTTTAGTACATTGATAAAGAAGCGTTGTGAGGTTTAATATATCACAAGGTTTAGCGAATTATCGAATGGACTTTGTCGGTTTGTGATTGTGAGGTTATTCACAAGGTTTAGCAAACAACAAAGGGATAAAGAAAAATGGCTAGTTCTATAACTAGGTTTGACATCGAAAATTTCGATGGGTCTAATGTACATAAGCATGGAGGTTCAAAACAAGTTGGGTTCAAACAACTTAGTCCTGATGTTAAATCAGGAGTCCATGGAGTACATGTTCATAAACGTGTTTGGTTTGAGGTGGAACTGCAGGGAGCTCAGGGGGATCGTGAAGCTGAGGTTTTTCAGGAAAGTAATGATCATGTTGCAGTGGCTCAAATACGGTTTGAGGTGGAACTGCAGGGAGCTCAAGGAGGTCGTGAAGTTGAGGTTTTTCAGGTTAGTAACGATCGTGTTGCAGTGGCTCAAAGACGGTTGGAGGACAAACAACCTGAAGAACAGATAAACACGGGCTGCTTAGTAAATGAGCAGGTACACCTTGGTATAAAGGTGGGGGCAAACATTACGGTAACCGGAGTACCTGGTGAAGAAGGTGCGGAGGGTAATGTTGCTGAGAAGAAGAACGTGAAGGAGTCTATGGAAGCTAATCTAGGGAAATTACAGAAGTACAATGCCTGGTCAACAAGGTGGTTCCCGGTTCGAGGTTCCAACACCGGCAAGGGGTGTTGAGTATCGGTTATGTTTAAGTGTTATTCCTAAGGTGGAAATTGTTGGAATATTAGGAATAAACTTAAATATAGTTTAGGGACTTAAAGTGTACTTTGTAATATAGATTAGGAATAGACTAGAATTAGGAAGTATTTTGGCTAACCTCCTTAAGTTGGTTTATAGGAAGTTTCCTATTTGACTTAAGGAGGTGCCCACCCCCTCATCTCTATAAATAGGGATGAGGGGGGATCCTAGTTCATTGAATTCTTCTTCCCAATGTAATCTTTATTAGGGTTATTAATAAAGGGGTAGTTGGGGGTATTCCGTGTGCATATACTATTGTCGGTTCTTTGTAGTCTCTCGTGTGTTCGCTACTGTACTCGATACAACTCGCGATCTAGTGGTTCCGCGTTATCGAACTTCGGGTTGTTGTCGGTATCGTACAACAACCTGACATTCTTTAAGTAAATTAAACTATGATATAGTGACACGTACCTTGTACTGTTTATTAACGACATCTCCCTCTGTCTCTTTCTATATATCAGGTGGTGGGAAAATATTGGCCTGTCAAGAGATTTAAGCTTCGTCAGGGACCGACTCTTGGAATGCTTCTTTTGGATGGTCGGGGTGGTGTTTGAACCTCAGTATCATTCTTGCCGTATAGGGTTAACAAAAGTCTGCTCATTAATAACAATAATTGATGACATCTATGATGTTTATGGGTCTCTAGATGAACTTAACATCTTCACAAATGCTGTCAAGAGGTTTGGCATTTGAACACTATAATCGAATTAATCTCACTGTTCAAAGAGTAATCAGTTATTTTCCAGTTTCCCTAACTAAAATTTGATGACGCTTAATTTGTTTAGGTGGGACATTGATGCAGTGAAGCATATGCCGAAATATCTACAAGTAGCCTTCACAGCTCTTTACAACACCGTTAACGAAATGGGTTCTAAAGATTCACTACTGATTCTTGTAAAAGAGGTTAGTAGATCATGATCAAAAGTCTAAAATCTTACTACTTTAGTGAACTACTAACTAGAGAATCACATCTTTATCTTATTGTGGGACTGATAGTGGGGAGAGTTGTGTGAAGCATTCTTGATGGAAGCAAAGTGGACGCATCGCAAATACATGCCAACTCTCGAAGATTATCTTGATAATGCTTGGCGATCGGCTTCAGGAGTACTTATACTTAAACATGGTTATTTTTTAATCAACGAAGGAATCAAGAAAGATGCAGTCGAGTCCTTAGAGACTTCTTATGATCTTTTAAAATGGTCATCGATGCTTTTTCGTCTTTGCAATGATTTGGGTACTTCATCGGTATGTTTCACTGTACCATGTGTTTTAACAACTTTTGTGTGTTTCTTTCTTTCTTTTTGGTCTTAAATTTGTATATCATATATGGCATAGGCTGAGATAGAAAGAGGTAAAACTGCAAATACCATATCATGTTACATGAACGAGAATGATGTTGGGGAGGAAGTTGCACGAGAATATGTGAAGTTATTGATCGATGAGGCATGGAGTAAGCTTATAAAAGCCCGAGTAGCTTGTTCTCGAGAATTCAAAGATCCATTCTTTGATATGGCCATCAATCTTGCTCGAGCTTCACACTGTGCGTACCAATATGGGGATGGACATGGAGCTCCTGATGCTCGAGTAAAAGATCAAGTTATGTCTGTCCTTATTAACCCTATTACACATTTAGATTTCAAATAATAAATCATTATGTATAATGTCTGATGAAGACATAGTTATATCGGACAACCATGTGTGACACTGTCATCAACTTTCTATGTGTTTATTTACTTCTAGTATGTAATATTTGCAATAACTGAAAGATAGTGCAAGTGTTGGGGCTCCTTGTCGCCGTTTGTATCTCTTTGCCAAGACATAATGAAAAGGGTTAATTGCATCACTTTTTACCATTATATTGTATTTAGTGTATAATTTGAAAGCGTATGATTATATTTATTTTGTGGCTATTTTGTCATGTGAAATGACTACTTTATCTTTCGAAAATTGAAAAAAGTAAGGGATAATAATTTGAAAATACATACAATCATACGTTTTCAAAAAGTAACCAACATAGAATAGAAAAAAAAAATAGTGTACGTACAATGACAAAAAGTAACAAGTATAATACATCTACTTTCAATTAACCCTAATGAAAATGTTTTTCACTGTTACTATGACTCTATCTTTGTAATTAATATTGTACTCTTGAGTATGTTTTATCAACAATCTATCTTAACTCAACCTTTTATTATAATATTATTTTTTATCCATTCACTTGCATAATGGGATTTGTGATTAACCCAAATCTACTTTCAATTAACCCACATGAATCCTTTCACTGAAGTACCCAAATCTACTATCAATTAACCCACATGTATAACTAAAATCATATTTGCAATGATTTGGGTATTTTCAATTAACCCACATCAATTAACCCATATTTGCAATGATTTGGGTACTTTAAGTAACAAGTATAATACATCTACTTTCAATTAACCCACATGAATCCTTTTATCACATATTTTGGGATCCTCTTCCAAAAGGATTCATGTTGGTAATTGCAAAAGTCTATTGGATAAAATGAGAAGTAGGATCTTCAATTGGAAGAATAAGTATCTTTCTATCAAACTGTGAAGTTATGTATCACAAATGATAAATTAAATTGTAACCGATGCACATTCAACTAAAACACCTCTAGCACCACCATGTCCGGATCCACCCTCTCCATCTAGTACTGACAATAATACATATCTTGTGCTTTCTATTGATGTGAAAGGAACAAAAACCATCTTATACCTAAAAAGCATTAAAATATTAGAAAAATACATAAATGTTAATATATTTAAAATATATAAAGAATGAAATAACACAAGTGAAGCTGATATTAAAAGTTAACAAAACATATTTGTTTGTTTCCGAAATATCACAAGTAATCTTACATTAAATATGTTTATGAAAATATAAAATATCATAAGTGATATTAGACACATAACAAAAATCACATGATATTAGATATTAACTATGTTTTAGAGATATCACAAGTGATATTAGACATGTTATGTGGGTTAATTGAAAGTAGATTTGGGACCCTCTTCCAAAAGGATTCATGTTGGTAATTGCAAAAGTCTATTAGATAAAATGAGAAGTAGGATCTTCAATTAGAAGAATAAGTGTCTTTTTATCAAACTATGAAGTTATGTATCACAAATGATAAATCAAATTGTAACTGATGCACATTCAACTAAAACACCTCTAACACCACCATGTCCGGGTCCACCCTCTCCATCTAGTACCGACAATAATACATATCTTGTGCTTTTCTATTGATGTGAAAAGAACAAAAACCATCTTATACCTGAAAAGCATTAAAATATTTGAAAAACACATAAATGTTAATATATTTAAAATATATTAAAAGTTAACAAAACATATTTGTTTGTTTCCCAGATATCACAAGTAATATTAGACATTAAATATGTTTATGAAAATATGAAATATCATAAGTGATATTAGATACATAACAAATATCACATGATATTAGATATTAACTATGTTTTAGAGATATCAAAAGTGATATTAGACATGTTATGGGAGGATAAGGTTTATGAATGTTTAGTAAAAAATAAACCAAACCCGTATACTTCATTAACTCATCTGTTAGTTTTTAAACTTTGGTAACGTAATCGACACTTTGAGGAAAATTAGTAACCTTAGTGTATATTAACCCTTTAAAAAAATCATGTATATTCATAAATAACATGTGATTTCACAAGATCACAAGTAAAAATCACATGTGATTTCAAAAAATTACATGTAATTTCACAAAATCGCATGTGATTTCACAAAATCACACGTGATATAACAAAAACACATGTGATTTTAATGTAATGACGAGAAGCCATTTAGTAGACCATCATTTTCATATACTTTCGACGTTTTTCCGAAGTTAAAATTTTCGCCAAAAAGATTACACGTGATTTGTTAAATCACTTATGATTTGTTATCTTAAAATTCATGCGTTATTTCAAAAATCGCATATGATTTCACAAATTCAGGTGCGGTGTTGAAAGTAACAAATCACGTGTGATTTCATAAATTCCATGATGCAATTTTAAAAATTCAAGTGTGATTTTTAAAGTAGGAATCACATGTCATTTTTCGAAAATCACATGTGATTTTTCTGTGCGAAAACTTAAAAAAAACGCTGAAATTATATAGAAATATGTCTATACCTGATTTTTCTTGCGAAAACTAAGTTATCTTTCACCACGAGATCGTTCCTAACGAGGAGAAAGGTAGGCCAATTTAAAACACGTTTTTGGATTAGTTACAAGTTTAACAATCAAAGGGTTTAAAATAAAAGACACTGAGACGATTAAAATCAAAGACGAATTCTGCGATCACGCAAATCGAGAAATAAAATAATATTCAAATAACTAAAAAATTTAAAAAATTTCAAAAATTATTTTACTTAAATTAAAAACAAAAATGAAATTAAAATTAATAAAAATGTTTAGTGGGCTTAAAAACAGCCCAAATCCAATGTGGATCAAAAGCTTATTGGGCTTTTATAATATTCCGTAACACGACTGTCTATCTGAGACGTATTCTCTTCCATAGTTTTCATACGATCATCATATTCGAGTAGCGAAGCAAAGTCTGGAATTTTTAGAAACAATTCTGAAATTGTTGCTGATATCAGCTCGGTGGTGGTTGGTACCGGTTGTTCGGTGGTGGTTAATACTGGTTGTTCAGTTGTTGTTGTTGGAGGAATCACTAATGATGTGATAGCTTCGTTAGATAAAAAATTTTTTACTATATACTTTCTATGTACTGAATTTGATGAATTCTATTGGTCTAAGAGGATCAAGCGACACTTTAAAATATGAAATTGTCATTTCATTTCATTTTGAAAATATGGTTTTCATTTCATCTCATATCTTTCATTTCATTTTATATAATTTTGAATTTGAGTTTAATTAAGAAATTTGAATAATTAAACCATAGGTTATGATTTTTAGAAAATAATAATAAATTAACCTAAGTATTTATTTTAAAAGGAAAAATATATATATATATACTTATTTTAATAATAAAATTTGTTTTTTTTATATATGTTTAATATATTATAACTTTTGGTAATTTATTTAGAATATGCATCAAAATCATTTTTTTTTTGAAGTTTTGGTTAAATTTAGAAAAGAGTGTAATGTGTTAAAACATTTTTTTAGTAATTAAAATATGTAGTTTTTATAAAAGGTAAATCAATATTGCGTCTCCTCCATCTTTTTAATTATGGTTGTTTATAGGTGTTTTATACACCAAAATCTTCTTAATTTTATGTATTTGGTTATATGTCTATATATAAAGGGTGCATAAAACCCAACTCCAAACCAAACCTAACTTCAAATTATGACCATCTATTTCTTTTGTAATAAACTTTTGTAACAACTTCTTAATAACTTATTAAGAAATCATTTTTATTTTTAAATTAAAATATCTTTTAACTCATTTATTTTTTTTCATAATCTAATTTCATCATATTTTTTAAAATTTTGTTTTCTTCAATTCAACATCCTTTTTTATATATTTAACTATTTTTTTCATTTTAAGTGATTTTATTTATTTTAATTTAACTTTTTTACATTTGAACGTTAAATCGATTGCTAAAAAATAGTTTATTACTCGTCGCTGCATTTCGCGGGTACCATGCTAGTATTAAGTAATTACACAAGACATAAGAAAACATGTCCCGTTTTATTTTAAGACATGCTAAAAACACATATCTTCTGTAAAATCCGCATATAAATGCCATGAACAGGACACTACGTAAACATGCGAACCAATTAAAACCTTCCATTTATGTCATGTACACGTGTCACGAACATTAAATTCAGAAACTACGTACATGTTAGTGCACGATAATTATTAAGTACGTGATGATACACGATAATTATTAAGTATAATAGTTATAATCACGAACATATGATCACGAACATTTACGAACATGATAATTATTAGGTATAATAATTATAACACGGCTATTAGAACACGATATATGTACGTAGTATATATAACACGAACGTTTAACACAAACTAGAACGAATAATAAACACGAACGATATGATAACCCAAAACCGAGGTCATTGCTTAATCTTATTTTACGATTATTTTTGAAATTTTTGATGAGTTTGAATGATATTTATTTTTGGAGGTTTAAGTTTAAACCGATGTTGGAAGGCTTATATTTAATATTTAGTAAGTATAAGGAGTATTAGCAAGCGTGATGTCGATGGATGTCAATATTTTACGTTTTATTGTTGGTTGTTCGATGTTTGTCGTTTTTGATATTTTCTTTTAAATGACGTGTTAAGTCGAGTCGGGAGTCGATATTATTATATTTGAGGTACGTTTTAAATTTTTAAAAGTATCTTTATGAAACCCGAGCCCCGTAAATATTTTCAAAATTGACTAATAGTTATTTCCCGTTTTTTAGCTAACTATTTTTATTTTTAGCCATACCTATTGCAAAATTACAACATTGGTCCCTCAACCACCATATATAAGCCAAAAATCTACACACACACAACACAATTCCACTAACACAAAATCTTTTTCTCTCTCTCTTCTTTTCTTTCTTTCCGTGACCTCCCCTCCACCAAAACACCCACTTCAATCAATTTTTACTCAAAATCTACAATGATCTAAGCTAAAAGAACACAAGTCCCATCTCTGTTTTTGCAAGGAGATCATTTTGGTATAAGATTTATGTATATGCAAGAAGTTTTATTTTGTTCAAGCTGGTAGGTGAGAATTATGCTCATGCATGTTGTTTTTGGCATGATCAAGAGATGTTCTTGCTAAAGTTTTGTTAAAAATTTGATTTTGATTTGGAGGTTTTGTTTTTTATGATGATTCTAATGTTATAGTTGATATATGTTAGTGTTACGGTTATGGGATGATCATATCTATGATTGGTTTTGGTTGAAAATGTGATTTTATACAAGTTTTTGAAAGGTATTTTATAACAGTAGGTAAACTGTAATTTTGAGAATTTTATGTTGTATTAATGGCTTAACTTATAGCCTAGGGTTGTAGAGCATTCGATTAGCTTCGATTTGATATAAAGTAGAGCTTCTAGCTCCAAACGAGCGCGAAGTTATGATGTTTTGATTATTTGTGTACCGTGAGACGAGTATCGGCGCTACACATAGTTGTTGTCGATATTTGGATCGAATCTCGGGGACTATAAATTGAAGTTTTGAAATGAGTCACATACTGATAATGAAGTGTAAACCTTAGAGTGTGAGTTTATTTTAAAACCCAAGTGTCGGTTTTGTAACCGGAATCGTTTAAATAAGTTAAAACGATTGTATGAATTATTAACGTAAATCTGTCCGGATTTTGTAGTTTGAAGATGAGTCGGCTAAAGGACTTTGAAAGTAATTTCATTTGATAAACTTGTTGGAGGACTTTCTATATATAGTAAGTTAGTTTCTCGAGTCGTTTCATAAACGTTTGACGAGTCTAAAAGGGGTAAATAAGCTAGTACATGTAGTATGTGCCGGCGGACTTTGCTAAAAGTGTAGAATGGTAAAGTAAATATATAGAAGAGTGTAATAGATTTATTTGTATCGTTTTCTCTTGAGTTTATCGTGATTTTATGAGTTTTAGTTTGATGTTGTTATGTATGATTTATTTCTCGAGTCATTATTAATGAACGCGCCTTATTTGATAGGTAGCGGTTCTCGTGTTTGAAAGGCATCCTCTATCATCGACGATCGTCTCGCTAGATCTCTTATACTAAGGTGAGTCTGTAGCCTCGCTTTTCATGCTAGCTACTAAATGTTTTATTACCCGCGAGGGGGATACATGCTATTTGAAAATAAATGAATACAAGTCATGAGTAATTGTTGGACCCGAATGTTGCCTAAGTTGTTTACATTGTATTGAGTACCTTGTTGCTAAAGACCCTAAATTCATGAGCCGTTAACTATCTTCTGACTTGATGTTGTGAGTCAGGAATAGCCGCTTATTCTAATGATAGTACTATTAGGTTGACCACCCTATCTGAGACCAGGGCATTACGTTGAGTAACCTCTGGGAAGGATAATTTACGGAAATAAGAATGTGGTATTCTAGCAACTGATACCCTAGAGGGGAAATGGTTTTATTCTAGTCATGCTGGCATTTGGCATGGGTGACTATTTGGTTAAGGGGTCGGTTTCATGAGCTTAAATACAATGTTTTTGCCTTGAAAATAGATTGTGTGTACGAAAATTATATAAATGATTATGATTGATTTTCTTCTTGTGTTCAAATGTGATTTGATAAACCTATAGACTCGCTCAACATTATTGTTGACTCGTTTTAGCATGTGTTTCAGGTAATAGGAAGTGATGGAAGGCGGAGCTTTGCTGTGGAGGTTGTGGTTTGGCTTTTGGAAGAATGTTGGTCTAAAAACTATTTCTATGATTCTATCCTTTTACTGTTGAACAAATTGTTAAATGTTTGTGTACTGTACTAAACTTGTCGGTTGTTGGTCGAGATCCATGGGGACTAAACGCTTTACTCTGGTGTCGTTTTAGTACATTATGGGATGAAATTATGTTTTAGACCTATTATGAAAATCTTGTTTATATTTTATGTGTAAATGTCTCTCTTTTGAGTCGTTCAATATACCTTGTGTGATGATGCTTGTGTCTAGCACCCAATTGTGTATTTCCGCTGCGCAATGTAAATTGGGGGTGTTAGAGATTGGTAATCAGAGCTACAAGTTATAGAGAACTGGGTCGATTTTGAAAATTTTCCTAAACTATAACTTTGGTGTCGAAAGTATTTATTCTTCAAAAGCATAGAACTCCTCTACAACGCTCCGGAAAGATCACTTTTAGTTTTGTTTTGTATTATAGATGTATCCCTCATAACTGAAATAATTTCCCGATTATTTAATAAGTAAACACTACGATATTGTATTGGAATTATTGAAAGTACGCTGAGTGCTTGTAAGTATCATATTCATTTTTTTTGCAAGCATTGCATAAACATCATTTTGCATTGTGTTGCATAGCATGGATTACGTATAACATTTGCATAAGTACTGCATACTAGTTTTTGTTTTGTTAACAATGACCTTGAGTATCCTTGAACCCTTATAATTGTAGAAAATAGCTGGTTTACCTTGTGAGGATGGATGGATTGATATGACTAATGTATTAGACGGTGAGGAAGTAGATAACTTTGGTGCTAGTGACGATGAGGAGCCTTATGAGTATTTAGATAATGGAATTGCTTCTACTGCAGTTGGACAGACCGAGCCTGAATTGATTCAAGGTAGTTATGTTTCAAGAGTTAATGTTGTGCCACAGACTGTTCCGGACTGTCAGCCACCTGTTGTACGTTCTTCGACGCCTACTTGTGATGCTTATATGAGCAGTTTGCCTGGGATTGCATTTTCTAGGGGTGATGTTCCTGTTGAGTCGAGTAGTGCTGCTAGTGCTCGATCTATTCATGATGGCATATCTAAGGTTTATTGTCCAGGTCCTAGGTCTTATGATGATATTTTCTGGTTTCTCAAGAAGTTTGATAGATCCTTGTTTGAAAGGTATTTAGTTGAAACCCGAGTGATTAGAAGGTTTGAGCAGAATGAGAATAGGTTTGACAGGTTTGTTAATGGTGTGAAGAGATCAAAGTTTGTTAGAGCAAGGGAAATGGATGAAGTTGTTAGGTTAAGATCTATGGTGATGAATTTTTTTTTTTTTTTTTTTTGGTAACCGTGATTTCCGACTCATTGGCCGACTAATCCACGGGGTTTGAGCCCACCGCCACACAGACTCAAACCATGTAAAGCCCTCCCTTTTCAGGAGGTTGGCGTGGCCACTTCAAGGTTGTTTGCACCTAGTGGGAATTGAACTTGAGACCTCACACACTTTGGAGTGATAGCCACAAATCTTTTTGCCACTAGGCCACCCTTGAGTGGTTATGGTGATGAATTTGAGTGGGCAAATTGAAAGGTTACGTGAGGAGAAAGAAAGGAATGCAAGGTTGAATGTGTGTGGTTTACCTATGAGATCTTTTCCTAGTCGAGGTGTGGTGATTCATGATGTGCCAAATCAGGTTGAAGCTCAATTGTTGGTGAAGCCAAGTGAAGGAGGAAGTCGAAAGGGAAAGGAAAAAGTAGAGGAAGATTCTGAGAAAGATGATAGCAGCAATGATGATGAGCCGATGTATAAGAAGCCGCGAGGATTAGATGTTTAGTTCTGTTATGTTGTTTTTATTAGCCTTGTTGTAATAGAACTTATGTAGACTGATATTGTAGTTTATGATGAAACTTAATGACTTTTAAGTTTGCCGTGATGAAGGGTTGTAGTGACATTACTTTTCACGATTTTGTGGAAATTTTCCAATGCAATCCAAATTACCTTCATGACTTATGATTTGTCTTATTAGTTCTTTTGTGAATGGGTTAATGATTCATTGTGAACTGTGTTGTTGGTGCATGTAGTATCCATGTTATATCTTGATAGAGAAATCCTTCTTCTTATCTTGATATGAATACTTACTTGTTCTTTTTCTTTTATGGTGACACAGGAAGGTGTTGGGAGGCATTTTTCTGACTTTACTAAATTATTGTTTGGTTAATTTCCTAAAACATGCCGCCTAAATTGACGACTGCTATTGTTAGTACCATGATTCAGCAAGCTATCGCTAGAGCACTGGAAGCTGAACGTGCTGCGAGGAACCAAGAGACTGAGAATTGGAATGATGCTTGTTAGGTTGGACGGAATGTTGCAAATCCAGTTGCAGGTAATGCTGATGAACCAGCGGGAGGAAATGCTGCAGGACAAGTTGGAGGTAATGCTGCTGTTCTGCAGATTCAGAAGGAATGTTCTTATGCTAGTTTCATGAAATGTGGACCTACCCAATTTCGTGGTACTGGTGGTGCTTTGGAATTAAGGAGGTGGATTGAGAAGATTGAAAGTACTTTTGAAATCAGTGGATGTTTAGAAGCTAGTAAGGTGAAATTTGCTGCAGCTACTTTTCAGGATGATGCATTAAGCTGGTGGAATAGTCAGGTAGCTAATGTGGGATTGGTTGAAGCTAATGCTAGAACATGGACTGTGACCAAGGGACTGTTAACTGCTAAGTTTTGTCCTGAGTAAGAGTTAGGTAAGTTGGAGGATGAGTTGAGGCATTTGGTGCTAAGGAACAATGATATTGTAGCTTATACAAGTAGATTCTATGATTTATGTTTGTTGTGTCCTGATACTTTTGCTGATGACCGTAGAAGATGAAGCGGTATATCAGAGGTTTATCTAGCAATATCAAGGGAGAGACTACTTCGTCGAAACCCAAGTCATTTGATGAAGCTGCTCAGATGGCTCATGCTTTAATGGATAGCTGCATGATCGAAAGGATAGTATTGCTGAAGGGAATAAGAGAAAGTGGGAAGCTGTACACTCAAACCAAGGATAGAATCGTGGTGGTTATCGTAACAACAATAACCAAGGGCAAATAGGAATCACCAATATAATTTGAGAAGGAATGATGGTGTTCGTTCTGCCACTGGAAATCAAGGTAACAAGGTGAATCCGAAGTGTGGTCGGTGTAATCTGTATCATGTTAGAAATTGTCCACCTGCTTGCAACAAGTGTGGGAAGGCCGGACATAAGATGGAAGATTGTAGAAACAAGGGTGTAGCCACTGGAGCCAATGATGTTAAGGTAGTTAACTGTTCTGGATGTGGAGGCCGTGGACATAAGCAAGGGAACTGTCTGAGGGTTGGCATACGACAAGGAGGCAATGTTGCTGCTATTGCTGTTGGGACTGCCGCTCCAGCCTATGTCGTGGGAGATACTGACAAACCTCAAGGGCCGAATGTGGTGACTGGTACGTTCTTACTTGATTCTTGTTATGCTAGTGTGTTATTTGATTCTGCATCCGATAGAAGTTTTGTAGATGTTAGATTCAGTCAGCTATTGGATAGAGAACCAGTGAGATTGACAACTAGTTATAAGGTGGAGTTAGTTGATGGTAAGGTTGTAAGCACTAGTTCTATACTGAAAGGTTGTTCCTTGAAGTTAGGTAATTATGTGTTTAGTATTGATTTGATGCCTATAGGATTAGGATCTTTTGACGTGATTGTTGGAATGGACTGGTTAGTTGGTAATGGTGCAGTGATTGTTTGTGGAGAAAGATTAGTCTAGATACCGCTAAGAAATAGGGTGTTGACTGTGAAAGGTGATGAATGTACTTCTCATTTGAGAGTTGTTTCTTGTTTGAAGATGATGAGGTATATAGAAGCGGGTTGTGATGTGTTTCTTGCATAGATAAGTAATGATGGTGTGAATAAAAGGAAATTGGAGGATGTGCCTGTGATTAGAGAGTATCCTGAGGTTTTCCCTGAAGATTTGCCAGGATTACCGCCCCATCGTGAAGTGGAGTTTCGTATTGACTTAGTATCGGGAGTTGCGCCAGTTGCTCGTGCACCGTATCGTTTAGCTCCATCTGAGATGAAAGAATTATCTGATAAATTAAAGGAATTTATGGATAAGGGATTTATTAGACCGAGTTCGTTGCCGTGGGGTGCTCCTGTTTTGTTTGTTAGGAAGAAAGATGGTTCTTTTAGAATGTGTATTGATTACTGAGAGATTAACAAATTGAGTGTCAAGAATCAGTATCCATTGCCGAGGATTGATGATTTGTTTGATCAGTTGCAAGGCTCAAGTGTATACTCGAAGATCGATTTGAGGTCTGGGTATCATCAACTGAGAGTTAGGGAAGAAGATATTCCTATAACAGCTTTCCGTACTCGATATGGACATTTTGAATTTCAAGTGATGCCTTTTGGATTAACGAATGCGCCTGATGTATTCATGGATCTGATGAATCGTGTATGCAAGCCGTATTTAGATGAGTTTGTTATCGTATTCATTGATAATATTCTCATTTACTCCAAGAGTGAAGAAGAACATGAGAAGCATTTGAGAACAATTTTGGAATTGTTGAAGAAAGAGAAGTTGTATGCAAAATTCTCTAAGTGTGAATTTTGGTTGAAATCAGTGCAATTTCTGGGGCACGTGATTGATAGTGAAGGTGTTCGTGTGGATCCTGCTAAGATTGAGGCAATCAAGGATTAGTCAGTGCCAACGACGCCGACTGAAGTTCGCCAATTTCTTGGTTTAGCTGGGTATTATAGAAGGTTTATTGAGAAGTTTTCACTAATTGCTAAGCCGTTGACCAAGCTTACTGAAAAGAATCGAGTGTTTGAATGGGGATTGGAAGAGGAATCTGTATTTAGTATGTTGAAGGATAAGTTGTGTTCTACGCCGATATTGTCTTTGCCAGAAGGATCTCAGGATTTTGTGGTGTATTGTGACGCGTCTCATAAATGATTTGGAGCTGTGTTGATGCAAAGGGAGAAAGTAATAGCATATGCATCAAGACAATTGAGGAAGCATGAAGAGAATTACACTACTCATGATTTAGAACTTGGGGCTGTGATTTTTGCTTTGAAGCTGTAGAGACACTACTTGTATGGAACCAAGTGTGTGGTTTTCATTGATCATAAGAGTTTGCAATATATTTTGGATCAAAAGGAATTGAATATGAGGCAAAGGAGATGGGTTGAGTTGCTGAGTGATTATGATTGCAAGATTCGTTACCATCCTGGTAAAGCGAATGTGGTAGCTGATGCACTTAGTAGAAAGGAAAGAGATAAGTCTATAAGAGTTAGAGATTTGGCAATGATGGGAAGAGTTGATTTGACAAAAGCGATATTGAAAGCCCAAGCTAATGGTTTGAAGGAAGAAAATATTGAGGCAGAAAATTTGGGTAGAATGTTGAAACCATTGTTTGAAGTAAGGTAAAATAGATTGAGGTATTTTGAGAATAGGATTTGGTTACCATTGTGTTAGTTTGAGGAAGGTTCTTTAGGAGTGCGAGATTTAGTGATGAATGAATCTCATAAGTCGAATTATTCAATACATCCTGGATCGGACAAGATATATCAAGATCTTAAGAAAGTTTATTGGTGGCCGAATATGAAGGCAGATATAGCACAATATGTTAATAAGTATTTAACTTGTGCGAAAGTGAAGGCTGAACATAAGAAACCGTCTGATTATTAGTGCAACCTGAGATTCCTGAGTGGAAATGGGAGAAGATTACTATGGATTTTGTGACAGGTTTGCCAAGGACTGCTAATGGTTGTGATATGATATGGGTGATTGTAGATAGATTGACTAAGTCTGCTCACTTTTTACCAATGAAGAAGACGGATAGTATGGAGAGGTTAAAAACAGTGTACGTGAAGGAGATTGTTTGTCGACATGGTGTGCCTTTGTCGATAATTTCTGATCGTGATAGTAGGTTTAGTACAGAAATTTGGAAGTCTTTGCAGAAAGGGATGGGAACAGAGTTATGTTTGAGTACAGCATATCATCCGAAAACTGATGGACAAAGTGAAAGAATGATTCAAACGTTAGAGGATATGCTTCGTGCGTGTGTGATTGACTTTGGAAATGGTTGGTATAAGCATTTTCCATTGGTTGAATTTTCGTACAATAACAGTTATCATGGTAGTATTAAAGCCGCACCATTTGAAGCTTTGTATGGACGTAAGTGTAGATCTCCAGTGTGTTGGAGTGAAGTATGAGAAAGTCAATTGACTGGACCTGAAATGATATTTGAGACGACTGAAAAGATTGTGCAAATTAAGAAGCGTTTGTTATCTGCCAGAAGTAGACAAAAGATTTATGCTGATAACCGAAGGAAACCGTTGGAATTTGAAGTATGAGACATGGTTATGTTAAAGGTATCTCCATGGAAAGGAGTGATTCGTTTTAGAAAAAGAGGAAAGTTGAGCCCGAGATACATTGGACCATTTAAGATAATCCAAAGGATTGGATTAGTTGCTTATAAGTTAGAGTTGCCCGATGAACTTAAGGCTATTCATAATACTTTTCATGTGTCTAATCTGAAGAAGTGTTTAGCTGAAAGGGATGTGGTGATTCCATTGGAGGAAATTCAACTTGATGATAAGTTGCATTTTATAGAGGAACCTGTAGAGATTACGGATAGGGAAGTTAAGAAATTGAAGCATAGTAGGATTCCGATTGTGAAGGTGAGATGGAACTCTAGACGTGGACCAGAGTTTACCTGGGAACATGAGGATTTCTTTAAGGACAAGTATCCTCATTTGTTTAGGAAGGATTAAGCGCCGCGGACGTCGCTTCTTTTAAGAAGGAGGGGATGTGATAACCCAAAACCGAAGTCATTGCTTAATATTGTTTTACGATTATTTTTAAAATTTTTGATGAGTTTGAATGATATTTATTTTTGTAGGTTTAAGTTTAAACCGATGTTGGAAGGCTTATATTTAATATTTAATAAGTATAAGAAGTATTAGCAAGCGTGATGTCGATGGATGCCAAATATTTTACGTTTTATTGTCGGTTGTTCGATGTTTGTCGTTTTTGATATTTTCTTTTAAATGACGTGTTAAGTCGATTCGGGAGTCGATATTATTATATTTGAAGTACGTTTTAAATAAAAATATCTTTATGAAACCCGGGCCCCGTAAATATTTTCAAAATTGACTAATAGTTATTTCCCGCTTTTTAGCCAACTATTTTCATTTTTAGCCATAACTATTGCAAAATTACAACATTGGTCCCTCAACCATCATATATAAGCCAAAAATTTACACACACACAACACAATTCCACTAACACAAAATCTTTTTCTCTCTCTCTTCTTTTCTTTCTTTGTCGTGACCTCCCCTCCACCAAAACACCCACTTCAATCAATTTTTACTCAAAATCTACAATGATCTAAGCTAAAAGAACACAAGCCTCATCTCTATTTTTGCAAGGAGATCATTTCGGCATAAGATTTATGTACATGCAAGAAGTTTTATTTTTTCAAGTTGGTAGGTGAGAATTATGCTCATGCATGTTGTTTTTGGCATGATCAAGAGATGTTCTTGCTAAAGTTTTGTTAAAAACTTGATTTTGATTTGAAGGTTTTGATTTTTCTGATGATTCTAATGTTATAGTTGATATATGTTAGTGTTAGGGTTATGGGATGATCATATCTATGATTAGTTTTGGTTGAAAATGTGATTTTATACAAGTTTTGAAAGGTATTTTATAACTGTAGGTAAACTGTAATTTTGAGGATTTTATGTTGTGATAATAGCTTAACTTAAAGCCTAGGGTTGTAGAGCATTCTATTAGCTTCGATTTGATATAAAGTAGAGCTTGTAGCTCCAAACGAGCGCGAAGTTATGATGTTTTGATTATTCGTGTACCGAGAGACGAGTATCAGCACTACATATAGTTGTTGTCGATATTTGGATCGAATCTCGGAGACTATAAATTGAAGTTTTGAAATGAGTCACATACTGATAATGAAGTTTAAATCTTAGAGGGTGGGTTTATTTTAAAACCCAAGTGTCGGTTTTGTAAACGAAATCGTTTAAAGAAGTTAAAACGGTTGTATGAATTATTAACGTAAATCTGTCCGAATTTTGTAGTTTGAAGATGAGTCGGGTAAAGGACTTTAAAAGTAATTTCATTTGATAAACTTGTTGTAGGACTTTCTATATATAGTAAGTTAGTTTCTCGGGTCGTTTCATAAACGTTTGACGAGTCTAAAAGGGGTAAATAAGCTAGTACATGTAGTATGTGCCGGCGGACTTTGCTAAAAGTGTAGAAGGGTAAAGTAAATATATAGAAGAGTGTAATAGAGTTATTTGTATCGTTTTCTCTTGAGTTTATCGTGATTTTATGAGTTTGAGTTTGATGTTGTTATGTATGATTTATTTCTCGAGTCATTATTAATGAACGTGCCTTATTTGATAGGTAGCGGTTCTCGTGTTTGAAAGGCATCCTCTATCATCGACGATCGTCTCGCTAGATCTCTTATACTAAGGTGAGTCTGTAGCCTCGCTTTTCATGCTTGCTACTAAATGTTTTATTACCCGCGAGGGGGATACATGCTATTTGAAAATAAATGAACACAAGTCATGAGTAATTGTTGGACCCGAATGTTGCCTAAGTTGTTTACATTGTATTGAGTACCTTGTTGCTAAAGACCCTAAATTCATGAGCCGTTAACTATCTTCTAACTTGATGTTGTGAGTCGGGAATAGCCGCTTATTCTAATGATAGTACTATTGGGTTGACCACCCTATCTGAGACCAGGGCATTACGCTGAGTAACCTATGGGGAAGGATAATTTACGGGAATAAGAATGTGGTATTCTAGCAACTGATACCCTAGAGGGGCAATGGTTTTATTCTAGTCATGTTGGCATTTGGCGTAGGTGACTATTTGGTTAAGGGGTCGGTTTCATGAGCTTAAATACAATGTTTTTGCCTTGAAAATAGATTGTGTGTACGACAATTCTATAAATGATTATGATTGATTTTCTTCTTGTGTTCAAATGTGATTTGATAAACCTATAGACTCGCTCAACATTATTGTTGACTCGTTTTAGCATATGTTTCAGGTAATACGAAGTGATGGAAGGCAGAGCTTTGCTGTGGAGGTTGTGGTTTGGCTTTTGGAAGAATGTTGGTCTAAAAACTATTTCTATCCTTTTACTGTTGAACAATTTGTTAAATGTTTGTGTATTGTACTAAACTTGTTGGTTGTTGGTCGAGATCCATGGGAACTAAACGCGTTACTCTGGTGTCGTTTTAGTACATTATGGGATGAAATTATGTTTTAGACCTATTATGAAAATCTTGTTTATATTTTATGTGTAAACGTCTCTCTATTGAGTCGTTCAATATACCTTGTGTGATGATGCTTGTGTCTAGCACCCAATTGTGTATTTCCGATGCGCAATATAAATTGAGGGTGTTAGAAACGATCACGTAAATTAATTAAACATGGAAAAAGCCCGGGAGACCCTTGTGGGCCTATGGTGTCCGCGGCAACCAAAAGACAAGGGGCCAAGCCCAACTTTGATTTTAACTAAAAAGGTAAAAAGAAAAACACAGAGTTTTCATAACAGAATTTTTACAAAAAAATTAGAAACCCTAGACCCTCTCTCTCCCTTTGCCGCCGGCTACACAAGAACACCAAGGGTGTTTGGTTGATTTTGATCTTTGATTTTGGGTTGATCGTGTTCGTGTTCTTAGTTTTTTTTCCAATCACGCGTTTGGTATCACCATAACCTTCATCTTTTTTTTCTTTTAACTATGTTCATGTGATTAATAATAATAACATAATTAAAAACATGCTATAAGAATTCAAGAATCATGAAAAGTGTTTGGTTTTGGTGGGTTTTGGTTCGGCCGACACACAACCGACAGCCACCAAGCTCTCGGCTTGGTTTATGCACCACCAGCCAAGACCTCATGGTCTCGGTGTGGTCTTGGTTGCTCGGCCGCAGGGACAAAGGAACCCGGAATCAAGTCGGGTGACATTTGGTTTGGTTTTGAGTGCCAACCGAGACACTACAAGGTCTCGGTGTGGGTCTCGGCGCAGCAGCAAGCACCACCGGCTTAAGTCGGTGGCTGTTCTGTTCGGTCAGTGGAAGACGCAGCCAAGCAGGGGGAACCACCGGCTAACAGTCGGTGGGAAATTTACTCGGATAGTGGCAACCGGCTAGGCCGGGTAGCCACTGTCGGGGCTGTTTAGGTTCGGTTCATGTTGCGGCTTATATTAAAACACGGGAACGGGCACGGGATTCTTTTTACAAGTTATATTTTTATAAGAAGAATTAAATTAATTTACATGCTAATAATAATAAATTTAATTTAATCATGACTTAGGTGTTATTATTTATTAAATAATACATGTTTTAAACTAAGTATTTTACCATTTAATTTAGACTATAGTTATTAATTAATTATTAAAACATGGACTTATAATTAATTAATGAGGGAAATGCAGAAATGCTCCATATGGTTTGCTCAAAATGCAGGCGGCCTCCCCATTTTACGGAAAGTGCAGGCGGCCTCTCCAACGTTAAGGAAAAGTCGGTAGGCAGCCTTCCCAGCATTAAACAGTGTTAACTTTGACTCGTTATATAGGGGCAAGACTGTCTTTTCCATATTAAAAAAATAATAAACACTTTTCCACTAGTTTCCTAGAATTGATTCACATAGTATTTTTCTAGAAATCCCCCAAATTGCAAACCCTATTTTTTCAATAAACACCAAGAATCGATTCACCAAGTCGAGACGTAAATAAGCTTCCCTTCATTCCATCTAAGAAAAATGTATAAAGTATATATGGGGCTTGGTTCTTGACATCGAAAAGATCAGTTCTTGACATCGAAAAGATCAAGAAACCCAAAAAGCACAAACCTGATGGAATCAAGAAACCAACTCATACGTCCAGGAAAAGGAATCTACTTTTGGAAAAAAGAAATTATTTGCTAATGAGTATTGTAAATTCTGAAGGTAAACCAGCATGCCCTATATGCAGAATGAATTGTTGCTCGAAAAAAATCCCTTTATCAGCACATGGTACTTCACGCCGATAAAGACTGGAAGACCTTCATTAAAAGTGGTCAAAATCAGATACATGATGAAAAGGCGACCCTTGATTTGAGTAAGTTTTTATATGGCTGGGATGTCAAGAAAGGCAAGAGAGGACGTTTGGCATCAAGCGTTGACCAGGATATGCAGGAAGCAGCAGAGACTCTATTGTTCATCGCGTCTGGTCACCAATTGAAGGCCAAACCTAGTATAATGGTGCAGAGCGATGTACAAGCAGTTAATGGTCTCATGTGCCTTGATGATCCTTTTATTCTACCTATGGTTGAATCAGGTACACACGTTCAAGAACTCATGGCTACAATCAGTGGTGAAAGAAAGGTTGTGTGTGCCTTTGATCTTAACGAGCTTCCTGCATTTTAAGATGTTTAATATCTTATTATGGTCTAATCGTATAGAACGTCTTGTGGGCTTGGTTCTATACCCGATTAAATTGGTAAGGGTTAAGCCAAAATGGGTTTATTAGTATTTTAATATGGAAAAGACGGTCTTGCCCTTTGTCAAAATAAGATAACTAGTCAACGTTAACGCTGGGGGGGCTGCCTGCCGATTTTTCCTTAACGTTGGGGAGGTCGCCTGCATTTTTCGTAAAATGGGGAGGCCGCCTGCATTTTGAGCAAACCACAGGGAGCATTTCTGCATTTCCCTCTTAATTAATAAAACATGACTTAGGTTATAATTATTAAATATAATAATTCATGATTAACCTAAGTATTTTATTTAGACTAATTTAATTAAATCATGCTTTATTTAATTAAATCATATAACTTGTAGTTTATTAAATTACCATGATATTTATTTAATAAACTATACTATTAATTACATGACTTATGACTTTTAACCGGTAAACACTATCTTATATTATTAGCTTACTAATCCAACTTATTTCTAAATATGGAAACTTTCTATTTCAGGAAATTTACTATTTTGGAAACTTTCTATTTTTAGAAACTGATCTATTTTTGGAAACTTTCTATTTCTGGAAACTTTCTATTTTTGGAAACTTTCTATTTTAGGAAACCTGCTATTTTTAGAAAGTTACTTATTATTACACAACAAGTATAATAATACAAGAATACAAGATAATACTTAATCAGAATACATGAAATATATGATTAATGCAGTATATCATTTAAAAGAGTAAACAAGACAAGAACATATAAAAAAGCTAAGAACATGTTTTAACCAGTAACGTACTCAGTAACCAGAAAACTTATACATGTCCCTTATTTATGTAGCATTAGTGAGGTCGGAGTAGGACTATTTATCCTTTCATCTTTCCTCGTTCACTAGACATAAGGTACAGATTTTCCATCATTCGGTATGGACATTCTTTCCTTATTAGGATTCCCCGTTTGCAGCCAACTATTTTCCCAAGTATATGTTTTATATGTTTTGATTACTTATGTTTGGTTTTAAATGCCTAAGCCATATACATGCATGACCAGTGTCACCTAGTTATGGAGGTGCCATAACTATAACAATGGAGGCACCAGTGTTATGACTTCCCCACGGCGGAGTGATTGATCGTGGCGTCCCTTACAGTTTTGGCCTTATATTTATATTATCATGTGGGGCGTATGGGTGCATCCTAGTTACATGTTTTACAGGATTTTCATGGTGAATGTGATGTGTGCCTTGCATCCTTCACAAGGAGTTGATCCCTCCTACCCCAGACTAATTAATTAGAGGCAACCCCTCAAATTACATGATGAGGTCTCCCCTCCAAGTATTCATGCACGGTGGAACCTCATGACCTATATGGGCTATTGGCTAATTAATACAGTTTTCATATAAAAACATAAGTCTTTTCAAACTATAAAAACCAGTTTTGTGAACATGTTCCAAGTTATCTAGGACTTATACATTTCGACTGCTATTTGTCTTTTATGCTTATGTCATTTCATGCTATACTTGTATATCCGTTCAGTGGGTGTTATGCTCAGCCGTTTTCCTTTCATGTTCCCAAACGGCAGGTACTCAAGGACGCTCATAGACTTTGAGAGTATGTGCATATGGATGGAAGCAATCTAGCCTTCATTACTTTATGCATTTCCATACATTACATTACTTTATTTCTTTAGACATTGTTTAGTCCTTTTCCATTTCAGCATTTATATTCATGTGTGTGAGCTTATACTTGGACTACCGATGTTTGTTTCCGGTATTTCCATTCATGGTCATTTAATGTTTTTTGACATTTACCTTGCATGCTTTGATGACACGCCATAATTACTTGTGATATTCTATTTACCAAAATGGGGTGTTACATCTCCTCCCCATATAAATATATAGAACGTCCCATATGCTTCTCTAAACACTCCTCCATTGTCAAAATCAATAAGTTATTCTCTCCATAACTCCATTAAAGAAAAACCTTGAAACCTTGAAGGTTTTAGTATTCTTGATTTTGCTCCATTCATTCTTCATCTACCCTTCGTTTTGATTGTATATAGTTATTTCATATCATTATATATTTATTATGTAAGTGTTCTTATGATCCTTGTGTCACTGTATTATGTTTTTATATTTTATATGAATTATTTAGGGTTTTATCAACCCTAAAAATGTGTTTTAGTGATTATATGATCTAAGACCCTTTTCATATGTTAGATCTTGTTAGATCAGCCCTAATACGGTTTTAAATAAGTTCTTACACAAGTTTTATCATGATCTAAGTGTTGTAAAAAGATCTAGAGCCCTAAAACCTTTAAAACTAAAGAAGGGTCCAAACCAGTTCGGTTTTTTAGTCATCTTGTAAGGGCTGTAAAAGGAGTTCTATGATACTTTTTTATGTGTTTCTTATCCCTATGATTAAGCCCTTTGAATCTAGTTTTCAAAACAGATCTCTAATCAATTTGTAAGGGTCGGAAAATAGGTCTAATATTTTGTCCTTTAAAAACAGTCCTATAAAACCAGGTTTAAGAAAAAAGGTCATCTTGTAAGGATCATAAAATAAGTTTGGGATATCTTTTTAAGTGAATCCAAAGCCCATGGTTGTATCTATGAGTCTACTATCCAATCTGTTCTTTAATCCGTGTTTAGGGTTTGGGAAAATTGGTTAACAGTCGGATCTTTAAAAACAGTCCTTAAATAACGGGTTTTGGGAAAGTGGTAAATTAGGGTTCTAAATCACCAAAACATAAAAACTTGTTATTGTATTGATTTGACCACTATGTATGATATAATTATATGTATATGTAGCCTTGGTGACCCCGGATTACGGCTCGATACTTTGTTTGCGGGTCTTTGATTTATCTTGCTACAAGGTATGTATATTCGACTCTTTAGTAAGAACACTTTTGGTTCCTTTTCAAACTACTTTTGTATCGTAATCCTAAGTCTTTGCTATGTTCCTAAATAAATTAATCACTAATTTATTATGACCTCTATGATTCCATTATTCGTTATGATTCAGAAGCATCGATTGATTTCATATGCATTTATATGCCTTCTAAAAAACTATTGTTTTGGTATGCCTTTGTTATGAACCCTTATGCCCGAGTTATACTTTGTTCCCTAGTCATGAAGCTACCATGACCATGGTCATCGATGCACCGGTGGCATGACACTATCTAGGCGGTGTGATTAGTCCCGGCGTTCCTTTTCTGTTGGCCATTTTGATATGTGATTTGTTTCTACAGGGGTATATGGATGCATCCTAGGTAATCTGTTTTGATACCTGATATTTAGTGAATGGGTTGTGTGTGCAATACACTCATATCACTTCTGTATATGGGAGTAGCTACCCATATATATGATATTTGATCTGTTATATGAGCTCATGGGCACTTCGATTTTCTTTCTTTCATCTTCTCTTATGATCCTTGTATTTATTCCTTTGTTTATATATTGTTAACATTCACAGATTCCGTTATCAGTCTTTACTTTTCAATCTTATTTGTTATATATCCGTTCACTGGGCGTTTTGCTTAGCTGTGTTCATTTTCCATGCGGCAGGTTTTAAGCGGGAGACTGGGCTATGAGAGTGTGGGTTTACTTAGAGTTACCCAAGAGTTTAATAAAACCCATTATGACATTTTTATGATTTTCAGTACTTTCCATTTTGAACCCTGTTGTTTTTGAGTTTTTTATTATTAAAGTATTACTTAAAATATTATGATGATTTAATAAAAGTTTCAATTAACCTTTTTAAAATATAATGTTTCTGATGTGACTTCATAATAGTAGCACTTTGTCTCTTCTCGGAGCGAGTGTTACAATGTTAGCTGACTCACTTTTGCCTAATACCTTTTGGGCAGAAGCAATTAATACATACTTAATAGAATGTTAGTGACTAAGCATCATAATAAGACTCTTTATGAGCTTTTGACTGGTATACAATTAATCATAAGCTATATAAGACCTTTTGAGTGTCATGTGACAATTTTAAGCACTATTGATCATTTGGGCAAGTTTGATGGTAAATCTAATTTAGGATTTTTAGTTGGAAATTCGGTGCATAACAAAGCTTACAGGGTCTATAATTTATAAACTAGCATGGTATAAGAAAATACACATGTTAACTTTTTAGAGAATAACCCCCAATGTTCCAGGAATAAGCTATGATTGAATGTTAAGACTTTTTCGAAAATCACATGTCTATCTATAGAAAAATAATTTAGTTCTCGGCGCGATGGTATAATTACTTATGGTTTAAGAGTTATTTTATTTTAAATAAATAGAATAATAGTAATTATTAGATGATACACTACAAGAAAAACTACATTTCCTGACACACAAAAAGTGTCTAGAAAAGTAGAAAAAGTGTCGGGAACAACAAATTAGCATCTCCTTCACAGATAATAAGTGTCAGCAAAAATTCAGACGGTAAAGGTGTATGGTGACAGACCTATCCTGACACTTAATGTGTCAACAAAGGCTGAAATTTTTGTCTACACAAAGTTTGTGTCAGTAATACACAAAACATACTTTTTACAAACACAATATGGCATGTATCCTTTTACAGATCATACCACTAGCCATACATAAATCAATAATTCTAAACTTACCATTAAGGACCAAACATCACAAAAAGAAAACTTCCCGCCAAATGTCATACTATATATTCATACATAAATCATTATCCATTCTACAATTCCAAATACCAAACGACTTAAACTAACTTGCACTAGTAACATGAGATTGGTCTTCCCAATATCGTTGCTAACTCTTTCATAATTTTCGAACAAATCATAAAAACATTGCAGCAATATTTAATACAAAATCTATTTATAAACGCGCTCAACAAGATTATTCCCAGGATAATAGGAACGAAACCTGCAATTCTCTTGCACCACTTCAAGAGATCCCTGAAAATACAGAAAGATAAATAAATAAATAAATAAATAAATAAATAAATAAATAGAAGGGCAAAAGAAGGTTATAATCAAATGAGATAGTAATCAAAGAATATGGCTCAATACCTCGATGAAAATCTCCCACCAGATCCAAGTTGAAAGCCTTCAAACCTAGTTAATCTTGTCCAAGGTTTCTACAAGACAAATATACAAGTTATTATTGTTTCTGCAAGACAAATATACAAGTTATTATTGTTCTTAAATGAATCAACTCTTCTAAAAACCTATAACTTTTCTAGAAAGAGATTCCATATTCGGGTAGCAAGCTTTCACAATAGTTTCCAAGTCACTACTACTTGGATAAGGCACCATCACTTTCCTCCAGCGTTTACCAAAGGATGCATCTAAACTTGAGCTAGATACTATAGCAAAAAAAACCGAAAGCCTTCATTAACCGTAATTTCCTGAAAGCAATAGAAACTATGTGAATGTGTACCCTTGAACAAGTCATTTGCAAACATCGAGAATAGACACAATACATTTGGCAAATCACAGAATGCAGAATTTAAAAATCAATCTAGCATAAACAAGGGATAAATTGTTGTATTATACCTAACTCGATAGGGTGATCTACGACGGTGACGGTGATAGATGGCGGAGATCGGTGACAGCGATTGACGATGATTGACGGCGTTTGATGGCGAATGACGGCAATTGACGACGATTGACGGATTTGATGGCGATTGACGGCAATTGACGATGATTGACGGTGTTTGATGGCGATTGACGGTAATTGACGATGATTGACGGCGTTTGATGGCGACTGACGGCGGAGATGGTGACTGAATATGGCCGGAGTTAGGGCTTCGATAACGGAGTGTGTGTGATTTAGGTTCGGATCGCATATATCCTTTTTTCACTTTTTGTTTTCAAGTTGTACTCTTTTTTTATTTTACCTTTTTATTATTGTACGTGGTGAAAACTGAAAAGTGTGCAATTTTTAAAAATGGTAGTAAAATCAATTTTGTAATGTACTGTTGAATAATATTAATTTTTGTAAAGATTTTTTGTTTTTTTTACTCATTTAAAGTTGAGTCTGTCGTATAAATGTTTCTGCGAGGGAGAGGATTCGTTACTTTTTGTTTGTAGGGACGATTTTCGTTAACTCGAGAAACCACAGGGACGATTTATACGATTGACTCTTTAAAGTAAGGCCTCGTTTGGTTCACTTAATTGGGTGTAACTTGATGTAATGTAATTTAAATTTTAATTTCATAAAATATTTGGTTGCATAATGAGTGTAATTGTAATTTTTTAAATTACAATCGACCGACCTTATTGATGTAATGTCAATTGCATAGGCATAATGAAGGAATGTTTAAAATTACAAAGAAATTTATCGTTTAAATAAATAATCCACTTAACACCATACACTTGTCATATATTTTTAATTTAAAATACAATTAATTCATATTAAAATTTCTAATTACATGACATTTTCTTGTAAAGAACATGAATAACAGAAATAGAGAATATATCTTATCACCCAACCATCCACCCCTTGGTGATTTATTATAACAAGATTCAAGTACGAACTGAACAAAGAAAAGATTAGTCCCCCAAATGGATGCTAATCGTACAAATACAAGATAAATGGTGAGATTGTCCCAACTAGGTTGATCCAATCTCCCTCACTACAGATTCACTCACACTCAATCTAATCTATAACACTAAAAAGAAGAGATGAAGATCCTCCCATGGTGTAAGCCTTCATGGCGGATAGAACGAGAGAGCACACACACTTTTGAGTGTGTGTATTGTGAATGAATGAGCCAAAACCCTAGCAACAACTAGGGTCATATAACACAAGTAAACATGGGCCAACCGTTGGGAGCCCATCACAAGTCCACAAAGAGAAACCAAGTTAGCCACAATAGGTCCCTGCACAAACAACATAAACAAAAGCGGCACAAGATAAAAAACCAAATAAGTTTGACCAGTCAACATCCTCCCTCAAACTTATCAGGATGCAAAGATATCTTTTGAACATATCAACCAATCCCAACTGTTTACACAGTTTAGAATGATGATGAGAACCATGACCTTTGGTAAACAAATCTGATGTTTGATCAGCAGAAGCCACTTTAATAGTTTTAATAATCCCACATTGCACCTTTTCTCTTATAAGGTGAACATCAACTTCAAAATGCTTAGTCGTTTCATGAAAGACAGGATTGGCAGCAATCTGAATGACAGAGAAGCTGTCACTATACATGTTCATAGGAAACACCCTTGGAATGTTAAGATCATTGAACAAGTTGGAAATCCAAATAATCTCACAAGTAGCACTAGCCATGCATCTATACTCTACTTCAGCAGAGGATCTAGAAACAGTTGGCTGTTTTTTACTTTTCCAAGAAAAAAGAGTATTACCCAAAAACACACAATAGCCAGAGACAGACTTTCTGGTCTTCAGACACTTAGCCCAATCAGAGTCAGTAAAGCAAGACAGATTAAGCCTATTGTCCTTATAAATTTGAATTCCAGTACCAGGGGCACCTTTCAGATATCTACTGACCCTTAAAGTAATCTTAAGATGAGATTATAAAGGGGCATGCATATGCTGACTCAAACATTGAACAGTATAGGAAATATCTGGCCTAGTGTGGGTCGAGTAAATGAGCTTGCCAATAAGTTTTTGATAGTTAAACACATTAATAAGAAACTTATCAGAGTCACTTTCATCCACATCTAGAACACAATTTTCAGGTAGGGGAGTGGTGACAGGTTTAGCAGCTAACAGGTCAAACTCATGAATTAAATCAAGACAATACTTCCTTTGAGTCATACATACACCAGAACTATTGTGTAGGACCTGAATGCCAAGGAAGTACTTCATAGGACCAAGATCTTTGATCATAAACTTGTTTTTGAGAAAGCTCTTAAACTTCTCAATTTCAGACATATCATTGCCAGTGACCACCAGATCATCAACATACATAAGAATGACAAGAAAAATGTTGCCAGTATGTTTAATATAAATAGAGTAGTCAAATTTGCTTGAACAAAGCCATGCTCAGCCAGAGTAGTGGTAAGTTTAGCATTCTACTGCCTTGGGGCTTGCTTGAGTCCATAAAGGGACTTGTTCAATTTGCAGACCTTGGATGGAATTGGGTTATCAAATCCAGGAGGTAAAGTCATATAGACATCCTCCTCCAAGTCACCATAAAGAAAAGCATTGTTGACATCTATTTGACATAGTGGCCAGTTATTAGAAATAGCAAGACACATAATGCATCTAACAGTAACCATCTTAACCACAGGACTAAAGGTTTCATCAAAGTTAATTGCTTCTTTTTGACCAAATCCCTTAGCCACAACTCTAGCCTTATACTTGTCAATAAGCCCAGAAGCCCCATACTTAATTTTGTACAACCATTTGCAACCAAGGGCTTTTCTACCCAAAGGCAGGTTAGTAATGGTCCAAATGTTGTTCCTAATGAGAGCCTCAATTTCATTGTTCATGGCCTCAATCCAGTTAGGGTCATTCTTAGCATCATTAAAAGAACTAGGTTCAACAGATTTGTTAAAGGTGGTAGCAAAACACAAATTCACAGAATTAAGTCTGGAGTAGTTGACATGTTTTTCAATGCCATATCTAAGTTTGCTATCAACAACATAATCATTTAATTTAGCAGGTAACTTAGTACTTCTACCAGACTTTCTTATAGGGACAGACACCTCATCAGTCATAGGATCATCAAAATTAGGAACTGGTTCAGACGAAATAGGCAAAACATTTAAAATATTGCCCTCAGATGGATTGTTATCATCTATTTGGGTTGCAGAATCCACTTCAAGTGATTGCTGAGTATTGGACTCATCACTTGGAGGGTTTCTACCATCCTCAGTAGATGTTGCTCTCTCCTCATCATTTGGTCTTGAAGGAGTAGGATTATCAAAGAAAGAAAGGTGTTCAGCTTCACTTGTATCAAGATCAGCCAAAACATCATTCTTATTGTTTTTCATTTTTAAAGGAAACACAGTTTCATAAAATCTCACATCCCTAGAAAATAGGACACCCCTAGTGTCCAAACTTAAGAGCTTGTAGGCCTTTTTTCCAGAAGAGTATCCAGTTAAGACACATTTTTCAGACCTGGGGGTGAGCTTATCACTGTTGTTTAAATTAGTAGAAAAACAAAGACACCCAAAACACCTAATGTGAGAGAGAGAAGGTTTTTTGTTATAAACCAGTTCATATAGTGATTTTCCTTTGAGGACAGATGAGGGAAGCCTGTTGATTAAGTAAACAGCAGTTAGGATGCAATCAGACCAAAACACAAGAAGAATCCCCCCTGAAACATAAGGCTCCTTGCAACATTGAGCAAGTGCCTATGTTTCCTTTCAGCAATGCCATTTTGCTGAGGGGTGTAGGTGCAAGAAGTTAGATGGACAATTCCAAGGTCAGTGAACAAAGAAATCATTTTCTTGTTGGTAAATTCAGTCCCAACTAGGTTGATCCAATCTCCCTCACTACAGATTCACTCACACTCAATCTAATCTATAACACTAAAAAGAAGAGATGAAGATCCTCCCATGGTGTAAGCCTTCACGGCGGATAGAACGAGAGAGCGCAAACACTTTTGAGTGTGTGTATTGTGAATGAATGAGCCAAAAACCCTAGCAACAGCTAGGGTCATATAACACAAGTAAACATGGGCCAACCATTGGGAGCCCATCACAAGTCCACAAAGAGAAACCAATTTAGCCACAATAGGTCCCTGCACAAACACAATAAACAAAAGTGACACAAGATAAACAACCAAATAAGTTTGACCAGTCAACATTTCTCAACCAAACACATAACATATTTTAACAATTTAAATTATAATTCATTCACATTATAATTCCTTTTATAAATTACAATTACATCACAACATTCAACGAACCAAACGGGGTCTAAGTGATTTCACAACCCAAAATCCTAACCAGGTTAGATAAAGCCGAGAGCAATTTAGCTTAAAACTTCATATCGAGGATCAAACCCAATGTGTTTGGTACAGTTTGGTTCTTCGATCTGTTTGCCCAAGGCATGTGCGTAAGACTGAACCTGATCGAACCAAATGAAACCGATAGTCAAACATGAAGTAAAATGTCGATCAAAGACTAGACAAAAATCAAAACTGAACCTTAAAAATCAGATCGAGTTGAGAACAATTTAGTCCAAAACGATGACTCGAGGACTAAACCAAATATGTTCGGTTTGTTTCAATTGTTCCATCGATAGTGCATAAGACCAGACCGAATCAAACCAAATCAAATATTAAGTAAAATTTGGACAGAAGGCCGGACTGAAATAGGTTAGGTTAAGTTCGAGCTCGAGGTGATTTATTCGTTTCACTCGGTCTGTGGTCCGAAATGTTCAACGTTATCCAATACTCTCTACGGGCAGCGAATCCGTAAAAAAGACTTTTGCTCACACTTTTTATTTTAAAAACTATGGGTGAAAGTTAGACATTTGCCCACACTTTTAACAAGTGTAGATGAAAGTTAGACTTTTTCCCACACTTTTTAAAAAGTGTAGGTGAAATTTAGACTTTTGCCCACACTTTTTAGAAAATGTAAGTGAAAGTTAGACTTTTCCCCACACTTTTTATAAAATGTAAGTGAAAGTTAGACTTTTGCCTATACTTTTTAAAAAGTATAGGTGAAAGTTAGACTTTTGCCCACACTTTTTTTAAAATGTAAGTGAAAGTTAGACTTTTGCCCACACTTTTTAAAAAGTATAGGTGAAAATTAGACTTTTGCCCACACTTTTTAAATAGTGTAGGTGAAAAATAGACTTTTGCCCACACTTTTTAAATAGTGTAGGTGAAAGTTAGACTTTTGCCTATACTTATTAAATAGTGTAGGTGAAAGTTAGACTTCTGCCCACACTTTTTAAAATAGTGTAGGTGAAAGTTAGACTTTTACCCATATTTTATAAAAGTGTGAGAAAAAGTTAGACTTTCTCCCACACTTATTGAAAAATGTGGGTGAAAATTATACTTTTGCTCATACTTTTTAAAAGTGTAAGCAAATCTAAGTTATTTCCTACATTTTTTTTCAAAAGTATAAGTAAATATATACTTTTATTTACACTTATTTTTATGTGTCATTAAAACGTGTGTCACTATATGTCTTTTTTCTTGTAGTGATATATGAACAAATGATTGAGATTAAAGATTTGCAATTTTTTTATGAGCCCAGGGTGTGGTTTCGTGTTGTCTAGTGGTGTTATAGAAAAAGTGGTTATCACGTCAGCATCCCTTTCATAACACAAGAATCTCCATAACAGCACAAAAGTAAGGGTATAGTTAACACAAAAATTGTGGTGTTATACTGGTCCACTTTTAATAAAATAAAAATAAATAAAATAAAAATCTATAACGCGACCAAGGATGCAGTCTCGCGCCGTAAGCTCGCTTTATAGCTATCATTTTAGGCTGGTGGATACGGCGCCAAGGGCTAAAACGCAGTTGGGGGTGTGGTATATGGCGCCATAGCTCTCGCGTTATGACCATGGCTCAAGCCATGGTCTTCCATACCCTAGGCTCTAAGAACGTACTTTATAAAAGAATCTCTATCAAGCGAAAGGTGTTGCGTTCAAGAAGTCTTAACAAAGACGAAAGTGAGGTCATGTAATTAGGTGTGGGAATCGAGTCAGGTCAATAAGGTTTGGGTCAATTTAGGTAAGGTCAAGACTTAAAAAAATCATACCTGAACAAATAAAAATAAAAGACAATTTTACTATGTTTCTTACGAGATAATCATACTGAATACTTCAAATCTGTCGTATATCAAATTAAACACCATCATCATCGATAAGATTCTTGTTACTCAAGCAATGTAATTAATATCAACATGGACGTAATTACGACATAAAATGATCGAATACACTTATAATAAACTAAATAACATTATAAACATATTTTTTTAAAAATCAAATGCATTTAATAAAAATATAACAAAAATCAATGTTTTTAACAAATTTAACACTATATAATAAAAATTCATGAATGCCGACCCTCGAAACTCACCCTGGGCTTGTCCATAAATATGAACACCTCTACATCGCTTTTGCATGAGTAACTATATCAACTTTATAATTATATTATCTTGTATTGTTTGCGTATAAAATAAGTACAAATTATGTGGCATAAAGAAAGTATTAAAAATACAATTTTGAGACGATAAACTATTGAAGATATTTACGAGTCTGATAAATATCCATCCATTCATCCAATTAAAAAACTAGCAATCATTGTTGAAATGAATGGAAAGCGTACGTAATAGTGTAATCCTTATCACGATATTATATTGGAACACTCTCGAATACCATATTTTTTTACCAACTTATAAATAAGCCAACCCATAACTTATAGCTTAATCATTTCACCAAAATATATTATCAAGCTAGCTATAAATATAATACAGCAGATTTCATTTCAGCTGTTGATCAGAGGTTGTATCGAGAGCTGTCGACTGAATGTTCGTTATCTTAAGTTTCCCATATTAGCTAGCAAACTGAATTACTATTTTTTTTAGTGTTGTTGGTTTGTTAATTTTAGTTTATGAATTGAGTTATTATATGCATGTGTGAATTATTATATGATCGATATTTGCTTATTTTTACGCTTTAATAGGTGTTTGGTTTGGCTTATTTGACGTAAGCTCATTTCGGCTTATGTTATATAACATAAGCTCTAATTTTGTGGCTTATTTGGAGACTTATGGGTTATAATAAACTTATTTAAGCCCCTAAGTCTCAAAATAAGCCACAAAATTGGAGCTTATATTATATAAGCCGAAAATAAGCCATATTATGGTTTATATTTCATAAAACTATATTTTTAAGCTTTTTTGGAGACTTATAAACTTATATAAGCTGAAATGGGCTTACGTTATATAAGCTAAAACAAACAGCCCTTTACTATGTGTTGTTGGATGTTTTTGTTTGCACTAATTAATTTTAGTATTTGTTTCGAAGTACTCCGTAATATATTAGGATGATGCGGTTGGTTATAGTCTTAACTGGTTAGTTATAAGGCCATGTCATAGCCAAAAGTGTTGCCACCACAGTTTTTTTCCTATAACTTGCAATACCGAGTGCTCTTAGGCAGCTTGTCGTGCTAGGCCCATACTTTTTTCTAGTAGCGTTAGATGTCCCGTTTCAAGAGGAATTTGTTTTTTCATGAACACCGTTTTTGTTGTGTTGGGCCCGTTTCACATAACCAGCCGAGAAATCATGCTCCGTGCATATGGTGTCCGTCTTCCACATGTGAAGATCAATATTTTGTTTTACCATCTGATATTCTAAATCGTATAAAATGTGTGGCTAGGGCCTTAACAGTTATGCTCACTCTTTTACCTCCCTCTATCCGCTAACTCAACCTTCCTATGCCCCCTAGTCCGCCGTCGTCTGTGGCAAGTGTATAATTTGCAGTCTTGGGACATAATCTCATAAATAGCAGACCTTTCAAGTGTGGGTGGCCTAAATCTTAAGTTAGTATAGTAGGTTTCAAGGCTTGTCCTTGACTGGCAGGAAGCGCATCACTGGTGCTTTCCCCTCTTTTTGTTTTCTTCTCCGTTTTTAGGACGTACTTGATTTTGTGATCTATTTCTGTTACCTTAGGTCATGCCAGTTTTTGAGGTTATCTTGATTAAAGATGTGGACTTCAAGAATCAGGAAACCATGCCATCGATATCTTCGTTTCGTGGAAGAGTGGAATTTCTCATTGCTGAACTTTAGATTGTTAAACCTAACTTTGGTTGCAGCTGTTGGATAATATGTTGCTGATTTCAACTGATGTACTGAAGTGTGAGAGAAATCCACATTAACGAGTGGATGTGCTTTCTGTAAAACTAGGATTTTTTGCTTAACGTGTCCCTGAATGCAGGTGCTTTCAGACATACTAGTTGTTATTTTGTTCTTAGTGTCTGAATGGAGCATCCGGTTAATCATTCAAGTGTGCGCTTTGAAGAGAGCAATGCAGAATCTACAACACGAACAATCAACTTTACGGAAGAACCAAAGTCATGTGATCAGCATGTGCATGAGGATACTGAACACATTGATGCGGAGATTTTGAGCTCAGAAGTTCTTGAGGATGGCTCCCTCCAGTATGGGTACTGCCTTCAAGATTTGTCTCCTGTTCTTTTTAGTTAATTTGTGTGGTAGGTTAATAATCTGTATTTACTCGTTTCTTGGTAGATGTCCTCACTATCGTCGACGGTGCCGAATTAGGGCTCCTTGTTGCAATGAGATGTTTGATTGTCGCCATTGCCATAATGAGGCGAAGGTGTGTTCAAGCTAAATTTTCTATTGCCTGTTTGGATAATTGCAACGAATGCTAGTGTTTGAGGGTACTTATAAATTATTTCATTGTTTTACAGAATGACATCAATGTTGATCAAAAGGAGAGACATACCATCCCTCGCCATGAGGTTCAACAGGTAACTAAGTTTTGAAGTTCTTTTATACAGTACTTCTTTTTGCCAAACACGTGAAATATGCATATAATTTTACCATTATCTCAGGTCATATGCATCCTTTGTGGCACTGAGCAAGAGGTGAGTGTTTTTATTTGCCTTGTTTCTTCAATACGTGTTTTTATTGTTTTGTTAGTCTTCCTGCACGAGAAATCATGACTTAGTCGTTTGACTCTGCGCCTTTCACAATTGTGTTCCTGCTACTTTTATTAGGTTCAGCAAATGTGCGCCAACTGTGGTGTGTGCATGGCCAAATACTTTTGCGGGACATGCAAGCTTTTTGATGATGATGTAAGCCTTTAATCCTTCTATTGTTTAGATGAGGTTCCTGTAAACGGTGTTTTGATGTAGTCGAATGTTTTCCATGAGACTGTTGTCCTGTTTTGTGCTTTGTGTGTAGCCGTAGGTTATCTAATTGCTTACTCTTTGTTTTGCAGACGTCCAAGAGACAGTTTCACTGTGATGGTTGTGGTATCTGCAGGTAGGATATTCATATTAGACAAAATACCGCAGTAGAAATGACTGTATTTTGCCAAACAGTTAAAAATGACTATGTTTCAATCGTAATTTTTTGTTGAATGGTAGAACATAGCATTAGTTTGATGTTCTTAATTGCTGTATAAACCTTCTAACTTGTACATCTGTTTCTTTTTGGTATCAGAATTGGTGGGCAGGAGAACTTCTTTCACTGCGACAAATGTCGTAAGTTCTTATCTCTTATGATATGGTTACTAGATAGATCTTGAATTGGACACTAACTAGCGGATCTTGATCTGGCTCGTCAATGAATAAAAATGATCCAACCCAGCTAATCCAAACGCATGAAGACCGTGAGCCAGATTGACCCATCTGTTTTCCAAATCGCTTTAGTCTGATCAATATTACTGTATTATTTTAAAATATAATATAACGATACTAATGTTTAAGTTTTGGCAAATAACATTTTTGAGAATTTTAGTCGTTATAATAAGTCATACATAGTATTCCTAAATAACAATAACAGTACACAACTAAACTTACAAAACGAGTCACTATTTATAATGTTTTTACTCCTATTCATCTACTATAATTATTGTTATAAATATGCAATGTATCACGATAGCTAGTGCATCATTAGAAGTTTTGATTTCATTTTATAAAATTCGTCATCATTAAATTACTTACTGTCCTTGTCATGTCACGATGTTTTTCAAAAAGTTATGATGTTTTAATCGATAATTGGAACTTGTAGAAGATCCGCGAAAAGAAAACGAGAGAGTTTGGCCTGAGTAATGATCCGTTTATATGACTAAATGGTCTATTGACGGACTTTAGATTAGCGGGTCAAAATTTTATAACCTGTTGGATCAGATCTAGATCAAGACCAGACTCATTGAAGGGCCTGGTATATAGTAAAGTTGGTCTAGAGCGTTGAAAATTTTTGCCGACTAGTTAATATCTTATTAATTTTCAGGATGCTGCTACTCAAATTTTATGAGAGAGAGACACTTGTGTGTTGAAGGAGCGATGCACCATGACTGCCCTATATGCTTCGAGGTGTGTAGTTTGGCGTCAATTTATTCCGCATAATGTTCAGAAAAAAAAGAACATGCTACTAAATATTAGTGGCTTACATTATTTGGTTATTTGCAGTATCTGTTTGACTCGGTGAATGATGTTGCGGTCATGCCTTGTGGTCATACCATTCATAAGAAGTGTTTAAAGGACATGCAGCAACACTCGCAGTAAGTGAAATTAAGCAGCATTCGAACTTCTAAGAATGAAGATTATGTTTTTTAAGTGAGTAATCTTATGTGGCTATGCTTTTTTCTTACTAAAACTACTGCAGATATGCTTGCCCTCTGTGCTTTAAGTCGGTCTGTGATATGTCGAAGTTTTGGGAGAAACTTGATATTGAAATTGCAGCAACACCTATGCCCGAGTTTTATCAAGACAAATTGGTATGTCATCTTGCTTAATCCATGATTTTTGAGTTGTTTAATGTTGTTGGTATTCTGAATTTTGAATCTTCTCTTTTGTGAAGATATGGATCCTGTGCAACGACTGTGGAACCAACTCTGAAGTGCCATTCCATATTGTGGCTCATAAGTGCCCGAGTTGCAAGTCATACAACACTCGCCAAACTAGAGGCTGAGCTTGGATGTGTATTACCTTCTGCTGATTCTCCGTTTCTGATAAGGGATCGACCAGGGCTGATGTTGTCTCGTATTCTTGCCCTCTGTTCATGATGTCAATGTTTGGTTATAGTTTTAGTTATCCTTTGTTGAGGCTATGGCATCTCATGGACTCTGCTGTTTGCTCTGTATCTTTCGTAAACGATGGTTTCTTGTAATCTTAGTTGATCATTTTGTTGATTCATCTTTTAGGCACCTTGGTTATGTAGTTGTACTTTCCCTAAACTGATTAACTACTCTTATCGTATTGACGCAATGAAAAAAAATAAAAAAATTCTTCTTCTGACAATGCACGAGAACCTTACAGATCCACGTTAGAACGAGGCTCGTTGAAATATTATGTCACAGAACTACTAAATACGAGCAGCAAGTTGAAGATGCAAAATATATGACCATCTAAGAAACAAACCGTGTATTGCTTTAACAGAAGTTAGTGGATGCAGAAAAAGTGCAGTACACTACATTATCTAAAACTGTCAAGTAGTTTCATCGACACTGAAATCAAAATGATTCCGATTGTGACTTGAAAACGCAATAATGCTGCATCGACACATGAATAGTGCTAGCATGTACTCATGTCCTGGTAAGGCAGTCCCACATCTATCTAGAGGGACAGTTCGAACCGTTAGGTAAGGCGTGGATATAAATTTTCTATTAGTGTACTCTAAATTTTTTCTATTAGTGCACTCATGTACTACATAAAGGACGTATTCGACCTGTCTAGTTTCACTTGCCTCTCTGCTCATTATATTTATTCGACTGCAGGTGGGAGGTACAATACTATGTTCAAGACGAGTCTGGATCACGATGTTGATCTCTTGAGAAAACATAGAAGTGAAAGGGTTTCGTCTTTCCATTTCAAAAACTGTTGGTCCTATTCCTGTGAAAATTGGGACCTAACGGTAACTCTACAACTTTTAGCGAGAGTGGTTCAGCCAAAGTGAACCCACTTAGCCACTTTGAAGATTTGGCTTTTGTAACATGGGGTCTTGCCTTTGTCTTTGGCCATGTCCTTTTTTCTGCTTGGTAACTAATAGCAAGTAGCACCACCTTCAACCAAATGGTAGGGTCTCTTATATGCATTATTGTGTCTGTACCCTGTAACACAGCCAAAAGATCCCTAAAATGAGAAATTTTCGCAAGCTTATTATGGTTCGGTTAAATAATTAACTGACCTAAACCATAAAACTAAAATGCCTGTCATAAACTATTACACATGACAAATTCAAAGGCAAATAAATATGCAGATAAAGAAATCATCATTTTTTGTTCTTACCGCAGGATTATTATATGTTTTACACCGTAATTATGGGACGCCTTTATTAGTTATGGATTTACTTTAGGATCATTAGTTATGATTACTAGGAGAACGACACGACCCCTTTTGAAAATCCGGGGTCCCTAAGCCAGTTGTTTTTAAGGATGCCACTCAAACCATGAGTAGTTTGTAAAGTGTAATCTACACAGGCTCGGTACGCAGAAACTTTATACGCCTTTTGTTGTACACTGTACAAGGATGTGCTTAGAATGCCACTCAAATCCTACATTGGTCTGTAAAGTACGTCCCTGACCAAACTCGTACCCATCTACACAAACTCAATACACAAGACTTTCTAAGTATCGGACGCTTATACGGTTTTTGTTTCGTGTTGTATTAAGATGAGGCAGGCAGCATCATAAAGCATGGGCCAAGAAAGATAAAAGTTGTTTGAGTCTTTAGAAGAAAGATACGTTTGATGCAATGGCAATAATGCACACATGGGTGAGGGGCCGAGTCTGCGAAAAGCAAACAAGTAAGTTTTCTTCTTCATGGAAAATGGAAGGGACAATCATGGATGGAAAAAAAGGAAAACAAAAATCACATCAATTGCATTAACTCTTTGTACCTTATATCAATTCCATTAAACACTCAAGATTTTCCAAATGCCCAAAATAAATTCATTAGCATGCCTGTACTGTACAAAGATGAAGACTACTAGCTTTGCTGACATTATGTGTAAATATCATTTATGGCTCATCAGAATATTTGCATCAAGTAATTACATTTGCATCTCAACATTTTCAATCACAAACTTGTAAAACCAAAAAAAATTGCAGCAAGTCGCTTGAACTTAACGGTTTTTCACTCAGGGGTACGGCCTAACCGAGTTATACTCGTGAATGTGTCCGACCCTTTTTCTAACCAGTCACAAATATGTACTTAGGGACGTTTGAACGCTATAACTCTTGTGAGTAGGTTAGGTCATTTGATGATGGTTCATTAAGTTGGTTGTACTGCAAAGGTACTAATTCAATTGTGATGCTGAGGCCTCATTATTGTTAGCTAATATGGAGTAAGGAGATCATCTGTATCCTAACTGAATCATGATAGAAGCAATTACACCTCAAGATTTTCTAAACAACTCGTATCAATATGCTAAGAAATCATTCATTATGATGCTTGTACCGTACGAAGAATATTACTACCAATGCAAATGTGATATTGTGATGTACTGATGTCGAGGTTTGAGATAAAGACTTGCTGTAACAAGATCATTATAATTGTAAGAATATTGATACTAGCAAAACACTCGGAAGGCAAAAAAATCACAAAGTTGCGGAAGGAACGATACCTCAGGATTCATGTACTGTACAGTTACCTATGTGATTGTAACGTTGAGGTTAAAGACAGAAACTAGCTTTCTAACCCATAACAGAATGCCGTCAATTTTCAAAACCCGTATCAGAATACAAAGAATATAGACTTATTGATGTTAACAAAGATAAAGATGTGTTGATGCCATTAAATCTCAAGATTTTCCGAACCCATATCAGAATGGCAAAAAATCGAAAACTTGTACAAGAAATGATGCATATGGATGTTTATGCTGTACAGCAACCAATGCAGTTGTGATGTCGAGGTGCAAGACAAAGACTTTGTTTCTAACCCTAATTAAGATGCCATTAAAATCTCTTGAGATTTTCCAAACCCGTGTCAGAATGCAAAGAATTTACAAACTTTTTGATGTCGATGTGCAAGATAAAGACTTTCCGCTAACCCCTATCAGAATGCCAATAATTCACAAACATGTACAGTAAACAATGCATTAGGATGCTTGTACCACGTAACTAACAACAATATAGTGAAGATAAGCTTCAACACTGAAACTTGCTCGCTAACATTATGTAAACTGATCATTATATTCATTCAAAGACTTGATATTGGAGGCTTATACATCAACTCCTTACAAAGAGTCCAGAAAGATGGGCGGTCAGGTGGGGTGGGGATGGGGGTATGGCTAGTACCATTTCATTCTCGTATTAAGACTCAAGTAAAACAAGCCTTACAGTAGAGATATCATCAATGTCAATATTGTTCAGGAATTAAAGACACAAAACTAGCTGGTTAAGCAGTTTCCAATCAGCCATTAAGACTATGAAATATGAAACACATTCGATAACATATAAAGAGAGACCACACACTTGAAAACAAAGATCATCCATGGCTGCAATTAAAAACAGGAAACACAGCTCTAATCGAACGGGTAATCAATAGTGGTGTGGTTTCACATCATACGTTATGGAATTGAGTTTCAATGTTCATAAGCTTAATAGTTGACCGGACAGTTAACAAAAATGCAAAAATACCAGCTTATTTTTCCTAATCCGTTTATGGAGCAATGAACATGGAGGTCTCGAAAAGATCCTCACTGCTGTCCTGTTTTGCCGCCATAATCTCTGATTGTGAAGACGAACTTGCCTCACTGTTATTCTTCTGCATCTCTTCCTCAATCATGATCTCCTGTGATCGGCAATCCCAACTGCAAAACGCTTTCTCACCTCTAAAAACACAAACAGAACAAAATTATCAGTCTATAATAAGAGGCCATATTTTTAAAACCGAGTATTATCAATGTTTAGGAGCATACCTGTACATGTAGATATCTTCGCCCTCCAACTTCTTCTTGCAAGAGTAACAAAAGCTCAAGAAATCATCAGAGAGGTATGCATTCACGACTTCAGTAGGACGAGTCTCCTGTTCTTCGCACTTGAAGGATTTAGCAATAAACTCATCATCGTGACGCTCTAAAATACAGTCACCAAAGATGTGAGTCGTTTTGGGATTAGGTCCATGTTTTCTAACACATGTGTAATCCTCAGAAAGCTCAATCTCGCTTGCAGAGAGGGAAGCAACCAAATCTTTTCCAGGGTATGGTCCATTAGACATACCAGTACTCAGATTAGTAGGTCGGTTCATTAAACGGGTCGAGTTTGACCCAAGATTAGCACAATCCAAAGAATGAGAGCAAAATTTAGTGGATGGTTCTTGTGCCAAAGGACTAATCAGCTTAGGGTTGGATTTGTTGATATGGGTATGAGGGAAAATTGCATAATTCTTAGGGAGTGAGTTCGATAATGAGTCAAACGGATCAAAACTGGTGCTTTTCAAACAAGGGTTGTTCAAGATCCTCATCTGAGGTGCAAAAAGAATACTCTTACTGTCGGACGACCGGAGTATTTTCCCCGACGAGGGTTTCACCTCATCCTCAAGAGACTCTATAATGCTTAAGCCTACTTTTTCACAATTCCAGCTCTTTTGACTCGACTCATTCGGTTTCGACAAAGCCCTAACTGGTAAATTCCCAAAGTTCGGTTTAGAAAAAACCTTGAAATCCAGTGGAGAAGTAGGGCTCCTAACCGAATCAGATTCTGAGTTTTTAGGATTTAGCCCTACAAATAGACCAGGGACAGCGAAAAAGGAATTGGTTTTGTGTTGTTTCAAAAAAGCATCCGAATTCGAATAACAAGACTCATTAGCATAAGTATCAGTAGTCAGATGATGAGCCTGACCGATGTTTTGTTGATCTTTCTGATGTGATCTTGTTCTTTTCCTCAACATTTTCACACGCCCTGTCATTAAAACACAAAAAGATCAAAACTTTATCGCCCGATCTGAAAAACTAGTATCGAACACAAAGATCAACAACAATCGTTTAAACCCTAACATAATCATCATCCAATTCCAAAAACCTTCAAATCCCTAATCAGCAAACCATCATCCAAATCTAGCTATTAACTTAACAAAAACACAATCAGATTTTTGTTTTATAACAATGTGCATTATCCATAAATAGTACTAAACATTAGCATCAAAAGTAGCCAAATTTATATTAGATCAAAATAGTCAAAACAACAGTCAACATAGTCAAAACACCAACAAAACTAGTCAAACATGCCTAAAAGTCCAAGATTAACCTCAAACAAAGATCATCAAACACATCAATACCATAAATCAGTCAAAACCCACAAAGATTAAACCCCTAAAAAGACAAAACAATAATCCAACACTGATATAATCATCAAATAAGCCCCAAGAATAATCCAAAATAAAGACAACAGATTTGCATTAAGCACCAAAAACCCATCTCAGAGAGCCAATCAAACCACCATAAAATGTAACTTAAAAAAATCATATAAACATCAAATAAGCTACAGAAAAAGCTTAAACCATGAATAATCTAAAATAAAGATAACAGATTTGCACCAAACACCAAAAACCCATCTCAGAAAAACAAAATGCAACTTAAAAAAAATCATAAAAACATTAAATAAGCTAGAAAATAAGCTTAAACCCATGAATAAGCCCAAATAAAGACAACAGATTTGCATCAAACACCAAAAACCCATCTCAGAAAACCAATCAAAACATGACAAAATATTAAAAATGCAACTTGAAAAACAATCATAAATATTTATTTATTTTTTTATAAAAATAAATAAAAAAGAGAAAAAGCCACCTGAATAAGCAAGCTTATTTGAGAAGAAGAAAAAAGAGGGTTGGTTATATTTGTGTGCATCAAAATCAGAGAAGCAAATGAGCTTCTCAAATACTACTCTTTCTCTTTCTCTTTCTCTCTCTTTAATTCTGTAGGTGGTTTTAGTGTGTGTACTGTGTGTATGTGTGTATACGTATAGAAAGGGTGTATCTATAGATATATACAGGATTTACTTTATTATTTAATGTGGCTTTTTTTTATATATATTTTTTTATGTTATAAAGTGTGGTTGTATTAATCGTCATTAAATAATGGTGGTTATCTTTTTTAAGTTTTTGAAATTTGTGGAATTAGGAGGGAGGTGCTTTCTATAAATTACACTAGTTTTTTTATAGCAACTTTTTAATTTATCTTTCTCTTTCAAAATTACTCCCTCCGTCCTATATTAACAGTCCAGTATACTATTTTTGGACGGTCCCATATTAATAGTCTAGTCCAAAAATAGATAAGAAATATAGATTAAGTTTACTATATCACCTTCACTTAAGGATATTATTACAAACAATAAAGAAGTTGTAAATTAATTGGTTAAAAGTAAAATTGTCTTTGTGTAAAAATTAAAAGAGAGAAAACTGAAAAAGTGATGTTTTTTATTAAACTGCGTGTTTTTTGTCGGTGAACTATTATTATGGGACGGAGGGAGTATTGTTTTTGTATTTGATATTTTAGCGGACTAATTTTAAAGCGACTATCTTATTATATAGCTCGGAGTTAAAATATGAGAACTTTCCTAACTTCGAGAAGATATTTTTTAAGGTATTTTTAGCAATACTAGTTGGAGCATGTTGTTGGAACGAATTGTTAGCGTTTATTATTGAAGCATAGATTGGAGCTTTTTTTAAAACGATAATTATAAAAGAATTTTATTTAGTAGCTTATTTTTCTTACATGTTTTTTAAAACTATGTAAGCTTTTGTAAACTTGTGTGTTAAACATAGCCTACTACTACTAAAAAGTCAAATAATATTAGTCGTATAAATAATTATAAAGTATAAAATGATGTAAACGTAAACACTCATCTATACTGCTTATTAAAAGAATAGACTTAATATTAACTGAAATATTAAAAAAAAATCAACTTACAAATTGTAATACATGATGTATAAACTAAATAAACTTAAAAATATAAAATAAAACTTTTACACATATCAATACACAATTTACAAACAAAATTAATAAAATATTAAATATAGCTTCATCCTCCTTTTACAACAAACAAAATATAATTATACAAACTCAATCACCAACACAAATAATAACATACTAGCGGGTATCATGTAACATAAGTTTCGGTCAATAATATTTTAATTTTATGTTTCTTACAATAATAGCTCGAAAAACGACGATTGAATGTTTAAGTGACTTTATCTAATTGTCTAGATTAACCGATGGTGACCCCGATTGAACCCGTTGGTCTGATTATTTATTCAAAACTATATACACTATCATTTTACATAAACAACAGATGTATATATACTTTTGTTGATATATGTTTTAAACTGTTGTATATTATGAATATAAAATTATATATTTAAGTAATAGGGTGCATTAATTATATATTAGTTGATGTTGATTAATTTTGAAAAAAAAATAGGAACAAATGACATTTGTACATTGTGATCTTTTATTTGTAAATTATGATAATAAGATGTTTTAATTATAATATTAATAATATTTAATTATAGTATTTAATGTAGTGTGTCTATTAAATGAAATTAATTGTGTATTGAAATGTTATTATTTTTTTATTTTTATTTTGAAGTTATGTTGATTTGTACGTGAAGCATTACAAAGAGTAAATTGATTTTTTATAACACTTATAAAAATAGAAGTGGTTTTCTTTTAATATATAATAGAGATTGAATACATCTCATCCCCTTTTACAACAATCTAAGCACATTGTACAACCCATATAAACTACGAAAATTTTATATATTTACACGTTATATAATATTGTGACGAACGGTATTCAGATTATGAAATACCTTTCATCATCAATTATCAAAATTTTGTAATATTAGTTTTATATGAAATAGTTTTATTATTTATTAAAGTTATTTCAATTTAAAATTCATTATTTATAAAATAATTATTAATATGTATAATCGTAAAACATTGCACAAGTAAAAATTTAGTTTTAAATAGTCGTAGCTTCATCACGAACATACTCTGACAGTTCAAATAACATTTGAAAGCAGTGTTTTATGCAAACAAAACATTATGGGTGCGTTTAGTTGGAAAACATTTTTAATCATTTTCTATTTTTAATTTTGTAGAAAAAGAAATGTGATTTCTTTTTCCACAAAACACTTAAAATTTTAAAAAACGCGTTTAGTTGGAGAAATTTATGTTTTCCATTTTCCAAAACTATAAAGGAAACAAAGGAGGAAATAAATTTTCTACGTTTAAAGGAAAACTTAGAAAACAAAAAAAAATAATTTGTGTGCAAAAAGGTAAAACATGAATTTGCATTTTCTAGAAAATATTTCTAGAAAACGATGATTTAAACGCGTTTTCTGTTTTCCTTGTTTTCTAGAAAACATTTTGTAGAAAATAAGGTGTTTTTCATCTAAATAAACGCAACCTATACATTTTAAATCAAACAAGCTTCCAAGTCAGAACGTTTAAATGTTTCTAAAAGCTCCTACCCAATACCCAAATATACCATTCTAAGTGCTTTAATGGACTTTTAAGAACACTATGCAAATCCTATTGGTTCTAACTCTTTTTTAGCTTGTTTTCGTTTTCTAAAACACCATAGATATCGAGTTAATTTTACTTATAGGAACTCGTACTCCTATTACGATGTGGCTATGATCCTAATTTTAGATTTTTATTTTTTTGTTTGTTTCCGATTTCTAAATTATGACGTTGTATTTCCAAGAGAAGAATGTATTATACATAAAAAGTTAATATTACCTCTTCTGAACTCGACGTATTACAATGTGGCTATAGTTTTACAATTAAAGACCTTGTAGATGAAGTAAGTAACGTATAATGAGAAAAGTTTATTTGTATTTTTGTTTTTCTCATAAGCTAATAATAGATAAACTATCATCAATTTTTTAAGTTTGATCTAATAATAGAGAGATTAACCAAGATTTTAAATTACACTTGTTCTGATTATTTTTGTCAAAATATTCAAAAGTTTTAAAAATTGAGCGAAATAACTAAAATTGTAAATTTTTCGAACTAAGTTTTACTATCACTATTGATATTTACTCGTGATAAAACAATGAAATATTACTAGTGATAAAGCAATGAATATCACTGATGATATTACATTGTAGTTATGTTTATTAAATATCATTAGTGATATTTTATTCTGTTATCACTATTAATATTTTATCACAAGTAAAATATTATTATTGATAAATATTTTTCGTCAAATTTATAAATTTAGTCCCTTCACTGATTTTTTGCAATTTTTGAATATTTTAGCAAAAATAACCGAAGGAAACAACAAACTTTCCTTTATTCTTTGTCAATAAGTCTTATCAGTTTATCATCTTTGGTGCTAATCTCTACCGTAAGTTACGGCATATTTGTTAAACTCTATTGTATAAACCATATCGAGATAAATGAGAAAGATAACTCTCCCAATTTTCGTGGTATCAGAGCATGTCAACGATCCTCAAAACACCTAACCCTAAACCATAAAGCAAACATGACAAAAGCTATAGAAGATCCACCAGAAACTTCAACCGCAATGTCAATTGACACAAACTCACCCTATTACATTCATGCATCAGAGTATCCCCGACAAATGCATGTGAATGACACTTTAAATGACAACAATTATGTCGACTGGTCGCAAGAGATGATGAACTTTCTCTTTGCGAAAAACAAAGTCGGTTTTATCTACGGAACCATCAAGATGCCAAAGATAATTCACCAAACTTAATGCTTTGGAAACGATGTGATGCCATGATAAAAGGATGGCTCACTACATCAATGGAGAAGGAAATCAGGAATAGTGTGAAGTATGCTAACACTGCCGAGGAAATATGGAGTGACCTTAAAGAACGGTTTGGCAAAGAAAGTGCTCTACGCATGTATGAGCTAAAACGTGCAATTACTTTGACGCGACAAGAGAAAAGCTTTGTTTCAGCCTACTACACAAAACTATGAGGTTTATGGGATGAAATTCACGTTGTTTCGCCCACACCAAAATGCACTTGTGAGGAGTGTACTTGTGGAGTTGGAACGAAATTAAACAAGCCTAGGGAAAAAGAACAATTGCATGAATTCTTGATGGGGCTAGATGATAGTTTTGGAACCATCAAAACATAAATTCTAACCATGAACCCGACACCCACCTTGGGATCGGCATATCACATGGTTTCGGAAGACGAGCAACAGAAATTGATATCGGCCGAAAGAAGAGTTACATCTGAAGCTGCTGTGTTTCAAGTCTATTCTCAAGGTCAAAACACAAAAGAAGAACTTATGCCATTCTTGAGGAATCAAAGAAACCAGACTTCCAATAAGGATGTAAGATGTGAAGGCATGAAGAAGATGGAGTGTACAAAGTGTGGCAAAACAGGTCACGTACGTGATGGTTGCTTCGAAATTATTGGGTATCCAGATTGGTGGCCAACAAAACGTGATGGGAACAAAGCAAGAGACCGAACTATTGAAATTCGAAGAAACCCCAAAGCAGCACAAGTTAGCGTCGATTCAAGTCCCATCTCAGGGTTATCAGCTGATCAATACGCAACATTGATAAGACACTATTCTGGAACTCATGAATCGATTCCGGACACAAGTAATCCATCCGTAAACATGGCTGGTAAGACAAATATAGAAGGTCTTTGGATAATTGATTCTGGAGCCACGGAACATATTACTTTTGATAAATCTGTTTTGCACAATGAACTCAGGTGTAATGATCAAATGCCTGTGACTAATCCAAATGGAAATGTCGTTCCTGTGAAAGGGATTGGCAAATCCATTTTACCAAATAGTCTAGAAATCGATAATGTCCTTCATATTCCAGATTTTAAATGTAATTTATTATCGGTGAGCAGGCTAACGCATAAATTAAAATGTGCAATGACATTTTTCCTGGATTTTTGCATAATGCATGACTTACGCTCGAGGACCCTGATTGGAGTGGGTAGATGCGTTAATGGTCTATACTACATGAAGCCGACAAAAGGAAGTGTTGCTATGAAGGTTTCAGTTGATACAAAAAATTGGCACATAAGGTTGGGACATGCTTCAGATCACAAACTCCGTGAGATTGATTTTCTTAGTAATTCTGCTAATAATTCTAGTAATAAAACTTGTGATTCTTGCATTCGGGCTAAACAAACTCGGTTACCATTTCCTAATAGTTCAATTAAATCAGTTGCGTGTTTTGATTTGATACATTGTGACATATGGGATGGTTATTGTGTTTCCTCAATTACTGGAGCTCGCTATTTTCTTTCAATTGTTGATGATTTTAGTCGAAGTATTTGGGTTTACTTAAATTAAATATAAATCAGATGCAAGAGATTGTCTTGTGGCCTTCTGTAACATGGTCAATACCCAATTTGGTAAAAATATAAAAACAAAAAGGAGCAATAATGGGGTGAGTTTACCTCGAATAATATGATGAAGTTTTATGAGGAACGGGGAATCATTTTGGAGACCTCATGCCCTTATACCCCTCAACAAAACGGCGTCGTCGAACGAAAACATAGACACACTCTTGAGGTGGCTAGAGCATTGAGGTTCCAAGCAAATTTGCCCGTCGGTTTTTGGGGCGAGTGTACAGCAACTTATATAATAAACAGACTTCCTTCAAAGGTTATTGGCAACAAGACACCTTATGAAGTCTTGTTTAAAAGAATACCTACATATGAGCACATGCGTGTTTTTGGTTGTCTAGTTTATGCACGTGATAACAGGACTGTCGGAGATAAATTTAAAGCAAGAGGGAGGCCTTGTATATTTGTTGGGTATCCATATGATCAAAAGGGTTATCGTGTATATGATTTACTTGAAAAGAAAATTGTGACAACTAGGGATGTGAAGTTTTTTGAGAAAAACTTTCCTTTCAAAAAAGTACACTTGGTCGAAAAATCGCCTGATGACATTTTGGCGGGACTTAGAGTACAAGATCAGAATGACGATGTAATGGGAAAATGTCACCACGAAGAACAAAATGATAACATAAGGTCAGAAGTTGATGATAAAGAGCATGATGAATCGGTTCCTGTTGAGGACATAGGTGATCATCCTCAACAAACAGAAAATGAAGAAGGTGATGAGAGTCACAATGATTTGTGTCCTAATGAAATTGACCAAGTGATGATTCATGAGTCAGAAATGGCTACTCGTAACTTGGAACACCATATTAGTGGAACTCGAACTGAGCGAGTCAAGTCTCAACCAAAAAGGTTTGATGATTATGTGATTCACTTGCTACGTTCCATAGACCATTCGCGACCCACCTCCACTCAAGGTTCCTCGACGGTACATCCCTTGGCCCATTTTGTTTCTTATAACAATTTTTCTACTCCACATAAAGCTTACCTATCGGCCATCAGTTCACTTGATGAGCCTAAATATTTTAGTCATGCAGTCAAAGATCCAAAGTGGAGAGAAGCCATGCAAAAGGAAGTTGAAGCACTTGAACAAAATGGGACATGGACTCTTGAACAACTCCCACCAGGTAAACGTGTTGTCGAATCGAAATGGGTATACAAAATTAAATACAAACCCACAGGAGAAGTCGAACGTTATAAAGCACGCTTGGTCGCAAAAGGATGTACACAAGTAGAAGGAATCGATTTTCATGAGACTTTTGCCCCTGTAGCGAAACTAGTCACGGTACGAAGTTTACTTTCTATTGCAGCAAATAAAAGATGGGCAATTCACCAATTAGATGTGAATAACGCCTTTTTGCATGGAGATCTTGCTGAAGAGGTATATATGAAAATTCCGCAAGGTTTTGCATAAAAAGGGGAAACAAGGGTCTGTCGTTTGCGAAAATCATTGTACGACCTACGTCAAGCCTCACGGAACTGGTATCACAAGTTTACAGGGGCCTTGGTAGATATTGGTTTTCGCCAATCTCATGCAGACCATTCTCTCTTTATATATAAACAAAGTAGTACTTACATTGTTGTTCTCATTTACGTTGATGATGTCATTGTCATGGGAAATAGTGACTTAAAGGTTAATGGGGTAAAAAGGTATCTTAATGAGCGTTTTAGCATAAAAGATTTGGGGACCCTGAAGTATTTTCTTGGCATTGAAGTCGCTCGTACTCGAGATAGACTAGTGCTCAGTCAACGAAAATACACGTTGGACATCTTAAAGGAAAGTGGTCTTCAAGGTTGTTGCCCTAGTCTCGCCCCCATGGAACAAAACAGACACTTGGATAAAGTAAATGATGCTCCACCGGTTGATGTTGCACAAAACAGGCGATTGATTGGACGATTGTTGTACCTACAAGTCACTCGACCTGACATTGCCTATTCCGTGAACTTCCTTAGCCAATTCATTTATGATCCTCGCCAATGTCACATGGAAGCTGCTATTAAAGTGTTAAGTTACTTAAAATCAACACTTGGGCAAGGAATATATTTATCGTCAGCTGGTGATTTAAAGTTAACGGCCTTTTGCGATGCTGACTGGGGAGGATGTGCACTTACACGTCGCTTGCGAACAGGGTACTTCATCACGTTGGGGGGTGCACCTATTTCTTGGCGCACTAAGAAACAACCAGTTGTGTCGCGTTCTTTAGCCGAGGCCAAGTATCGGCCCATGGCAACTACTGTTAGTGAAGTCTTATGGTTACGCTGGTTGTTACGTGATCTTGAAGCACCTCAAGCTGAAGCTAATCCACTTTACTGCGATAATCAAGCTGCTCGGCATATTGCGAATAACCCGGTTTTTCATGAAAGAACAAAACATGTAGAGATGGATTGTTATTTTGTTCGAGAACGAGTTCAATCTCACGAGATCAAGCCACTGTGCATTGACACAAAGAACCAAGTGGCTGATATATTCACTAAATCTCTCGGGACAGACCGCTTCCGCTATCTCTTGGGCAAGATGGCCGTTCGTGATCTACACACTCCATCTTGAGGGGGAGTGAAGGAAACAACAAACTTTCCTTTATTCTTGGTCAATAAATCTTATCAGTTTATCATCTTTGATGCTAATCTCTATAGTAAGTTACGACATATTTGTTAAACTATATTGTATAAAACCTATCGAGATAAATGAGAAAGATAACTCTCCCAATTTTTAATAACATCTCCTTGTTTTTTATGTGAAAGAATGCAAAATAACTTATGATTAGTCTTTTAAGTTGTATGTAAGAAAAGCTAATTATTTGCACACTCTCAAAATTTATTTACGCACCTAAAATAATTGATGTCTTGTCATTTATGCATTTACATTATTTAGTAAAATGTACAAATAATAAGAATATAAAACACACATTTTAAATGTACAAATAATGATGCAGGGCATGTTCGCTCCGGCTCCTCGGACTTAGCCGCCGGTTCTTCGGTAAACATGTGAAGTCAAGTGTTCACTAGTTCTAATAGATTGAAGGGTGAAAAGCGACAATTCATAATTGTCGTAGTCTATCTTTTTATATTATGTTTTTCGATTTGTTTCCTTGTTTCTGCTTGATTCTTGTCTTTCTCTCCAAGACAATATCATGCTATAAATGTACCTGTTAGTTTTAGGTTTAAACAGATTATGAGTTTATAAAATAAGAGTGTTTCTCTTGAAGTCTCGGTTGGGCACCCTTTTGAGGGTTCATGGAATTCCTTGTTCATTGTTATTGTGTGGTTTCTAGCATTCACAACGGTCCCGCCATCATTTGGTATCAAGAGCTTAGGTTGGAGAAGAAACAACACAGCTTAGGTTTTGAGGGTTCATGGAATTCCTTGTTCATTGTTATTGTGTGGTTTCTAGCATTCACAATGAACAAGGAATTCCATGAACCCTCAAAAGGGTGCCCAACCGGGACTTCAAGAGAAACACTCTTATTTTATAAACTCATAATCTGTTTAAACCTAAAACTAACAGGTACATTTATAGCATGATATTGTCTTGGAGAGAAAGACAAGAATCAAGTAGAAACAAGGAAACAAATCGAAAAACATAATATAAAAAAGATAGACTACGACAATTATGAATTGTCGCTTTTCACCCTTCAATCTATTAGAACTAGTGAACACTTGACTTCACATGTTTACCGAAGAACCGGCGGCTAAGTCCGAGGAGCCGGAGCAAACATGCCCTGGATCAAATAATTTTGTGAAATATGCCCATAAAAAATATGCACAATAACTTAACTCAATGTATAATAACTAATGTCTAGCTATTAATGTATAATTTTACGAAAGTTTACTGAAATGATATTTGATATCTTTGTTTTCTGCAAATGCTCATTTAGAAGAAAGAAAAGAAAAAGAAACTTAATGATTTAACATTAGAAAAAAGCCTAAAAGTTGTATCATACTTTTCTAAAGTTCAATTACCTATGTTAATGATTATGGTTCAAGAAATCTTCTTTTGCTTTAAATAAGTAAAAAGCTAAAATATAAAAAAGAGCCACATTCAAGAATTTCATGGCTACTTGTTTAGTGTAGTGCTACTTTATTAAGTATACAAAACTTGTATCTCGGTAAAGCTTGTTTCTTACATCAATATATGTTGTAGAAAAAACGAAATATTTTGGAGAAATTTTATAATCATACTTTTCTAAGATCATATAATATAACTTGTGAGTATTTTAATAAATGTTCATATTAAAAAACCATCAAAGATACTTGACTAATGGCAAGTAGTTGGAACAAATTTTTTTAGGTTATCATATACAACAAATTTCATAAGATTATACGTCACTGTTCAAATATAAAACTTGTAAACTAATAAAATATTTGGTGTTTCATTTTCATTAAATTGACAAATATATTCCGAAAATATACCAGTACAAAACTTGAAAACGACAACACCATTTCTTTAACCCATCGTCATAAGACCATCTCAAACGCAAAAGTTGAAGATGACTTGAAATATACTTGAAATTAAGATAATGGATTAGAAGAATATGTTGATAAAAGGTTCTTGAAGCAATAGGTTATGGAAAAATAATTAGCTATTGTAAAATTTATGATATCGCGTGAACAGAAAGGTTTAAAAAAATGTACAGTAAATACGGTTACATAAAGCTTTTATTTAAAAAGGGTCATATTTTTATTATTTTTGCATATTAATACATATAATATTAAATATATGTGAGTCGAGGCTTATATCCAATTTCTTTTTAGTTTACAAATATAAAAAGACTACTTTATTGTTATTAGTTATTACATAGAGTTACCGAAAATCACGAGACAACCTTGTGTATGAATGTGAAAGATAAGCTCCTGGTAGCTTTTGTAAAATTTTCGCACGCAATTGAGTTAATCGTCAAAATTGATTAACATAATCGTAATATGTAAACTGTAAAAAAATTTTGTCAATATGTTATGTAAGGTCATATGAATACGACAATTGTAATGAAATAACTTTTATATGGTTTTTATCCATGTAATATTATTTAAATTTACTAAAATCACATTTTACGTTCTAATCTATATTATTGTTTATAAGGCTAAACTTATACGGCTAAACTTAAGTAAACTTTTATAATGGTTATCCGTGACATGAACTGTCAATAAAATTTCGCTTTAAGATAATCGCATAGTTGATTACTCACCGATTTGATTAGTAAAACTGATTACTCCCCTCTTTACACAACAGATAATTAAGATCTTCAAACTAACCGAATTGAACCGATATGTAAACACTTCAAACAAAAACCATCGATCGAAAATCGTATTGTAGTACGTTTGAATCATCCAGTCCGTCTAGTTGACAGTCCAATATACTCGGCCTCACAAACGAGAATAACACCAATACTATTTATACTCGTCTCATATTAAGTGTCTAATATGAAATATACCAAATATTTGTTTTTAAACTTTGATCATAAATATTTGTATTTTTGTTATGTAATAATTGATGAAAGTTATATGAATAGATTCGGTTTTAAAATGTATTTTTTTTTTGTATAATTTTTATTAAATATTATATAACAAAAAAAAAATATATCTACAGTTAAAATAAGATAAAAAAAATTTAAAAAGTCAACTAGACACTTATTATGAGACGGAATTAGTAATTTTCTAATTTGTTTTTATTATTTTCTAATTTTTTAATTTCTTTTAAAAAAACAAAATTAAAAGGAAAAAGAAAAGGAGAAATGAGTAAAATGGGAGCAATGCCTTTATTCAAGGGCATGATAAATATGATGAGAAAACGACAAAATAAGGGAGGTCTTCACTGAAACAAAAAGTGGGCCAATAAACCTGACTGACACAAGTTTTCTTTCAGTAAAAATAACGCTACAGGACAAAACGTTAACTCTCCGTTACTTTTTTCACCATCCCAATTTACTGCCATTATTATTTACAAAAAGCATGGTTAAATTTGTACGTATTCCACTATTTTCACCGCACCAATCCAATCCACAGTTTTGAAGTAAATATCAAAAATAGTTGTTTCAGGTCAAATAAATGTATCGTATAGCTACTTTAGTGAAAAAAAGTTATTAATGAAATTTTGAGAAGGATAAAAATTACCAAACGCTTTATAACTGTTGTACTCTTGCTTTAAAATTGTACTAGTACGCAAGAACGAAATCATAATAAAAACGATTACATGTATTTTACAATAAGTTAAATAATAATATAAGCATAAGTTTTAGAAATCTGATGCATTTAGCAGAAATTTAACAAAAATTAAAATTTTTTATAAAATTTAACAATACATAACAAAAATTCATTGATGTCTCGGTACCTCCGAGGACCTACCCTAGTTCCGTCCCTGCTATTAGCAGATATATTTATGGGCCTAACCTTATAATTTGTATAGGTTATTATTATTCTGACCCATATTGTGTGGCTATATACAGGGGCGGATTTATTTGGAGGGTATGGGGGGCGTTGCCCTCCATAGATTTTTTGCGAACACAAAAAGTATATAGGAAAAAGATGGATTTGATCGAGAAAATGTCCGATGCCCCCACTTGAAATGGAAAAGTGCCCTCCATATTCTTTATTGTATACCTTATAATAGAAGGGAATCACGTTCCCCTAGGAACAGTGATCCCCTCACATACTAAATATTATATTATTCCCTCCTCACATATCATACCACCCAACTCACTCCCTCCTCACATATCATACCACCCAACTCACACATATCATACCCACCCAACCCACACACACAACCATTCTCTCCCACCTAAAAAAAATATGTGGCGGTGATATCTTGATTATAAAGATGATCTTGATCTGAGATATGTGGCGCTGATATCTTGATTATAAAGATGATCTTGATCTGATAAATATGATCTTGATTGATAAAAATGTGTGGCGCTGATATCTTGATTATTGATATCTTGATTATTGCTCTAATAAAGATATGATCTTGATCTAATATCTTGATATCTTGATTATTGATATCTTGATTATTGATATCTTGATATCTGATAAATATGATCTTGATCTAATATGGTTGATCTTTCGATCTTGGAGATGGGATGAAGGAGATGGATTTCTTTTATTGTGCATCTTGGTTTTCTCGATTATGGTATGTTTGATGACTGTGGTTTAGATGTTTCGTGATTCTCATGGTTAGTTGTTGGTATTATGGTGTAATTGGTTGAAACCCTAATTTTTAGGGTTTACTAGAAACCATAATTTTTAATGGGAGTTTACTAGAAACCATAATTTTTAATGGGGTTTGTGCTTCCATCGTGTTCTTTACTTATGGGTAAGTAAGCTTTTGTGTCATCTTTTTTAAATTGGGGTTTGTATGTGTTAATTACTTCTTAAGGTTCCATTTTAACTTATGACCTTATTCAATTGAAATCTTATCCCAGGAAAGGTGTGTATACAATATGTTTGTTACTGAATGTTTGCCTTTTAAAGGTGCATTGGTTTTCACGATCGGCTAGTTTCGCATTTGCCTTGCGGTATTTTGTGGGCTGAAACAAGGCACCTTATATTTGGGTGCTTTATTGTCGGCTAAGCATGATGGAAGTGATCCCGACTTATTATTGCTTTTACATGTGTTTGGTCTGAAAAACAACCAACTTATGATAGGCTATGATGAATAATACCTGAGACAACCCACACATTTGGCAGGGCAGCTCATTAGAGATGTAGCCATGGGGGTTGTCCTCTTTCGCCGAGTGGTCGCCTCTCTAACCCAGGAAAACATAGTTGACGCCATGAATGTTGATCCCACCTTTGCATTTAGACGAAGAAAAAGGAAGATGCCGGCTCACATTTGCCTTGGCGTCTTCTTTTCTGTTGTAAGGATGCGTGTCATTACCATGGTTTCATTCAAGTATTACTAAACCAGCATGTTAACATTTGTTGTTATTAGTTCGCTTTTAATCAGTTTTAATGTCAGTAAGATGGTCGTGATACCAGTTGTTAGAGGCTGTGATGAGTGCGAACACCTTTGATGGAAGTGAGATTATCCGCATCTTGGCGGGGCAACTGAATATAGTTGCAGCCATGACGGACATATCCTCTTCCTTTGATTGTTGGCCGATCTGAGCCTCATATACGATGATTATATTACCGATGGTATTTATACATGGCCGCAACACTCACAAATGAGAGAAGGAAATAATATTTTAAGGGTGCGTTGGTGTTTGGGATTCTAACCTATTAAAAGATACGTATATGCAATGTCTTTGTTACTGATTTTTTGGCATCTGCTTGCAGCTACTGCCTTTGTTTAGTGTTGCTTATAAATAAAATCTAATATTGATGTCGGCTTACATTTGCCTTGGCGTCTTTTGTGTGCTGAAAAAATTCAATTGCACCTTATATTTGGGTGCTTAACTAGGCATAATGGAAGTAATGCCGACTCATTTGTCTGTTTGTAGATATCGTCGAAAAAAGGGCCTTATGTGTGATGTTGTCAGGCTCTGATGAGTTTAAACAGGTGCGGTGTTTAGATTAGCTAATTTTCTAAGATTAATCCAAACACACCCTTCATTCGTAAGTTTTATTCAGCATATCTGATTCAGAAAAGCTTTCAACGAGCAACTTTTCTTATAAGTTCATAAAGGTCCCAGTGAGATTTTCGGGGACTACAGGTCTGTATTCGATGTTACAGAATTATGACATACTCCCTCCGTCCCACTTTTATTGTCCCCCAACAAAAAAAATTCATTTTAAGATATATTCAATGAACCTGGACACTTATTGTTAAAATGACAATTTTATCCTATTAAATACAATAAATGTAGCAATTACTTTCCATATAAAAGTGTATAAGATGGTTAATATTGTAAAATTATTAAATACAAACATCTTAATAAAGAAAGTGGACAAGATTTTGGGACAAACTAAAATAGTAATGAGGCCAATTAAAATGGGACGGAGGGAGTATATCTTTTTTTGTTGAAAAACATGTTATGTTTTGAAAGTGTATATTTAAACTGAAGTTATAGGTTTCAAACCATAAATCATGTATTGTTGGTTCAAAAATTAATATCGACTGTTACGAACTTGGTCACCAATACTATACGCAAAAAAGAAACTGACTAAATGAATAGACTAGGTGAGCCATAAGAAAAAAGAAACGATAATGGGTTTCTGGTCGGCGTAAAAAGGAATGGACAGGAAAGAGGTGATAATAGTTGTGGTGCTTGATTGACGATGAACAATGATGCGGATGAATAATGATGCACCTTGGATTTGGCGGTGTATCGGTTGACTTATTGGCGACGAGTGCTTTGTTTCTGAATCCTGATGATACAATTAGGAGTACCTGCAACATGAAAGTATATTTATGTATCTGCAAAAGGGTGTTTAGGAGTGTTTTTTAACCTGTTTGGCTTATTTTATACTTTTATTGATTTCATAAAGTTTCCAAGTCAGACTAACGTTTTATACATGAAAAATAGAAAATCGTATTAGGTTCTTCAAAAGATCTTAAGTGAAGTTAACAAGGTCCAAACGCCCCTTTTCCATAAAAATGCATGGTCCAGAAACATTCTATATTGATAGTCTTTTCGTATATACATTGCCTTTAATTATGATTTTGATCTGCAGCTACGAGTTGGGTTAGAGAGTTAGCAGATGGTATGCACACCGTAAATTCAATAGTTTTAATTAATTTGTATATTTATGGAGAGCAATGGCGATAATAAATTTTTGTATATTTGTATATTTGCAGAAGTTTTCGGATGAGATAGAAAAGCAATTAGGCAAGTGTACAGATGATCAAGAAGCATGGACCAAAGTTTAACATTTATGAAATCACTACTGAAAATCAACCTTTATCTCTCTGGTATTAAGGGATGAATCGACTCGCATTTAGTAAGCTTTTCTTTTTCATTAATAAAGTTGCCATAGTATGCAGGTCAGCGGGTTCCTTGAATTTAGGTCATCTATTGATGACTTGGGTTGATTTTATACAATTTTAGCTCATGTTTTAAAATATTAAAACATGAAGTCTAAATACGATTTACAAAAAAACTATGCTATTTAAATCATGAAACGAGTGTTTGAAGGACAACATATATTACTTAGCTGAGTCCTTTTTGACCCGTTTCAAATTTATCAAGTTATTTGGCCCTTAAACCACTGGAAATAGAACATATGTTGAAATAAAGCTTTAGAAGGCGACATCTCCCTATCTGATCTAGACAGAGGCGTAAAGGCAGGACACCACTTTAATATCCAAATGCACACTAAACATAACGATCTTATTCCCTCATTCCTAACCGTGATCTGTGGACCAGCCTACAAGTAATAAGGTGGTGGTTGGGATTGCGTATTTGTTATACTTTACTGCTTATCTACTTAGTTATAAATATGTGAGTTGACAACGAATATCAAAATATTTGCAGGCATCTTTTTGTACCTTCTCTTGGATAACTCTAGCGGTGCGGTTGGGTCAGATAATCTTACGTAACGGTGTGTTGCAGAGCTAAGTATATTTGCCACATCATAAATTCAGGTACATAAAAGACTAATCTTCAATGAATTAACAAAAACAATATCAAACATTACTACCTGCCCAACAATATCAGGAGCACATCCATGGATAGGAGCACATTTGATTTATCATGCATGTTTGATTTGTGCAAATTTCGTCATATTCTTATGCATCTATTCAAATTTTGAACAAACAATTTTTTGAGACGGACTTGATTAGGTATAGGTATACACATTGTGTTGAGAGTTCTTAATCATGAGTGTCGTAAATCGTAACTGTATTATGAGATGTTAAGTGGAAGTTAGCGTCCCGGTTAGTGATTTAGGTATAATAGAAACGATAATATATTTCTTTTGATGTAACTATTATTGAGTAACATGTCTGAGTATATAGGTGCAGAAAAGTTTGAGAATTAGAGTACCGAAGAATCGGACGGGTTAAAGCGTTACAATGATATTAAGCCAATGAAACTCAATTTTATACATTGCATTGTCGTCCCAGACTAGGATAATTTTCACGCATCAAAGGTGCATCATTCAATCGATGCTTAGTTATAGTTCATGATCAATTATAAAGAATGTCATGTTTACATAATATATTAAAAAGTTTATACAGTGTGGTCAATTTTAGACATTGCATTGTCGTCCCAGACTAGGACAATTTTCACGCATCAAAGGTGCATCATTCAATCGATGCTTAGTTATAGTTCATGATCAATTATAAAGAATGCCATGTTTACATAATATATTACAAAGTTTATACAGTGTGGTTTGCTCATGATAAAATGGTTAGAAAAAAATATTCTTTTATAAACAAATATCAAACAAAAAAAACTTTGCTAGAAGAGTGCTCATTTGTTTTAACTTTGTCTAACTTAGTACACATGTTTCTTTCTTTAGTTTAGCGTGGTGTTCAATTTATATCGCAAATATTACATTAAAACAATCAAACTTAAGAATAATGTTTCTTTGTTTACTTTACTGCAGCTATTCTTTTTGGATTTGATGTGGTTTCTATATGCCAACAATTGTTTGGTGACCCTTCTTAGGCTATGATGAACAATGGCAACCTAAACAAGGTTGAGGTCGCCCGTATCTTGGCGGGGCAACCTGTTACGGATGCAGCCATGGCGGGTGTGCCCACTCTCTCCTTGATTTTGCCTTATCTGAGCCTAAAAAGTCGGTGTAATTACATTATTGGGCATAAAATATTGATTGAATGAAACATTCCGTGTTGATCTAACACAACTAAGCTGTAAACACTACAAAGAGGTATCCATTTACTACTGCTTAGTAACAGCTTATTTTTAGGTGGGAGAGAATGGCTGTGTGTGTGATTTGGGTGGGTATGATATGTGTGAGTTGGGTGGTATGATATATGAGGAGGGAATAATATAATATTTAGTATGTGAGGGGATCACTGTTCCTAGGGGAACGTGATTCCCCTTATGTTATAAGGTATACAATTATCGCCCTATATGAGCCATGTGGTTGTGGAAACACAGCTACTCGCTGCATGCGATACTTAATGTACACATTGTCATGGCATGACAACATGATTCTTCGAATGACACACTTTGGCCCGTTAAAATTGAATGATATATTATGTAGAAGGCAATGATGACAGTCTTATGATTAGTATCTGTGGTTTACCGACACCTGCATCTAGGCTGGGCAGTCACGTCGAGCGTGTGATTGCAGCCATTTCAAGTGTTTGGTCCCGTGATTGTACTAAAAGATCTGAGCCTATTGTCTGGTCGTATTATATAATATGACAACACTGCAACATCTCGGTTCTTATTAAAATGATATACGTGGACCACACCTACTTTGCTGGGAGTTTTCATTTTAATCCAATCCGCTTTCTAGGATTCAAATGCTGACTTTCTTGGCCAGGTAATGATGCAAACATTGTACTTGCTTTTTTTAGGATCAAGATATGGATTGCATGTTTAATCGTACCTTCAGACTGCGCAGGTCTACCATAGACATACAAATGCAGATTGTGTACTTGACCGTCTACAATTCGCGGAGAGGTACATTACTAATTTCGATATAAGAATGTCATGGATTTTTTTCGTTAAGTTTCCTCTTTTCATGTACAGTCCTGATCTAACTTTTTTTTAGTTTAGACTAATTAGACATGGAAAATTTCAGCTTTTAACTCTATGAATTGTTTGCTATAGGTTGACTATTTGAATCCCCCATAGCGGAAGTTGCTGGCTCGCTGAAAGAAGCGTTAGAGGTAATTATGTTTCTTATATTGTCATTTGGATGGACCTTAATTTACAAACAGTCTTTGAAATAAGTAGGAATAAGAAGTATATTGGCCGAATTTAATTAGTTTGGGGTCGATTTATTTTCTATAGACAAACTGATATGAACATGTTTCTGCTCAAAATTGAACCTGAGCAGTTAAGCCTGCAGGAAGGAAGGAAGGAAGCTCAGTTATGCAGGAAGGAGAAGCGGCGGTCGATTGAAAAGAACAAAGAACTTTAGAAGATGCTCAAGGGAGCTCAGTTATGCGACTTCTCTATCGCCCCTAAAAACGCTACCAAACACAAACACAGCCCGCCGCGGCGAAGCGCGGGCACCGTTCCTAGTGACTTTTAAAAATCAATATGTTCTCTACTGTAAAAAATTTGTTTCACTGTTTTATGATGGTTTTGATGTGAGGAAATGGAGAAGACAAATGAAGAAGAAGATGATATGGGGAAATGTGAAAATAAATTGTGCTAGTTGAAGAGTGGGTGGTCAAAAAACTACATAAGCACTATCAAAATTTATAGTTTAAAATTCTAAATATTTTATTAACTTATTTACTGACGTACATAATTAGAATTAATGTAATTTTGTTTCTTTAAATCATATTGTTGCCTTCAATCACGCATGACCCGACCCGGCCCGATTTATTTTAAGTTACATAAAAAAAATTAATACTCGATGCCCCCCGTGATCGGAAATCCTGGTTCCGCCACTGGCTATATATATTGTATTATGTAATATTATACAGACACGAATGACAAGAGTTTACATGGTATCAGACTTGCTAAAGTCGATCCAAAACTAAACCCTAATTCACTACGCAACAAATCTGACATTTTCTCTAAATTTTTACATTTTCGTGCATATGTTAAGAACCACTTCAATTGTGACATCAAATCTTTGCAATGTGATCATGGTGGTGAATTTGACAACAATGACCTCCACTCACTTTTTGAAACAAATGGCATCACCATTCGGTTCTCTTGCCCTCGCACGTCCCAACAAAATGGAAAATCCGAAAGAATGATACGCACTATCAACAACCTCATACGTACCCTTTTGTTTCAAGCACACTTGCCACCTACTTTTTGGGTTGAAGCACTCCACATGGCAGCCTACCTTTTGAATATTTTGCCCTCCACGACTATTCAAAATGACACGCCCCACTTTCGACTTCATAAAACAAAACCACTATACACGGACCTTCGTGTATTCGGTTGTTTATGCCACCCTCACATTGACACCAATCACAAACTCAGACCTCGTTCACCCCCGCCATCTTTCTCGGTTACCCAACTAATCACCGTGGGTACCGGTGTCTCGATCTAAACACAAATAAAATCATTATCTCCCGCAATGGAACCTTTGACGAGATTGTTTTCCCGTATGGATCCATGACACCAACCTCATCACCGTCATACTCTTTCCTCGATACCACCTTTAACTTCATACAACAACATATACTTACAAACTCCTTTCACTCACCACGCCCAGTTGATACCACAAAAACATCGACAACTTCCACACCCTCAATACAGCCCACGCAACCCACTTATCCAACACCACAAATGCCGCAACCCGTTACACCACAAATACCGCAACCCTCTACACCACAAAATTTGCCACCGGCCCATGTATCACAACCGTTAAATCTGAATCCGAATCCCGTGTCCGTTCACCTCATGGTCACTCGCTATTGTCTTGGTACTAACCGTCCTACTAAACCTATTACTATACACATGTCCACTTTTTCACCTATCCCAAAGTCTTACACCCATGCGTTTAATGACCCTAATTGGTATCGTGCTATGATTGATGAGTTTAATGCATTGATTAAAAATAATACTTGGACTCTTGTGCCTAAACCGCGAGGTGCGAACATTGTTCGTCCCATGTGGCTCTTTCGGCACAAATATAACGCAGATGGAAGTCTTAGTCGTTACAAGGCTCGCCTTGTGGCGAATGGTAGTACACAGCTTGCAGGCATTGATGTTGATGAAACTTTCAGCCCGGTTGTCAAACCGGACACTATTCGCACTGCTTCTGGGATGTTCCTCTCTCAGCAAAAGTATGCGACTGATGTGCTTGAGCGGGCTGGTATGCTTACTTGTAATCCGTGTCGTACTCTTGTTGACACCGATTCCAAGCTCTCTAGTGATGGTGATCCTGTTTCCGATCCGACTTTATATCGCAGTTTAGCAGGTGCTCTTTAGTATCTCACTTTTACGTGACCGGATATCTCGTATGTTGTTCAACAGGTTTGTCTCTTCATGCATGATCCCCGTGAGCCTCACTTCTCTGCTCTTAAGCGGATTCTACGGTATGTTAGGGGCACTTTGCATTTTGTCCTACAGCTTTATTCGTCATCCACATCCTCATTAGTTGCTTACTCTGATGCTGATTGGGCAGGCTGCCCTACTACACACAGGTCTACCTCCGGTTATTGTGTTTTTCTTGGCAACAATCTTCTTTCTTAGTCCTCCAAGCGTCAGGTCACGCTTTCTCGATCTAGTGCTGAGGCCGAATATAGGGGTGTGGCAAATGCTGTTGCTGAGACTTGTTGGTTACGAAACTTACTACGTGAGCTACATACACCGCTTTCGACTGCTACCATTGTGTACTGTGATAATGTGAGTGCTGTTTATCTTTCCTCCAATCCCGTGCAACATCAACGCACGAAACACATTGAGATTGGCATCCACTTTGTTCGTGACTTGGTGGCGACCGGTCATGTTCGTGTTTTGCATGTTTCTTCTCGTTATCAATATGCTGACATTTTTATGAATGGTTTACCGACTGCCTTGTTTGATGAATTCCGCACCAGTTGGAGTGTGCGCTCCTCTCCCACTCCAACTAAGGGGGGCTATTAGCAGATATATTTATGGGCCTACCCTTATAGTTTGTATAGGTTATTATTATTCTGGCCCATGTTGTGTGGCTATATATATTGTATTATGTAACATTATGCAGACACGAATGACAAGAGTTTACACCTGCTAGCAGGTACATGTCGTCGCAACAGTGATGATTAACCAGAAAAATAAAAGAATTTGATCGCTATAAGTTTCAGTTCACCTGTCTTCTACAGGTCTGGACAATGTGTTTCCTTTCGAATAGTGGGTAATAGTGATATCACGTCATCAGAAAAACAATCCTCTTTTCATAACATCACGAACTTTTGAAAAAAGTAAAAAATTTTAAAACTCGAAAATGCCAGGATGCCATAACACGACATACGATACTCTTGTCGTGTCATCACTTGACGTTTTCTAGCGTTTTCAAGCACCATTTGGTGTGGTGGTGGTGACCCATCATTTGAAAACGCGAAGTGCAGTGTAAGACTCATCTCATTAGGTGGCATTTTTAGGGATAGCTCGAGCCATAGCTTAAGGTTACCTTATGTTTTTAGAAGTGTGCTAAGGTGGAATTTGATGTATTTATCTAAATGCAGTCTGTTGGGGATTGGTGTTCAAGAGACGGAGGTTAAAGTGGTGGTAGATGGGTTGGTTGTGTTGTTGGTATGCTTCCTTTCATGTATTTGAGGGTGTTAGTTGGTAATAAAATGTCTAAAATTAATGATTGAAATGATATGATTGATAAATTTAGAAAAAAAGGTTTTCTAATTGGAAGATAAAAACTTTCTCAGTAGAAGGTCGGGTGACACTTCTCAAATCTGTTCCTAGAAGCATAGTCATATACTCAATGATTATTTTTAAAACTCCAAATACGGTGCTTAATAACGTTGAGTCAATTAGAAACAAATTCTTTTTGGGTGCGAAAACGGATGGAGAAATTTTTTACGTGGATACAATGGAGGAAAACTATGGCTAGCAAGAAGCATGGTGGATTGGGATAGGAAGCCTCAATGGGTTCAACAGGGCACTCTTATTTAAATGGAAATGGCGTTTTTTGATTTCTCCTTTGGCTTTGTGGGTGAGAATCATAAAATCTCTTTTTGGAAATGATGGAGGCTTTAATGGTATTCCTAGTTCGAGGCGTGAAGGGTCGGTTTAGGGGTTAATAATTCAGGTGTCACAAGAATTAGAAAAAAAACCATATGTTTGGATGCTTTTAATCAAAGAAAGGTGGGAAATGGTCGTGCTACTCGTTTTTAGGAATATTTATGGATTGTTACTCGTCCTTTGAAAGATTTTTTTTCCTAGAGTTTTTGCATTGGATCAAGATTGTGAACGATGGTTTGTGATCGCATTCATATCATACATGATGACCTGTGGTTGCGACATAGTCCGAGAGGAGGGGTTGAGAGAGAGAAATGGGATGCGCTTATTTCCGTTCTTCAGACCCACATTGTTTCGGATCAAATGGATATATGGATTTGGACTGCTGGTGGTTTTGGTTTTTTTCCTGTGTCTATGGCGAGAGCTTTCATTGACAAGGGCACTTTAGTTATCGAGGAAGAGGAGACGCGATGGAGTAACTTAGTGCCAATAAAAATCAATGTGTTCATGTGGCAGATGATCTTGGATAAACTTCCGACCTGGTTGAATCTCATGTTGAGAGGTTTAGATGTTCGATCTAATCGTTGTGGAATTTGTAATACATACATTGAGAGCATCGATCGTGTTATGTTGCATTGCCAAGTGGCTAGAGATTTATGGCGTTTGATTGGTACATGGTGGAATTTTGTCGGTGTTTGTTTTTTTTAAGAATTTTTGAGTTGGCTTGACAAACTTAACATTTTCTCTGTTAGCAAGAAGGTTGTTCAATGTGGTAGTTATCACCGCGGCTGGGAGTATTTGGAGGTTTCGTAACGAGTCTATATTTGGTGATACCAAACCGAAAAAATCCACCCTATTTGATTATATTGTTTATGGGTTACTAATAGAAGCAATAAGTTTTAAGCTAGTTTGGACATACTTTTTACAAGTTGTAATTCTTTGTAATTTGTTTTCTAGCGTTTTCCGTTGTATTGTTTTCGTTTGATTTATAAAATTTCTTTTGTCTCAAAAGTTTAGGATGATGACATTGTCGAAGCTTTTTCTTTTTGGCCCTTTTGCTGGTAAAAAAAAGATGGAATTAATGTATGCACTAATAGCATAAATTAGTATGTTTAATTAGTTTATATTTTAGATTACGTTGTAGTTTGTTTAAATGAGTCCGGTTATTAAACAACCTTCTTTTTTGGTGGAATCCAAGGGCTCAATCTGGACCGTCCATAAGGAGGGACCAGATCAAATGATAAAAAATACGGAGGGACTAAAATTGCCAATTTATAAAAAGAAGACTGAGGGACCAAAACGAAAAATATGTTGTAAATCTCAACTACCCTTCATTTCTGTAAAACAAAACACACAGATCTCATAAACATTCTCTCTCTCTACATCAAACCCTCTCTATACAACAAACTCTAACAAAAAAATCCATAAATCTACACAAATTAACCTTGCAAATCACGAAATAAACACACAAATGGAAGAAATAACCATTAAATCAACCGATCCCTGAAAAAAATCGATTAAAAACGAACCGATTCATAATGCTGATTGGTGATGATAAGGTGTTTGATGAAACGCCTAAAAGAAGAATTGAAGTTGAAAGTGCTTTGAAATCTGATGAAGGTAGGTGGTCACAATAGCAGCAGTAGATGGGTCACCCTCAGCAGTTCAGACCAACCCCGCCTTCCATCCCAAATACCAACCCCGCCTTCCATCCTAATACCATTGGTTTATTACTAGTGATAAAACAACAAAAATATCACCGATGATAAAATATTACCAGTGATATTACACATTAACGTGATATTTCATTGGTTTATTACTAGTGATACTTCACTAGTGATAAAACAATAAAATATCACCGGTGATATTATGTAACACCCCCAAATTGGCCCAGCGGATGCCCACGAGTATTGGGGCCTGTTACGTCAAGATTATCCAAGTCTTGATCCGAGAGAACGACCTCTATGCCAAATATCACAATGTTGACTCCAAATAATCATTCAGTCAAGTACCTGAGAATACATGCTTAAAAGTGTCAACACAAAGGTTGGCGAGTTCATAAGTTTTATTAAAATGTTTAAGACACTTTAAAAGTTTACAAGGACAACTACTAAAAGTAGTGTCGCAAAAACGTTCAGGAATCCAGAGTTTCACAATAAAGAGACATTACAACAATGTTCGGTCATAAATCAAAGTTTAGAAATAGCATAACAGTTAGCACCAAAACTTCAGTTCATACACAAGATGTAATTCATGCTCACAGTTCATTTCAGTTCGGTTTTTAGGTTCATGAACTCATTCACACCCAAGTTCAATTCAGTAGCCACGGTCAATATACATAACAATGTCATATTATCGGTTTATGTCAATATCACGATCGAGATCACATATTAGAACTATAACAATAAGCATATGAGCATCATACCAAAGCATATAAGTATCATATCAAACCAGCATATAAACATCATGTCAAACTAGCACACAAGAATCATATTAGACCGGAATATAAACATCATGTCAAACTAGCACACGAGAACCATATCAAACCAGCATGCAAACATCTATTCAAACCATCATATAAGTGTGATATAAAAACCACATGCATGAATCACGTCAATACCACACCTAAGGATTAGATCAATCCACGTACAATAATCCTATCATATCTCATGCAGGAATCATGGCAGAACCACATAATAAATTCACGTCACGATTATTTCATGCTATAGTCTAGATTCGTATTGATATCACAGCTAAGATTCATATTAGATCAATACATGATTGCAGTCAGAATTCATATCAGATCAATACATGATTGCAGTCAGAATTCATATCAGATCAATACATGCTCGCAGTCAGGATTCATATTCAAGATTCATAGCAATATCAAGGTCAAGATTCACATTCAAGGTTCATAGCAAGATGGAGATCAAGATTCACATTCAAGGTTCATAGCAAGATGGAGGTCAAGATTCACATTCAAGGTTCATAGCAAGATGGACCGCAAAAGTTCAGTTCAAGTACCCAAGGCAACTATAGGAGATATAGTTTCAAGTGTAGGATAAATCGAGTGTTTCAGTGTTTATGATAGCGCTAAGCTCGTGACATCGAAACTAGTGATCCAGTACATGCAATAGATTGCACATATAAATTGCCCCAATAGAGTACCTAGCCAAGATAACTCCGTTCATATAAATGGTACACACTCGTCCGGCGTCAGAATGCCCGAGTGGAGGTTGTCAACCCTCAATAGATCTATCTGTAACATAAGAGCTTACTCTAGCAGAGTAACTAACGATTCACGATAGTGGGGACTATGGATAAAGCAACTTAGGCTAATCATAAACGAAGTTCACTGAGTGTTCACAGAATTCAATTCTTTTGCGTCCACAAGCAAGCACAAGCAGTCATTTCATTTCACAATATTAAACATACAAAGCAGTTTAAAAGGAGCTATTGGATAGCTCAAATATTCACAAGTATAAGTCATCAATAATCCGAAAAGTGTAAACTCCTAGGTCACGTAAACAATCCTCAAAAGTACCAGCACGTACGCAATATAAACAATATTCGAAAGGATATCAACGCACATGTATCACAATAATACTTGTAAAGTATAGACATGTAATCGCAACAATCATTGAAATGCACAAACACGTATTTGACATCGACAAGCATGTATCTCCCCCAAAAGAGATTCAAAACATTTATAAAGCGATTTGAAAATAAAATAAGGGGGTATGAACTCACATCGATGTTGCAGAACAATTTGCAGAGACGTGAATACAAGAGCAGTGTAGCGTAGGCCGGAACTGCTCGATAGGAAGTCACAATTTATCTTATCGATCATCTCCCAGCATCCCAAATCGATGCATCCAAGCTTTCCCGATGAAAAGTTTCATCAATACCATCGGTTCGTAAACCGTTTAAATCCCATCTCGAAATCGTCCGGTAATCGGTTCGGTAATCGGTTCAGTAATCGGTTCGGTAAGGTGAAGCGGATGATACCACCATGTATGTAATATATATACCTAATATATATTACACACGAAGGAACGGAACATGTATATAATTCATAGCTTGAATTATATAACAAGAACAGACAACGCACGAATAACTCATAATGTACATGACACGCGACATGTACAAAACTAAAAGAATAAAATAATACAAGCATGCAATACATTGTAAATAAAGTATACTTAAATATTTCAACACACTTTCAAAATCACCTATTTATTTAAGTAAAGATCATTTAATAAAAGAGGGCACACGTTTCAGAGTTCCAAATGGAGTTTCAAAAGTATATACAATAATTATGATTTTACAAAATAATATTTTATAAATCATTATTGTCCATTTAATATTTCTAAAAAGAGGGTTTTAGTTTCTAAATAATATTTAAAAAAACTAAATATATATTAAATTTATAAAAAATTTGGCATGACCTATTCATTTTTATAACATTTCTCGTAATCACAAAATATCTCATTTTCACTTTCACAATCAATCCGCGTTTCAATTGTCGATATATTTCTATTATAGCAAATAAATCCTTGTAGATTCGTATAAAATAAATAAAAATGAATTTACCGATAATCAAGTAAATGACCAACACTTCAATAATAACGCTTCCAATTTTTAATCACTTTCAAAAGCCCTTAACGGCTATTAACTTAACCAAACGACACTAACGGTTGTTAAATCACAAAAACCAATATAATATCATTTGTAGACAATATTTCAACAAAATATCAATAGCTATCACCAATATAGTCACGAGCCGGTACCACCTTTGTGCGGCTGTGGCTGCCGAGACGACCCACACGAGCACCACTTTGTGGTGGTCTCGGTGACACACAAGCAACAACGAACACCCCATTAAGCTCTCAAAATTCAGAACCAAACACCCCTAAAAATGTTACAAAACCCATATCCAAACACATTCTAAAATCTGAATCTACACAAGAATCATCAAAAATAACCAAAATGATAATAACATCATCACCATCACAAGCCCGGCTGTGATGGTCGGATAACACACCGAACGCCACCTACATGGTGGTTTTGATGGTAGACAAAGGAACAAACGCCCCTAGGCTGATGTAAATCAAAACAAACACCACAAGGACAAGGATGGTTGGGGTTTTGATTCGAGGGTGGTGGTGACGCGACCTGTTGGTGGTCGGAGAGTTAAGATATATGATGGTGTAGAAGGTGGCATGGTGTTTCAAGAGGTGGTGACTGCTAGTGTATGGTGATGATGACGAAGGAACACGGTGGTGATGTTGTAAGTGGTGGCGAACTGCACGGTGGTGGCACGTGGGTTGGTCATGGTTTGAGTGGCGGTTCGTGGCTGGAAACCACGAAAGGTAGTGGATCGGGATGGTGGTCGAATGGTGGAGTGGTGGAGGCGCGTGGATTAATAGATCAGGTAGATCCGGTCATTTTGGAGGGAGTTGTTGTTCGCCGAAAAAGGTGACGGCGCCGGAATCCGGTGGCCGGATTAGGGTTCCGGTGGCTGGAGGTTGAAGGAGAGAGAGAGAGAGAAAAGTATTTTAGGGTTTGTGTGTGTGTTTTGTAAAATAGGAAAAATGAGGGAAAAGTGTGTAAGTTTAGTATATATATATAAATAAAAGTGAAAGTAGTTAAATTAAATGGTAAGTTGTATATAGTTGAGGGTTTACAATGTAAATAGTTAATAAACTTTTATTTTATCTTGTTTAACGTGATTCGGTTATCGATCGAGATTTATAAAATTAGATTTAAGATTCAAAATTATTACTGTTGCGTTTAAAATACTTTTTCCACGAAAATAGATCATTTATACGACTAGTAATTCATAAGTAACTTATAAATCTATTTAAACGTTAATTATCTTCCAAGCTTCTCAAACAAGCGTATTTTTAACGGAAAATTAAATTTCAACTCGATTATTCGCGTTTTTAACAAATGTTATTGAAATAAAAAAACTAAATAATTTATTAAATTATTTTATTAAATATTTCGTGACCATTAAGTACAAAATTTAATTTTTAACGTGTCGGTATGCAGACTGTGCAATTTTTAGATTTTGTCATAATATGTCCCGTTTTCAAATCCAATAAGTTTGGGTAGCGCTCAAAAATGAATTTCAAATAATAATTAGTATAGTTTATTATTATTTATGGTAACGAAAATTCTCTGGTGTTACATCATCCACGTGTTATTTTGAGTTTTGTCCTCAAAACTCGATCGTTGTTCTAGGTTTAGAAGTGTCAAAAATGTCAGAAAGAAATAGGTAAAGCTGGAATGTATCCGAAAGGTTAGACAATCAATCTGACAAAGCAGTAACAGTTCAAAGAACAGATATGGACAACTAGAAGCGAAGAGTTCGACAAGCAACCAACATCTTAAATGTCGGTAAGGGTTCATAGAATAAATAAAGGACATTTAGAAGTGAAGAATTTTAGAAAGTCGTCGACTCAGGAAAGTTGAAATAGGGTTCACAGCAGTCAGCTTGTTAGGCTCACGTCTATCGGTGTTCATCCGGAAAAAAAAATCTGTGCAACAATTCACGAGTCAAGTGAAATTTATGAAATCTTTCGCCCAAAACGCAATAATGATAATGGTAAGGAGAAAAAGCAATGAATAAAATCATACGGACGAATCATGAGTCAAAAGAAACACATTCCATAATAGGAATCATAGAATAATAACGTAAATATGAAATGATGTCAGATGTGCTTAAGGCCACTTGTTTATAATTCACATTTACATACAGAGGAGTCCCAATTTATGTAAATATAAATAATAAACCTTTGGTTAAGCGATTTATAACCTCTTTATTCAAATGTAAAGGCGTCCCAATCCATTTAAATAAAGACCTCATAACTCATCTTACTCAATTATTCTCGACAAGACTTAACATCAAAATAAATAAAGTATCTAAGAAAATAGATATTACCAAAGGAGTTTACAGCCAGTTTATTTACACCTTCCGTATTCAAACGTCCCATACCATCTCAATACGGAACCATAAATAAGCTTCGGGTCTGGTGGCTTATGATTTCACATTTGGACGTCTCATACCATCTAAATACAAAATCATAGTTAACTTGTCGTTAGGAGACTCATGTTCCATATTTAAACGTCCCATTCCATTTAAATATGAAATCATAAGTACCCTGATTGGAGTCACACCGTAGCATTTAGACAGGCAAACTATCCAAATGATATAACATAAAATTACATCAGATAATCAAAACGAGACGTCGACCAGTTACACTCCAATAATAGGCGTTCGCAATACCGAGAGTGTAGACGTGTATGGAGTGTAAAGTCATAAATCGTAATCAAGAGGATAATATATCATAACAGTTATCAGCGGAAAAATCTCACTGAAAATAGTTATAATCTCTAAAACGTTATTAGAGGAAATCGTCAAAAGCAAGCGCAGGAGTCGTTAGTGAGTTGCTTTCCATAAATAGACGTTCAAATTCATAAGCGGAAGAAAATAAATGTCAATCACGCAATAATGTGCGCAATAACACGTACTAAACAAAGAACCCGTAAATAATATAATGCTATATTATAATAGTTATCAAATAAATAAACGATCTAACCGGTTACACGAGTCTCACTCATCGCCGAGGAAGTCTCGTAATTAAGTATGAATGTATATATAAAACAATCGTAACTACGTAATGCATATAGTCAGGTAGCAGCGTATAAAGCAATCATAAACAGATAAGGCAATTATCTCTATGGTGCATAAAGCAATAGCAAGCATAAGTCATGTAGCGGTATATAAGATAGTAGCAAACGCGCAAATCAAACATCTATTGCATCCCAAAACATTATACATATAAAGCCGTATAATAAGGAATTATAACCTCGTCGCAAGCAAGGGATCAATCAGCATAACTATAGAAATCAAGTAATAGCGAACAACACTAGCAACAACCTACAAATAATACCATAGTTCAGGCGCGAACAAATAAATCACATAAGTTTGTCACGTATGTCACTTGCCAATCATGTGCTTAGTTTTACAAATAAAATATGACTCATTGAAATCATATAGTTAATATTAGTATCTTATACTTAGGCAAAAATGTTTATTTTTGACTCGACGTAATTTCGAAAGTCTTTCGATGTAAATTTTATTTTAATTTACCCAAATTTAATTTAGTAAATTTCGCAACACACTTTTTACGGAAAATTCGACAGCCTTTCGGCGCAATTTCAAAATTTGTCATTTTTAGTATGTACTCAAATCTCGATCAAAGTCTCATATTTTCAACACTTTCTCCAATCACAGTCAACCAATAGCTTATTTTCCGCAAAATACTCACTTACAACGTTCACGTAGTAACAATTGCCAATTAAGTCCAATACACGCATTTACCCCTTTTCAAAACGTTTCCAGCAATCATATACAACATTTTATACTCATTTCGACACTCAAAATAGCTCAGTTTAACCCAAAAACGTTCTTTCGACCATATTTAAATTATAGACAGCAAGTAAACTTTTAACGTTTCCACAAAAATTAAATTTTCCGAAAACAAATTTCAAACACACATATCCTGCTCATTTCAAAGTTGATGTTTGCTCATAATATATCAAAACGAAGGTATTAACTTGTATTTTCATAATCTCGTGCTAATCTATGTCAAAACAATTTTTATAACGCTTTAAGCTCAATATAAATTTAGGACAGAATGTATAACTATTGTAAAAATATATTTTGACCACTTTTAAACACACCCACTTATAGCAACACTACTAGTTTATACCGAAAACTCATAAACACCAGTGATTTATCAAAAACATACTTCCATCCATAGATTCTATAAATACTACAACTTATATTTTTATAAAAACTATATTTATGTTTTTAAAATATATAGATTTAGTAAATCGGTCATAAAAATATATAGATCTAGAAGATACAATGTAGAAAAGAACTTTACTTCTTTCATTTTTCAAGATAACACATGATAAGTGACAGCATGTAGAGATCTAAACAATGCAAGAATAAAATTAACGAAATATATGGTATATTACTATATGAGCAACGCATAAGGTAATAACAAACATGCAGATCAAATATTCATATGGCATTGCATAAAGCAATCCAACGTATAAGACATACATTCATATAGCAGTGCATGGAGCAATCACAACATGTAAAGTAAACATTCATATAATAGCGGAACGAGAGATTGCAAACATGCTTGAAAAGTATCCATATAGCAGCGGATAAGTAATCGTATCATGTAAAGCACATATTCATATATAAGAAGAATAAGCATAATATCATGCTAAAACACAAGAGAGCATCGGTTATAGTCTAGGCCTATACAATAACACCTAGTTCTCTATAACCAAGGCTCTGATACCAATCTGTAACACCCCCAAATTGGCCCAGCGGATGCCCACGAGTATTGGGTCATGTTACGTCATGATTATCCGAGTCTTGATCCGAGAGAACGACCTCTATGCCAAATATCACAATGTTGACTCCAAATAATCATTCAGTCAAGTACCTGAGAATACATGCTTAAAAGTGTCAACACAAAGGTTGACGAGTTCATAAGTTTTATTAAATGTTTAAGACACTTTAAAAGTTTACAAGGACAACTACTAAAAGTAGTGCCGCAAAAACGTTCAGGAATCCAGAGTTTCACAATAAAGAGACATTACAACAATGTTCGGTCATAAATCAAAGTTTAGAAATAGCATAACAGTTAGCACAAAAACTTCAGTTCATACACAAGATGTAATTCATGCTCACAGTTCATTTCAGTTCGGTTTTTAGGTTCATGAACTCATTCACACCCAAGTTCAATTCAGTAGCCACGGTCAATATACATAACAATGTCATATTATCGGTTCATGTCAATATCACGATCGAGATCACATATTAGAACTATAGCAATAAGCATATGAGCATCATACCAAAGCATATAAGTATCATATCAAACCAGCATATAAACATCATGTCAAACTAGCACACAAGAATCATATTAGACCGGCATATAAACATCATGTCAAACTAGCACACGAGAACCATATCAAACCAGCATGCAAACATCTATTCAAACCATCATATAAGTGTGATATAAAAACCACATGCATGAATCACGTCAATACCACACCTAAGGATTAGATCAATCCACGTACAATAATCCTATCATATCTCATGCAAGAATCATGTCAGAACCACATAATAAATTCACTTCACGATTATTTCATACTATAGTCCAGATTCGTATTGATATCACAGCTAAGATTCATATTAGATCAATACATGATTGCAGTCAGAATTTATATCAGATCAATACATGATTGCAGTCAGAATTCATATCAGATCAATACATGCTCGTAGTCAGGATTCATATTCAAGATTTATAGCAATATCAAGGTCAAGATTCACATTCAAGGTTCATAGCAAGATGGAGGTCAAGATTCACATTCAAGGTTCATAGCAAGATGGAGGTCAAGATTCACATTCAAGGTTCATAGCAAGATGGACCGCAAAATTTCAGTTCAAGTACCCAAGGCAACTATAGGAGATATAGTTCCAAGTGTAGGATAAATCGGGTGTTTCAGTGTTTATGATAGCGCTAAGCTCGTGACATCGAAACTAGTGATCCAGTACATGTAATAGATTGCACATATAAATTGTCCCAATAGAGTACCTAGCCAAGATAACTCCGTTCATACAAATGGTACACACTCGTCCGGCGTCAGAATGCCCGAGTGGAGGTTGTCAACCCTCAATAGATCTATCCGTAACATAAGAGCTTACTCTAGCAGACTAACTAACGATTCACGATAGTGGGGACTATGGCTAAAGCAACTTAGGCTAATCATAAACGAAGTTCACTGAGTGTTCACAGAATTCAATTCTTTTGCGTCCACAAGCAAGCACAAGCAGTCATTTCATTTCACAATATTAAACATACAAAGCAGTTTAAAAGGAGCTATGGGATGGCTCAGATATTCACAAGTATAAGTCATCAATAATTCGAAAATTGTAAACTCCTAGGTATCATAAACAATCCTCAAAAGTACAAGCACGTACGCAATATAAACAATATTCGAAAGGATATCAATGCATATGTATCACAATAATACTTGTAAAGTATAGACATGTAATCGCAACAATCATTGAAATGCACAAACACGTATTTGACATCGACAAGCATGTATCTCCCCCAAAAGAGATTCAAAACATTTATAAAGCGATTTGAAAATAAAAAGAGGGGGTATGAACTCACATCGATGTTGCAGAACAATTTGCAGAGACGTGAATACAAGAGCAGTGTAGCGTAGGCCGGAACTGCTCGATAGGAAGTCACAATTTATCTTATCGATCATCTCCCAGCATCCCAAATCGATGCATCCAAGCTTTCCCGATGAAAAGTTTCATCAATACCATCGGTTCGTAAACCGTTTAAATCCCATGTCGAAATCGTCCGGTAATCGGTTCAGTAATCGGTTCGGTAATCGGTTCAGTAATCGGTTCGGTAAGGTGAAGCTGATGATACCACCATGTATGTAATATATATACCTAATATATATTACACACGAAGAAACGGAACATGTATATAATTCATAGCTTTAATTATATAACAAGAACAGACAACGCACGAATAACTCATAATGTACATGACACGCGACATGTACAAAACTAAAAGAATAAAATAATACAAGCATGCAATACCTTGTAAATAAAGTATACTTAAATAATTCAACACACTTTCAAAATCACCTATTTATTTAAGTAAAGATCATTTAATAAAAGAGGGCACGCGTTTTCAGAGTTCCAAATGGAGTTTCAAAAGTATATACAATAATTATGATTTTACAAAATAATATTTTATAAATCATTATTGTCCATTTAATATTTCTAAAAAAAGTGTTTTAGTTTCTAAATAATATTTAAGAAAACTAAATATATATTAAATTTATAAAAATTTTGGTATGACCTATTCGTTTTTATAACGTTTCCCGTAATCACAAAATATCTCATTTTCACTTTCACAATCAATCCGCGTTTCAATTGTCGATATATTTCTATTATAGCAAATAAATCCTTGTCGATTCGTATAAAATAAATAAAAATGAATTTACCGATAATCAAGTAAATGACCAACACTTCAATAATAACGCTTCCAATTTTTAATCACTTTCAAAAGCCCTTAACGGCTATTAACTTAACCAAACGACACTAACGATTGTTAAATCACAAAAACCAATATAATATCATTTGTAGACAATATTTCAACAAAATATCAATAGCTATCACCATGTGAGAACCCGTACTTTCCCAACATTATTTTATTCTTTTTATTCGTGCTTCTTGAATTTTTCCAACGTATTACGTTTTCTTGTATTGCTATATGTAAATCCTGAGATTTTTAAATTATACTTTTTTAAGTATTTTTCTGATCATCGATAAATACTTTGTATGGAATTATAAATTTTCATTTTATTTTTCCATATTTATTTTAAATCAATGTTTTTGATTTAAAATCACCCGTGTGCGTTTTAAAACGAGTTTATTCAAATCAATGTACAACGAAAATTCCTAGTGATCGCGATACCGACGGATGCCCAAAATTTTACGTTTACTTATCGATTGTTTCGATAATTAATATTTTCGATGATGTCGTTTTAATTACGTATTAAGTCGTGTCGAGAAATCGTATAATCATTTTTACGATGCATTGTAACTTTGAAAAATATTTTTACGAAACCCGAGCCCCGTAAATATTTTTAATATTTACCAATAACAATTTTCTACCCTTTAAAACTATTAATTGTATTTAGATCCACAAGTTTGCAAATTGGTAACTTTGGTCCCTCCACTACCTACCATATATAAACCCATTTCTTCCACTTCCACTCACAGATAAACACATTTAAAAAAAAATCACCACTCCTCCCTCCCCTCTCCATTTTACCGCCACTCCACCACCACAATCCATCATGATTTGACAAAAACTAAAACAAGACCCATTCATAAAATTCAATGGTGATTCTTTTGATACTAAAATCACCCACATGCATCAAGATTTCAAGAACTTTTGATTTCATGATTGTATGATGTTGTAATCATCTTGCATATGTTATATTTGGTAAGATTATCATGTTTTGATCCTTAAAAGTCTTGTTTTTAATCTTTGATTTTTGTTAGATTTTTCATACAAGTGTTTTTAGGAGTGTTTGGTTGATGGGTATGATAGTATAGTGATCCTAGGGTATGAGAATGATTGGTTTTGAGTGAAAAATAGATTTGTCATGTTTTCTAAAAAGCTAATTTGGGACAGCAGCCTTAAACAGTATGTTTCGTGGGTTTAAGGTTTGTGAAAGACTGAGATTATTTGAAATTGTTGTAGAGTTTTCCGAGACGGTCATTTTGGTATAAGATAGAGCTTATAAATCATTACGAGTCAAAAGTTATGCTAGTTTTAGTTTTCGTGTACCGGGAGACGCAAGTCGGCACAATCCGAAATTGTGGTTGATTTTGGGTCGACTCTCGGGGAGTTTAGGCTTGGTTAGATAGTTGATACTACTGATTTTCAAAGTCTACAAACTGAGTTTGATGAGTCTAGTAGTGGTTTAAAAAGACAGATTGTCGGGTTAGTACTTTTAAAGTGGTCCAAACAGTTTTACAAAACAAGTGTACAAATCTGTCCTAAAATTTGGAGTCGAGTAAAGCGTCGAGCTGATGGATTTTAAAGTGTGAACTTTGGCTCAAATTTTGGTGAGGTATTATACAGGTTATAAGTGACCTTGACACCAATTTTCATGTAAAACGGACAAGTCTAGATAGGGTAGATCGGTGTGTACATTCGAGGTGTATTTGCTGATTTTTATTCTGGACACGTAGTTCAATGCTTGTGTTGCGTGAGTTTGAGTGTTCACCATCGGACATGGTGACTTACTCAAGTGCTTAGTCATTATATAAATGACTTAGCTACTGGTCCAAATAAGGGTAAAGGATAGTTTGACTTGTGTTGACTTGGCGTCGTATGACGAGTCATTTTCAAGTGTTCAAGTGTTTTAACGAGTAACGTTGGATAAATGGGTAGTATGAATTCATTTGATTCGTGTCAATGGTTTTGAAACGTGTATACTTTGAAAACATTTGAGTCATGTTATATTTGGTATATATATCGATATTGAGTTCGAGTCTTAACGCGCGCCTTATTGTGATAGGTTGCGGTTTTCGTGTTTTCCCCGGGCATCCATATCGTCGGTGATCGTCTCACTACATTGTTTCTACTCAGTTGCTGAGTACCGTGATTGACTTAACACGTGGCTAAGGGCCACGAAATTTTTAAGGATCAAGGAGGAGGAATTGTTTAATTTGCGTGTTTGGATTAATTCCTACTTGTTATGAAGGTATAGTCACTCCTAGTATTTTAGTTTTGATGTTACTAGTACTTTGATTCTTTTTATTCATGAATTTTGAATTCCTTGGGTGAAACCCACTGATATTATAGATACTTAGGGCATATTAGGACTTAGGACACTTGCGTGGCGATTTGGTATAGCCTAAGTGTTGCTTGATTGAGGTTAGGTAGCTAAATGGAGTTGTTTTTGTAGTATGGAAATCACCACAGAAACAAACAGGTCATGGCAAATTTTTCTTAAACATATGACCTTGTTTTTATTTGAAAAATGGATACCCACTGATGTGATTAGTATGTGTTGAGTTGGATGGAAACGGGAAGTGTCCGGATGAGTCCGAAACGGTCGTTTTACTAAACCAGGTCAAATCTGAATGTTATGCTTAAAACGTGGGTAAATTGACTTGGGTAAAAAGGATTAATTTATGATTTTATGACTTTTTACAGTAGCTACAAATATAATAAAACTTCTCTTTTTGGTTTCGTGTCGAAATCTTTTACCGATTGGGATTTATGCTTAATCTACCGTAAGGTACGAAAGACGTTTACAACTTTCTGTTTTGATAGTCTGTCACTAAAAGTGCATTTCCCGTTGATTGAAAATAGTTCTAGGGCTGTTCTTTCCCAACTTTTAAAGGTAAGAGAAATACCTATACATGTCAAGAAATTTCACCTCCTGTACAATTATAAATTTTTAGATATGACCAAATCTTCACAGCCTTTTTCAAAAAACTGAATGCAGTCCCTTGTTTTGGTTTTTCAAACCGAGTCTTAAACGTGTTCGGAACCCACACATAAATGCTTGGACCATCATACAAGGTTGATATTAGGTTATTATAGTAGGTTCAAGGTGTTGGGTCAAAATTTTAACTTAAGCTTAGGTCTCGCCATCGCACGCAAGTTACCTAGTCATACTATGTCCCGCCACTTCTAAAACGTTATTGCTTCATTGAACGCATTCTTATTACGCGTCACCATTGCATAGGTCCGTGAAGACTTCTTTTTGCTCAGCCCCTTTTACCTTGTGATTACTTACTAAAGGTGAGTTCATAGCCCCTTTTACTACTTGTAAATTGTTTCTAAACGCGGGGTGAGATTTTACATGGTGGAACACATCCATTTAAAAACTGTATGCTATTCAGAACTTGTATGCTATTCAGACTTGTATGCTTTCCAACAGTTTTCATTGATATTATTGCTTATAGTTAATAGCCTTAAGTTTCCTCTCTTGATCATGAACCGTTAATTGTCCCGTATGCTTTGCGCTAAGCGCGAATGTTGTGGGTGGATCCATCGGGATTGACAATCCCCGTCCCGATTACCTTGACGTACTTACGTTTGTTTATACTTGAGTATTTAGGCTGAATACTCCCTAGAGGAACTTACTTTGAGTTAAGCTTCGGTTCATGAACTAAACAGCAATAATATTGGTTTCAGACTATGGTTAATGATCATAACCATTTTCTCTATTTACTTGTTTTACAAATGAATGCTTGTGTTCCACACCTTTATTGCTAAACCTATGAATTTCACACAACTTTGTGTTGACGATTTTACATGTTTAATCTCAGGTATTATTACTTAGCTTTGCTTGGATGGGAGCCCGCAGGATATTATCGCAGCTTGGAGATTTCTGGGATGCTTTTAAAAGACTGGTTTTAGCATAAACTGTCAGAAATTTATTATATCTTTTGGGCAACTTTATGTTATGAATCATGATGAAATAATATATCTTTCCGCATATAAAACTCTCGGACCTATGTTTAAAACTCTGATCATTTATGATGTGATATATATGCTTTTATTACGTCAGCTTTGTGTCAACTGTAATTCATTGTTTCTTGTACTATGACGTGTTACCCCCTCGTTGCCTAGTTGTTCCATGTCAGATTTTGGGGGTCTCACACACCAATATAGTCACGAGTCGGCACCACCTTTGTGCGGCTGTGGCTGCCGAGACGACCCACACGAGCACCACTTTGTGGTGGTCTCGGTGACACACAAGCAACAACGAACACCCCATTAAGCTCTCAAAATTCAGAACCAAACACCCCTAAAAATGTTACAAAACCCATATCCAAACACATTCTAAAATCTGAATCTACACAAGAATCATCAAAAATACCCAAAATGATAATAACATCATCACCATCACAAGCCCGACACCCCCGGTGCGGCTGTGATGGCCGGATAACACACCGAACGCCACCTACATGGTGGTTTTGATGGTAGACAAAGGAACAAACGCCCCTAGGCTGATGTAAATCAAAACAAACACCACAAGGACGAGGATGGTTGGGGTTTTGATTCGAGGGTGGTGGTGACGCGACCTGTTGGTGGTCGGAGAGTTAAGATATATGATGGTGTAGAAGGTGGCATGGTGTTTCAAGAGGTGGTGACTGCTAGTGTATGGTGATGATGACGAAGGAACACGGTGGTGATGTTGCAAGTGGTGGCGAACTGCACGGTGGTGGCACGTGGGTTGGTCATGGTTTGAGTGGCGGTTCGTGGCTGGAAACCACGAAAGGTAGTGGATCGGGATGGTGGTCGAAGGGTGGAGTGGTGGAGGCGCGTGGATTAATAAATCGGGTAGATCCGGTCATTTTGGAGGGAGTTGTTGTTCGCCGGAAAAGGTGACGGCGCCGGAATCCGGTGGCCGGATTAGGGTTCTGGTGGCTGGAGGTTGAAGGAGAGAGAGAGAAAAGTATTTTAGGGTTTGTGTGTGTGTTTTGTAAAATAGGAAAAATGAGAGAAAAGTGTGTAAGTTTAGTATATATATATAAATAAAAGTGAAAGTAGTTAAATTAAATTGTAAGTTGTATATAGTTGAGGGTTTACAATGTAAATAGTTAATAAACTTTTATTTTATCTTGTTTAACGTGATTCGGTTATCGATCGGGATTTATAAAATTAGATTTAAGATTCGAAATTATTATTGTTGCGTTTAAAATACTTTTTCCACGAAAATATATCATTTATACGACTAGTAATTCATAAGTAACTTATAAATCTATTTAAACGTTAATTATCTTCCAAGCTTCTCAAACAAGCGTATTTTTAACGGAAAATTAAATTTCAACTCGATTATTCGCGTTTTTAACAAATGTTATTGAAATAAAAATACTAAATAATTTATTAAATTATTTTATTAAATATTTCGTGACCATTAAGTACAAAAGTTAATTTTTAACGTGTCGGTATGCAGACTGTGCGATTTTTAGATTTTGTCATAATATGTCCCGTTTTCAAATCCAATAAGTTTGGGTAGCGCTCAAAAATGAATTTCAAATAATAATTAGTATAGTTTATTATTATTTATGGTAACGAAAATTCTCTGGTGTTACATATTACACAGTAACGTGATATTTTATTGGTTTATTGTGATAAAACAATAAAAATCTCAACGGTGATATGGTAACGTGATATTTCATTGGTTTATTACTAGTGATAAAACAATAAAAATATCACCGGTGATAAAATATCACCGATGATATTACACAGTAACGTGATATTTCATTGGTTTATTACTAGTGATACTTCACTAGTGATAAAACAATAAAAATATCACCGGTGATAAATTATCACTGATGATATTACACAGTAACGTGATATTTCATTGGTTTATTACTAGTGATACTTCACTAGTGATAAAACAATAAAAATATCACCGGTGATAAAATATCACTGATGATATTACACAGTAACGTGTAGCGACACTACATCCGGTGAACATCCGTCTACCTCACCAACTTTTCTCAACAACTCACTTCATAAAGGTTACCACAATGACGAAATCCATTCTTAATAAAAGTGTATCCCACCACCGGCGACCTCCAGCCACCACGTTACCGCCTCCAATCATCACCGTAACCACCGATTGGAACTCCGACCAAATTCTCCACCCACCAGATCGCTCCTTAGTCGGCCCAGATTAAGTTAGCAAGCTTCAACCTTCTCTCGATTTCGATTTGATTAATTGAATTAGGTTAGAGTTTGATTAGTTGATTTTGAATTTGGTAATGATGAATTGGGCACGTTATTGTGTGTGTGAAAAATGAGTGATAAAAGTTAGTTGGAAAAATTAGCTGGTATATACATTGGGACAAGAAAATAGGATTAACCAATTAAATCTTAGATTAATCTCCACTCTTAGATCAAAGCTAAATGAGGGGTAGGGATTTGTCCCTCGGTTTCCACCAAAAAACAAGACTCCAAAATAACTTTTACCGACAAAAGTTATTTTGGAGCCTTGTTTTTGGGTGGAAACCAAGGGACAAATCCCCACCCTTCATTTAGCTTTGATCTAAGGGTGGGGATTAATCTAAGATTTAATTTGTCAAAACCTATTTTTATGTCTTATTAAATAAAGTATTTTTTTAATCGTTCATTTTACTTTCCTTTTTTTCACACAATGAAATATGTTTTCACACAGTCGCCATCACCACACCACCGGCCACCTGCGCATTTTCTTTAACTGACCACCACCGTCAGATCCATCCTGAAACCCTAACCACCACAATCACCTCCGTAGCAAACCCCTAAAAGTGATTGATTTTCTACTTGTTTTGTTCAAGATCTCTTGTTTGCTTCTCATAATCATCTATAATCATCATCGTAATCCTCATCTACCAAATGCCTCTACCACGTCATCAAACCACCACAACCGTCCGACCAGATGGATAATGGAGATGTTAATGATGAAGTGTTGTTGATTGATCTTTTGTATCAGAAGGAGGAGGTAATGACATGGTGTTTAATTGAATGAGGGGTTTTGAGTGTTTTTCTTTCAGTTACGTTTATGAAGCACGTGAGTTGTTGAGAAAAGTTGGTGAGGTAGACGGATGTTCACCGGATGTAGTGTCGCTACACGTTACTGTGTAATATCATCGGTGATATTTTTATTGTTTTATCACTAGTGAAGTATCACTAGTAATAAACCAATGAAATATGACGTTACTGTGTAATATCATCAGTGATAATTTATCATCGGTGATATTTTTATTGTTTTATCACTAATGAAGTATCACTAGTAATAAACCAATGAAATATCACGTTACTGTGTAATATCATCGGTGATATTTTATCATCGGTGATATTTTATCACCGGTGATATTTTTATTGTTTTATCACTAGTAATAAACCAATGAAATATCACGTTACTATATCACCGTTGATATTTTTATTGTTTTATCACAATAAACCAATAAAATATCACGTTACTGTGTATTACCGGTGATATTTTATTGTTTTATCACTAGTGAAGTATCACTAGTAATAAACCAATGAAGTATCACGTTACTGTGTAATATCACCGGTGATATTTTATCATCGGTGATATTTTTGTTGTTTTATCACTAGTAATAAACCAATGGTATTGGCATGGAAGGCGGGGTTGGTATTTGGGATGGAAGGCGGGGTTGGTCTGAACTGCTGAGGGTGACCCATCTGCTATTGTGACCACCTACCTTCATCAGATTTCAAAGCACTTACAACTTCAATTCTTCTTTTAGGCGTTTCATCAAACACCTTATCATCACGAATCAGCGTTATCAATCGGTTCGTTTTTAATCGATTTTTTTTCAGGGAACGGTTGATTTAATGGTTATTTCTTCCATTTGTATGTTTATTTCGTGATTTGCAAGGTTAATTTGTGTAGATTTATGGATTTTTTTGTTAGAGTTTGTTGTAGATAGAGGGTTTGATGTAGAGAGAGAATGTTTATGAGATCTGTGTGTTTTGTTTTATAGAAATGAAGGGTAGTTGAGATTTACAACATATTTTTCGTTTTGGTCCATCAGTCTTCTTTTTATAAATTGGCAATTTTAGTCCCTCCGTGTTTTTTATCATTTGATCTGGTCCCTCTTTATGGACGGCCTTTGGATTCCACCAAAAAAGAAGGTTGTTTAATAACCGGACTCTGTTTAAATTTATATTTTAAAAATATTATTATACTTTTTAGTAACAAATTGCTGGTGTTTAATTGAGTTATATTTAATTTGGTTGTATCTTACATTTATTTACTTGTATGATATCTTTTTATGTTTATGTTTAAAATTGAAATATTTATTTTAGAAAATGTTTACCTTCATCATATGCAATGTGGATATATGTTTTCAAAATTTAATTAACCAAAATATTTGTCACATAAAATTGTTTTGTGACACTCTCTTAAGATCAGTTGTAGCTGTGTAATTTTCAGCACGTCATTCGTGTTATTTGTGCGTCCAAGAGGTTTATATTTTCACGCGTTATCAATCAGGGGTTAGTCAGATCATAAACTTAACGGATTTCCGTTCTATTTTTGTTTTTATGTGTGTAATTAGAGGCGAAAACAAATTGGGCCGAACATGTTTTCGATCTCAGTCGTTTTGAGTTTTAAAATCTTAAACTCGAATATGATTTAATTTTAAGTCTTGTTATTTAAGATCTAGCTCAACTCATAATGCTCAGGCTCTGCTCGATTTTACAACTCCAATGAATGTGTGTTAAGACAATTTCGTCTTGTCAAATATTTTACAAATGAATCAATCAAAATTTGTTTAATAAAAACATTAACAAATTTGTGGAATCTTTGACAATGTCCTAATTGATCTATAAAATATATACATTGATTAGAAATATGAGTATAATATGTTTTGGAAGGTGATGGAATCAAATAGTATCATTTAGGACAAGGTTTTGAGTCAATTGTAAGTTAAGTTTTTAAACTAAATATTTTTTATGCAAACTTATCTTTTTGCATCAATTAAAAATTTACGATTGCTTTTCCTAGCATGTCGACACGACTTGAATGAAATATGTAGACTTATTGTCATGTTGTAAACTTTAACTCTTATCGTACGTGTTCAACCTGTCTTTCACATTCACTACTATGATATTATCTACCACCTTTGTTATTACTAACAATCCAAAAGAGTGGACAAACAAACATATAAATATATACACTCAACATTTAAGTGTAAGGAACCAAATGAAATCCAACATATTTATCCCAAGTCCCAACGATAGTTCTTATATATGTCATGATCATTGTCACATAAGAACTACTCGTAGTAATTTGTTTTCTTTTCAAACTAAATTAGAGGCAATTAAACATGAAAATGGACATAGTACTATAAAAAAAAACATTGGAGGCTAATAAATTAGCTGAAAACGAAGATTGTTAGAAACATCAAAACGTTCTAGAAATTAAAGCATAAACTCCATGGCAAAAGCCGCTGGGCAAAATCAAACTAGAACCGGTTGAGTTAGGTTTGAAGACGAATTGGTCGGTTTAGATACGGGTCGGATAAAAATGTTTTTTTTACGGGTCCTGATTTTATTACGGATTCTACTAATACTCGCTCCGTCTATCTATACCCGTATTCGTATGCCTATTTATCCGATTTTGTACCTATTTTTATTGTTATTTTATATAATGTTAAAATTTAGGAAAAATAATAGACGAAGATTCTTCAACGAAGATAATCATATTAATTATATTTTATATGTTCTAAGATTCTTTTGATCAAAGCATATTTGAACTTTCTACTTTTTAAATATTATCATAATTTGTTCGATAAATTAAATCCTATGATATCAGAAGCGGAGTCAGAATATAAAATCATCAGGTACAAAAATTTTAATACAAGCATTTTTATAACACGTAATTTTTGACCAGATTCATTTTAGCGAAATCAAGATATTTTAGTAAATATGTACACTACGCGACAAAATTTTATCAGGTTCATGTGCATATTCGAGAACCCTCTAGCTCCGCCCCTGCATGATATAATATTAAAGTAGGGAGTATTTTTTTTATCTTCTAAAATTTTGAATATATTAGACTGTTTTATTTGTTTTTCAATAGTTAATCTTAACTTTTTATTTACATTTACGTCCAATGAAAATTCAATTACGAATAACTTATACTTACGAGTAAAATCCGAAAACTAGATAAATAATATTAATTGGATATTGAGACGGATATAAATTTAAATATCATAAAAAAGTGCAAATATAAAATCACTAAAAACCCGACTCAAATCCAACCTGTTACACCATTGACAAGAGTAGCTAACGATTATCCATTGTTAAGAAACAAAAGTTGACTAATATAAATTTATAAATCTAAAGACCGTGACTAATTGGAATCACAATATTTGCTAGACGCTTATATACGCAAGTATCTTTTAACCTTTGTTTATGACTATTTAATATTAGATTTGTCAAATCGTTTAGATTCACGGATTGATCTTATGCATGCCGTAAGTATTTGCATTAGTAATCTTTAGTTACAAATCATGATTGAAGTCATAATTAATTTCTTCAAAGTTTTCCATAATCGGTCGACCGATTACCTAATTAACACTTATGGCACGAGAGTGTTGGGTGCAAAAAAGGTTAATAACCGATTATTCGAACCGGCTCACAGTCGGCTGTCATTTCATAGTATGAGAAGCATACATGACTCACTTAGCGGTTGTGGTTATGATCTGCTAATAATTAAACTTTTAAGTTTATGCTTGTTGAGTTCAAAGATATATTCATCTATTATCAATTGAGTTGCGCGTCATTGGATTATAACGGGAGAGTGTCACCCTTAGAATCTAGAGCATTTTCCCTGGTTATATCATTAAATATCGAGTATCTTAAAATGTAAATCATCAAGAACTGTAGTTATTTGTTTTTCTCGCAATAGGTTTACTTGATTAATTAGTTTCTTAGGGGCTATTCTTTTCGCAATATTTCTGTAACTACCAAAAAGATTATTAGCTACTAATAGAAAAGATTCTAAGTATTTTGTCGTAGCATATGAAAACCTCGGTTTTTTATGCCGTCACCAACACTTGAATGTGCAGTTGTAGCTAGTTATGCATACATATTTGCATGGTACGTGATAATGTAATGTACTAATGTGTTTTTTAGCTAAAACAATTATGAGAAAAACCTACAATAGAGTGCATGCCACTTGTATTGTGTCTTGTTGCCTAGAGGTGCAAATGGGATCCGGATTTTTAAAAATCCGGTTAAAAAATCCGATCCGGATTTTCTAAAAACCGGATTTTTAAAAATCCGGTCCGGATTTTTTAATCCGATCCGGTTAGACCGGATTTCCATATTTTCCAAAAATCGGATAAAAACCGGATTATTTATCGGATTTATCCGGTTTTTAAAAAATCCGGATAAATCCGGTTTTTAATAAAAAAAAAAATTATTTTTTTTTTACATATATTCGGGTTATATGATGATGATGATAGGATATTGATATGTGGGTGATTGAAGATTTGTGTATGGCTATGGAGTATCTTTTGTTTGACTCAAGTAGAAAAAGGGCAAAGAAAAACAGGCTTCTTTTGATGCTAGTTGTTTGGCAAAACACATGGAGGGTAGTACTAGTGATGGGAAGACAGAGATGAGATTAGACACAGAGACAAGGAAGAGATAGAAAGCGGCTGGGATAAAAGAGATTAGGGTTATGAGGCGTTGAGTTATATACCACTTCGAAATTGTCAAAAATTATAAGGGGACGTCTTTTTCACGTGACATACTCATTTAATTGAAACATGTTGGACCTTCAGTTTCTTAAAATATACCGTTGGTGGGCCGAGTCATAAAGTTTTGTGTTAACATGGTTGATTTCTTGAAAAGTCAAAGTAGCCGTTATCTTAACTTTTTAAAAAACGGTACGAATACTTTTAACCGAAAAATCCGATCCGAACATTTTTAACCGGAACATTTTTTAACTGAAAAAATGGATCCGAAAAAAATTCGATAAAATCCGATAACGAAAATTTTAATCCGAAAAAAAACCGATACGAACTTTTTTATCCGAAAAAATCCGATTAAGAAAAATCCGATCCGATCCGAATCCGAATTTTCAAAAATCCGAATTTATCAAATCCGGATTTTGAAAATCCGAATCTGGTTTAATCCGGTTTATTCGCACCTCTGCCTAGACTCATATTTTCATTTGTTTCGTTTTGAAATTTTTGATGCTTACATCGTGTTATAGGACCACAATATAAATGCTAGCTAGATAACGTTAAAACTGATCATGAAGAATACGAGGTAGGGCGCCTATACGCAAAACGAAACAGACCTCGGCCGAATTAACTACACGTCTATACTACGAAATGGAACTCACATGCGAGACCGAGGGTTCCAGTGAGTGTCCGAGAACCCTATGGATTCTCGAAAACCCTCTTAGCCACTGTTCATTTGTATTTATATACTCTGTTACACATTTATACATTCGAATGGTACTTCGTGGAAGGCATATACTCATAGACTTGAATAATATAGTATTGGTTTTGTCAGTGTATAAACCTTAAAACTAATTTCAAGATATTCGATACACACAGTGGTTAATGTATAAAATTAAAAATCCTGACTATTATTCCTGTTTGGGTATGATTGTGTTCACGGCAGGCAAAGTTCATGCAGTCTAGTTTTGTACCACGTGGTTTGCATCATTGTATTCTTGCCTCAAAATTTGCTCTATGTGGTCACCTCCACCCAGAATTCATATTTAATACTACCAGTATTAGTTTAACAAAAACACGTTTTAATACTGGTTAATTAACCAGTAATTAGTACTCGTGAAAGTGGTCATCACGCGGTTTCTTAGTGTTAAATTGTTGTATTTAATTGTGGAAATTGCTAGGTATATTACATGGAGTTATTGTAATTATTCATACATCAAATCAAGTCTCACGAATGATCATGGAGTTGTTGTTAATAAATCCATTCGTATATGGCCATATGGGTCGTGATTTGATATTGTTGAGTCGTGAGTCGTGACCAAGACATTTTAACATTAGGATCTTGATTCTTGTAGTTGTTAAACTAGGTTATTGTTAAATCATTGACATAATCAATTACTTTCACACATATAGTAGGTTCTTAGAATTATGTTAGTAGCTATATATGAAATGTAAATTAGTGGATCGTTATAACTCCATAAAAATGTAGTTCGACGGAAAAACCTCGACCCCATGCACTACTGAGATGTCGACCTGACTCTTCCCTAAAAATCTAAGCCTCATGCACATGTTAAGTAGTAGACGATATATTTTACTTACTTAAGAGTTCGGATAAATGCAAATCTCCATGATTCTAGTCGAAAGATTAGAAAACCTAAAAGATACTTTAGCTATAAAAGGAACGACGTAAACATTATAACAAGTATCTCATAAACCCCAAATATTAAACGATAATCTAAGAATGTCTTCTTACTCTCGCGATGTTCTTTTCATTATGTATGATCCAAACACATTCACTTGGTGTAAAATTCAAACAATTCAACGAAACCCCAACAACTTACAGGATCTCACTATATGTGATATGTTGCATTCACAAAGTGTAAAATCTAAATGATCTTGGTTTTGAAACACATAGAAAGGCTCTTTCTAGCGACTTTTTAAGAGATAGAGTCCATTAGCATAGATTTGATAGCACTACCCAAAGAAATACGCATCAAAAGGTACTTTCTGATATTATATGACACGACGTTCATGCACACATTGAGAAATAATTGCCTTTGTTTGCTGCGATACATAAAACACTTCTCTATATATGTCGACACCAAACTTTTCAAGCACAAATGTTCAATCATAAAGATATCATGCGAAATACAATAGAAGTTAGGTTGAAAATTCGATATATTCCAAAAGATGTGATTTTAGACTCGAGTTTATGCATAGCATAAAACTATTCTTGCACACTCGTTTGAGCTAAAGCGAGTCACGTCGCTACAACAAATGAAATGTAGTAGTAAATTTAGACATAACATTAAAGACGAGTTTAGCCATCTTAGAGGCCAAGGAGTGGTGGCGCCGTGAGATGCCAAACCTACGGCGCGGTGGCTGTGATGATTCCCCAAACCAAAAAATCTCACGGCGTGGGTGGGTGGCGTGACTCAACCCACTCGGCGCGAGTGGGGTTTTTTTTTTTAAAAAAAAGAAATTTTTTTAAATTTTTTAAAAACAAACGGCTAGTAGCCGTTATTTTTGAAAAAAATGTTTTTTTTTTCTGTTTTTATTGCCCAACGGCTAGGTTTTTTTTTTTAATATTAAATTCCCAACGGTTATATTATTTAAAAAAAAAAAAAAATTCAATTTTAATCTCTTTATATACTACATTTCCTATATCATTTTTTATACACACACAAATTATTCTCTCATTTATCATTCTCTCATTCACAAACACAAACACAAACACAAACACAATGGCCGGCGAAAATTGGTTCGGATTCACCCACCTCCTTCAATCCAACATGGGTGACGGTGACGGAAATAAGTCCAATCCACAATTCCCCGGTTTTCCTACCCACGGTCCGATGACTCCCGAAGATCAAGGTTTTATACAAAAGCAACAAGAAGAATATCGAGCCTATATCACCAAAAGACGCCTATCACTCCAATCTCCACCACCCGAAACCGAACCAACAAAAAGGTGGGACCCACAAAAGAGAGTCACTTGGAATGATGACTCCCCTGATTTTTCCATATGAATGAGTGAGTTTCGCTAACGTGACACCCAAAACACATTCACTTAGAATGATAGACTCCCTGCGCTTTTAAGTTCTTAACCATTCTTATAAACTTATATTATAATTCAAACTGAATATTCTCGAAGTATATATATATAATGCTTAACTTAAATCGAAGAAAAAAAGAAAAAAGCAGCCTATAAGAGTTCAAGCTCGACTAGTTCATTTACACTTTATACGGCTTGAGCATAACCTCGGAGTGGTTTTAAGCGTTTGCTTATACCGTAGGGCATGCTTGGTATGTGTTATATGGTTACGAGGAATCACTATAAAACTTATATAGTGTTTGTTTATAGTAAGTCTTAACTTCTAAATTGAAATTCATAAATCTGTTATCATTTATACATATTATTTTTGCAACTATTTTTTTTTGTTGTTAAAATATTCAAAATATAAAAATAAGCTTTTACTTTCGTTAAACGAAATTTAATTAAAACAAACACCTTCGTTAAACAAAATTTAATCAAAATAAAAACAATGAAAATGATATTTTAAATTAACTCATTGGTATTTCATCTCATATCAAGAAACCAAACACGCTCTTAATATAGGTCGCCAACCTTGTTTGGGCTGTTTGAGTCTGACTCGTGCTCAATTACCTTCTATGATTTGTAGCTCGAGTCAAATTCGGCTCATTGGATACTCTAAATTTAAGATTTTAATTTAGCACAAACATACGTATCAGTACTACTTATTAAATGAATAAGCTACAAAACTAAAAGAACTGATTAATATATAAGGATTCTACATATATTGATACATAATGTACAAACAAAAATTAATATTAACATATTAAATAAATTATCATCTTTTTTATAACAAACAAAATACGTTGTACAAACCGAATCACTAACACAATTAGTAACATATTAAATACACTTTGTTTTACAATAAAAAAAGCACGTTGTATAACTCATATGAAACATAAACATTTTATATATTTACATGTTATATAATGTTATGAAGAAAGTTACACAAATTCTGATTCGTAAAATTATATGTTTCTATTGTGAATAAGATTTAAAATGAATAAGGTAATTAAAGATAAATAGAATATGTGACTAGCAAAGTACAAGTAATATCAACTTTGAGGATTCTAGAAAAATGTAGTAGCTAGTAATTTAATTTAGGAAAGAATATTTTAGGCCGGCTAAGTTAATGCGGCCGAAAGAGTAAATTTAATATATTAATGATGGTCAGAAGTTAATTACTCGTAATTAATAAATTTAAATATTGCAGGTTCAAAATGTGTACGGTAATTTTTGTAAAATCAGTCACCGACTAAAATACGCTTTTTCAGATGGCTTATTTGACTGTGACGAAGTTTCCCCCTGGCTAACTGACAAGTAACGACGTTATGTGTCCGTTAACTGCTAACTTACCAGCTACGAGTACTTCCGTAGTGCCACGTGTTTGCTTTAGGAATGCGTCTCCAAACAGGAAACATTTCCTTCTTTTTCTTTTGCTTTTCTAACTCATTCGATTTGATTTGGTTAATTCAAAGATTTGATTTATCAATTAGAGATAATTTATGATATTTTAATTAATCAGGCGGTCGAGTCGATAATTTAGTGACTCGGTCAGCTTGACCTTAAAGTCGAACTCATGACCTGATGAGCGAACCCGTAAAATGCTGACTCGACCAGATTGACCCAGTAATCGAATCATTAACAAGATGACTCGACCGAGTCGACATGGTTGTCGAACCCGTCACCCGATGGTCGAATCCATGATGTATCTATAAATCTATGACACGTTATTATGTAAACTTTTTTGTAAAATTCTTTTTCTGGTTATATCGTTTCTCGTTTTTAGCACTGTTCAAAATCAAATCGTACCAGACAAATAATTATACATAATTAGCGATTATACGCAACTTAAGTCACAATTATATTTTAAACATTGAATGAAGTTAACTCTATGAAATATGAACCAATAAATTGATCAAGAATATAAAATATCATTTTAGTCTAATTAATTATGAGTGAGAAGATATATCAGTGTAATATTAAATTTATCTCGTCATAAAAACTGCATACATAGCATAACAATAAAAAGTATTTAATCGACGTTTACATATTACTTTTATGTTATTTCATTTTCACTCGCAAAAGTAAAGTAGATGTTTATACTAGAAAAAAAAAGTCGTAGTACAATAAAGCTAACAAAATAAATACATAATTGTACATCTTTTTAAACATTTTGGGAAAACATTCACGTATACTTATACATGGTTTAGTTAGGTTAATCGAAGATATACAAAAAAAACTAAAACCAAACATTACTAAGCTGACTTTTTTGGATTTTAGTTAGATGGTACCCATTGGATTGTTTGTTTCTCAGGTTTTTTAACACTTTTTGTTAGGGATGCGGTTGTAAAATGACGTAGCTCGAATCCAATTAAACCTATTCTACTCAATTATTATAGTCGGATAAACTGGATTCGATTTACATGTGTTTGTTGTGTGTGTATGGTATTGGTTTTGTGAGGTGTACCCGTGTTTAGGACATGTATGTTCGGAAGGTGATGTTGGTTATCTGATTACATTATGTTTTTGGTGTTGAAGAACTAAAGTGACGATCACCATTTGATAAAAACTTAATTTTTTTTCTGACAAAAGCTTTTCACCACAAGTCGGTTGTACATGGTGTCGGAGCTTCATAGGGGCAAGGAAAGATTTCGGTCTTTCAAAAGTTGTGACAAATAGTGTAAATCTTATTCAATCAGTTTTTAAGTTTTTTTTAACGACATTTATATTAAAACAAAGAGCTAGCAAGCTGCTAGAAATTACAAAGAAATAAGTTTAGGATTTTTAAGCCACTCTATCCAAGAAAAACTATTATTACATCTAGACTTAACCCAAACAAAAGATCTAGAGACAATGTCATCAAAAATCATCGACTTCATCCGCGATTGAGATCCAAAAATCACGTGGTTACGCCAGTCCCAGATAAACCACCATGTAATCAAACAAATACCTTCAAAGATCATTTTCTGCTTACTGGGGAGACAAATGCTAAGCAGCCATTCACTCCAATCTTCACGCGAATTGGTCTCCTGATAATCCAAGTCCCACCACCTTGTAATCTTGTGCATAATCTGTTTAACAAGCTCGCACGAGAAGAATAAGTGTCTAGCAGATTCAGCCATACAATTACAAATCGGACAATTAATGGAACCAATCTCCACACCGTGATGGGAAAGATTAAACCTTGTGGGGAGATAATCGCTTAGAACTTTCCACGCATGGATATTAACTTTGATTGGCACCTCTTTTATCCATCTAGTCTTCAAAGCACCACGAGGAAGAAAAGAAGAATCAATGAGTTTCCGAATAGACGACACAGAGAAATCACCCGAGCCCACTAAGGTCCAAACCCATCTGTCATTCGAATCACTTAGAACAACATCATCTAGCATCTGTTGTAAGATCGTCATTTGAGTTTGTTCTACTCCACCCCTCGGCTTGCGTCTAAACGACCAGTCAACCTCCTCATGGGCCAGTTTAGAAGCAACCTGAATGTTTTTCATATTCTCCAGTAAATATACTCTGGGGACCAGATCTCTAAAAGCCACCTCCCCCCGCCACGCACTGTTCCAGAACGAAGTGGTAGTACCATTACCACATTTTCGTTTAAGAAAACTCACAAAATCGAAACCTTTATCTTTAAGCAAGGCAACTTCTATAATAATACTAAGCCATACTGATGAAGACGAAGACGACAGAACCTTCCCAATCTTGCCATCATTGCCATGTATCGCAGTGATCACATGAGACCATGTTGTGTTTTTCTGAGTGATGAACGTCCACACCCATTTAAACATTAAGGATCTGTTTAAAGCAAAAATGCTTGCCACTCCAAGCCCTCCAGCATCCTTAGACGCCATCACCTGATTCCAACTAACCCAATTCGGTTTACGGGATTTCTTATCCATGCCATTAAAAAATCTAGCACATATTACTTCCATATTATGTAACACCGTCATAGGCACTTTATACATGGACATATGGTATATAGGAGACGATCCTAAGACAGACTTTAGCAAAGTAAGTCTGCCCCCTATGGAAATGGTGTTAAGCTTCCATTTCGATAATCGACTTACCATAGTATTAACAACCTCATTCCATGCATTAGTTCTCGACATTCGACCACCCACCATACATCCAAGATATTTGAATGGCATTTTGAGAGCCATCAACCAATCTGATGAACAACATGCTCCACTTTTGACGCGTCCACAGCTAATCCTATTAGTTTACTCTTCTGCATATTAATACGCAGCCCCGACGCTGTGTGAAACACCTTCAGAACCCGAATAATAATGTCAATATTAGCCTGTGTCCAGTGCCCCATAAAAATTGCATCGTCGGCGTAAAACAAATGCGAGACACATGTCGATTTATTTAACATGACTCCCTTAAGCATACCAGCATCCACCACCCCTGAAATGAAACATGCAGACTTTCCATGGCCAATATAAATAAGAAGGGAGACAGCGGATCTCCTTGTTTAAGACCCTTAAAAAACTGAAATTCACATGTAGGACTACCGTTAACTAAGATCGAACCTCTAGAGGAACTCAAACAACTATGAATCCACTGACACCATTTATCTCCAAACCCGAAATTTCTCAATATATCAATAACAAAATTCCATCTCACGGAATCAAATGCTTTTTCAAAATCAACTTTAAAAAACATTGATCGACGCCCCTTTCTTTTACACCATTGGACCACCTCATTCAGAATAAAAGGACCATCCAATATTTGCCTATCCTTCACAAAAGCTGATTGAATATCACTAACAAGATATTCGATCACCATAGCAAGACGATTAGCCAAGATTTTTGTGACAATTTTGTAGACACTACCAATGAGACTAATAGACCTAAAATCCTTAACCATATTCGCATTCGGCATCTTAGGAATCAAAGTAATGAAAGACGAATTACCTCCATTTAGAATTCTACCATGGTGAAAGAACCATTTAACAACCGTAACAACATCACCTTCAATGATATTCCAATACCGACGATAAAAGCCAAACGTAAAGCCATCTAGACCAGGAGCTTTATCAATACCATAATCCCAAACCGCTATTTTAATATCTTCTTTCGTACATTCACGTTCTAAATCAGCAGCCTGTTCCGCATTAATATGATTCGAAAACTCTCGAACCAACTTAATGTCACACATATTACTCTTCTCAAAACGATGTTTGAAATGGGCATAAAACTCATTTTTTACAAACAAAGGATCCTCTACCCAATTGCGATAACCATCAAACCCCGAACAGAAGATTGACCCCTCTTTTTATTTATCACACCATGGTAATACTTGGAGTTTTGATCTCCTTCTACGGCCCATCTTATTTTAGCTTTTTGTGCCGCTTCTATGTTTTCAGATTTCTCTACCTCTTGTAACAAGCGAACCATTTCAGCTCTTCTGTTTACATCTATGTATACCACTTCACCTTGATCCAAATCTGTGTCAATCTTAGAAGGCTCATTCAAAAGTGTTGTTTTATGGCAATTCTTCCTCTCTCTATACAGAGTATTCCAAGCTTTGATACTCTCTTTCAGCAATTTGAGTTTTTTTCAAGAAATGCAAATAATCATTAGTCTCAGTAATATGGATACTCTTCCAAGAATCCTCCACAAGTTTATCAAACCCTTCAATTTCAAACCAAAAATGATAGAATTTGAAAGGAACCGGACCGTAATCATACCTTGATTCTCGTAATAAAATTGGACGATGATCAGATAAATATTTATCTAAAGACACTGAAGAGATATTTGGATAATCTCGTATAAGATTTTCTGAAACAAGGAAGCGATCGAGTTTACTCATTTTGGATGCCGATTTATGGCACCATGTGAAGGAACAGCCGCCTAAAAGAACATCAAGTAATCCAGCATTAGCAATGAACTCATTAAAAGCTTTGGCACCTTGCTTATGAAACACCGAGCCAAATCTCTCAATCTCTCACTACTATCACGCAGTTTGTTGAAATTTCCCATGATAACCGTATCACCATCCCAATGGCATAGAGTAAAACATATATACTCCCAAAGGATCCTCTTTAAACTAAACTCTTGAGGAGCATATATCGAGATAATGAGTAAATTTCTGCCACTAGGAATCCACACGCCCCAAACCAACGTACAATAATCAGAAATAGTATGATTAGCTTTCTTAAACACATTAGGGTCCCAAAATCCCTCCTGATTGACCAACAGCTTCACTATAAACATAGTCGAAAGCAAAATTCCCCCAACATCTTTTAATAACCATAAATCAATGTTCTCCATTTTAGTTTATTGGAGAGATACAAAGTTAACTTTATTCACAACACATAATTTTTTAACCCACTCCTGCTTGGCCTTTTGGTTCAGGCCTTGAATATTAAGAGAAAGAAAATTCATTGATAACCTTCCGCCACTCCTAACCCAATAATATCCTCCATGTTTTTCATACACCCTATCATATCATATCCCATCGTTTGACCCATTTGAACAAGTTCTTCCATCATTTGAATCATTGATCCACCCATACCTGATCTAGCATATTTCCTAAAATGACCAGAACATATAGATACATTAGCATCACTGTACCCATCATTGTTATTATGATCAATAGGTTCAACATATTCGCCTTCTTCCTTATCATCCTCTTGTCCATTTTCCACATCATGATTTTCCTCCTCGACCTTAGACGAACCCGATGTACTAACATAGTTTTCCTCAGGGGTAAAACCTGGAGGATACGTAGGACCGGACAAAGTCTCCCCTTCCTTTTCAATTGCTTTCTCTTTCTGTTAAGAATCACATAAATCCCAAATGGATCATGTGACTTATTTTTGCTACATGTGCCTGAGTTAGCATGACTATTATTATTCTCAGTCGTGCCCTCAAAACATGTATCAGGAACAAACTCACCATCACTTAAATCGTCTAGGTCATTAGGTTTCACTTTATTCTCCCATAACCCTTTATTGGCATGAGTGTCTTCGATGGACTCATCTTCGTCATCACAATCTTCCTCAAAATCCGACACCCAACCTGGGACTTCAATGGCACGAACCCAATAGACCTTACCATGATACACCAATTTGAATGACTCGCATATTATCGTATTGATTTTCGAGTATAAGCAGATCCTGTTACTATGATAACCCCCTTTTTCCAGCTCCTCAGCATTAAGTAAACGACCCCACCTAGAAGCAATGCGAGTGAACATATTTTTTGACCATCATTTACATGGAACACCTTCAGTCTCGACCCATATAACTCTTTCTTCTGGTACAAAATCAGAATGAGCTTGAATAATTCGAGAAAACCACGATCCCACTGACTCATTCACATGAAATGCTTTCTTGCTCTCATCCTCTGAAAAAACAATCATCACCCAGAAACCACCCATGTATTTCAAATCAACATTGACAAAACCTTCTTTAGCAAGGACCACCTTCAGATTTGTTAACGATGCAAACTCCTTAACCTTTCCAAGCAAACAAAGTGAGAAGTCTTCCTTATTCAAACATGATTCATCTAAAACCATATTAGGGATATTATTGGTTTCCTTTATACTATGATTATTTTTTACCGCATTAACATATGTTCGATCCGAAACCCCTCCACCAATATCCTCAGTCGTCCCTTTACTGAACGAATTGACCTTAGTCCTCGCCGATTCTCTATCAAAGCGTGCAGCATTGGCATATAGTTTAAAGGACCCAATCCATATAGTACACAAATTATTAACTAGAATATCAATATCCTTGACATGAATAAATCGAACGAAACCAAACCTCTTTCCCATTTTCGATCGTTTGTTAGGGATGTACGAGTCAACAACATACCCATAAACCTTGCAAACGTTCCACAGGTCCTTAGCGTTGAATTTCTCAAGAAAATTGGTAACATAAACTGCCATAGAAACTTTCTGAACATCATTTTCTTTCGAATTCTAATTACGTAAATTCCTCATAATTCGAATACTTTTTGGATTGAAGGGAGATCAAGGAATACTTTTTGAATTGTGATTACGTAAATTCCATCAGTTTTTAAGTTAGTATCTATTTTTTTATTTAACCCACTCAAAACAAATGTTCAATCTCCGTCATTGATCGTAACTTCGATTTATTTCCATCTCGAAGGCCAATTAACCCGGTCGAAACATGGAGACGACCAAAACAATTTTTTTACTGATGCGACATAATTCTCTATACTCTTTATTCTATTCTTTGTCACTTCTAGAAATTGTTATCTAGAATTAGCACTTTTTTAATTACAGCCTACAAATGCATATGCTATAGGAGATTATTCCATTTTAAGACAAATAAAGTTAACTAAAGATGGAATAACCAGAGTTAGGTCAAATGAACTTCAATCATCATGATGTTTCTGTGCTATCTTTAATCTACTTTTAATTGCCTGCAACTATTTACCCCTCTTTTGTCGTTTATTCTGTACTTTTTTTACTGCTTTTTTATTTAATTTTCTTTAATAGGAGACATGCATTCATACCTAAATTTGTCGTATCCACATTTTATCAAAAAGAGACTTGTATTAATACTTTCTACATACAACTATACAAGTACTTTTGGTTACTCCACAGGATTTATTTTAACTTGTCATATACGTATTTGGAAAATAGTAAAAAATTTAACCTCTTTCATGGTGATGCGGTGCCAAAGACTAAAGAGTGCAACAGTTGTAAAGGAGGTTAGAATTTGAAAGTGATTGTAAAACATCTTTAGGTATAAAAAACAACAATCAACTCTGTTTTTAAGTTTGCTCAAAAAAAAAAAAACTCTGTTTTTAAGTTTATATTTTAGAATAAAAATAGAAAGTTTGAGATGATAATTAAAAAATTTGTGTTTTTAAGATTTTTATGAAAGGAGTAGAAAAAGGTTTGTCATTTGTATAAAATTACATTCAATGAACTATTATTTTTATATTTATATATATTTAAATATTACAATTATGGAAAGTATAGTTAAACATAAAATGATTGAAAAATTTTCATGTTTGGTCTTTATCGTTTACACAAAACATCAAGTTTGATCCATATTTCAAATTAAGTCCACCGATCGTCCCTATCGGTTACATTTTGGATCAAGAATAGTCCCTATCTTGGATGGGAGTTAATTTTGGCCGTTAAGTGGTATGAGGGGAGGGGTAATTTGATCCTTTATTTTTTTTCTTTTAATCGTTTTCTTTCACATATCTTTCTGTCACTTTCTTTCTTTATCACAAAAACCCAGATCTATTATCACCATTAGATCTTGCCTACAATCATTCAAGATCCGACCGCCACCCCCGTCACCACTTCATCATCACCTTCGAACCACCACCGTATAGCCGGAACATTAAAACCCTATAAATCAACTCCTCAATTGAGTCCTACGAACTGAAAACCTCACACAACCACTCGAATCGTAGATCGATTCTGTTCACCCAGAAATGTAGTATTTTATCATGTAATTCAGCATCTAAATTTGATCTATCCATTGAATCTTTGATTTTATTTTTTGAGTAAAATGCAAGTTTGCTCCCTGTGGTTTGCCAAAATTGCAGGTTTGCTCCCCAACTTCCAAAAAGTGCAAGCGGCCTCCCGGAGGACGAAGGTAAGTAGCAACCAACCTCCCTGGACCTAACCTTTGTTAACTTTTTTTTGTTAACTTTGTTTTATTCAAGGGTAATTACGTCTTTTTTTTATAAGTCTAGTTTCTGTTTATTGCACATTCACTCCCTTGCTAACACTCAAATACTTATTCCTCACTAACATTTTGGCAAACCACACACATAAGATCAAAATCCCCTTCCCTAAAAACACATAAACCCTAATTCATTCCAACTATTATTTACATCCAAATCATCAAAAAAATCATTTTCTTTGTGCGAAAGGATAAATAAGTACATTCTGTTTCAGTCTTTTGTTTTTGTAAGCTGTCTTTTCTTTTTCGCATAACCTCTGCTGATATGTTTTTATTCCAACAATCTGTTAGATTCCCATTCGAGACTGAGTGTAGCTGTTTTGACTGGCTTCTGGTTCTGCTGCAAAGGTTTGATGTGTGTTCATGCTTTTTTTTAATCAAACAAAACCTATGTTTGTGCGTTCCTTTATCTACTTCTATGTTTCTGTTTGTAAGTAATATCAGTATCTTGTAGATCACCGTTGCATAGCGGATTTGAGGCCTAGCAGATATGATTAAACAGCAAGATCATATCAACATTCTAATACTTTATCTATTAATAAATCATACTTCATACTTATGGGAATATCAATCTTGATGCTCAGGAAACAGTCATGGAACATGCTAATAGACAGACCCATATGCAGGAGAACTTGATAAACATAAAAAAAGGTGAAAGATGAACAAGACGCCAAAGAGTTACGTAGGTTTCAAGATAATGTAATGTGCATAACATGATTGTGTCTGATAATTTGACAGTATTATTTGGTTTGTTCCCTTTCGATATTGTATAATATTATCTGAACTACGTGTACGAATTTAGCACATTTTTAACATATGTAACATATTATCCGAATCACAAGGAACTTCAAACTTTGGATGTAAATAATAGTTGGAATGAATTAGGGTTTATGTGTTTTTAGGGAAGAGGGTTTTGATCTTATGTGTGTGGTTTGCCAAAATGTTAGTGAGGAATAAGTATTTGAGTGTTAGTAAGGGAGTGAATGTGCAATAAATAGAAACTAGGCTTATAAAAAAAAGACGTAATTACCCTTGAATAAAACAAAGTTAACAAAAAAAGTTAACAAAGGTTAGGTCCAGGGAGGTTGGTTGCTACTTACCTTCGTCCTCCGGGAGGCCGCCTGCACTTTTTGGAAGTTGGGGAGCAAACCTGCAATTTTGGCAAACCACAGGGAGCAAACTTGCATTTTACTCTTATTTTTTTGTTTGATTCTCTTGTTCATTTGCTACATATTAAAAATCCACCGTATATCTTCTCACTTGATATCACTTTTAATTGTTTTCTTTTGTTCGTTCATTTCCCAGATCCTCATTTTCATCGCCCTTTTATCATCATGTAAAACTTTATGTCACCACAAAAACTTATTCATTGTCGCTATTATATTCACCGTCATCTCCTTTCATTGTTATTCCCTTTATGATATTATATTTGATCTTTTAATTCGTTTGATTCTAACTATCAACATTGAATCAACTCACTCCAATATTAAATCAATTTTACTCTCCTAATATTTGGTTTTTTCCCTTTCATGTTCCATGGCTGAGGCTGATTTAGCATCGAAACCTCCTACGATGGTTGATTCTCCGTTGAAGAAATTTAATAAATCTCTTAAACCTTTGAAATCAAATATCAAAGTCATATGATGTTAACCTTAACAGGGGAACATCACGTTTTAATTCAAAGGTAAATGATTCGGCTATTGTTAGTGATGAGATGGAGTGTAGTAAGGAGGGTTTAGCCGATTCGGAGGTAAGTGTTGCACTTTGTGCTTGTCAAAAGGTTGATTCTTGTGAAGGTATGGATGTGGGTGGATTCGAGGGTATGGGAGCTGCAGGTATTGAAGTGGTAAGTAACTCATCTATCGATACTAATTTAGCTAATACTAAGGGTATGGATACTAAGGTTAGCCCTAGTGAGTTGAATATGTTGGGTAAGTCATGTCTAAATGGGGATGTAATGTTGGTATTGATGGCAGTGGTTTAGCCAAGATGCCATTTTCTTTCATCAGTGCTTTAACTGGTGATAAGGATATTGGTTCTAACAAGCTCAAGTTTGTGGAGGGTTCTGTTAATAGTTTAGGAAATGTGGTGGCAGAAATGGATCCGGTTATTGAACAAGGGAGTGTGAAGTGGGGTATGACAGTTATTGGTCATTTTGCTGGTTATAAAGTGGGTTATAGGGAATTAATGGGTCATCTAAAAAGGATGTGGAGAGCGTATCTATTTGATGATATTATCTATACTCCTTATAAAGGAGCAATCCTATTGTTGAAAATGTGAGGAATTTTAAGACAATTGTTATTTATGGAAACATTTTGAAAATTAACATTTTGATATCTATATGGAAACTTATTATCTCTATCTGACTTTGCATGAAGTCATGCACTTATGGCATTTCAGCAGCTACGGAAAATTAATACGTATTTTAACATTGACATATAAGGAAACGATATGGTATATCAAACCATACAGAAAGTGTGGCTGTCAATTACAAAAATCATGGTTGTCAATTAGTACACAAATAAGGAAGGTATATGTATACTACTTATAAAAGAGGAATAGAAATGTTGAAAAAGCGAGGAATTTTCAACAATTCTTTAAATAGAATTGGTTTCAAACTTTGAAATTGAAATTGAAAAATAAAAGATAGAAACTATACATTTTGATTTGCATAACAAAATAAGGAAAGTAAACAATATGAGTTACCTTTTGAGTTGAAAATTGTTACAAACCGGAATTAATACATCCATTCCTCTCGCACACAAACCTTGATCTCTCTCAACCCTAATACACACAAAAAACCCAGCCGCCATCATGACTTTATTACCACCGGATCTGTCGAACCCGCCTCATCTTTTGGTGGTTTAGGTGGTTTCAAGGTAGTTTCGATTGATGATAATGATATTGGTGGTTGGTTTAGGTGGTTTTTGTTTATTAGGGTGATGCACTACTGCCAATTGAAAGATAGTGGTGCAATGATGGAACCGTCCTCCATAATTGTGCCTTAACAAGACGCCAATCAAAACCACCACCCGAAATCACCACGCCGCCTTTTTTTTGGTTCACTGTTTGGTCCAGTATTCATGATTCATAACGACATAACCACAACTTTGGATACCAGTAGTTCTTCTTATCACATAACCCACAAATTCTTCAAATTACAAGTATGTGGTTTCTGATTCAGTTTCTCTTTTGATTTTAGGGCAAAGCCTTAATTTTTCTTTCAAATGAGTTTGCTAACCTTGATTTTAGTTTGTATTCATACTTTTATGGTAGTATTGAATAAAAATAATTCCTTCTGCGATAAATAAAGTGGTGTTCCAACCATCTTAATAATTCTCGGGCATTCGGTGGTATTCTACGCGTATTAAAACAAATGAAACCGGGGGCTTGCAGCCATGACGGTCTTTGATCCATTTTGCTTGATTGCTTCTGATTTTGGAATACTTAATTGTGTATGTAAGGTTTGGTAGCGAATGGATTTTCACGGTAGCTTTAGAATCATAGAACTAATGATAATTATAAAACGGGGTGGGGGAATGAACTCATATTAGACAATGGGCCGACAAAATTGAGAGCAGAAAAAACACTTGAATCTAGGGTATTGAAACATGTGACAACCGTGGTTTTGAGGTTCGTCACTTGGTCTTACTTTTAGGTTATTTTATGTGTGACTACTTGATTTTTTTGTGCTTACGTGTTTATGTTGTGTGAACGAGGTTGGTGTGATTATCGTTTATAAGTATAGAGTACTCATAAGTAAATCGAGGTACGGTTAATTCATGTTCATGAGATCACAATTAGTGACTATGAAATGAAATGGTGGTATTTTGGTGGTTACGTATACGTATAAGTATTATAGTAATAGTGTTTTTTTTTAGGATTTACGGTTTAGCATTTAGAGGTCTCGGATAAGGTAATTATCCATATGAATATTTTTCGGGATGGTTTTAAGTCATTTAGGACATAGTTATAAAGTTTATTTAAAAATTTGAGATTTTTTTTAAAAGTGTATATTTTACGTCTTTTACGATAAAACGCGTAAAATTGACTAGTTTTACGGTTTTGAGGTTTTGGAGGCTTTAGGAGCTGAAATAAATTAAGGAAAATTAAGGTAATATTATTATTACATATATTAATAATAAAAATAAATAAAAAACGAATTTTAGGGGTGTTAGGTCGGTTTGGGAAAAAAAAAGAAAAAGAGGAAAAAAAAGGAAACAAGTGTTATAATTGGATTAGGATTCTTGTGTACACTATATAATGTTTTACTAAACAAAAAATAAAAACATAAATCCCTGGAGCTAATAAAATTCATGGGTTTCACTAAAAAAAAAGTTAGGGTTCTTCATAATTTTGGGGGTTTTTCATCTTTCATTAATGATAAGGTAAAACCTTCAAATCATTTTTTAATTAAATTGTTTTTATGTTTATTTAATCATTCTTATGATGGATTAGGGTTAGGGTTTATATAAAATCTGTAATTAATGATGTTATAATCATATTATGATGATCATATAATCTAGGGCTTGTATTAGATGGGGTTATGGGTAATTAAATAGTTCAATTTGTTTAAAACCCGTTTTTAAAAACTGGGCAGATTTTGAGTCAATTGTTTTGATCATATCGGGAGTTCTATAAACTCTTATTTTACGATCCAAGTACCCCTGGAAAGCTATTTGAAGTGGCTTTCCAATGCAAGAAACGAGAACTAAATTGGAGGTAGGGAAGTGGGTCAAAAACAGGTTACAACAGTAGGAGGTCAAAACAGTTCTGAATTCAGCCTGTTTTCTTTTTAAGTTTTGGGTTGTTTGGGGCACTTAGGGTTGCATTGGGATCTTCTCACGAACGTGAGAGATGGTTTATATATTGTAGTTAATATCTGCACTTGGGATAAGGTGGTGGTTTAGGGTAAGACCCCTTAATGGTAACAAACTTTTAGTACGTTTAAAATCAGGAAATCTGGAATGACAAAAGTAGATATATATATATATATCGGGGCCTTAACAGTAGCTTTAAGGTTAGGGCAATTGGGAGGTGTTAGCCAACATATGTAAGGGTATGAATATTCCTTTTACAGAAACCATGAGTAGGTTTAAGTGGGCGTTTGACCTAAAGTTTTGAGACCTAAAACTGGGACTGTTTTGGGTAAAATACGAACGGGTTAGTTATTAAACTTAACCAAGTTAAGGACTTGTTAAGGAAGGGTAATGGGGTAATTAGAGCTTATTAATGAGGTATATATGTGAGAATAGGCTAGATGTACATCATAGGTTAATGAGCCATCTTAGTGATTGGTTCGTTTATTGATTTCGTGTTTTTGGTTTGTTAGCTTGTTGCTAGTGCAAGGACGTGTGAAGGAGCTATCAGGTGAGTGTTCATAGTCCCATGTTTATTTTTGTTTTTGACTTCCAGATGGGATGGAAGAGACACTGTGTTGAGTTGTTTCCAAATTATTGCTGTGAATGTTTTATGGTTGTGATGGACTTGTGTGTACACTTATGTGATTAATTGCTATGCGATTTTTGATATGTTATTGTGGTTTGACAAGGTAGTGGCCTTGTGGTTTGACAAGGTAGTGGCCTTGTGGTTTGCCAAGGTATTGGCCTTGGATTAGGTACATAGGGTGATCATCTAAGGTACCATGATGTTGTTTGGCAAGGTAGGAGCCTTGGATTTGTTTGGTATGATTGGTCTTGATTGATAGTTGTTAACACATAATTGTAACACATTGTCCATATGTTCTTTTGTTGAGGATTGTTATTCACAGCTTGTAACAGATTTAGCATTGGAGTCTAAACCTATGACTCTCACCAACTTTATGTTGACGTGTTTTAGTGTCTCTTTCAGGTGATACTATGGTTAAGCATGAGAAAATAAGTGGCTAGGATGGGAGAAGCATAGGATTGCATATAGAAGGAGAATCCCCGTTTCCTTCTTAGTTTTTATTTGATTGTTCTTTTAATAAGTGATACTGTGGCACACATATGTTTGTTGGTATGTTATTTGTTGTCTTGGGTAAGAAGTAGGACTGTTACTTACTTACCTAGACCCCTTGCATTTGTTGAGATATTGTCATGACCTTCGTGTCACCATTTTTATGACATTTCTTATTTCATATAGTTGTCTCTATAGACACGCCATGTTGTGATGATATCCATACGTCGCGCCCCATGTTCCGCCATGGTGGGGTGTGACAGAATGGTATCAGAGACAATGGTTATAGAGAATTAGGTTGCCTAGTCGGTAGCCTAGTCTATAGCTTAAGGGTCCCTGCATATAGGCGTCATAGGAGTATGTGTGCATTTTATAATAATTGATGTGTTTGGATGTTATTTTGCGATGTTGTTAAGTTATGAACTAATATGGTTCATACTTGACCACATAATATTTTCCTTTCGGGTTTTGACTAGTGCGGGTTTAACTACCATCGTCCACGCTAGTCATCTTTGTACTTTGCTAGAAAATGTATAATTATTTGTTTTAAATTTTCCGACTCTTATGGACGGCATGCCTTAAAATCATTTATGTTTTCGTTTGGATTATGTCTACGCTAGTTTAGCTAGACCATGGATTTGTGATGTTTCAAGTTTTGACTATGTTATTTTAATAAATGGAGTTTTGGATTTTATTTTGTGTGTTTATGTGCTTGTGAGTTGTTGGATTATGTGTTATGTGTAGTATTAATTTCTTATAAGTGTCATCATAGGAGGGAGTACATTGGTGAAAGGGAACATGTATAATTATGGAGGCCTACATAATTATATATGTGCCACAACACCACTAGACTTTCAAGTATGATTGCATGAAAGAGAATTGATACATGCTTGTATAGCATATGTTGGTAGTATGTATGATTATGATTAGGCGTATGTATGGTGGTAAGGATACTATATGGAGTATTCTGGTAGTTGTTAACGGGTGTCATGTTTTTACTATCAGCATGGTGAACACGCGAAATGGTGCTGGTGGAAGTGGTGGTGATGGAAATCCTGACTTGGCTACTTTGATTGCTGCTCAAATGGCCAACATAATACCAACCATTGTTCAGCAGGTGACTAACAACCTGAACAACAATAATAACAACAATGGTCAAGGAGGAGGTGGAAACAATGGTTGTAGCTATAAGGCATTCACTTCTTGTGGTGCAAGAGAGTATGATGGGAAGGGCGGCGCGGTAGTACTTACCCAATGGATTGAGAAGATGGAGAATGTAATTCAGATGAGTGGATGCTTACCAAATCAAATGGTCATGTACGTAACTGGTTCACTGGTAGGGAAGGCTTTAACTTGGTGGAACACCCAAGTTCAAGCAAGGGGAAGAGTTGCTGCAAATGCTATGGCTTGGGCCGATTTTAAAGCTCTTATGACTACGGAGTTATGTCCAAGCAATGAGATGGAGAAGCTGGAAAATGAGTTTTGGGGACATGCTATGGTTGGAGCGGCTCATGCAGATTACACAGATCGCTTCCATGAATTGGCAAAGCTGGTTCCCCATTTGGTTACCCCTGAGGCGAACAAGATTAAGCGGTACATTGCTGGATTACCTCCTCAGATCAGGGGAATGATTAAGGCTACTCAGCCTAACACAATACAACAGGCCATACTAACGGCAGGAATACTTACTGAGGAGGCGGTATCTAGTGGAACTTTGGTCAAGGCGGGAGATAAAAGAAAGGAGCCAGAAGCCGCGAAGTCACCTGACACCAGCTGGAAGAATGCTAAGAAGGCGAAAGATGGAAGAAATTTTGCCATGAGGGTACCTCAAGGTTCTGGAAATCCGAACAACAACAATGCTGCCTGCCGAACCTGCTCTAGGTTCCATCCAAGAGGTACACCATGCCAGACATGCTACAATTGCCAGAAACCGGGACACTTTGCTAGAAAATGTGACGCACCTAACAGAAACGCAACACCAATCCAGTCTGTAAGGACGAATGTCACCGGGGGAAATTGTTTTGAGTGTGGACAACCCGGGCATTTCCAGAGGGAGTGTCCTAGATTGGTTTGAGCAACCAACCAGGGCAGAGGCCAGTTAGCTTTGGAGGGAAGTCGAGGAAACCAAGGCGGTGGAAACCGGAACAATGCTAACCGCAACAATGGGAACACTGGGAATCGGAACTGGAACAGGAACGAGGGAAATCAGAATAGGGGAAATCAGAATGGAGGCAGGGTTTACCTTGCAAATGCCGTAGAAGCGGTTCAGGGCCCGAATGTAGTCACGGGTACGTTTTCTGTTAACAATCACCTCGCTACGATTCTTTTTGACTCTGGGGCAGATTTTAGTTTTGTGTCGTCTCAATTCGTGCCTTTGTTAGATATGAGCCCTAGTGTAGCGAAACCAGGATATGTGATTGAAATAGCTAGTGGTAAGCAAGAAGAAGTAGATGAGATATTTTTGAACTGCAAATTAGAGTTGGGAGAATTTAAGTTCACCATAGATTTAATCCCTCTAGGACATGGGAGCTTCGATGTAATCATTGGGATGGATTGGTTATCGAAGCATAGGGCTGAGCTAATGTGTCATGAAAAGATTGTTAAGATACCCATAGGCGATATGAAGGTGTTATACGTGTACGGAGAAAGGAATGAGAAGAATACCAGGTCCCTTATGAATGCCAAGGATGATGAGCCACAAATCAATAAGATTCGAGTAGTAAGAGAGTTCGTCGATGTATTCCCGGATGACTTGATGGGGTTACCACCGGTGAGACAAGTAGAGTTTAAGATTGACTTAGTACCCGGGGCAACACCCGTAGCGAAGTCACCGTATCGTCTAGCACCGTCAGAGATGCAAGAATTAGCTGAGCAACTCAAGGAATTGCAGGATAAGGGTTTCATTCGACCAAGTTCTTCTCCATGGGGAGCGCCAGTGCTATTTGTTAAGAAGAAGGATGGATCATTCCGGATGTGTATTGATTATCGGGAGTTGAACAAGCTGACCATTAAGAACCGTTATCCTCTCCCAAGGATTGACGATTTATTTGATCAGCTGCAAGGAGCAAGGTACTTCTCAAAAATTGACCTTAGGTCCGGTTATCACCAACTAAGGGTATGTGAGGAGGACATACAAAAGACCGCGTTCAGAACAAGGTATGGACACTTTGAATTCACCGTTATGCCATTTGGATTGACAAACGCGCCAGCAGTGTTCATGGATCTAATGAACCGAGTGTGCAAGCCATATCTAGACAAATTTGTTATAGTCTTCATTGATGACATACTTATCTACTCTAAGACGGAGGAGGAGCATAACCAACATTTGAGATCGGTATTGGAGCTGCTCAGGAAGGAGAAACTTTATGGGAAGTTCTCCAAGTGTGAATTTTGGCTGAAAGAAGTACAATTTCTGGGGCATGTAATCGATAATGATGGCATACATGTAGACCCAAAGAAGATTGAAGCAGTGAATGATTGGAAGGCACCTACTACACCGTCAGAAATAAGGTCATTCTTAGGCTTGGCAGGATATTACAGGAGATTTATAGAGAATTTCTCTATAGTATCAAAGCCTTTGACATTGTTGACCCAAAAGAATCAGAAGTATGAATGGGGCGAAGAGCAAGAACAGGCGTTTCAGACACTAAAGGATAGGTTGTGTAATGCACCTATCTTGTCTTTACCAGAAGGGGTGGAAGATTTTGTGGTTTACTGTGATGCGTCCAACCAGGGTTTAGGATGTGTTCTTATGCAGCGAGACAAGGTCATAGCTTATGCATCACGACAATTGAAAAACCATGAGAAGAATTACACCACACACGACTTGGAACTAGGAGCTGTAGTCTTTGCTCTCAAGATATGGAGACATTACTTGTATGGGACGAAAAGTGTGATCTTTACGGACCACAAAAGTTTGCAGCACATCTTTGATCAGAAAGATTTGAACATGAGGCAGAGACGATGGTTGGAGTTATTTTGTGATTATGACTGTGAGATCAGGTATCACCCTGGGAAGGCCAATGTGGTGGCGGATGCGCTAAGTAGGAAGGAGAGGCTAAAAGCAAAGAGAGTAAGGGCAATGAGCATAACAATTCAGACAACTCTTAAGGATAGAATTCGGGCAGCACAAGTAGAGGCCGTAAAGGAAGAAAGGCTGGTTGAAGAAAATCTACATACTATGGATCAATACATGGAAGAAAGAGGAGATGGTTGCAAGTATTACTTGGATAGAATCTGGGTTCCGTTGTTTGGCGATACAAGGAAGGTGATATTGGATGAAGCTCATACGTCGAGGTATTCGATACACCCAGGAGCTGATAAGATGTATCGGGACATGAGAGATATGTATTGGTGGCCAGGAATGAAGAAGGATGTAGCTTTGTACGTTAGTGAATGTTTGACTTGCTCCAAGGTGAAGGCTGAACATCAAAGACCGTCAGGGTTACTGCAACAACCAGAGGTTCCTAAATGGAAGTGGGAGAATATTGCCATGGACTTCATTACAAAACGGCCAAGGTCTAACAGTGGAAATGATATGATTTGGGTAATAGTGGACAGACTGACTAAGTCTGCCCATTTTGTGGCAATGAAGGAGGATGATAAGATGGAAAGGTTTGCCAAGAAATACTTGGAACATGTGGTGGCAAAACATGGAGTACCGGTGTCGATCATATCAGATAGAGATATCAGGTTTACGTCTAGGTTTTGGGGGCTATTGCAGAAGGCCTTGGGTACGAGGCTGGATATGAGCACAGCTTATCATCCGCAGACGGATGGACAGAGTGAGAGGACTATACAAACACTAGAGGACATGTTAAGAGCGTGTGTGATAGACTTTGGAGGAAGTTGGGAGAATCATCTGGCGTTGGCAGAATTCTTGTACAATAATAGCTACCATGCTAGTATAGAGTGTGCACCATTTGAGGCACTTTATGGTAGGAAGTGTAGGTCACCGTTGTTATGGGCTGAAGTAGGAAGTAGTCAACTAATTGGACCGGAGATGGTACAGGAGACTACAAATGCGATTACCGTGCTTAAGGAAAAATTAAAGGCGGCTAGAGATCGACAAAAGAGCTATGCGGACAAGAGGCGTAAGCCGTTGGAATTTGGGGTTGGGGACAAGGTTATGCTAAAGGTTTCACTATGGAAAGGGGTGATGCGATTCGGGAAGAAAGGGAAGTTAGCGCCTAGATTTGTGGGTCCATTTGAAATCCTTGAAAGGATTGGGCTAGTGGCATACAGGTTGAGATTACCGGAAGAGTTAAGTAGTGTACATGATGTGTTTCATGTCTCAAACTTGAGGAAATGCTTAGCAAGAACTGACTTGAAAGTGTCGGTGGACGATATTAGTATAGATGTGAGCCTTCGTTTTATTGAAGAGCCGATAGAGATTATGGACCGTGAAGTTAAAACCTTGAAAAGAAGTAAGATACCTTTAGTTAAGGTTATGTGGAATTCTAAACGTGGACCGGAGTTCACGTGGGAACGGGAAGAGTTTATGAGGAGTAAGTATCCTCAGCTGTTCGTTAATGACGATCCTAAGGAGTAAATCTCGGGACGAGATTTCTATCAGGAGGGAGTGATGTGACAACCGTGGTTTTGAGGTTCGTCACTTGGTCTTACTTTTAGGTTATTTTATGTGTGACTACTTGATTTTTTTGTGCTTACGTGTTTATGTTGTGTGAACGAGGTTGGTGTGATTATCGTTTATGAGTATAGAGTACTCATAAGTAAATCGAGGTACGGTTAATTCATGTTCATGAGATCACAATTAGTGACTATGAAATGAAATGGTGGTATTTTGGTGGTTACGTATACGTATAAGTATTATAGTAATAGTGTTTTTTTTAGGATTTACGGTTTAGCATTTAGAGGTCTCGGATAAGGTAATTAGCCATATGAATATTTTTCGGGATGGCTTTAAGTCATTTAGGACATAGTTATAAAGTTTATTTAAAAATTTGAGATTTTTTTTAAAAGTGTATATTTTACGTCTTTTACGATAAAACGCGTAAAATTGACTAGTTTTACGGTTTTGAGGTTTTGGAGGCTTTAGGAGCTGAAATAAATTAAGGAAAATTAAGGTAATATTATTATTAAATATATTAATAATAAAAATAAATAAAAAACGAATTTTAGGGGTGTTAGGTCGGTTTGGGAAAAAAAAAAGAAAAAGAGGAAAAAAAGGAAACAAGTGTTATAATTGGACTAGGATTCTTGTGTACACTATATAATGTTTTACTAAATAAAAAATAAAAACATAAATCCCTGGAGCTAATAAAATTCGTGGGTTTCACTAAAAAAAAGTTAGGGTTCTTCATAATTTTGGGGGTTTTTCATCTTTCATTAATGATAAGGTAAAACCTTCAAATCATTTTTTAATTAAATTGTTTTTATGTTTATTTAATCATTCTTATGATGGATTAGGGTTAGGGTTTATATAAAATCTGTAATTAATGATGTTATAATCATATTATGATGATCATATAATCTAGGGCTTGTATTAGATGGGGTTATGGGTAATTAATTAGTTCAATTTGTTTAAAACCCGTTTTTAAAAACTGGGCAGATTTTGAGTCAATTGTTTTGATCATATCGGGAGTTCTATAAACTCTTATTTTACGATCCAAGTACCCCTGGAAAGCTATTTGAAGTGGCTTTCCAATGAAAGAAACGAGAACTAAATTGGAGGTCGGGAAGTGGGTCAAAAACAGGTTACAACAGTCGGAGGTCAAAATAGTTTTGAATTCAGCCTGTTTTCTTTTTAAGTTTTGGGTTGTTTTGGGCACTTAGGGTTGCATTGGGATCTTCTCACGAACGTGAGAGATGGTTTATATATTGTAGTTAATATCTGCACTTGGGCTAAGGTGGTGGTTTAGGGTAAGACTCCTTAATGGTAACAAACTTTTAGTACGTTTAAAATCAGGAAATCTGGAATGACAAAAGTAGATATATATATATATATATATATATCGGGGCCTTAACAGTAGCTTTAAGGTTAGGGCAATTGGGAGGTCATAGCCAACATATGTAAGGGTATGAATATTCCTTTTACAGAAACCATGGGTAGGTTTAAGTGGGCGTTTGACCTAAAGTTTTGAGACCTAAAACTGGGACTGTTTTGGGTAAAATACGAACGGGTTAGTTATTAAACTTAACCAAGTTAAGGACTTGTTAAGGAAGGGTAATGGGGTAATTAGAGATTATTAATGAGGTATATATGTGAGAATAGGCTAGATGTCCATCATAGGTTAATGAGCCATCTTAGTGATTGGTTCGTGTATTGATTTCGTGTTTTTGGTTTGTTAGCTTGTTGCTAGTGCAAGGACGTGTGAAGGAGCTATCAGGTGAGTGTTCATAGTCCCATGTTTATTTTTGTTTTTGACTTCCAGATGGGATGGAAGAGACACTGTGTTGAGTTGTTTCCAAATTATTGCTGTGAATGTTTTATGGTTGTGATGGACTTGTGTGTACACTTATGTGATTAACTGCTATGCGATTTTTGATATGTTATTGTGGTTTGACAAGGTAGTGGCCTTGTGGTTTGACAAGGTAGTGGCCTTGTGGTTTTCCAAGGTAGTGGCCTTGGATTAGGTACATAGGGTGATCATCTAAGGTACCATGATGTTGTTTGGCAAGGTAGGAGCCTTGGATTTGTTTGGTATGATTGGTCTTGATTGATAGTTGTTAACACATAATTGTAACACATTGTCCATATGTTATTTTGTTGAGGATTGTTATTCACAGCTTGTAACTGATTTAGCGTTGGAGTCTAAACCTATGACTCTCACCAACTTTATGTTGACGTGTTTTAGTGTCTCTTTCAGGTGATACTATGGTTAAGCATGAGAAAATAAGTGGCTAGGATGGGAGAAGCATAGGATTGCATATAGAAGGAGAATCCCCGTTTCCTTCTTAGTTTTTATTTGATTGTTCTTTTAATAAGTGATACTGTGGCACACATATGTTTGTTGGTATGTTATTTGTTGTCTTGGGTAAGAAGTATGACTGTTACTTACTTACCTACACCCCTTGCATTTGTTGAGATATTGTCATGACCTTCGTGTCACCATTTTTATGACATTTCTTATTTCATATAGTTGTCTCTATAGACACGCCATGTTGTGATGATATCCATACGTCGCGCCCCATGGTCCGCCATGGTGGGGTGTGACAAAACATCATCGTTGTAGCCGCTGAACAAGTGTTTTTATAATGTTAAATAGGGGTTTTTATTTTTCAAACCGAGTTAAGGTTGTGATCGTCCGTACCATGGCTGCGTAAATTATTAGGTTTGCAGTATCTTGGTTGGGTAGATTATTAGGTTTGCAACCATGACAGATTTATCCACTTTTTTTTATCTTTAATCTGTCTAAGCCTCATAAGAACTTATGCATGATTTTAATGACGCATTAGCACTATTAGCTATCACAGTATCCATATATAACGATCCAATTTGATAACAGCATGCACTATGAGTCCAAGGTCATAGCTTCGCTCATATTTGTTTCGTAAATTAATGTTCTCATTGGTTTTCTTAGTGATTAATGAATTCGAGATACATTTTTCTAGAAATGAATGTAGGTAGAATGAAAGCTTGGTTGGATTTTCCATCTGTAAGTGCCAAGGTATATTGTTTTCGTTTGGTCCAATGCGTTTCTTATTTTTTAAATCTAACATTTTTACATAACTTTCTAAATTCAACGTCACCTGACAAATACTGCACGTTATGTTATATCAGGGCGCAACAACAGTTGATACGACTCTGACCGTCATTTTAGACCTCGAATACTAGCTACCATGAGCTGCTACGGCTGCTATTCATGTAAGACATATTTTACAACCTTTTTCATATTTAGTTATTCCTCCCTTCAATATTTATAAATTTATTTGTGCGCATATGGAAGTGATGCTCTTGTTACGAACGAATCTGCTCTTGGTAGGGTTGAGAATGTTATGACCAACAAGTTTGCAATAGGTTTTGTGTTGGTTAAAGATCTGAAAAAGTTGAAGAGGAAATGATAAGGGAGATGGTTGATGATTATGACGAGGTTCGTTTTTCTGATTCTCTAAAAGCTGCTGATACGAATGCCACCAGGTACACGGTTGGATGTATATGTATGATTACATACAGGAGATACCGTGATAACATAAATGGGCATGTAGAAGTACGTGGATACCTAGCAGATCATAAATGACTTTGAAAAGAAGAACAAGAAACAAATGCTAGAAGAAAGAGACATGGTCACAAGCCAACATTGCCAAAAATATTTGAAACGAGTAGTTACGTTATTAGAGGAAGTTGAAAAAGATGAAGCTATATGCCAGATTAAAAAAAGACGAAGTTGCAGCATTTTCTTATGATAGTTTATTATTGCATACTCTTAAACAAAATGGTTACCATTACCTGCCCAAACAGTGACCAGTACCATATTAAGTGTAGAAATTTCATAAAAGTTATTTCTGTAAAAGTTTATGTGCAAATACAAAAATACAACACACAATAGTCAATATTCCGATGTGTGGTTTCATTTGATGTTAGAAAATATACCAATGAACTACAAATAAAAACTTCACATACGTTTCGATTGAGTCCGAATTGGTGGGGTACAAATTAAACATTGATGATGACCACAAACAAACATGGATTCAGTATGGTTCATGAAATTAGTTTATGTTTACCAGACACAAACAAGTTCATATATATCTACGCTATCGAACATCTTGTTAGATTTTATCTAATCATGAATTATCGTATGATACGAAAATTTCCATTGCATTTTTGTCTTACCTCGAAATATTGTATCGTTAATGATCTGCCGTCCGGTAATTCCGCAGCTATGCGCGGGTAATCGTCTATAATGAATAATAGTGGTATGTATTTTTGTAAGTGTAAGTCACATGAAGGAACGCAAGCTGTTATCGAGAGTGTGTTTTTTGACATGGATGAGGATGAATTTGTGTGAAAGAGAGAGTTAGATATAAGAAAGAAAAGAAAAAGATTAAAAGAAAAAATAAATAATGGAAAAGTCCAAAATACCCCTCTCTTCATTGAACTTAACGGCCAAAATTAACTCCCATCCAAAATATGAACTATTATTGATCCAAAATGTAAACGATAGGGACGATCGGTGGACTTAATTTGAAATAGGGACCAAACTTGATGTTTGGTGTAAACGATATGGACCAAACATGAAATTTTTTAATAATGATTTATTATAGTTAAATATTGAATTATCAATTAGGTTATTTAAACATAGATTGGTTTATATTAATTAAATTTTAATTTCAATTATGATAACCTTAAAAACAACTCATAAGGTTGTTGTTAGCAAAACCTAAAATTTAATTACTAAAATTTTTTTCAAATTAGAATTAAATAAAGTGAAGTTAATTTTTAAAGTTTTTTCTTACTTTTTTTTTTCTTTTCAACTTAAAAACACAAAATAAAAAATTATTTCATATATTTTTTTTTGTCCATCTCTTTTTTTCATTTTATACTCAAAAAAATAACATAAATAAGTTTTTCTAATTTATGTCTTAAGAGCACAAAATAAAAGAAAATACAAAAACTACTAATTCAAATAATTTAGTAGCACCTCTAATTTATTTACTACTACCATTTTAATACTTCGTATATATTATTTTCTTTTTACCAACTTTAAATTTTTTTTAAAAAGTACTACTATTCGGTATCTAATGATTACACGGTACAGTACATTGGGTGTATGAGAACACGGATCCCTTTGTGATCCAACGGCTGTGATTCGTAGATTCTTTCAGGCATCTAACGGCTCCTGATTATTTGAATTATTTGTACAGAACTTCTCTCATTCCAATCCATGTGGGTCCTACCGCACGCTTCAATGCCATGTGATAAATTTTTGTTTTTTTCATCAACCAATTTTTAACCAATTAACTCAGTATATGGTTCAAATCTCTATTATGCATTCGAATTATATGGTTCAGAATACGGTTGAACTGGTTTAATCTGCATTCAATCAGGATTTGTTTAAAATTAGAGTTCGATCATCAGACCGGGGACACGATTTAACCGGTTCAACCAACTGAATCAACTCAAACTTTAAAACGATGTTTTATATGGGCTAATAATTTGAGTCTTTCTGTGGGGAAATAAACAAAATATTTAACTCGGAATGAAGGGTTCAAACCAATGTTTTCTAACCCAGTGACCCGGTGAGTCAATCATGTCTTCAAAATTCGGGTTTCAAAACATTAGTTCAAACAATCAAACCTATTTTATGTTTGAATTATCAACTTCATATGGGCTAATGAGTTCACTCTTTCTTTCAGGGCATAAAGATAACGAAACTTTTTGAGTGGACTCGCTAATGGGCTGCTAATACGTTTCAAATGTCCAATTGCTCTTTAACATAATATTATGCATGAAGTTTGGTACATGAAAATGGTTGAGATGATTATTAACTAGTTAGTGTTGAGATAATTTTATGAAGTTTCAACTGTTAAAAGTATTGTTACAACATAGTAATTATAGCTCTTAAAAATTTACGTAGGTTTGGTTTCAAGGTGTCACACATAAGAAACATTTCAAAATATATACAAATGATCATTCTCTCTTAAAGCATCAACATCTTCAACTTGAGATCCATCTTCCATCTGAATCACACTCCCTCTTTTTCCAAGTTTTTTCTCTGCATGATCACCCGAATCAAACACGTAAAAACATATTATATGGTATACGGTAATGGTACATGTTGCGGTGTTGGTATATTTTGAATCCGCCACTACTAGGACAAGCACATTAGTACATTACTTACCTGCTAAATCCAATAGTTCGGCTAATGATCCTGGCAGCGCGATTACTTTCCCAGCGCCCTTTGTTTCCTCACGTGGACGATTTCCATGAATTATAACCCTTAATGGAAATGACCTTGATGTTCCATTTATGACCGATCCTGTGAAGTATAACTAGCATGTTACTATTGTTTCTTGTGATAAATGTACATAGTTTGTAGTTTAATGTAATGAAGATCACTAGCCTTGATTATCGTCTTGATCATAATTTGATGCTCCACGGTTTGTTGATTCGTCAAGCGATGTCAATTGCTGCAGTTTTTCATCGTTCACAGTTAAAACATTACAGAAGATGCATATAAATATATAATCACATGTTCTAATTTATAGATGAAAAATGTTCAACCTCGATATTCAAGTCATATAGAAGGTCTTTTAAGAATGGTATCTCATCTTGTACATCCTTGTTCAAGTCCTTCAAGTACTGATAAACCGACATGTTAATGTAAGAACTTGTCCCATATGATCAATAAAAGCTTTTAACAAATTTAAGTGACTTATTTTCGCTAGGTCCTACGCGAGTCGCTTTTGTTAAGTTGTGGGCTACAAACAGAATTTGAAATCACATCGAGGTTATTGACTCAGTCTACTACTTTAAGCTCGTGGCTATAAAGTTGAGGACCCAAACCTGAGTAAAGTTGGACATAATGATCTTTTTGTCCCTATTAAGTGGCTCTACAAGTTCTTTGAAGTGATGATGGCTAATTCGAACCACTTGAGAAAGTTTCTTGCTTCTCACTGTGAATGGTTGAGGAATGTTGAAGAATACTCCGATTTCACCAACTGTTTCCATCGGGCCTAATTTTGTCAAATACTACAATACAGAAGATTAAACTGAGTTAACATGTTTAAGAAAACCAAGTTCCTTAATCTTTGATGTTCAAATGGCTCATCATAGATTTTAGTCTTTAACAAACAAATTTGGATCGATAAAGGGTAAACATACGTGTTCCATTCCATTTCGATTTGTTAGCACCTCCTGCATTTGTAAAGTATGAGAATGCAAATATAATCAACAAAGTTATAAGTTATATAACAATCATATTATGCAATTTGTTCATACTTTGAAGAAAGGTTACGTACCATGGCTCCGGAAACTATGATATAGAAATCAGTTGGTATTTCATTTTGTAATATGACTTCAACTTTAGGCGGAAAATATTCTGCTTTCAAATCTGTTACCAACTGCCTGCTGAGATCTTCGGAAATTCCCTTGAAAAGATGCGTTTTCTCGACAGTTTTTCTGAAAAGATGTTGAGCGATGCTAGATCTAATAGCCTTTGGTAGATCCTCGAGTACTTCTTCTTGCTGTAGCTCAGTTGTCTTAAACTTGAGTTGCATATGTGCTAACATTTGTTCTTTTAACCCTTCTGGTAATCTGTTCTTGCTTGCATATCTTAAGATCTCGTTTATCGAATCTCTCTATAGGACATCAAGAAGATGAAAATTTAGAACACATAATCATGGTTCATTCATTGACAATAGAATGGATTTGGGTTGCTTATTAAAACTGTTTTGTTACGTTTAGCATTTGACCGATCTGAGTGTTTGGGACTGTGTAAAGTTGAGTGAGTGATAGGTGTGAAAACACCCATCCTTTTACCACTTAAATCGGGCTAAAACAAGACCAAAACACGTATTTAATATCATTTGTTTGGAATTATGCGTGGTTTTTGTGTTTATTGTGTTTTCAGAGTCGACCGGATGAATATTAAAGAAAACATGGGATTGCACGGGTTTTATCAAGGAAAAAGACTTAAGACGAAGTCTATTGTCCAAGAGATGCAAAAGATTTGAAGTCATTGTGCCTATTTGAAGATTTATCGAAGAATAGAGCCAAAGATGGAAGATTCATATATGTCGAAGAACTCGAGTCTATTAAATAGAATATTATAGGACGAGTTGGAATTATTCACCGACACTTCTCAAATCCAAGTCGGAAACGTTTATTTAAAAGACGCGTGAAGACTTAAGAAGAAAGAAGAAAAAGAAGCCCGAATCAAAGCCCAATCAAGAGCCCATCAACACCATACACACGCCTATATAAAGCCTTCACCTCACAAAATTTCACACACTTAGTTTTTAGCTAGTCTTTAGCTTTTCATTTTCTCTCTAGTTTTAGAGAGAGAAAGTTCCATACTTTCTCTCACTAAACTTTTCCTTTGTTTTTCATCTTTTAATTCAAGCTTTCTTGTACTTTTGATTTCGTTAATCAAGTTTATGCTTTTAAGTTCCTTAATCTTTTTCTACTTTTCTTCATTTGTCAAATCCTTGATCCGATTGTTAAAACCATACGGTTGGGATTGTGGATGTGTTCGTGAATAGAGTTTGATCTTTCTAGTCTTTTTAAACTTTACGTGAATAAGCCATAAGCTTTCCATGCTTTTTGGCTTATTGTTTGTTAAAGTTCATTGTTTTCGGATTCCTTCAAGTTTTAATCATTCAAAAGTTTTGTTTATTAAGTTTTAAAGTTTCTTATTTTCAAAAGTTATCAAATTTAATCGTTTTGAAGTGTTCAAGTTCGAATCTCTTGGCTTATTGCTTTTGCTTATTGAGTTTTTAGCTTTCCACCAATTTCGGAACTGCATTCATCTCATCGCAATAAGAGGGTTTTAGCACATTCCGACGGGTCTTCATTATTTGGTATCGCAATAACCCATAAGGGGTTTTACTTTGCGATAGGTTGTAAACCCCCCTATTCCGATCTGGGATTGCGATCGCATATTGCGATCGCACATTCCGACGGGGTTTAGGTCCTTTTTTTTGGTCGAAACTCTGGCCGATTTTTATATACAACATTCCGATCTAGAAACTTTCCGATAGCTTTATTCCGATCTGGGGCATTCCGATAGCATCATTGCGACAGCTTGTATTTTGAATATTCCGATGGTGATAAACATGGACATTCCGATGGTAGTTATGATTACATTCCGATGCCTTTGATTTTCTTATATTCCGATAGAAATAATTTTTGATATTCCGATAGAACAAGTTTTTAAGCATTAATTCAATTAAGTTTTCAAAGTAATTTTCAAATCTTTCCTTTACGTTTTCAAGCACTCAATTTTAAGTCACTCAACGTCATTTACATTTAAGTGTTATTAGTTTAAAAATAGATAAACAAACCAACTCCTTTTTAGTACCAAGAACAAATCATTCCACTTAAGGCCGAGATCAATTCGAGAGGATATCGAGAGACAAAATCTGAACCCCTAGCAAATCTAGATATCAAATGGCGCCGCTGCCGGCTCCTCTCGTTAAGATCAAAAGTTTTTTGTAGAACTTGGATTTTGGGATCCGTTCCCCGTGAACGTTACTTTTTCATAAAAATTTTCAAAATCACTAAAAAAATATAAAATTTTCAAAAAATCCTAAAAAGTAAAAAAAATAAAAACCAAAAATATTTTTGCTTTGTTTGTTCGTTCTTTTGTAGGTGTATGCGCACTCGATCCACGTCTTATCAAGAGCCCGAGCCTCTCGATAACTTAGACATGGCTGGTGTACAAACCAACAATAACATACCACCTCCGAACAACAATAATAACAACAACAACCCGCCTTTCAACAACATGAACAATAACAACAACAATGAGCACCTTCCGGATAATCGCCCAATGATTGAATTGCTGCAAGCTCATGTCGATGGCAATACGGATCCAATTGTTATACCACCAATTGCCGCCAACAATTTCGAGCTCAAGTCAGGCTTTATCCAGATGGTCTCCGCTCAGCCATTCTTGGGACGCACCATTGATGACCCACACGACCATATCAAGAGATTTCTACAACTCACCAACACGGTCAAGTTCAATGGAGTTTCGCAAGAAGTGATAAGGTTACAACTTTTTCCCTTTTCTTTAGAGGGACAAGCCCGGCATTGGCTTGCTAAGGAACCGCCACAGAGTATTCTCTCGTGGACGGATTTGGAAACAAAGTTCATCAATTACTTTTTTCCACCCTCTCGTACTACCGCATTGCGGAATGAGATTATAAACTTTGAACAAAAGTACGATGAGTCGTTCAGTGAATCTTGGGATCGTTTTAAAGATCTATTAAGGAAATGCCCACAACATGGTTTTACCAAAGTACATCAAATAAATACTTTTTACAATGGTTTAAGCATGAGTGACCAAGATTCACTGAATAGTGCCTCAGGGGGTAATCTATTGGCTAAGACTTCCAATGCTGCTTGGGACATCATTGAGAACAAATCTCGTGTTCAAACCAAGAGTGTTAGGACCAATGTTGCTAGTGCTAGCACTAATGACAGCGACAAGCGATTAGACAAAATCACTACGCTTCTTGAATCGCTTGTCACCCACACCGTCAGCAACAACAACAGCAACAACGCCAAAAACGCGCAAGTGAACGCTGTCAGCCAACCTTGTGAGATATGCGGTGGTCCCCACTCCTACACAACTTGTACCGCCACCCAAGATTACCCTGCTGAGAATGTGAATGCGGCATATGGCACCTATCAACAACCTGCTTATCAAACAAAACCCCAAGGTGACCGCAACCTGCTTAGCTACCGTTCCAACAACTATCTCTCACCACCTGGTTTTAACTCTCACAACCAAAACCAACAACAACACCTCAACCGCCCTCCTCAACAACAACAAACTCGCACACCATACATCCCTCCTCATAAGCAGCAACAACCACAACAACGAAACACCCAAGTTTACCAGCAACCTGCTTATCAACCACCCGCATACACTGCTCCTTCCAACCAAACCCCCGCATCACATCAAGACATTGGAACCTACATGAGAACTAACGATGTGATCGTGGATAATCTCCAACAGGAAGTGCGCAACTTGAAAGCAGATCTGATGAAACAAGGGAATGATCTAAGAGCTGATATGAAGAACACTATGGATAGTCAAACGAATGACTTGAGGACCATGATGGCTAGTTTCTTCAACAGTAATCAACCCTCTTCTTCGGGTACTCTTCCGAGTAATACCGTTGCGAATCCAAGGGGGGAGATGAAAGCAATCACTACTCGCAGTGGTAAAGGTACCAAGGAACCCGAGCTTCCTATACCTCCACCGGTGGTTGTGACTAAGGAGAACGAGTCACCTGCTCCTATTCCTCACCCTTCTCCTTCCCCAATTTCTCCACCTCTTCCTTCTACCCCTCCTCCACCCAAGGATGTGAGTGATCCTATCATCCCAAAGCCTTCCTCTTCTTCCAATATACCTTATCCATCTAGGTTGAGGAAAGAGAAGCTCAAAAGCAAGGACGATATTCAGGTTTCTAACTTTCTTAAAATGTTTAAACAACTGAATTTCAATATCTCCTTCGCTGAGGCTCTCGCTCACATGCCTAAGTACGCGAAAATGTTTAAAGATCTTCTGAGCGACAAGGAAAAGCTCCTCGATCTCGCCAACACCCAACTTAATGAGAACTGCTCTGCAGTGCTCTTAAGGAAATTGCCAATCAAGCTTGGTGATCCGGGTCGTTTTCTTATCCCTTGCAATTTCCCGGGAGTAGAGAATTGCATGGCCCTAGCCGATCTAGGTGCCAGTATTAATCTCATGCCTCTAAGTGTTTGGAAGCAATTATCTCTCCCAGAGCTAGTCCCCACCAAAATGACTTTGGAATTAGCTAACCGTACGGTTGCATATCCAGTGGGGATAGCCGAAGATGTCATTGTAGGAGTCGACAAATTCACCTTCCCTGCTGATTTTGTTGTCGTCGACTACGAGATGGACCCCCGTGTGCCACTCATTGTTGGTCGTCCATTCTTGAGGACCGGTCGCACTCTCATTGATGTTGAAGCCGGTGAGCTTATCATGAGAGTGGGTGACGATAAAGTAGTCTTCAACATGGGAAAGTTATCTAAACAGCCTTCTTCTTACGAGAATGTTAATTGTATTGACGTTCTTGATGAGGCTTGTGAAGAACACTTCAAGGATGCTTGTAAAAACATTCCTACCTCTCTTCCCAATGTTGAGACCGTTTCCTCTATCGACTCATCACTATCTCTATTTGGAGAAAGTGATTTCCTTTGGAAAGATTTGGAAGCCACCTTGGAAGATGTGAAGCAAGACAATGACGATTCTACTGCCACTTGGGATGACGATCTCGGTTTCATTGCAAACCTCCTCAAAGAAGACAACCCTTCTCCTCCATCTCCCACTATCATTGCTATCGATACTCCGACTTCGAATACGCCTCCCGTCGACAATCCTCCGGATTTGGAACTTAAGGAGTTGCCGCCCCATCTCGAGTATGCATTCCTTGAAGAAGAGAAGAAGTCGCCAGTCATCATTGCTAAGGATTTGAAGGATGAAGAGAAAACTCGTCTCATCGCTGTGCTTAAAGCTCATCAGAAGGCAATTGCTTGGAAAATTTCCGATATTCGCGGAATTGATCCGAACTTTTGTACTCACAAGATTCTCATGGAAGATGACTTCAAACCCACAATCCAGAACCAAAGAAGGGTTAATCCTAAAATTCATGACGTCATCAAACAAGAGGTTATCAAACTTCTAGATGCCGGATTGATCTACCCTATTTCGGATTCGCCGTGGGTAAGTCCCGTCCATTGTGTGCCCAAGAAGGGCGGAATAACCGTTGTTCCCAATGAACACAACGAGTTGATTCCCACTCGTCTCGTTACTGGGTGGAGAGTTTGTATTGATTATCGCAAGCTCAATGATGCCACGAGAAAAGACCACTTTCCTCTTCCCTTCATGGATCAAATGCTCGAGCGTCTAGCTGGTAATGACTATTACTGCTTCTTAGACGGTTTCTCCGGGTATTTTCAAATTCCCATCGATCCCAAGGACCAAGAAAAGACCACATTCACTTGTCCCTATGGAACATTTGCTTACAAACGCATGCCTTTTGGTTTATGCAATGCTCCTGGGACATTCCAAAGGTGTATGATGGCTATCTTCCATGACATGGTGGAAGACACTATGGAAGTATTCATGGATGATTTCTCGGTCTATGGCGATTTATTCTCTGCGTGCCTTGCCAATTTGGAACGTATGCTCAAGCGGTGCGAAGACACTCGCCTAGTTCTTAATTGGGAAAAATGCCATTTTATGGTAAAAGAGGGCATCGTGCTTGGACACAAAATCTCCAAAGCCGGTCTTGAAGTAGACCGTGCTAAAATCGATGTTATCGATAAGCTACCTCCACCTTCCACTGTGAAGGGTGTGCGAAGTTTTCTGGGTCATGCGGGCTTCTACCGTCGATTTATCAAAGATTTTTCTCAAATCGCTCGCCCGATGACCCACCTCTTGGAAAAAGATACTCCTTTTATCTTCTCCAAAGAGTGTCTTGAAGCCTTTGACTCGCTTAAGGATAAGCTTACTAAGGCACCCGTCTTGGTCACCCCCAATTGGGAGCTGCCTTTCGAGTTAATGTGCGATGCTAGTGATTTTGCTATTGGAGCGGTTCTTGGACAAAGAGTGAACAAACACTTCCAACCGATCCATTACGCAAGCAAGACAATGACTGGGGCACAATTGCATTATACGACAACCGAAAAAGAGCTTCTAGCTGTTGTCTATGCTTTTGAAAAGTTTCGCCCCTATCTTGTCCTATCTACCACCATTGTGTACACCGATCATTCCGCGCTGAAGTACTTGTTGACAAAGCAAGATTCCAAACCAAGACTTCTTCGCTGGGTTTTGCTGCTCCAGGAATTTAAAATCGAAATCCGCGATAAAAAAGGAGCTGAAAACCTAGCCGCGGATCATCTCAGTAGACTTGAGGATCCTTACCAGGGGGATCATCCGAACAAAGAAATCAACGATTCTTTTCCCCTGGAGACCTTAATGTCTATAAACTCGACTGCTGACGAAACCCCATGGTTTGCGGACATTGCAAACTATTTGGCGGGTGGAATCCTCGTTGACGGGTTAACATCCCAGCAAAAGAAAAAGTTCTTCAAAGACATCAAGACTTACTTTTGGGATGACCCGTATCTTTTCAAACAATGTGCCGACTTGATTATTCGCCGATGTGTTGATGGACCGGCAGCTTTCGAAATCCTTGATGCTTGCCACAAAGGACCCACTGGTGGTCACTTTGGTCCAAACTACACCGCCAAAAAAGTGTTTGATTCAGGATTTTATTGGCCCTCCATTTATCGTGACGCTCACGATATGGTTAAAAAGTGTGATGCTTGCCAGAAACAAGGCACGATCACACATAAAGACGAGATGCCTCAGAATTTCATTCAAGAGTGTGAAATCTTTGATGTTTGGGGTATCGACTTTATGGGGCCATTTCCTTCATCTAAAGGAAACAAATACATCCTTGTTGCCGTTGATTACGTCTCCAAGTGGGTTGAAGCCAAAGCTTTACCTACTAATGATGCAAGGGTGGTTTGTAACTTTTTGAAATCGCTGTTCGCTCGATTCGGCGTTCCTCGTGCTATTATCAGTGACCGCGGGACTCATTTTTGCAACGATCAATTTGCAAGAGTCATGGCCAAGTATGGTGTCACTCACCGTCTTTCCACCGCTTATCATCCCCAAACCAATGGGCAGGCCGAGATATCCAATCGTGGATTGAAGCGAATTTTGGAGCGTACTGTGGGAGAGCATCGTGCCGCGTGGGCCGATAAGTTAGATGATGCTCTGTGGGCTTTCCGTACTGCTTACAAGACCCCGATCGGTTGTACACCTTATCGTCTTGTGTACGGGAAAGCATGCCACCTTCCCATCGAGCTGGAGCATAAGGCGCATTGGGCCTTAAAGTGGGCTAACTTCGACATCAACAAAGCCGGTGATCATCGCAAGATTCAACTCAACGAGCTCAATGAACTGAGAAATGAAGCTTATGAGAACTCGCTGATCTACAAAGAGAAGACGAAGATCCTCCATGACGCAAAAATCAAGAACCGAGAGTTCCATATTGGTGATCAAGTCTTACTTTTCAACTCTCGGTTGAAGATCTTCTCTGGCAAGTTGAAGAGCCGCTGGTCTGGTCCATTCACCGTCGCCAACGTCTTTCCGTATGGGACCATTGAGCTTTCTCAGCCAAATGGGCCCAATTTCAAGGTGAATGGCCAGCGTCTGAAGCTGTACTTTGGTGAGGACATCTCTCAGGAGATGATTCCATCCCTCACCACGTTCCCCATGAACTAATTTTGGGTCGAGTCAGGCTCGTGACTCGGTCATCAAAAACAAGCGCTCCTCGGGAGGCAGCCCGAGTATCTATCCTTTTACGTTTTAACCTCCTAAGTGTAGGGGGGCCTGCATAGGTGTTTGTATTGTGTGGTGATGTGATTACAGGGATAAGTGCACTCTTGGAAACTTTGAAGAACCGTGCTCCTGTGTTATCCGAAATCCGGTTCTATCTCTCAACTATCGTGATTCAATTTTCTTCATACTCACATTTGAAATTGATCACTTTAGTCGTCTCTTCCTTAACTCGAGTTAACCAACGTGCACAATGTCATAAGTGTAGGGGAAACTTTTCCCACATGCTTAAACATTGAGGACAATGTTTATCTTAAGTGTAGGGGGGACTTCTATCGAAGTTTTAAGTGGACTTTTCCATGAAAATGCCTTCAATTAACCGGAAAATCATCTTTTTCAACATTTTTCAAATTTTTAATTAACTTTGGCCATTTAGTCGTAATTTTTAAAAAAATTTTATCGTTGCTTTCATAAGTATATATCCCGCAATAAAGTCAAAAATATTAATAAGTGGTGTAGCTAGTTTAGAATTCTTTGACATATTAGGCCCGTTGCGTTTATTTTGACTCAACCCGAATAGACTTATCCAAGTTTATTCTAGCTAGTATCCTTAACCATGTAGACCTTAATTGGTTTATTAGGCTAAGTGTCCACGAGTCTCATTACTTGAGATTTTAAATTGTGGAGGACGAGAAATGATAGAGTCAATTATAAGTCGGTATTCTTGCGCAAGCTCACTTGGTGTAATTATTTGCCTATTCTCCCATCACTTGCTAAAAATTTATCTGCAATAAGTAAGGTCTTACGATTTGAAAAGTTACTTAGCTTCTAGCCCAAGATCGTTTAAAAGTTGCTCGGTAATGACGAGAGTTCATAGCCAAGGCATAACTTATGAAGCGGGGCGCGAAGATTGGCGAGTCCGAAAAGGCCCTAACAAGGCATGAGGATTCAATTTTATTGCTGAAGATCCAAAGTGATGTGAAAAGCATTATTCCTAAAGTCAATATGAAGGATCAAGACTCACGACGAAAAGCAATCAACTCCCATAAAGATCATGGAGAAGTCTATCCGAAAAGACCCTAACAAGGTATGAGGATAAATAGATCCAAGTCCGAAAAGGAGGCGGATCGTTGTATCTCAAAATCCCAATTAGAGATTGAAGAAATAATCATGAAGTCGTGGTCAACAAAGTTGGAGTACCCCTCAAAAGTCTCCAAGCGAAGAAACTCTATTATGATGAGAAGACCATTATCTCAAGAACGTCTCTCGAAGATATGAAGTATGAAGTACATGCCAAATATCGGCCCGAGAAAGGTCTCAAATCGCGAACCAAGTTATGCCAAGATATGAACTTTTTGATATCCCGAGAAGCAGTTTTAAAAGATTTTGTCCTTTAGCTAACTATTGATCAAATCGTCCTACTTTGCTTTCAGCCCTAATAAACTATCGAAATAAGTCCAAAAATGCATCTTCATGATCATTCTAAGACAAAAATAAAATATAAGAGATACACCTAGGAATAAGGGAGTCTAAGCATTTAATTAAGCCATGTGTGTGAGTGTTTGAATTACTAACTTATAATAACAATGATCTCGTTTTTAAGCTTAGTTTGGGGAACGTGAAACTTGAGGGTGATAAATCTTCGCAGCACCGAAGCCCTAATGTAAGTCCTCGATCTCTTTCCAAGTTATTACCACATAAGTTATTTTCTATCCTCTTGTTTACATTAAAATTTTAATCTCTTAGTACTTTAAAATTTTTGTTTAAATAGTATTTTAATAAGGCCAAGGTTAATTGATAATGAGAAAAGTGTAATTATGCTTTGTCACTAAGCATTGCATGAGGGCATGGCAATGGTTAAGTGTAGGGGATTTGATAGGTGTGAAAACACCCATCCTTTTACCACTTAAATCGGGCTAAAACAAGACCAAAACACGTATTTAATATCATTTGTTTGGAATTATGCGTGGTTTTTGTGTTTATTGTGTTTTCAGAGTCGACCGGATGAATATTAAAGAAAACATGGGATTGCACGGGTTTTATCAAGGAAAAAGACTTAAGACGAAGTCTATTGTCCAAGAGATGCAAAAGATTTGAAGTCATTGTGCCTATTTGAAGATTTATCGAAGAATAGAGCCAAAGATGGAAGATTCATATATGTCGAAGAACTCGAGTCTATTAAATAGAATATTATAGGACGAGTTGGAATTATTCACCGACACTTCTCAAATCCAAGTCGGAAACGTTTATTTAAAAGACGCGTGAAGACTTAAGAAGAAAGAAGAAAAAGAAGCCCGAATCAAAGCCCAATCAAGAGCCCATCAACACCATACACACGCCTATATAAAGCCTTCACCTCACAAAATTTCACACACTTAGTTTTTAGCTAGTCTTTAGCTTTTCATTTTCTCTCTAGTTTTAGAGAGAGAAAGTTCCATACTTTCTCTCACTAAACTTTTCCTTTGTTTTTCATCTTTTAATTCAAGCTTTCTTGTACTTTTGATTTCGTTAATCAAGTTTATGCTTTTAAGTTCCTTAATCTTTTTCTACTTTTCTTCATTTGTCAAATCCTTGATCCGATTGTTAAAACCATACGGTTGGGATTGTGGATGTGTTCGTGAATAGAGTTTGATCTTTCTAGTCTTTTTAAACTTTACGTGAATAAGCCATAAGCTTTCCATGCTTTTTGGCTTATTGTTTGTTAAAGTTCATTGTTTTCGGATTCCTTCAAGTTTTAATCATTCAAAAGTTTTGTTTATTAAGTTTTAAAGTTTCTTATTTTCAAAAGTTATCAAATTTAATCGTTTTGAAGTGTTCAAGTTCGAATCTCTTGGCTTATTGCTTTTGCTTATTGAGTTTTTAGCTTTCCACCAATTTCGGAACTGCATTCATCTCATCGCAATAAGAGGGTTTTAGCACATTCCGACGGGTCTTCATTATTTGGTATCGCAATAACCCATAAGGGGTTTTACTTTGCGATAGGTTGTAAACCCCCCTATTCCGATCTGGGATTGCGATCGCATATTGCGATCGCACATTCCGACGGGGTTTAGGTCCTTTTTTTTGGTCGAAACTCTGGCCGATTTTTATATACAACATTCCGATCTAGAAACTTTCCGATAGCTTTATTCCGATCTGGGGCATTCCGATAGCATCATTGCGACAGCTTGTATTTTGAATATTCCGATGGTGATAAACATGGACATTCCGATGGTAGTTATGATTACATTCCGATGCCTTTGATTTTCTTATATTCCGATAGAAATAATTTTTGATATTCCGATAGAACAAGTTTTTAAGCATTAATTCAATTAAGTTTTCAAAGTAATTTTCAAATCTTTCCTTTACGTTTTCAAGCACTCAATTTTAAGTCACTCAACGTCATTTACATTTAAGTGTTATTAGTTTAAAAATAGATAAACAAACCAACTCCTTTTTAGTACCAAGAACAAATCATTCCACTTAAGGCCGAGATCAATTCGAGAGGATATCGAGAGACAAAATCTGAACCCCTAGCAAATCTAGATATCAGTGAGATAAACAGGTTTAAACAAACTTGAATCGGCTTAGTTGTTTTAGGGGTGTTTGGGATTGCTACTTTTCGCTGCTTGTTAAAAAAGTGTATCAATAAAACTTTATACTCAAACACTCAAAACAGTTTATGTGCTTATAAATAAGCACATATGCACTTAAGAAGAAGTAATCCCAAACGCCCTTCCTCCAAAATAAAGTTGATGAGAATTTGACGAGTTACCATCACGAAGGTTCTGACAGCGCTATGAACAATCAAATTGGTCATGTTTCCGATGAGATACGACGTGAGTCCAATGTTGAACAACATAAAAAAGATATTAAACACTTTTTCTCCTGGGTTCACAGCATGCAAGTCCCCGTATCCAGTGGTTGTAAGGGTCACAATGGACCAGTACAAGGAGTAAGTGTAGCCTAACCAAATGCTTCTATCCTCGAAATTTTGGATGATAGACCCGAGCCATGTGTCCTCTGGGGGTTGATGGCGGGTACCGATCCAGTAGTAGAAGCATGCAGCTGAATGCAACGCAAATAATGTAACCTATATAACTTCAAGCTAATTAGTAGATTCTTTTACGAAAAACTGAAAATGTGACAAGAGTGAAACCAATACTTACGCATACTAGTTTGATGTATCGTGTCCAGAAGTAGCTAAACCTTGTATCTTTTTCCAACCTTGAGAAAAGCTCACTAACACGCCTTAACCGCCAAAGTCTGAGTAGATTAAGGAACCCAAAGATCTGTCCACTATGCACTTTTCCAGTGAACAGCCGATATATGGACTGAAATGGCATTGTTGAGGCGACATCCAGAGGGAACATCATATGTGTGACATACCTGAAAGTGGAACAATTTGGGAAAGTGAAATATAATATGTGCAGTTTTGGGTTAATAGTTTGTATGGTACGGTTGATAAATGGAGTTTACCGTATGGCAATCTTCTTGTGATCGTCCACTAAAAGATATGTGGACTTGTCCAAGTAAGCCACAAAGAATGTTAGGATGATATCAGTGAGAAAGAATAAATTGACGACTAAGTCAACGACCATGAGAGGTCCTGCAGCGACCTTCTTGAATGCTAGCTCGAAAGGGGATGACCATGCTGAGTATGCGACTAATATGACTAGAAATGCTTGCCACCACCTGCATACATCAATTACATTAGCTTGGGTGGTAAACATGTTTATCAGACATACGTTTCAAACTACATATGAACTTAAGATAGCTCGATCAGCAATTCTTCTTGATTAAAGGTTCAAACAGATAAAATACTTGTAAAATCTATAGTTCTGCATCTCATCTACCGTGTAAAAAGTAAAAACCAATCCTATTACGTACTAGTAAATTTCTGCAAAGTTAAAACAAAAATTGAACACGACAACGGCCTTACACCTAATTTGCCCCAGTGTGGTTGCATTCTAACCTCTACAAAGAAAATGTGTTGTAAAGAAATAATTTAGTATGCAATGCTTTAGCTTCACTCCTACTCCAAACCCTCCATGAAAAAGAAATTCATAATCATTCAAATTTTCATTGTGCCTAAAAAAGATGTAATCGCCTCTACCATATAACATCATATAAGTCATGTTTAAGATTCAATCAAGTCTTGGTTTTTCTCTCAGCAAAAAGAAAAGACTTGTTCGATGGGTATTGCGGCTAAACATCTGCATACAAAGCTCTCACTTTCTGTCGTTGCAGTCTTGATATTTTGTTTGCTGTTCATTGTTTTATTGTATGCTGATATAATTAATCTACTATCATCTACAACTTATTTTACTTCCAAGTCTTCTTGTGCCAGAAGGGGTTATTCAAAGTCCACAACGAGGTCGATTTAAGGTACATTTCTTTTAAACAGTTTGTTAAATTTCAAAGATATGTTTATAGTGACGATGATCGATGATGACCAAACATGTTATATAATCTTATGTAGATGAAAGAAATGCGACGGAAGATAATAGATTTAAGTCTATCGTAGATGACAGATTCATCTTCGACCCTGATGAATGTGACGTTGCTCGAGGGAAATGGGTCTACAATAATCGGTCCTATAAACCCTTGTACACTGACCTCACTTGTCCATACCTTGATAGGCAAGCGTCTTGTGTTAAGAATGGAAAACCCGATTCTGATTATCGTCTCTGGGAATGGCAACTCGATGATTAATTGCATCCTTCCAAGTACGTGGTAGAATCATTCATTATGGTTAAACAAGTTTCATAGTATAGCTTTTTAGGTAAAAAAGATGATAAGACCTAAAATGCATGTCTAATGTTGTGGCACGTATATTCAAGCATAATATCAGTCATGTATTTTAGGTCTCTCAATCACTTCTTTAACTTTAATATGATAATTAACGAGTTAATTTCAGCAGATTTGATGCAAAACTAGCACTTGAGAAAATCCGTGGAAAGAGGGTAATGTTCGTACGAGACTCCCTGCAAAGAGGGCAATGGCTTTCGTTTGTTTAGTTGAGTTTCTCATACCACACGATCAAAAATCAATGAAGCGCGGAAAAGTTCATTCCGTCTTATAAATTAAATGGCTAGAGTGATCGTACAATATAGTGAAACCATGATCTTTGTTCATTCTGTTGAAAAAATGAAAAAAGTAACTTAAATAACATGGCATTAGTTATGTTCCGAGGGGCCTATTTTAAAGTTGTCAAGGTTTATAACAATAAATTTGAGATGATTTATCTTTTTTATAATTGGGGCAATTCCATATTTCCTCAATTCAAAACACAAAATTCCATATTTCCCCAAACATGTATCAAAATCATTGTACATGATGGTATTATTCACTTGTAAATTGAGTAAATATGATATTTTGAATTTCATATTAGGTATATATAAAATTATCTTTTTACAAACCAGTTTGATTGTCTTTTTTGTTTTCTACCTTTAATATTATTTGATGGTTTTGTTTGACCTCTTAACTTTAGCTTAGAATTAACTAAGAATCGCCTATGTTTTCTATCTTTCTTTTCACTGAAAAATAACGCAACATATAATATTTTAAGAAGTTCTATTTTTATAAGAGCTCTAGGTATCGTAACGTTTTAACAGACGTTGTCCGCTGTTGGTCGACGTTACGATACCACATTCCTCTGAAAGCCAACGGCGTTAGGGGTAGAAAACGTAAAAAAAAGTTTACCACCCCCTTGTTTTTTTTGTCTTTTTCTGCCATTGTTTGCTGCCAGATGAAGAGGCTGCCACTGTTTGTTACCATTGTTGGCTACCATTGTTTGCAGGGACAAAGGAAGAAGACGAGTAAAGGGTTGAAGGCGGGTAAAATAAAAAGAAACCCTAATTATGTTTAGTTACGTTTGTATGGACATTTTTGGGCCCATCTGATAATTATATAAGCCTAAAAAAAGAAACTTAAAATTATTTGTAATTATATAAGCCTACATAAGACCTACTATGTATTATGTTTTGTAGTATATATTTTTTAATTTATTTTTAATATATTTATAATTTATAATTTTAAATGAAATAGTTAGTTTATTTAATGAACAAAATAATTGTTAAGGGGGTTTTTTGAAAAAAAAGGATAAGTGATGTTGGTTGGTGTTATTATTCTAGTGATTTGTGTTATTTGAGTGTTATGCAGATGTGGCATTGATGTAACGGTGTTATTTCGGTGTTTTGGTGCTACTACACCTAGCACTGTAAGCGAAACCATTTTAACATTAGCTATGTATTTTTTAATGTAAAATTGCTCACCTCAAATTGTTATTAACAAAAACTAGCAGGGTACCTGCGCGATGCGGCGGCGGGTACCCTGTGACTAAATTCTTCGGCTTTATAATTCGTATTTTTTAATTATAAGTTTTGAATCAATAGTTTTCATCTAAAAACGTGTCTTAAAAACGTGATTTTAATTGAGGGATATTATTACTTTTAGCATTATATGTATATAGATGAAAATTCAAGTAAAGTTAAGTAAATGATTAAAGGAAAAAAAACCAAATGCAATAAACCAATTTTCAATTAGATTTTTTATTTGATGCATTAGTATACTATAGATGCTCTTTAATGTTTGTACAATGTGCATATAATATTGTATATTTTTATAATGGGGTATTTTGTTAAGAGTATTAATTACTCATTAAAAGTTTGTAATTATTGTATGGTGAGACACTTGTACACTTCACTTATTAAATTGTATTCTTTAAACAATATTTTAATTTGTGCTTTAAAAGGAGGTACATCATGTTAATTTAATGGTACTACTTAATTTTTTTGCATTAATAGGAGAGAGATACTAATTTCTTTTTTAAGGGAGTTAGATAGTATGGTTTAGAGACTTTTGGTTTATATATTTGATATTTGGATCTTAAGTCACTTTATTTTGAAGTTTCAAAACAGTTTAAGACATGTTTGGAAAGAGTTTGTTTGAAGTTCTTTTGGAAGTTTTTAAAGATTTTAGCTTTTTATTTCAAAAATAATCTCTTTCAAGTAAGTAGGTTTGTTTTAACACATGTGCTTTAAACTTTTATTTTAAACAAGTAACTCTTAAATAAAAAGTTAATTTATAAAGTTTTTAAAATTCTTAAAAACTGTTAAAAATATAAGTTACTGATATACCCTCCAATAATATTATAATCTATTTAAATATGTCATTTTTAGTTATTTTACATCTTAATACTATTAAAAACAACTAATTTACTAAAAACTTATACCTCGTGTTAACAATTTTTAAATTTACAGCAACATATAGTTTATAACTAATCTTGTCAAACATAACTTTAGTCAAAAGAAAAGCTAATAGTTAAATATGTGTAATAAATGTATAAACTTGCTACAAAAAGGAAAATATAATATCTAACAAGGATGTACGACCTAAGTCGGTCATGTACATTGTAAGTTTCTCATATTCAATGGCCAATTAGGTCTTTAAAATTCACCAAAACAACCATGAGCATTATTAGAGCATTTTCAATGCTTAAACCTTTACTAAGTCATTTTTTACTTCTTAAATACGCTCAATCTTTATTGACCTTGCTCAAATGCATCTGACCATCATTATTCAACTCATTGTCACAGGACACAAAACTTCAAAAGGTCTAACTTGAATAAACTTTTTGGTTCAATAATTCTTTTGAGTCATCTCTTAAAATGACAATTACATTTCTTTCAATTTTTAATCTATTTTCAACACAACCGTTGGATATGCTCTTATTTTTTATGTGTTTTAGTTCTCTATTGTTTGTACAAATTAAAAATGTTCTCCCAAAGAATGATAACATCGTTTTTCTCCAAAGGCAGGGGCCAGTTTTTCTGTTTACTAAAATAAAAAACTGTCAATGCCACAAAAATATTAAGTGAAGATGATTAAAACTCATACAATGTTAATTGAAAGGTAAAATAATAATATATACACCACAAATCAATTCCACATAATAAAATGAGGTTAGTAGCTCGTTTTATATACACTGCTAAAATAGACATGCATATACAAGATCCTGGCATTTTTAGTATAATTATATTAGATATATAGATAATAATGAAATTTTGTGTTGATAAATGATGCTTTTGATGAACGGACTTGTTAACAGGATCACAATGTCACGATTGAGTTTTATTGGGCACCATATTTAAAAGACTTAAATACATATTTAAAAATAATAGGAGATCTAAAGAAGAGGATACTTCGAGTGGATTCCGTTGAAAAACATGCCAAACATTGGGTAGTTAACGTGCTTGTGTTTAATACTTACGTTTGGTGGATGACCGAGACTAAGATCAATTCATTGTAAGTTATTTTCCACTAAATCTAATTGTATGTTTTTCAACGTACATCATGCAAAGGTTTTTGTTTTATCCAAAATAAATAGATTTTGACAAAGGTTGCTTCAGGCATAGATGGGGTTCATTTGCAAACGGTGAAGATGGGTATGAAGAATTAGATGCTCCAGTTTCATATAGAATAGCTTTGAAAACATGGGCAAATTGGGTTGACTCAAATATTGATCAGAACAAAACGCGTGTATTTTTCACCACCATGTCCCCCACTCACCAGAGGTTAGTCGTTTATCATTTGAACTTTTCGTATTTTTACTCGGGGAAGGACATTGATGCATGTTTGTATAAGAACAATTGAAAAGGCGAGCGTGATTTTGACATGTTTGACGTAAATTGACAGATGTAACTATCAACTGAATATATAAATCTAAGTTTAGTATATGGACAATGTTTGAGTAGCTTTAAAGGTAAAAACTTTAAAATGTTTGTTTAAAATTTATGTAGGAGTGCGGACTGGCACAACAAGGGAGGGATCAAATGCTACAACAAAACAAAACCAGTCACAGAAAAAGGACACTAGGGAACGGGAACCGACAAGAAGATAATGAGTGTGGTCGGTAGTATTGTGAGAAAAATGAAAATTCCAGTTACTTTCCTCAACGTAACACAACTATCAAAATACAGAGTAGAAGCTCATTCGTCAATTTACACAAAAATGGGAGGCAAATTGTTGACTGATGAGAAAAAAGCCGATCCATTAAAATTTACATATTATATACATTGGTGTTTGCCAGGAGTTCCTGATACTTGGAATCAAACATTTCTTGCAAATTTATAAATTTAAATTGCGAAAAATTCGAATAACAAACATAGAAAAGATCTTCAACAAAACCTTATGTACATAATGGGTAAGTCGAAACTACTTTATGCATGATTTTAAGAAATTATGGTAGTTTAAAGAAAAGAAACATCACCAAGATAATAAAGACTGCGAGGTTGTTTTTACCTTTTTAACATTTTCCTCTTATTTTGTAGTTCATCGCGTGAAAGATTCTAAAAACTTAAGTGTAAATGCTTCTTATCATAAATTCTCATTAATCAAAATATCAGTTTCTTTTTCTTAATATTGTACATGTAAGCAGGGGCAGAGTAAAAAATTCAGCTCGATGAGTCAAACTTTGATATTCTTTATGAGGAGATTTACATGTGTATGTTTTTTAAAATTGAATATTATATAAATATTCTTTACATTTACATAAATATCTTTGTTATTTTTTTAATTACATTATTGTGCTCCTCAAACCATTATAGTTACATTAATATCCTTCTCAAACTATTAAATTCTTACATACATTCTAAAAATCAATTTAATCATACTTATATTGATCTTAAATTTTGAAAATATTATTATCTCTTATTTTATCATTTAGATTGGTAATAATTAAATTTTCTACGTATACATATTGGTTTCGGAGTCATAAAAAACATGCAAATGTAATTTGAAAAGTTTGGATATAAATACGATATATTTATTTTCTCATATATACTTTTCAACATCGAGTGATGAAATAACATGTTGATTTTTGAATATACATAAAAAATAGTTTGGTAAATATGTTTATGTAGTAACAAAATGTATCGAAAGATATTAATGTAATAAAAAAAATTGAGAAGAATATTAACGTAATTAAAAAGGTGAGAAGGATATTGTCGTAATATTGAATTTTCGGAAGGATATAAATGTAAATGCCTTTTTTTTATAAACTACACTACAAAATGGTTCCAAAGGGTCAAATTTTAGAAAAACTCCGAAAATTTTCGAAAATTTACATCTTAATTTTTTCGCTAGAAGGTCACATGACCCTTGTGACTCTCCCCCATTCTCCACCCCTGCATGTAACAATGCTTATCTTTTAAAACATCGGTTATTCAAGTTAAAAAGTGTTCAACTCTACTAATTTAAAACGAGGGACGGAATCAAATTGTATTGTTTGTTTGATTTTTGTATTAAGTTCTGTAAAATTAGAGTGACTGTCTAAATATATGATGTCTGATTATAGATAAATATATAAATGTTTGTTTTAGGTGCTGAACAAAATGACTGAATTTAAAAAAGTTATTGTTTTACAGTAAAAAGAAGTTACATGAAAATTACAAGTAAGGAGTGAAAAGCTAAATATATAAAATTATGAAATAAGTCACTGACTTATTGTAAAGACCTTCTTCACCTGACTTGTTTTGGAAAATCATATGTTAATTTTAAGCACAAAATAAACAGACTATAACTGATTTAATTTACTCACTTGTTTTTCAGTTAAGACCTATTAAGTTCTTATCTATTCTTATTTTTGAACCGGAGTAATAATCCTAACCAAAGTTCAATAACTACTTTCAATCAATTTTAAAGGTCTAGTTGAAACTTTATGTACAATCAAAATTGTAACTATATTCTTTTATGCAATTTATGTCTCTTTTTTCTACTTTAAAATATGGTTTCTAAAATCATGACCGAAATCAAAGTTCAATAAATACTTTTGATCCACTGTAAGTTCTACTCGAAACTTTATGTACATCCAACTCTATGTAGTATCTTGTATTCATCGGATCAGTTTTCTTTCTGTCTAGGTTATTCGAGAAAGGCAAGTTTAAACTTGTACATGTACGATCTAACCGTACTTGTAATTAACGTTTAAAAAAACTGTTTATGCTCAGCAAGATTTGAATCTCACACCTCTTGTAAAAGTGATTTTTTATTTAATAAAACTTGCATTAATTACATATTATCATAATTCGTATAAAATTTGTGTTTTCGAACGGACAAAGTATCGTATATGATCACTTTTTTATCATTCAAATATCTTTACACTTTTAAAGTCGACGTTAACATTACTTACATATGTACACATAATGCATCATATATTTCATCTATCAAAATGATTTCTAACATAAGCATGCATGAAAAACTTACCTATATCTACGATCATAAGGTGCAATGACATATTTCTTCAGAGGAGGAGAATCGTCACCAACTAGAGTTCCAAAAGCAGGCAAAAGACTACTCGATACCGAAGCCAAGTTCTTCATCACATCCCCACTCGAATGCCTTCGATACAATAACGGCATCGGTGATCGAGTTTCGGACAACATTTCTCCCATCACTTGTTAAAGTAGTTGAGACTTGTAGTTTTGTTCAAGTTTAGTTGCGCTATATATAGAGATTTTATAAAATTATTACACCATGTTAGGGAGGATAATATAGTTAACAAGTGAAAGATTTGACTTTCTGTTTTTGGAAAGACAAGATTTAAACTGTTGCTTACTTCATGGGGATAGTTTAATGATCTTGACAGATTTGGAAAATAGTGATATTCTTTTGTTCAGTTTATATTTATTGGCCAATCCTTCTGTGTAGGGATTGCAACTAATAATAGATTAATTGTTTAAGTTTCTTCTTGCAACTATAATTGTCTAAGTTTTTCAATGCATAAAAGTTAACATATTAAACATGTCATTACTTTTATACTTTTTCTTTTCACAAAAACATAAAAAGATTGAATCCATCCTTTCTCTATTTTAGGTAAAGGTAACATTTAAAAGCAAAGGTGAGTTTTGATTCTCACTTCTTGCAAGATCAAAGATTTTTTTTTGATAAAACCAAATCCACCCTCTCTATTTTAGGTAAGGGTAAAAATGTTTACGTTCAAACTCCTCATATACTACTTTAAACGTTATTTAAACTTATAACCCCTGATATCAAAATTTTATGTTTTTTTTCTTTTTGCGATAACGCCTAATTGTCAACCCTTCCCGGTTCTAGACTTCTAAAAGTGATTAGGTGTTGACTAGATTTCTCGAATTATTGTCGATCATATTTTAAGACACCGAACTATTGTCATATTTTAAAGACGTGTGCTACTAGTACAGTTGTATTATAAAGTTTCCTGCTTAATAATTATATATTATTAATATAAATCTTATCTATAGTCACGTTATATTGATTATTGGAATCGAGATTTTTTGTAATTCGGTGTAGTGCGTCATGTTTTATGTGAAAAAAAGGTTTACGTTAGCTTAAAATATCATTTTAATCAATTTTAGTTCTTCCTTTTTTTTAACAGCGGTATATTAAAAAAAACTAGCTAAAAGCTAGAAAAACATTACAAAGTAATAAGAGAATGGTTCTTAAACCAATCAACACGGCTAAACCTAGCCTTACATCTATATCTACACCAATTGAAAGAGCGATTAACGATATCATCAAAGAGAAACGCTTTAGCAGGAACGCTCGACCCGAAAACACTTTTATTCCGATAAGACCAAACGATCCACCACATGATGTAGAACACTCCTTCGGAGATTTCTCTGTGATATGAAGATAACTTAATGTTTAGGAGCCAAGCTTGCCATTCCTCATAAGAGCCAAACCCTGTGTAACAAAAGTCCCACCATGTAGCTATCTTATGATAAAGATCACACACCATAGGACAACAAAAAAATAGGTGCTTGGATGATTCCACCTCCTTGATACATATAGGACATATAATGATTGAAGTTCTATACCTCTTCTTGAAAGATTCCAACGAGTAGGGAGAAAATCAAACCTTACTTTCCAAGCCATAGTATTTATTTTGATCGGAACCGCTTTAACCCATCGAGTTGTAATATAAGGACCTTGTAATCTATGATCATCAATGAAACTTCTCGCGGAGGCAACAAAGAAATCTTCCGTACCCACCATGGTCCACGACCATCTATCGTTCATGTTAGGCAACTGCAAACCTTCAAGATGCGTCTTAAGATCCAAAAATTGCATCATTTCAGTACCATCCCTCGGCATGCGACGCAGCGAAGAACCCAGATCAACATGTTCCATCTTTTCAGCCACCGAAATCATCTTTTCTAATTCGAGGGCGTACACTCTAGGATATTTGCTTTTGAATGTAGTTTCACCCTTCCAAACTTCTTCCCAAAATAGAGTATCTACCCCATTGCCAACCTTTTACTTCAAGAATCTGAGAAGATCCATATCTAGATTTTTAAGCTTGTTTACTTCATTAACAATATCAATCTAAGCTGAAGGCTGATGCGATCGAACCATTTTACCAACTTTACCATCTGTGCCATGAATCGATTTAATAAACCTAGCCCACAAAGAATTTCCATCTCTATAAGATCGCCACACCCATTTAAACATCAATGCTCTATTTAAAGCAAAGTAGCTCGATACTCCCAGACCCCATTTCTCTTTTGACGCCAAAGCCCCGCTCCATGGAAACCAACACATTTTCTTTTCTTTAGAATCTGCTCCGTTAAAAAAATTGCATCTGATAGCTTCCATTATCTTTAACACTTGCGTAGGAACCTTATACATAGACATATAATAGATTGGCATCGAGCCCAAAACCGATTTCAGAAGGGGTAACCTCCCACCTATAGAAAGCAATCTTCCACTGTGAAAGCCGAGAACGAAGCCTATTGACCACCTCATCCCAAGATTTTAAGCGAGACATTAGACCACCAACTCTAACGCCAAGGTAGGAGAAAGGCGTCTTTAACGTCAAACATCCAATTCTTGAAGCCACCCGACTCACTTTGTCATCAACTCCAACCCCTAAAAGCTTGCTTTTATGCAAGTTCATGCGAAGGCCGGAAGCTTTGTGAAAACAATTGAGAGCATGAACAATAGTAGAAATGTTAGAAACACTCCATTGACCCACAAACATGGCGTCGTCTGCATAAAATAAATGAGATAACTTCATCGAAGAACCAATAGAGACACCTTTGAAAAGACCTTCATCTACGACTTTTTGGAATGATAAATGAAGAATTTCCATTACCAATATAAAAAGGAACAGTGACAATGGAGCCCCTTATTTAAGACCTTGATGAAACTGAAATTCACTAGAAGGACCCCCATTCACAAGTATCGAACCTCTAGACGACTGTAAACAGTTCCGAATCCAACCCCTCCACATAGAACCAAAACCAAAGTTACATAGAACATCGTCCAAGTAGTCCCATCGAACCGAATCATACGCCTTTTCAAAATCAATTTTAAAGATCATAGTTTTCTTCTTCTTAACCTTACACTAATGAATCAACTCATTTAGAATGAACGGACCATCCATAATTTGCCTATTATAAACAAAAGCGGATTGAAATTCATTGACAATATCTCCCAACACGACAACAAGATGATTCGCCAAAATCTTCGCAATAATTTTATACAAGCTACCAATCAAACAAATGGGACGAAATTTTTTGACCGATGTAGAATCTTGTATTTTAGGAATTAAGCAATAAATGAAGAGTTACATACTTTAGGAAACGAACCATACTTGAAAAAATAAGAAACCGCTTCCACCACATCCTCTTCTAAGATTCCCCAATATCTTCGATAGAAACCAAACCTGAAACCATCTAGACCAGGTGATTTATCTGTGCCACACTCCCAAACAGTCCTTTTGATCTCTTCCTTATTAACATTCCTTTCCAAGTCATCTTTTTGAACCGAACTCAACTTAAATGGAAAATCTGCGTCTAGGATTAACCGAGAATCACATGGTTTCTCAAATCGATCCTTGAAATAAGAAAAGAATTCGTTTTTAACCATGTGCGGAGAATCAATCCATTCCCCATTTTTTAAGATACCACGTATAGTTAATTGATTTCTCTTCTTATTTATAATTCTATGAAAAAATTTGAATTCTCGTCCCCCTCTATAGACCATTGAATCTTCACTTTTTGAGCTACCTCCAATGATTCAGTTCTTTCCAAATCAAATAAAGACAAGATAACTTTCGACCTCTTATTAATGACTTCCTAATCAACACATTTGTTATCAATCAAAGTATCCAAATTGATCAACATATCTTTCAGCTTAGATTTCAGACTTTTCGAACTCTCTTTCTTCTCTTTCGCCCAACCACGAATTTTCTCTTTCAAACATTTTAGTTTTTTCAAAAATCTTGATATAGCATTTAAATCAAGTATTCTCATATTACGCCAAGTCTCTTCAACAAAATTATCAAAACCCTCCCATTCAAACCAATAATGAAACATGCGGAATGGAATAGGACCATAATCGATACATACCTCATGTAAAAGAATAGGACGATGGTCCGATAAATACCGATCCAAAGTAATGGCAGAAATATTTGGACACGTCCCCATTAAGCCTTCTGAAATAAGAAACCTATCCAACTTACTCATTTTTTTACCGGACTTGTGACACCAAGTATAAGAACACCCTCCCAACGGAACTTCTATCAATCCTCCTGAAGCAATAAACGAATTAAAAGCAACAACACCTTGAATATTAAACACCGAACCAAAACGTTCCTCTTTAGACCTCACTTCATTAAAATCACCCATTAAAATAGTATCACCCGACCAATTATTTATCACATGATTTAGGTAGTTCCATAACATCTTCTTTTTAGAAACTTCTTGTGGAGCATAAATAGAAATAATAAGACACTTCCTACCATTAGGAATCCAAACACATTGAATAGCAACAAAATAATCAGAAACCGTAGAATTAAGTTTATGAAACATACTCAGATTCCAAACGCAAAGGATGCCGCCAGAATTACCAACGGAAGGCCCATAATCATACTCGAAAGAAAGATTACCCCAACATTGTTTAATACAAAAACAATCAACAACCTCCATTTTTGTTTCTTCAAGCGCCAAAAAAATAACCTTATGATTATTACATAACTCCTTTAGCCTTTTGAGCGAGGCCTTGGACATTTAAAGACATAAAATTCATTTAGACACATTGTTCTCTCCTTGAATATCAATAATATCTCCAATGTTTCTCACACACCCGTCCATCTTATACCCCATTGTTTGGCCAACCTTCACAACGTCTTCCAAAATTTGTACTATATAACCACCTAAGTGAGGACCGTCTATACTTCTAAAATGACCTGAGCAACCGGATTCTTTGTCGGCCACCTTCGATGATGACGCTGATTTATATTTCTCGACATGACGCTTGCTATTCTCTACATACTCGTTTTCCTCATTAACATTTTCCTCCCTCATCATATTATCTTTCTCGGTTTCCCCAGGAGTAAACCGCGGAGGAAACTTCCCAGTAGACTCTGATTCCTCCACCCCATTAAAAGTACCTTGTTGCTTCTTATTCAACAAATCATAAATCTCAAAAGGATCCTCAGAATGAGGTTTATCATCATCTTTATGCATACAATCTCCTTGTTTAGATGTATCATACTGTTGTGCAAAAACAATTTTCGGAATGTCTTCGCAATCACTAATTCCTTCTTTATTATTGATATCATTCATGTCCTCTTTCACCTTATCCAAATAAACAGACGCAATGTCCTCATCGGACTCGTCGCCCTCGTTCTCTTCCTTCATAAAATCAGGTACCCAATCATGTATTTCTTTGGCACGAACCCAAAAAATATCCCCCTTAATAACAATCTTAAATGACTCAAATATGTTATCATCCAATGATGTTTTGATGCGAACTCTCTTATTGTTCAAACACACATTCTCCTTGTCCTCCTCATACAGAAAGTCCCCCCCATTTCGAAGATATCTTACTGAATGTATTTGTTGTCCAAGCTTTTAACCGAACACCCTCAATTTCCACCCATGTAACCCTACTATCAATCCTAAATGAATTAGAAGCAAGCTGTAAAGTAGAGAACCATGACCCAACTCCCACATGTGATTTAAAATTCTCCAAAACAATCGCCGACTTGAACTCAATTAAAATTTAAAACCTCCCATATATTTGAGAGTTAAGTTAACAAAACCCTCATCAGCCAAAATCATCTTCAAGTTAGATAACGATCCAAAATCCTTCACTTTACCCATCAGAGATAAAGAATAATCACCTCGATTAATGCACGAATCATCAAGCACAAAAGCCGGTTTAGTATCAATCTCAACTCAATTGTTCGATTCCTGTTGTTTAACAATATTTGCATAAGAATTGAAAGAATTTTTACTCCCATGGACTTTGGTCGACATCCCACCAATAGGCTTTTTATACACATATGAACGATGAACTTTAGCAGCGCTATTTAGAGACGGTCTTTGAAATCGAGCGACATTAGCATGTAACCTTAAACGTTCCACCCAAATCTTACAAAGTTACCTACCAGACGGTCCACATCTTTTACATGAATGAAGCGTACAAAACCAAATCTAGAACCTGTTTTTGATTGCCTATTAGGAATAAAAGCATCGATCACTCTCCCATAGACTTGACACGTCCTCCATAGATCTCGAAAGGTGAAATGTTCAGGGAAATTCGTGACAAAAATGGAAGTAGAAATTTGTTGAACATGGTCTTCCTTAGACTTGAGATCTCCCATCGAAAAAAACCAAAACCTTGAAACAAAACGATTAACAAAATACACGACATGACGATAGTACAGAACCCTGAAAATAACCTAAAAAAAACCTTTAATAAAAAGATTAGTTCCTGTGATAGTCCATCAATTTGGATCACAAACCGAAGATGTTAACTTATAGGGGAATATGGATGATCGAGGATGGATGTTAAAGGGTGACGAGGATTATGCGGAGGAAATGGGGATTAGACGATGGTGATGGGGATTAGGCGGAGGAGATGGGGTAAACAGTGATGGACATGTATAAGGTTTGAAGGATTGAAGATTGAATGGAGGATTAAGGGATTGAAGGTTGAAGGAGACTTTACCTTGGAGATGCCGCCATGAAGGTTTCTTTGCTTTGATAATTATATTTTTTTAGTTCTACCTTATAAAACGTTATAAACAACAACAACTACAACATACACAATTCCAAAGCAAGGTAAAAGAAAAGTGAAGTGTAACTACCTTACTTCGGAGAGACTCGAGAGTAGAGAGACGGCTTCCAAAAGACTTCCGGCTAGTAAACGTTTGCAAATGCGTGATGCTCAAAGACGAGGGACGAGGGGAAGCGGAAAAGCGAAGGCAAAGGATGAACACAAACACAAAACAATAAACAAAGAAACAAGAAAAACAACATCTTTAAGGAAACAAAAGGGTACATAACATGCAAACGAAAGAAAGATAAATAACAAAAGAACGCATAAAAGACAATATAAAAAATAAATTCTAAGTAATAAATGAAAAATAGTATCAAATTGGAGACTGAAAGTTAAAAAATGAAAAAAGAAATTAGTAATCTAGTTATAGATAAAACTAGTCGGATACAAATTATACCAAGTTAAGAGTATATATATTTCAAACTTAAAAAGATTTAAACAAAAAAAACTGTCATCTTTTAAACTTCACGTTTTGTAAAGTGAGTTAACTTACATGAGCTATTTATGTACATTTTTTCATAGAAATAGTTTTCATAATTTCAAATAAACCACACAGACGAATTTTATATTTTTAGTATGAAAAATGATAGATGGACCTAATTCGCAAGCCTAAAATAGGCCTAGTTATAAGACTGAACCAATTGGTTGAATAAAAGGCTGAGATTGGGAAATATAAAATATAAAATTATAGGCCCCTGCATTTCACCAATCACAGAACAATACATAAACTTAAGTCTATTGTTAGGCTTGCGAATTAGGTCTATATATCAATAATCTTTTTAGTATTCATTCTTCATTGTTCAATAGAATGACTCTTGTCCAAAAAAATAGAATGACTCAGGCAATTGTTTACGTGTATTACAATTTACAACAGATCTTGTACCTTGGAACTTGCAACTTGCAAGATATTACTAGTAAAACATCTCACCGCCATTTTGGTGGTACAAAACTAAAGGGTATTTACTAAATTAAGTTGATGACGTATAATTTTTAGTCGGGTCACGAATCCGACCTACGGGTATTATCCGCATTTGGTCCAATAAGTATGGGTTGGATAGTTATTGCCTTGGGCTCATGAACCCAATTGGAAGATGTCGCACGCGGTATAAGGCGGACGGCGTTCTAGCCGTACGCGGACAGGGTTAGACGGAATTACAATCTAAATAGAATTGTGATTCACCTAAAGCAAGAGAATATGCACTATCCTCAATTAGAAGATAAAGATCAATACCTATATGGTAATTATCTCTTGTTTGGGCTCAGGATTTGGTAAGCCCAACTAGGGTTTTACCGCCTATATAAGGAACTCCCAAGGTTCCACAAAGGTACGATTATCACATCATTTTTACCCTCACCGATTATCTTACCTAAACTGATTACTTACTCTCACGCTAGAGTCTAATCGTGAAAACAATCAAACGGTAAGCCTAACAGCGTGTTGTTATTTAGTGTGCAGGGTCCTATTAGAACTTTAGTTGGTACGAGAGCCAGAGTCCCAAACACCCGAATTAGGCTTAATTCAGGTTAGACGAGGTCCATCCAACTTTTGTATCAATAAGTTGGCGCCATCCGTGGAACCCTACACTGAACTCTATCATGACTAAGGGCAGTATGCATGCGGGAAACAAAAAAACGTTGGCAAGAAAGCGTCAACGTCTAGGGCACAAATAACCTCCATTTAATCGCCCTTGGGTCAGCTAGTGGTGCGAACAACCGTAATGGAGCGAACCCGCCCCCACGATGACCCAATTCTCTATTCAACACCCCCGCACCAACTCTAGTTGTAAGCAACCCTGATCCAGCGTCCGCTCTGCCTTCCCCTAACAAGAGGTACAAAGACAACCCCATACGAAAACAGAGGACAATACGACCGTGTTTGACGATGAAGGGAGTATCAGAGATTATGTCACTCAAAAAATTTATACCATCGTTCCACTCATCACGGCAAGGTTAAGAGCGAACCATAGAGGGAATCTACAATCCAGACTTAACTTCGTTGCTGCTTTGAGCGACATGCCACAACGTCCACCGAAGAGGCGAAGGAGGCGTCAGGCCGAGGAACAACCCCAGCCACGAAATCTCTTCGAAAGCATCGAGGATCGGATCATTGCAGAACTAGAAGCGCGACAGGAAACTTATGACCATTCCGATGAGTCCTTGGGGTACCCAAACCTGGAAATCCCCGCGGAAGACACTCGGCGGACCAGTGCTTTCAAATGAATTAGTCCACCAGCAAACACAAGGGATCCCGAGGAAAGGAGTCAACGAAGCAGGTCAAGACGGGAAAGACGATCACCAAGTTATGACTCATCCAGTTCTTACTCTGGTGACCATCACCCTAGGCGTCGCAAACCGAGGTACTCCTCCTTATAGTCTTATGACGGTGAGATGGAACACCGGAGACACTCCCACAGGCAATTCTACCGCGAGGATGAGGATTTTTCTCTCCCCTAGCGTCGGAAGAAGGTGGATTCTTTTACAAGCTGCATCCAAAACTACTCGAAGGACAAGAAACGACGGATGTTGTCGAATGTTAAAACCTACGATGGCATGGGCGATCCTGACGACCACTTGAAAGTCTTCGAGTCGCAGGCGTGAATCGAGCAGTGACCAATGCCTATGTGGTGCCACATGTTCAACTCCACCTTAATCGGTAATGCGCAAGACTAGTTCGAGAAGATCCCTCGTCTAAGCATCGATGGATTTGAAGACCCGCGGAGGATCTTCAGAAGAAATTATACTCAGAGAAAGAAGTATAACAAAGATCCTGTCTCACTTTCAATGGTGAAACAGCTACCAGGTGAGTCCACGGAAGACTTACGGAGCGATTCAAGGGCGAGTGTAACAAAGTCAGGGCATGCCCAGAGGTTCTAAAAATTTCTAACTATATGCAGGCAATAACGGACCAAGAACTGATTAGACGGCTGAATGACAGGGTTCCGTCAACCTTTGACGAACTGATGAAAAGGGTCAGATCCTTTATACAAGGAGAGACAGCGGTTGTTCATAGCAGAAAGGAAAACCAGAGCTATAGATTGCACGATCAGCCTAAACGGCAGTCGAATACCCAGACAAACAACCGAAGCCTTGAATATCGCGGCCAGCAGCCAGCCGAGGGGAGGGCGTGGGAATGACAAATTCACCCCCTCAAAATGACTCCAAGGGAGATATTAATGTCTGAAGAAGCAAATTTTCTGAAACGGCCCCCAATGACCACCCCAGTTGATCGGCGTCAAGGAAATCGGTACTGTGAGTACCATAATGATAAGGGTCACGGTACAAATGAATGCATCTAGCTCAAGAAGCACATTAAGGGGCTAGTGAAGTCGGGCAAACTTTAGCACCTCATCAAGGATTGGAAGGATGGGAAGGACAACAAGAAAAACGAGAAGAACCATATTCATGGTACAGTCGTGGAAACACAGGACTAGGCAAAAGGTCAGTCAAAAGTTTTCTCGTAACAAAGAAATCTCGTTTCCTCCATTGACCTCAAGCAATGTGGCTGATGGGCCTCTCACGATCGAAGTAAATATGGAGGACCACTTCGTCCGCTACATGTACATCGACGAGGTTCCTTAGCAGAAATATTATATGAACATTGCTTTACACGTCTACGGCCAGAAGTTCGGAGTCAGTTATTACCGGTCACATCGCCGTTTACAAGCTTCAATGGAGAAATGATATGGCCACTGGGCCAGATACGCCTATTGGTGACAATTGGGGACGAATATCACTCAACCACGGCATGGATGAACTTCATGGTGATATGCTCACCTACTCCGTACAATGGCATCATAGGAAGGCCAGAATTCTAGCCATCCGATTCGTACCTTCTACAGCTCAAGGTATGCTCAAGTTCCCTGTTGAAGGTGGTATTGTTACTATCTTCAATACAGTTATACCACCAACGAGTGCCATATAATAGCAGCCCCACCACAGTTGGTTACACCAGACAAAAGGGTCATCACCGTCGAATCTAAAAGTGGCGATCCACCTAGATTACCCGGAGCAGGAAGTCACAATAGGAGAAACATTGTCCGACAGGCGAAGAGCTGCCATGTGCACTCTTTTAAAGGATAACATCGATGTTTTCTCTTGGTAGCCAAGGGACATGAGCGAAGTCCCCCGTTTAATTGCGAAACACAAACTACAGATTCGTACAGGATACCCTCCAGTGAAACAAAAGAAGCGCGGACAAGCCCCCGAGCGCAGTAAGGTAATACTTGAAGAAGTAAGAAAAGTGGTTGATGCGGGTATCATGCGGGAGGTCTACTACCATGACTGGTTATCCAACCCGGTCATGGTTAAGAAGCATGATGGTAGTTGGCACATTTGTGTTGACTTTACAAACCTCAACAAAGTTTTCCCTCAAGATTGTTACCCACTGCCAGAAATTGATTGGAAGGTTGAATCCCTATTCGGGTATCTCTTTAAATGCTTTTTGGAAGCATACAAAGGATATCATCAAATTCAGATGGCAGAGGATGATGAGGAAAAGACAGTGTTTCATATATATTGTGTAATAACTCGTATTTTTCCCGGTATTATTTTATTCTTTTATTCGTGTTGCTTGAATTTTCCAACATATTATATTTTCTTGTATTGTTATATGTAAATCCCGAGATCATGATAATTTTAATATATTATACTTTTTAAGTATTTTCTGATCATTGATAATACTTTACTTGGAATTATAAAATTTCTTATTTTATTTTTTCATATTTATTTAAATCAAAGTTTTGATTTAAAATCACCCGCGTACAATTTATAATGAGTTTACTCAAAATCAATGCACAACGAGAATTCCTATTGATCGCGATACCGATGGATATCCAAAGTTTTATATTTTATTATCGATTGTTTCGATAATTAGTATCTTCGACGATTTTGTTTTAATTACGTGTTAAGTCATGTCGGGAAACCTTATTATCATATTTATGATGCATTTTAACTTTTAAAAAGTATTTTTATGAAACCCGAGCCTCGTAAATATTTTCAAAATTTACTAATAGTCATTTTCTATCCTTTAAGCTATTAAATTGCTTTTAGGTCCAAAAGAATGCAAACTTGGCAAGTTTAACCCTCCATCCCACTATATATATATACATTTTCTACCTAACTCTTCTCATTTCCTTTCACAAAAAACACACTACAAAAATCTTTTCCTTTCTTTTTCTCTCTAAGATTGTCGCCACCCTCCTTCACCAAAACCACCCTTGATCATGATTTTTAGCTTGTTTTAACCAAAATTAAAATAAAATTGAAAGGTGATCCTATTGGTATCCATTTTTCATGCATGTATCAAGATTTTAAGTTTCTTATGATTTATGGTGGGTATGAATTTTGATCATCATGCATGTGATGTTTTTTATAAGATCATCATGTTTTGATCCTAAAAAGGTTTATTTTTTATATTTGATTTTGTTAAAATTTGACATGAAAGTGTTTAGGAGTTTGTTTGGTTGATGGGTATGATAGTAGGATAATATTTAAGGTTAGGATCATGTTAAAATGGGTCAAAATGTTGATTTGATATGATTTCTAAAAGTGTATATTACATCAGTGGGTTAAAGGTTGTATTTCGTGGGTTAAAGTTTGGATATATGTTGATATTATTTGATTTTTGTTGTAGAGTTTTTCGATAGATTTTTTTTTGGTATAAAATAGGCCTTCTAACTCGTTACGGATCAAAAGTTACGCTAGTTTGATTATTCGTGTACCGGGAGACGAGTATCGGCACAATCCGAATTTGTTGTCGATATTTGGATCGAATCTCGGGGACTATAAAATGAGTTTTACAAATGGTCAAGGGCTGTTCTCAGGCCCTAAACTTAGCACTTTGAGTCTATTTTCAAAGTCAAGTGTCGGTTTTGCTAATGGTAAAGGTTAGGTTGGTCAAAATGGTTTCACGAGTCAAGTACTCAAATCTGTCTAGTTTTTCAGGTCTAGAAATGTGTCGAGCAGTTGGTTCTAAAATGTAAGTCATTGAATGAAATTTAAACTGAGTTTTAATCAGGTTATGATTGAGTTTTTCACCAATTTTCATCGAAATCGGACAAGTCTAGATAGGGTAGATTGGTGTGTACATTTGAAGTGTATATGCTAATTGGTATTTTGGACACATAGTTCAAAGCTCGTGTGCCGTGAGTTTGAGTATTCACTATTGGACATGCTGATTTACTCAAGTGTTTAGTCATTGTATAGATGACTTAGTTACTGGTCCAGTGAAGTAAAAGTGATAGTTTCACTTGCATTGACTTGGCGTCTTATGACGGGTCAATTTCAAGAGTGCAAGTGTTTAAACGAGTAGTGTCGGATAAATGGAATAATATGGATTCATTTGGCTCGTGTCGTTAGTCGTAAAGTATGAATACTTTGAAAATATTTAAAGTCATATTATACTTGGTATATATCGATATTTGAGTTCGAGTCTTAACACGCGCCTTATTTTGATAGGTTGCGGTTTTCGTGTTTACCGGGCATCCATATCGTCGGTGATCGTCATGCTACTACTTTTTATACTCAACTTCTGAGTACAATGATTTACTTACCTCGTGGCTAAGGTGAGTTCATATCCCCTTTTATTTGCACATTGTTTCTAAACGCGGGGTGAGATTTTACATGGTGGAACACAACCATTTAAAAACTGTATGCTATCTAGAATTTGTATGCTATCCAGACTTGTATGCTTTTCAAACAGTTTTCATTGATATTATTGCCTTTAGTTATAGCCTTAAGTTGTCTCTCTTGATCATGTACCGTTAATTTACTTGTGTTGCTAAACGCGAATGTTGTGGGTGGATCTATCGGGATTGACAATCCCCGTCCTGATTACCTTGACGCATTTAACATTTGATTTATTACTTGAGTATTTGGGATGAATACTCACTAGAGGAACTTACATGAGTTAAGCTTCGGTTCATGAACTAAACATCAATAATAACGTTTCGGATTATGGTTAATGTACATAACCATTTCCCCTATTTCTTGTTTACAAATGAATGCTTGTGTTTCACACCTTTACCGCTAAACCTATGAATATCACTCAACTTTATGTTGACGATTTTACACGTTTAATCTCAGGTATTACTACTTAGCTTTGCTTGGATGGGAGCCCGTAGGATTTTATCGCAGCTTGGAGATTTCTGTGTATATTAAAATTTGGTTTTATCTAAAAGCTGTCAGAAGTTATTTTGTCTTTTGGTAACTATAAGTTATGAATCATGATGAAATAATAAATTTTTCCACATATAAAACTCTGGGACCTTTGTATAAAAACTCTGATCTTTTATGATGTAATGTATATGTTTTTACTACGCCAGCTTTGTGTCAAAAGTAATTCATTATTTCTTGTACCATAACGTGTTACCCATTCATTGCCTAGTTGTTCCATGCCTGATTCTGGGGGTCTCACATATTGCTACGTCAAAATGCCGTTTGGTTTAAAGAATGCAGGCACTACCTACCAGTGGCTGGTCAACAAAGCTCTCGACGGCTAGATCGGGCGTAACTTGGAAGTCTATGTATACGACCTGGTTATAAAGAGCCACACAGAGGAAGAACTTATTAGGGACATTCATGAAACTTTCGGAATGCTAAGAAGGATCAACATGAAGTTGAACCTCAAAAAATGCACATTTGGAGCGACCGAAAGGATGTTCTTAGGATATATGATTGATCCTAATGGCACCAAGCCATGCCCGGATAAGAGTGAAACTGTGATACAACTCCCATCTCCACAGACACTGAAGGAGGTGTAATCCCTCAATAGAAAACTAGAGGGGCTGCAGAGGTTACTCTCCAAATCTGCGGAAAAATCATTTCCCCTATTAAAAACACCCAAGAAGTGTATCAAAAAGGAGACTTCCGCTCGACGAAGGAGGCAGAGGCTGCTTTTGACCTACTCAAGCAGCATCTGGTTGCTCTCCCTATGCTTGTCGTACCACGACGCAAGGAGGAACTGGTTGTTTACCTATCCGCCACGTAGGGCACGATCAGCGTAATCTTGATGACGGATAGAAACTTAGTCCAGACACCAGTCTACTTTATGAGCAGGGCACTACAAGGATCAGAATTGAACTATGCTCTAATGGAGAAGCTATTCTTGGCATTAATATATGCTACGAAGAGGTTGCGTTAGTACTTTCAGGCACATCCTATTGTAGTAATCACAGATCAACCAATCAACCAGATAACATCGAAGCCGGACGTGGCAGGGAGCTTCCAGAAGTGGAGTGTTATGTTGAGCGAGCGTGATATCTCGTATAGACCTCGCACAACGTTAAAAGGCCAAATCTTGGCAGACTTTATCATAGAAAGGCTGGACGAAAAGATAACATTTGCTCTGAAGGTTGAGGAACCCCAGGAACCATGGATTCTGTTTATGGATGAATCCTCGTATACTGATAGGTTAGGAGCAGTCCTTATTCTGACAAACCTGGAAGGCATGGAATTCACTTATGCCTTGTGTTTCGAGTTCACAGCCACCAACTGTTAGCCCTATATTTTATATAGTCAAACAAGAATGTAATAGGTCATCTTAGTCGTTAATGGTCTTGTATTGTAATAGGTTAGTTGCGTCAATCGGGCTTGGATTTTAAGCTAATATTGTATAAGTTAAGAACTCTAAGCCCAAGCAAAGCCAAGCCCGGCCCTTGAACAATCCCACTAAAGCCTTTAAGGTGTGGCATATATATACCCTCTTCCATGTATGGAAGAGGGTGTTGGTTACATTCACTTTCTCTCTCTAAGCAATGTTTAACCTTCCATAATCTCTCTACTTTCTCTCTCTACCTTCATCTATTTATCTCTCTAAATATCATCTTTATATTGTGTTATTGACTGAAGTGGGATTAACATTTGGTATCAAGAGCTTATAGTGGATAAGTGATTGAAGATTCGTGGTTGTGTTCTTATTGATTTTGTGAGGTTTTTGATCCATAATACTTGATCCAATTTTTTTTGTGTTTTTATGGTTTATTCTTGATATAAATCATCTACATAGTTGTGGTAGAGATTTGGTATTGTTACTTTAGCTAAAAACACAAAATTTTTGGGTATTTGGATCATTATTTGGCTTAAAATCACGAATTGGTGTGTTAGATCCAAGAAAACAACATAAGTCGGCCAAACAGTAGGATATCTTCGGAATAATTGGATTACTCCGAAGTAGTGAAGAGGGTTTCTGATATTCCGAAGATACCTTTATTCCGAAGACAATCTTCTTCAATACTCCGAAGTCACTGTTATTCCGAAGTAAGGTTTTTTTGTGAAGTAAGGTTTTTTTGCGAAGTAATAATTTTGAAGTGGATTCTTTTTCATATTGCGAAGTGGATTTTTTCCATTTTGCGAAGTAGATTTATTGCGAAGATAATTATTGTGAAGTGACCATATTCCGAAGATCAAGATTCCGAAGTAGATTTGTTTGGATATTCCGAAGATCAAGATTCCGAAGTATTTTTTGGTTAATTATTCCGAAGTGTTCCCTAGATAAAAATTCCAAAGTCACCAGGTATTCCGAAGTCATCAAATTTCTATATTCCGAAGTAGATTTTTTTTGGATTGCGAAGTCATCAGGTATTCCGAAGTAAATTCTTTTGGATTGCGAAGTCAACAAGTTTATATTATTCCGAAGTTCAATTTTTTTTATCTTAGAATTTTTGGTTTATTGTAAACACTTTGCTAAGGGATTTCACACAACTTTTCGGAATTCACAACCACACCTCATCACAACACATCCACTAAGATATTAATCCATTCACACACATTTATAATTTCTAACAACAACATTAGCAATGCGACTGCCAATCAAATTCATTTGGAACAAGGTGGCAACGGTACTCCACCTGTGCTCACTGTCGGTTGCTACGTTCAATGGAGATCTCGTTTTCTCAGATTTCTCGACGGAAAAGAGAACCGAACTGCTCTTCGTCACTGCCTTGAGAATCCACCTCCAGTTTTTGGATTCAAACCCATTACCACACAAGCAGAGGATGGTACTTCATCAACTACAATGAGCTATGTAGAATTTCGATACATGTCCTGTTGAGAAAAAGAAACTCCTCCAAGCTGAAGCTGATGCTGTTAACTACATACTCACTGGGATTGATAACGATATCTATTCCACGGTTGATGCATGTCCTAATGCTATGGAAATGTGGAATGCAATTCATCGTTTGAAGCAAGGTGAGTCGATCAATGTTCAAGATATCGAGACTAATTTACTTTGGGAGTTTGGACAATTCACATCCGAAGATGGTGAATCCATTGACTCATATTACTCGAGATTCTACAAAATGATGAATGAGCTTGTCAGAAATCAGTGCACCATCTCCAGTCATCATGCCAATGTTCAGTTTCTACTTCAACTCAAACCGGAATGGCAAAGATTTGTGACTTTGGTTAAACAAAGGGAAGATATCAAGACTATATCTTATCACAAACTTTATGATATCTTGAAACAACATCATAATGAAGTGAATGAACTAAGGGCTGAAAAGGCAGAACGGTCTGCTAACTCTATTGCTTTTGTGGCTGCTACTTCAACAAAACCCGTTCACCGTCAACAACCACCTACTCATTCCTCAAAGTCATCAAGCTCATCCACCAAACCTCTAGCTACTGCTAAAAACAAAGCAAAAGCAATTGTCCCCACTCTACCTCTGAAGTATGACACCGAGTCAGATGGAGACAATGATGATGAACAAACTTCAAGGGACAAGAAGATTGAAGAACTCATGTCTTTACTCACCACAACTTATAAGAAGATCTACAAACCTACCAACAACAACCTCAGATCATCATCCAATGCTCTATATAAGGAAGTTGATCATGCACCTAGGTATGATCGTGATGCTAGGTATGATAATCAGAGGATGTCGAATCAAGTTGGGGCTAGAGATACTGTAGGCACTCTGGTTGTGAAGAAGACTGGGATTCAATGTTTCAATTGCAAAGGATTTGGGCATATGGCTAGGGAATGTAAGAAACCAAAACGGGTTAAGGATTCGGGATATCACAAGGAAAAGATGTTGTTGTGTAAGAAAGAAGAAGCAGGGATTCCACTTACAGCAGATGAAGTTGATTGGCGTGATGACACTAATGATGAAGCCGATGATCAAGAGTTGGAAGCACATTATGTGTACATGGCAAAGATTCAAGAAGTGATTCCAGAGACTGCTGACAAATCTGGACCTATCTTTGACATTGAGCCAATTGAAAAGGTACCATCATACGATAATTATAATGTGTTTACCAATGAACGACGGCATCCTAAGCAACCCGAAAGCATCAATGACACATATGTAATGGACACGGAGGATAGAAATATCTCTACGGATTCACAACATATGTCTAATGATGACGGTAGTGCTGCTTAGGATACTGACTCAGATGAGGACCGTGATTTGCTTGCGTCTATTATTGATTCTTTAAAACATGAAATTGAGGAAAACAAAGAGGCTAATAAACGTTTAAAGCAAGCAAACACATCCTTAGCCGAGGAGATAGACATGCTTAAAGAGTGTGATTATGTAAAAGAAGTTGATCGACGAGTTGTAATAGCTAATGGTTTGGTATATGAACGTAAGGTGCTCAACGAACAATATTGTTCTGAAGTAACACATGAAATTCATATGTCAATACAAAAGATATCAGAACTTAAAGAACAACTGTTGCTACATAAACTCCAGATTACTGAGTTAGAGTCGGTTAACAAAGATCAAACTGAGCTTTATAAAACTCGTGAAAAAAAGGATATTGAAAAAATTCTTGCTTTGGAAAAGAGAGTCGAAACGTTAAACAACATTGTTTACAAAACGGGTCAGTCTATTCAAACTATGAATATGCTCAATAGAAATATGAAAACGAGTTTTGCTAAGCCTGAATATCTCAAGAACGTTCAAGCTATCAAGCCTGGTCTTTATGATATCGGTTGTTATGTTGATAATCTTGCTCTTATGCTTTCCCCTGACTGCGACGAAATCATTCGTCATCAAGAAGATAGTCGATCGAACTTAAGTGATTTAATAAACTTTTCTGATTCTGATCATTATATTAAGTTTGTTTCTCAAAAAGAACTTTCCAAAGAACAAAAGATGTATACAAATGTTCCACCACCGAGTCTTGAAATGGAAAAGAAAATTCTTTAAAAAGGAGTTTCAAAAAGCAATCAATTTTGTTAGAAAAGCGAATTTTGGATGAAAAACGTAAATGGGATGAGAAAAGCAAAAGTGTTCAATAATTTGAGTTTATAAAACAAGGGGTTTTAAATTTGTACAAAGGTGTCGTCGACTATGAAAAAGTTTCTAGGGATACGGTTTGGAATATTAAACCAAACCCACAAGTAAAAGTCGTCATTCAACAATGTATTGTTCCAACCATCGATGATCTTTCAAATAATGTGGAAATGTTTTATAATGCTCTCACTGAGGAAATGACAACTGATTTAAGATATGTCAAATCTCTTGAATATGAAGTTGATTTTCTTCAAACTAAATTAAAGACACAAGAACACCAACTTTCTAACGAAATTGATCGAATTTCAAAGGAATATTTTTATGCTGACCATATGAATGCTATACTTGGTGTGTATACTGATCTTGATCAATATTGTCATGTAGCATTTCTAGTGTCAGAAACAGACGAGAAATGTCACAATTTTCAAGTTGAGCTTTCGAAACAAATTCAGTCATATAACAAACTTTCGAAAGTTTTTCCCAACTTGAGAAACACTCCATTTCTCTTGAACTTGCTTTACAAAAAGGTGAAAAATCTCATAATCATAAAAAGTGTCAAGAAATGGCAGGTTCTTCGGTTCGTCAATTAAATGAAAAAGGTTTCGAAATAAATGATTTGAAAGCTCAACTACAAGAAAGGGACATAGCCATCAGTGAGTTACAAAAACTCATTGAGAAAATGAAAGGAAAGTCTGACTTGGGTAAACCATCCGCCGTTCGTCAACCAAATGCGGTTAAATTCCCTAAATCATCGATTTTGAGCAAACTCCCACATACTTTGCCTAAGCTAGGAACTGATAAGAGCACAAACGTGATAGCACCTGGAATGTATAAGATGAACACTAGGTCCACTCAAACTGGAACATCGCGGTTACCTCAGAATACTAGGAAAACTAATCAGCGTGTGTCTTCTTCAACAGGAGTAACTTCCACTACTAGCGTTAGCGGACCACAACTTAAGAGCACTAGAATTCAAGATAGAGTCATGCCTAACAATAGTCAAGGGAAGAAGATGGAAGTAGAAGACCACCGTAGGAATTTTAAGTTTTCTAAGAATTAAACGTCTGTAACTGCATGTAATGACAGTTTGAATGTTAAGAATTCGAATGTTCAATTTATTTGTGTTCAATGTTGTTCTTTTAATCATAATGGCGTGAATGCTAGAACTAGGAAGCCTATTCTTGTGCCCACTAGTACTAGAAAACCCATAAGAACATTGAACCAATCCACTGCTCAACCACTTAAGAAACTAAGTGCGTTAGAATCCACTACTCTGCATAAACAAAACATGTTAAAGAAGCTTTATGAGAACATGAGTAAGACATGTAAATGGGGTTACTCAAGATTTAGACCACCCGAATACAAATGGGTACCTAAGACAACCAATATTCTAATTGGGTCTATGAATATTAGCTTGCCTTTAGAATCTAGGCCTACTAATATTTATGAACCCACTTCTATCAAGGGCTCCCATTTGTCAAACTCTACATTGTCTTCTAATTCTTATGCAGCTCGTCGAGATCATTCTCTTCATAATGGACTCTGGGTGCACAAAGCACATGACGGGCAATCTCAAGCTTCCAATTAACATCGTAGAGAAGTTTATGGGTACGATACGGTTTGGAAATGATCAGTTTGCACTGATACTCGGATATTGAGATTTGGTTCAAGGGAATATCACTATAAAACGGGTTTATTACGTCGAGGGACTGAATCATAATTTATTCTCGTTTGGTCAATTTTGTGATGCAGATTTGGAAGTGGCTTTTCGGAAAACTACTTGTTATGTTAGAGACTACGATGGGAATGACCTTCTCACATGTTCTCGTGGTTCTGATCTCTACACAGTAACTCTTCAAGACACATCTTCATCAAATACAATTTGCTTAATGGCGAAAGCTTCATCCTCTCAAGCATGGTTATGGCATCAACGATTGTCACATCTCAACTTTGACACGATCAACTTGCTTTCGAAGAATGATATTGTGACCGGTCTTCCTAAGTTAAAATTCGTCAAAGACCATCTTTGTTCTTCTTGTGAGTTGGGGAAAGCAAAACGGAAGTCTTTCAAAACAAGAATACCCCAAGCTCAAAAGGACGATTGGAACTTCTACACATGGGTTTATGTGGTCCCATGCGTGTAGAGAGTATTAACGGGAAAAAGTATATTCTCGTGATTGTTGATGATTACTCTAGATACACATGGACTTTCTTCTTAAGGTCCAAAGATGAAACACCAAAGGTTCTCAAAAACTTTCTCAAGATGATACAATGCAATCTTCAAACTCAAGTCTTAACCGTAAGAACGGATAGGGGTACTGAATTTTTGAACAAGACTTTGTAATCTAACTTTCAAGAAGAAGGCATCGAACATCAAACGTCTATTGCTCGAACTCCTGAACAAAACGACGTTGTCGAAAGACGGAACCACACTTTGGTTGAGGCAGCTCGAACAATGCTTTCTGCTTCAAAATTACCACTATTCTTCTAGGCTGAAGCTATTGCATCTGCCTGTTATACTCAGAATTGTTCTCTCGTAATCCCTAGACATGAAAAGACTCCTTACCACATCATCAATGGCAGGAAACCTACTGTTAAATTCTTTCACGTATTTGGATCTTTATGCTACATTCTTAAAGACGATGAGAATCTCGACAAAATGAAAGAAAAAGGTGATGCATGTATTTTTGTGGGGTATGCTACATTGTCGACAGGATATCGAGTTTACAACAAGAGAACACTGTCGAAACAATTCACGTGAACTTTGACGAATTGCCAGAAATGGTACTTGAACACAACAGCTCAAGTCCCGCACCTTAATGTCCAGCAATGGCACCTACACAAAACAGTGTACGTCCCGTGCAAGAATGTCAAGAAAGTACTCCTACAGCAGACTCGACAGATACGCTACAAATGAATGAGTTGGTTGATTTATATGATCCAATGTTTGATGAATATTACTATGGAAACAAGAAAGTTGTGTTAAAGCCTTCCGCTATCAACACTGCTGATGCACCCGAACAAAGTCAACAAGACACAACTGCATCTACTTCAGCAACCGTTGCTCAAGAGACAATTCCATTGGATACTCAACAAACTCAAGAAACTGTCATACAACCAACATCACCAACCGTCAATGCTGAAGGAGGAAACAACAATCAAGCAGTCGATGCACAACCTGACGAAGAAGAATTTATCAACCCGTTCGGTACACCGGTACGAGAAGTCGGAGAGTCTTCTACTCAACATGTTGATCCGTCCAACATGAATACATTCTAACAACGATATCCATCCACTCACCATTGGACATGTGATCATCCACTGGAACAAGTCATTGGAAATCCTTTACAACCGGTTCGAACACGCAAACAACTCGAAACCGATGGCGATGTGTGTATGTATGCCCTCACCGTGAGTTCAATTATACCTACAGATATCAAGCAAGCCATGACTGATCATGCGTGGATTGAATCAATGCAAGACGAAATTCATTAGTTTGAACGCCTAAATGTTTGGGAACTTGTTGACAGACCCTATGGAATTTTGCTTTTAGATTTCAAATGGATCTGGAAAAACAAACTGGATGAAGAACAAACAATCATCAAAAAAATCTCGACTTATGGTTAAGGGATATCGTCAACAAGAAGGGATAGATTTCGATGAATCATTTGCTCCAGTTGCTCGTTTGGATGAGAACTCAACTCACGGATTATGGCTTCCACTTTGATAAAATACATATGTGTTGTGACTCAAAGTCGGCCATAGCCATCTCTTGCAATCCGGTTCAACTCTCCCGTACCAAGCACATCACAGTCAAATATCACTTCATCAAGGAACAAGTGTAACGTAGTATCGTGGAATTATACTTTGTGAGAACTGAGTACCAGATAGCAGACTTGTTTACTAAAGCCCTATCCCAAAATAGGTTTCAGTATCTCGTTGGCCGTCTTGGTATGAAGTATATGACTCCAGAAGACTTGGAGGTTTTGGAAAATGAAGCTGCTTGATATTCTCTCATTATGACTTCTAAGCACATCACAGCTTAGGACTCGGACCTCAAATAAGGAAAGTTTATCAAAGACGATAACTTATCCTTCTCAACGAGAAATTCATATTTCTCGGTCATGAGCTTTCTATAAAAACATTCAAAGTTTTTAAGCTCATGAAAAAATGACTTCTAAGTAAATGTCAGCTTAGAACTCGGACTTCACCTAAAGGAAAGTTTATCACAGATGATAACTTATCCTTCACAACGGGAAATTAATATTTCTCGGTCATGAGCTAGTCACAAAACATCCAAAGTTTTGAGCTCATGTAAATCGGATACTATTTTAAAACCGTTGAACACAATTTTTCAAGAATTTCTCAAAAGGTTTTTCTAAATCTTTCAAAATTGTGTTTTCAACACTCCCTTCCTCATAAAATGGTTTTTATATCTCAAAAATATCATATGTTATTTTGATCAATTTTTGAGGGGGAGCGTTTTAAAATCAAAGCCTTTAATGTTGTTGGGTACATCTCAGATATTGTCATATTTTATGTATCCACCACATTCCGAAAACGGTCTAAAACTGTCATATGTAATATACCATATCGGATAACGCATCTCAACTCCGTACCTCAACAAAATTTGTGGTGTCGTTTTTCTGGAATTTAGTCAAATTTTTGTCTCAAGACACACATATATTGTTGAGGGGGAGCAACTCGACTGATAAAGTTCCATGATTCATGCGTGCATACATGTTTCTCTCCCAATCGGTTTTCAAAAATTGTCATATTTTAATCAATTGGTATCTCTAATATAATATTTTTATACTAGAGATAGGGGGAGAAAATGTGATTAAAATTTAATATATCGCAACATGTGATCTTAAAGACTCAAGTGCAACTCTTTCTTTCACATGCTAAACTATTTCGTATATCGATACATGTGTGTAGGGGAGCTTTTCGGAAATGTAAAACTTTCAAAGTGTTAAAATTTTTTATTTTTATCAAGCACTTTGAATGATTTTCAATGGTTTATGGTTACGATCTATACCCAAAACAACCTACTATCCACGACGAAACGATGGAGTCAAAAGGTGGTTTAGGATAGGAAACTAATTCCTATGATATGTTGATCCCAAACTTAGATCGATTTAGCTTGTGTAAACGAGATTGAATCAAGTTAAACACGTAGAGAAACTTTGTTGTATATGTAACAATTCAAGTATTATGCGGAATTAATACTTAAACAAGAACACACAAACAAGATAAACCAAACTTTCACTTTGATTGATAAATCGAACTTGCGTACAATGAAAGTGTAAAAACGTATATTAAACTAAAATCTAAGGCCTCCTTTTATAGATTAAGGAACCTTGTACAAGAGTCTACGTATCAGCTATTCTTGGTAAAGATAAACATAAGAAATACATTGTCGAACATATCTTTACTAGAAACATAAAACGTGTAGACTAAGTCTTCTATCAGTGCTTGACTTCTTCTTACGCTTGACTTCTTCCTGTCAACGCTTGTCTTATCAACGCTTGATTTCTTCCTATCAACGTCTAAATTGCTCTTGTCAGCGTCCAAGTGTTTTGACTACATTTTATTCCCAACAATCCTCCCCTAAACTTGATATCTACTCTAGTAATCAAGTTTCTGAATAAAAACTAAGAACTAGGAGGATTCTTACAAATTACATTATATTGGAAATAAATATATCTAATTAAATCTTTGGCCACGTCACTTGAGTAGTCAATTCCCAGTTGTGTTGTCATCATTTTCTTCAAAACTTCTTTGGACATAGGATACTCAGCATCCACAAGAAGATACTCAGAAAACTTTGTAGTACTCAAATGATACACACAAGCTGCTGAATATAGACGCCATTGAAGTCCACTGATATCATCAAGATCCTTCCAAACTGGATCTTCTTCATCTGGTGCACACATCCTCTTGAATGTTGACCAAATCTTTAATTCCATTGACTGAAGTAGGTGCTTCAGTCTCATACTTGGCCTGCATCAAGCTCCAAAGGTCTGCCAAGTCTTCCCTATCGAAGCTTGCAAACAAAGACATAAGAGTAGTAAAAGTTTGTACCTCTTTCCCATATCTTCCAATCATCCAGGACCCACTTTCATCTTCTTCATACCTAATTATAGGGTTTCTGGAATCATGAGGTAATACTTCCACCATATGTGAAACTTCCAATGATGAGAGCTTAATGCTCCTTCTAATAATAGCTTCACTAGGATTCACTCTATCCATATTTCCTGGGAACTCAAGTGGAACTCCATTCTTCAAAGGTCTTGGTGCAATTAAAGCCTGTTGAATCTGCATCTCTTCTGCAAGCTCTTCCTTTCTTTCATCTGAAAGAAGTCTGATAGTGTTCATCTCTTGTACTCTTGCCCAAATAGGATAAGCCTTATATTCCAATTCATCAAAGGACAATCCCTGCAACTTCTGAAAAGTCCAACCCCCTTGATGACATCTAAGCAACATATAATAAAGCTCCCTTCTATCCCTCTTAGATTGTGAGAAAACTTTGTTGGCCTTATACTTTAGGATTACCTGACAATCCCTTTGAATCCTGAGTAGAATCTCCAATCCCGAAATCTGATCTGATAAAGACATGTCTGGATTCTCTATGATCTTATTCTCCCATGCAAAGTACATCTGGGAAACTTCAGGCATATCATAATCCACCTTCATCTTCAACTCTGCAAGTTTTTCCCTTGTCAACACATCAACATATTCAAGTCTATTTGGTTCTTCAATAATCATAACACTTGAATCTGTACTCTCATCATCACTACTTTTCTTATTCTCAATAGCAGTTTCCTTCATCCTATCTTCTTTCTCAAGTTGTGCAGCCAACATGGAATCAAATTTTACTTGAGCTGCATCCTTGGGAACCACTGTTTCTACCATAATCCCTTTACCCTTATCTAATGTATTAATGATGGGTAAAGATGATGATAGTACCTGTGTAGATACTTCCTTGATGATAGCTGATGACTGGAATACATCAACCATACCTGCAGGTCTATCAACGTCCAAAACCTGTGTGTCAACGCCTAACTTACTCCTATCAGCGCTTGGCTTGTCAGTGTCAAAAATCCGCTTGTCAATGCTCACCTTACTCTTGTCAGCGCTTCTTGTGAACTGCTCCATCATCTTAGTAAAAGATAAATTCAAATTTATAGGGGTAACCAATGAAACATCAAAACCTGGTTGCCTCTTTAAATCTGTTAGAGCTTCAGCTATACCCAAAGATTCTCCTTCATTTGAGCCTTTGTCACTCAAATTAATTGGTTCAGTAGCAGCTTCCTCCCCTTTGTAAGAATCCTCCCCTGAAGAAAGGACTCTTGTCTGCCTTCTCCTAGTCTTAGTAGCTTCCAAAACAACAATCCTCTCCCTCAATTGATTGAGTTCAAGGCCTTGGGTAGAGACAGTATGTACAAGGTCTGCATTTTGCTTTTGCAAGCTAATGTAGACAGTCATCAATTCTAACAATGTATAGGGTTCCAATCTGCCTTCCTCTAAAAGGGGAATTTGACCTCCCAAAGTAGATTCATGGGGCATGGATGGGGTCTTAATGATGTTAGGACTGGCTTGGCCTGCATCTAAGCTAGTACCAATAGTCCTAGCCCCACCCATGTCACCAACCACACTTGTGGTGGTGGTTCTCTCTACAACATGGCTAGGACCACCAGAGGAGAACACTCCAACGGTCCTTTGGCGTTTTTCCATCCTAAAGTCTGGGGGTGAAGAGGATGATGTGGATTGGGTTTCAGTTTGAAGGTTAAGGGGTGTTTGGGTTTGTTGTAGAAAGGTGTCAACGTTTGGATGTGAAGTATCAAAGCCAACATTTAACGTGTCAGCGTTGAAGGGATTTTGGTCAAGTTCTATATGTTGGGGAGATGGTGATGGTTCAGGTAATGGGTCTGGTTGTGGTTGTGGGTCAGGTTGGGGTTGTGCTGCTGCAATAACAGCAAGCATGGCTTGGGTGAGGGGTAAATCTCTGTGAGGGGGTGAATTCATCTTTCCAAAAATTGCTTTCTTTTGCATAGGGATCGTATAAAAATCATCATGATCCCTGGTGCAATACCTTTGTTCATCAAAAACCATTTGCAAAAATCTTGGGTAAGCCAGAGTCATCTTGCTACCCTTGTTTTTACACATGCCATCAAAAATCATTTTAGAAATATTATATTTTTGCCCTATAGCAATACACACAATGACACTACCAATTGATCTGTTAATTTCATTATGTGCAGTACATTTGGGACTCAAACATTGAAGTATGACATGTATTAAGTACTTCCAAGCTGGGGGAAATTCTTGTTTTGAATATTTAATTAAAGATCCCTCTTCAGGGAAACGATAACCCAAAGCTTGAAGTCCTTGTTCTAGCTCACCAATGGGTAAGGTGGTTATACCATCTGCATCATTAAGATGCAAAGTCTCGCGAACCAAGGCTTTAGTAACCACCCATGAACGCCCATGGACTGTAGCAGTTAATGTAGTCACATTATTAATCGTTGAGGAAGTGACAGTATTCCAAAACTGCTTAATATGAGTGACAGGGACAAGAGGAGCATGAGAAAGTGCATACCTTACTGGGGATGCATTTAAATATGCCACCATCTGAGTATATTGAGGAAACAGAGCATCATGAGCTTCCAATTAGGCCACCATGTTATGTTGACTTCTGAATCCCAATACCAAATCACTCAATTTAAACTTAGGCGCCATTGATTTAGAAAGCTGTGTGAAAGATTATGAAAGATGAATATATGTGAAATTTTAGTTAGACAAGAATAAGCAGTTACCCTGTTTCAAAATAATGAGCCAAATATATAGGAGAGATATGCACATGTGATTGGTCAAAAATTAGGCAGTTATTTTCAAAATATAATGATGAAAATCTTGAAAAGAAAATAACTTATCTTGTGCATTAATAAAAAGTTACCAACTCCCAAAATTATGGCCCAAATTTTCGTCAAAAATAACAACTGGGTAGGACCCAATGAGTGTCAACGGTAAAAAATAACCTATCAGCGCTCAACGGCTATATTCTTGTCAACGTTGGAAAAAGCCATGTCAACGTTAAAATTGGTCCTAACAACGTTTGGAAATAAATATGTCAACGTCGAAAAATAAAAATAATAAAAATGAAAAAGAGGACCTTAACAAAGTGATTTATCCTAGTGAAGATAACCTATAACTGAAAATTACCATAGGGTGGCAAGCAATGTCCAATCATGCACACTTGCTTAAACAAGATAGACATAATTGTCCTGAAGTGTCCCTTGCTAACCAAAGTTCTTAACAATGAAGTTATCTCATAAAATCCTTTGTAACTTCCCTGGTAAGCCCAATAAAAATTATACCCAAGTCTCCCAACATACCACATCCAATTCTAGGCCAAAAGGTCTTGGCAACGTGCATAGTATATCAACTTTGCATGCTACAATGCCTCATGAGTTAGTAAACTAATTCATTCTCACCAGTGGACACAATCTAGAATTGTGATAAGAGTATTATATGAATATCCAAAAATTCCTAAAGGGTTCCTAAACCTCCCCTTAAACTATGATACATAAGTTGCCAAATAATATGCATGTACTAAAAATTTATGTCAAGATAGGAATATAAATATTCCAACCATCATCCATAAACTGAAAAATGCGCTAATAATCCTCCAAGAATCCATAAGAAACTCTGTATCCATTTGTACAATGCTAACAACGCCTGCATAATTAGATCAAAAACCACAAAACTAACATGTTGCTGACAACGTCAATTTAACACTTATCAGCGTTAAAATAACCTTTGTCAGCGTTAGACAAATAAAGTGGAAAATCTAATTTTGTACAAAGACCAATAACAAATGCATATCCTGTACATACTTTTACAATAAGTTCTCAAAACATATATTATGTAAGATTAATCATTCCAATACTTGTTACCAAGTATTGAAATATTCCAGTATCAAAAGGGTTAGTTAATAAATCAGCCACATTTTCGTCTATGTCAACCCTATCTAGTTGTATTAAACCTTTCTCAAAACAGTCTCTTATAAAATGATGTCTAATTTCTATATGTTTTGTTTTAGAGTGATGTACATGATTTTTAATAATGCATAAAGTACTATTATTGTCTACAAAAATCTTGGTATGCATAAAATTATACCCATAATCCAACAGCTGGTTCTGAATCCATAAGACTTGTCCACAACAAGCAGCTGCAGCTACATACTCTGCTTCAGTTGTAGAATTAGCCACCACTGTTTGTTTCTTGCATTGCCAAGATATCAACCTACACCCAAGAAATTGGCATCCACTAGTTGTGGATTTTCTATCAAATTTGTCACCACCATAATCACTGTCTGAATATGCAATAAGCTCCAATGGAGAATCTTTTGGATACCATAATCCCAAGGTGGGATAGCACCTAAGATACCTAAAAATCCTCTTGACATCATTAAGATGACACTCTTTGGGAGTCACTTGATGGCGTGCACATGCACACACAGCAAACATAATGTCATGTCTTGAAGCTGTGAGATACATCAATGAACCAATCATTGACCTATAATGCCTGACATCTGCCTCTTTTCCATCTCCAACTTTTCCCCAAGGGTGTTCCCTATCCATGGGTGTGCTAGCCCGTTTCTCATGGGGAGAAAAGCCAAACTTCTTCAAGATTTTTGCTACATATTTGTCTTGAGAGATGAAGATACCATCTTCTTTCTGCCGTACTTGTAACCCTAGAAAGAAGTTCATCTCCCCCATTGCACTCATCTTGAATTTGTCTGTCATGAGTTTGGAAAAGTCTTCACTCATCTGGACTAGAAGATCCAAAGATGATATCATCCACATAGACATGTACAAGTAAGAATCCTTACCAGTCTTCTTTGTAAACAAGGTATGGTCTATGGTGCCCCTTTTGAATCCATTTTCCACTAGATAGGTGGACAATGTGCCATACCATGCTCTTGGGGCTTGATGAAGTCCATACATAGCTTTCTTCACTCTATACACCTTGTCTGGATGTTCTGAATCTTTAAAACCAGGAGGCTGCATTACATAAACCTCCTCTTCAATTGTGCCATAAAGAAAAGCACTCTTCACATCCATTTGATAGACTGTAAATCCCATGCAAGACGCATAGGCTAGAAAAATTCTTATTGCCTCAATCCTTGCAACAGGTGCAAAGACCTCCTCATAGTCTATCCCTTCCTCTTGTGTATATCCTTGAGCAACTAAACGTGCCTTGTTTCTGACCACAATGCCTCTCTCATCCTTTTTGTTTCTAAGAACCCATCTTGTCCCAATAGGTATGACATTTCTGGGACAATCAACTAACTCCCAAACATCCTGAATAGCAAATTGGTGAAGCTCATCTTGCATTGCTTCCACCCAACTTGGTTCTTTGAGAGCATCAAAAATCTTCTTGGGTTCCTGTTGTGACAGAAAACAGGCAAACAAACATGCTTGAACAAGAGGGGTATCAACCTTCTTGTGAATATTTGCAATAAATCCTCCATGATTCTGATGAGACCTTATAGTTTGCACATGAGTCATCACATCACCTATGATCAAAGAAGAAGGATGATTCTTCATGGTAGATGTAAGTATTCCTCCTTCAATGATTGTGTTATCATTAATTTCACTATCCAAATTGCCAATATCTTCTTCAAATGCTCTTCCATCATCATCTGAATGAACCTCATCATGTCTATTTGAAGGTTCACCTTGTTCAAAATTATTGGAAGAGAATAAATGGTCAAAAGAGTTGTCAACGCCTGAATTAGGGTTGTCAATGTTTGAGCCATCAACGCCTGAATTTGTCTTGTCAGTGCCAGATTTCCCTTTGTCAGCGCCTGAAGAATCATGCATGTTTACAACTGGTGATACTTGTGGACCACCTTTTTCCTTACCAGCAGCAGCAGTAGCAGCAAATGCATCCGTCCATATAGGAATGGTAACATACTCAAGTATGGGTGCTGATTTGTCTACTTGTGATCCAACCTCTTTGTCAACCTGTTTACCTGAAATTTCAACAACTGGTTCTTCCATAACATTTGAAGTCACCTTCACAATGTCTGGATTAGTAACATGCATATAATTTAATGTCCTAGATAGAGGTTCCAAGTCAAATAACCAATTTGGACCACTATCAGGATCACTAGGTTTACTCTCTAAAAACCTAACATGTACCTTTTCAAGTATACGTTTTTCTTTCTTAATGTAAACCCTATATCCTCTACTCTGCACTGAATAACCCATAAAGTAGCCTTCATCACCTTTAGCACTAAACTTACCTAAGGCATCACTAGTGTCCAAAACAACTACATGATATCCAAAAGGTTTAAGAAAACCAATATTAGGTTTTCTGCCCCAAAATAGCTCATAAGGTGTCTTGTTATGGATCTTGTTGATTAATGCCCTATTCTGAACATAACAAGCTGTATTCACAGCCTCAGCCCAAAAAGCAATGGGAAAGTGAGCATCAGCCAACATAGTCCTAGCTGCTTCTATGAGTGTTCTATTCTTTCTCTTAGTTACCCTATTTTGTTGTGGGGTTCTAGCTACCCTAAACTGTCTAGTAATCCCTTTCTTGGCACAAAAATCATCTAACAACTTATTTCTAAACTCACCACCATTATCACTTCTAAGCATCTTAACCTCATTACCAATCTTTTTCTCTAAATGAGTAATAAAGTTAATCAAAATATCAGCAGTTTCACCTTTCAAAGATAAAAAGAAAGTCCAAGTAAATCTAGAAAAATCATCAGTGATGACAAAACAGTAGGATTTACCATTTAAGCTTTCTATATTAGTTGGACCAAACAAGTCCATATGTAGTAAGTGAAGTGGTTTAGAACTAGAGTGCACAGGTTTAGACTTAAATGAGACCTTGTTCTGTTTGCCTTTAAAGCATGCAACACAAGAATGGTCATTGTGGAAAGCCTTTTAAGGCAAACCATCAACTAAACCATGTCTCACAAGTCTATTTATGTTCTTAAAATTAATGTGCCCTAACCTTCTGTGCCAAAGATTACTCTCATCAACTGAAGCCTTAGCATATAGACATGACAAATTATTATTCATCCTAACTCCATTAAGATTCACATTATAAATGTCCTTATGCCTAGGTGTTCTATAATCAATGAACTTCTCATCTGGTATTTTAAAATCTTTGCTCAACACCAAGCATTCGGTATCAGTGAAAATAACCTTATTTTTGTTATCACACACCTAGGATACACTAAACAGATTATAGTCAAGTTCTTTTACCAAAAACACGTTCTCAAAACATAAATTGTTGGTGATAAGAGTTCCTTTGCCAGTGATAGTTCCATATCCGCCTCTAAAGTAAACTGTGTCACCATCTTTAATGGGAGTGAAGTTTGTCAAGCAATCTTCCTAACTGTCATGTGCCTAGAGCATCCACTATCCCAATAGCCATAATCATTAACCTCCTTTTGAATGCCCTGCACATAAAGAAAACAAATTAGTTTTCTTTGGGAACCCAAGCCTGAGAAGACTTGGATTCATTTGGTTGTTCAACAAGAATAGACTTAGTCCTTATGACAACCCCTTGTTCATCCCTATTTGGATTAAACACTCAGTTAACCCCAATTGGTCTAGTTATGACCTTTGAAATATACTAAAATCTGTTACAGGTCATAGAAATTCCATCTGAATTAGGGTTTTGGTCTTGTTTAGGTCTCCATTTCAAGCTAGAAGAAGCTTTAGACCCCTTTCCCTTTGGTTGAAAATATTTGAAATTACTTGGTCTAGCAACGTTCCTGTCAGCGTTTAATTTGTTCTTGTCAACGCTGAAATTACCCTTATCAGCGTTGAACCTAGGGTTTGCTACAGGAACCCATTGTCTGTTAGACCACGTATTGGTCTTTTGAAAAGGCCTTTGTCCATAAGTATTAGACCCTTTTGTAAAGAATGTGGATGGTCTAGTGACTTTTAGACTTTGTTGGACAAAAGGTTTGGGTTTGACCATGGTTGATTTTCTATCAGCGTTGACCTTTGAAGCGTTGACACACTTATAAGCTAAATGTAAAAAACTTCCACAAGTATAACAGGCTTTTCTTGACATAACTCTAGGTCTAGATGAAAAGAAACCTGTCCCATTATCACTAATTTGACTTTTTGGTGACCTGGGTTTTCTATACATTTCTGCATATTTAATACTAGGTTTCTATCAATGTTTAAGCCAAGGTCAACAGTCTTACCAGTAGTAGGATTGGTCACTTTTATGGGTGTAGACTCATTTGGGTTGTCACTAAGCATGCCACCCTTAACAAACAAAGTAGGGTTGGCTTTCTTCTATTGGTCCAAATCAGTCAATTTCTGCTTGTATTCCTCTACTAGGGTAAGAACTCTTGGTGGAGGAATAAATTCCTCTTTTTGGAGTTCTGGAATACCAGTCCAAGACAAATCCTTTCTAAGGACACCATAAAAGTTCCCAGCAGGTGGTGGAACACCAGCATACTCTTTCATCCCAATCCCAGTCATATCCCTAGAATCTCTTTGTTCACTAACACATTTTTCTAGGGTTTGTGAAGCTTTATCAAATCTCTGGATTTTAAGATCTACATTATATTTGTTTTTGATAGCCTCATCTAACTTAGCTTGTAAAGCACCATTGGCTCTCTCCAAAATGTTTCTAACCTCAACACTAGCATTTAAATCATGAGTTAAAATATTGATTTGATTTTTTAGGTCAAACTCCATTTTCTTATATTCAGCCATAGTTTATTCAGTTTGAGTAAGAGCAAGTTGATAATTAGATAACTTGCATCTTTCATTAACAACATCTGCTGTTAATTTTAAGACTTCTTTGTTAAGCTTTTCAGTATTTAGACGACAACCCTTACTACCAAATGCATCATCATATACCTCATTGTCTGATGAAGATGACGAATGTGCCATAAGAGCATAGTGAACATGCTCCTCTTCCTCCTTTTCTGCAACCAAAGCCTTGTTCTCTTCATCATCCTTGGCCAAATAGCTCCAATCCCAGCCAACACCATCAATTTGTTGCATAGCAACCATAGCTTTGGGATCCTGAACCTTGATGATTTGGCTTGAGGGTTTTCCAGCATTAGATCTTCTTGGAGATCTGCACTCTCTCATAAAGTGTCCCATTCGATGACAAATATAACACTCAACCTTGGATTTATCAAATCCAGCAGTGTCCTTAGCATTTAAAGTCATCTTCTTCTTGAATCTTCGATTCCATCTATTTGCCCTTATACTTGCAAGAGCCATATTCCACTTTATATCCATCTCCTCCAAATGCACATCACTAATTTGCTCAAGGTCCTCATATGTAATCACCGAACCATTGGGCAATGAAGCAATGTATGCACACACAATATCTAGATCAATACCAGCAGGTTTAACTCTTGGTGAGTCAAAATTGTATGTGTCAGTGTTTGAATGTGAGGCGCTGACAAAGCTTGATCCAACGTTGACACAAGGTGATCCAGTAACAGGGTGCATGTAAGACTCCTTTTGATCAAATTGACCTTCACTATGTGAGAAGAAGGCCATATTGCCATTGGTAGACTTGCTTCCTTGATCCAAAAGGATCTCACTCTCTACAAGCCTCAGTTTATTGTAAACATCATCAAAGGTGGAATTTTTGTGAGTGTTATTAGCAATCATAGACCTTGCTTCAATCTTCCATGCATCACCAAGAATTTTAAGAAAAGTGGTGATGATATCAGCATCATCATGCACTGTTCCCATAAAGGACAACTTACTTGTAATGTCAAGAAGTCTGCTTCTCACTCCACTTAGCTTTTCATTGGGAAGAGCTTTAAATACGGCATACTCATGCAAGAGTTGCTTCTTTTTCTCTGAGGCAGTATCATCATTTCCACCATAAGCAACTTGAAGGGCTGCCCAAAGATCTTTTGCAGAATCATAGCCTCTATACTTGTACTGATTGGCTTGTCCCAAAGAGAGTTTGAGGATGATTAGGGTTTTCATGTCATTCCTTCTCTTTGCTATGTCCTCAGCTGAGACAGCTCTTCCATCTTCAGGTTTTTCTTTTCGATCCTCTTCAGTAGAGCCTGGAGTTGATCTTGCCAAGATAGCAGTTGCAATATTGCCAGCCTTATTGAATGTGTTTCCATATTCAATAATTTCCCATAGGGTGTGGTCATGAAGTTAAACTTCCACAGCTCAAAGTTGTCTGAGTCTAGCATGGGAATCTTGATGTTAGGGCTTGAGGAGGAGGAGGTTAACTCTGGAGTAGACATACTGTTTGAATTTTAGGGTTTCTTGAAAATTAGGGTTTTTGGCGATTTAGGGTTTTTATGTTCTTTAGATCAAAGTTTCTCAACAAGCTCTGATACCACTTGTTGATCCCAAACTTAGATCGATTTAGCTTGTGTAAACGAGATTGAACCAAGTTAAACACGTAGAGAAACTTTGTTGTATATGTAACAATTCAAGTATTATGCGGAATTAATACTTAAACAAGAACACACAAACAAGATAAACCAAACTTTCACTTTGATTGATAAATCGAACTTACGTACAATAAAAGTGTAAAAACGTATATTAAACTAAAACCTAAAGGCCTCCTTTTATAGATTAAGGAACCTTGTACAAGAGTCTACGTATCAGCTATTCTTGGTAAAGATAAACATAAGAAATACATTGTCGAACATATCTTTACTAGAAACATAAAACGTGTAGACTAAGTCTTCTATCAGTGCTTGACTTCTTCTTATCAACGCTTGACTTCTTCCTGTCAACGCTTGTCTTGTCAACGCTTGATTTCTTCCTATCAACGTCTAAATTGCTCTTGTCAGTGTCCAAGTGTTTTGACTACATTTTATTCCCAACATGATCCAACCAGAACCGGAGGGATCTACCCAAGGACATTCCATAGCTAGAAATAGTTGTCCTTAGGAAAGATGGAGTGGAATGATGCTGAATGCGGACCAATTACTTAAGTTGTCATTGGAACAATCACAACAAAGTGGTAGTAATGACGTATTGGTAAGCATTGAAGGAGTTGAATATTCTATGCAACTTAGGCAGAAACCGGGTTAACACATCTTTTGAAGACAAGTGTCATGGACCCAGTGATGCGATGCACAACCCTTCCCCAGCCATTCGAGTTTCTCTTAAAAGAAACTTGTCTCATTGTCACGGAGATCAACACGTATCTATTGACTTTCTCACTCCGAGTTAGTTAATATTGAACAGGTGGCAGTCTGCTCCAGCCTCCGATTACCAAAAAGCACTTATCGAGTCTAGAGCCAAAAAGAGATCAATCTATCATCTCATTAGGACACAATCGAGTCCTACGTATTATCCTTGTGATATTGCCAGAACATCTGAGTGATACGTTTCACAATGAAGATGGAAATCCTGCTTGAGTCAGAATCAAACAAGCTCATGGTAGGTAACTTGTGCGATTCTACACGAATCAAACTTGTGAGAACTAGAAAGCAACTAAGTTTGGATTCATAATTGATTTAAACTTGATTCCAGGTTTCTTCGCAAAATCCGTGTGATCTTGCCAGAACATTCAGAGTGACACTCTTTAGTGTTCACAATGAAGAATGGAAATCCTTCCAGTGTCAACCTCAAACAACACTGCGGTAGGTAACTCGCAAGATTCATTATGAATTGAACTTGTGACAAACTAGAAATAAACAATGGTGCGATTCTCATAGAATCAAACTTGTTCCAGGAATTCTGAATTAACGACTCTAATCAGACGGATAATTTATCCTTATGATTCACTCTTTACGTTCGCAATATGCTGTAAGACGGTCGAGTAAAGAGAACTAGCTACTACCGCCGGGAAACCCTGTCAAGGAGATTCTTAATTGAATCTACCCGATCACAGGTACGGTATCTAATACTGCCTAACGGTCTTCACCGACCGGAGGTAAAACGCTACCGAGATAGGATGAAATGTTCAAAGCCATTTTATCCATGTCTATATATGTTGCTACATATCAAGAAGGTGGTGTAGTTGTGTACTAACCGATGTCGATTCAAAAGTCACAAGAGCACAAGATGGCAATAATCAGGATACTTAAGAATGTAATAGGTCATCTTGTCACAAGGAGCACAAGATGAAGATCTCAAGCACTCAAAGCCAAATGAAAAAGGATCAATATAAAGATCACAAAAGCATGAAGGAACAAAGCCGTTACAAACAAGATCAAGACCAAGATACAAGACCAAAGAAGGAAGATCACCTCCACAAGAATGTATTCACTCAATCATCTTATGCATTTAAACAAGAATGTAATAGGTCATCTCAGTCGTTAATGGTCTTGTATTGTAATAGGTTAGTCGGGTTAACTGGGCTTGGACTTTAAGCTAATATTGTATAAGTTAGGGACTCTAAGCCCAAGCAAAGCCAAGCCCTGCCCATGAACAAGCCCACTAAAGCCTTTAAGGCGTGGCATATATATACCCTCTTCCATGTGTGTAAGAGGGTGTTGGTTACATTCACTTTCTCTCTCTAAGCAATGTTTAACCTTCCATAATATCTCTACTTTCTCTCTCTACCTTCATCTATTTCTCTCTCTAAATATCATCTTTATATTGTGTTATGGATTGAAGTGGGATTAACACCAACAATGAGGCTGAATACGAAGCATTGATCGTGGGGCTAAGGATAACTGTGCGCATGGGTGTACGCAACCTTGAGGCATACGTAGACTAGCGGCTAGTAGCAAATCACATTTTAGGAGAATACGAGGCGAAGGAGGACAATATGGTCCAAGTCATCGAAGGCTTCAGCAAGTTCACTATACGACAGGTTCCGAGGGGTGAAAACAAAAAAGTTGATGCTCTAAGCAAAATTGTGTCCACGAGCTTTGCTCATTTATCTAAACAGGTGTTGGTGGAAATCTTGAAAGAAAAGTCAATCATAGATCACGAAGTTTCTACGGTTCTAGAGGAAGAAGGACCAACGTGGATGACTCTGATTATCGAGTATTTGATCAATGAAACGCTTCCGGATGAGGAAAAGGAAGCACGACGTATTCGAAGGAAGTCATATCAGTTTGAGGTCCGCAATGGAGTCCTTCAAAAGCGGTCGTTCTTGCAGCCATGGTTGTGATACGCGGGGTCGTGACAAGCCAGCTACGTAATCAGCGAAATACATGAAGGGTCTTGCAGCATGCACGCGGGGCCTAGATCTGTTGTTGCAAGAGCCTTACGGTCATGGTACAATTGTCCAACTACGAACAAGGATGCACATGATCTAATTCTTAAGTGCAATGATTGCTAGGTTCATAGGCCGGTATCGCGTCACCCACAACAGAAGCTAACGCCCATTACATCTCCTTTGCTGTTCTACAAGTGGGGAACTGACACTGCAGGTCCTCTTCCTGAAGCGGCCGGAGGTGTTAACTTCTTAATAGTAGCTATGGACTACTTCACCTGATGGATCGAAGCTAAAGCAATGGCAACCATTACGGGTAAGGCGGTAAAAAATTTCGTATGGGAAAATATTGTATGTCGTTTTCGTTTGCCAGGAGAGATAGTCTCAGATAATAGGAAGAATTCGCGGACAACCCATTCAAGGATTGGTGCGCAGCGCTGAACATCACACAAAGGCTCGCATCAGTCAAACATTTGCAGTCCAATAGGTTGGTAGATGGGATCAAGGCACACTTAGATGGGAAAAGTGCTAAGTAGGTAAAGTTACCCTATGTCCTATGGGCGCACTAGATAACGATCAATACAGGCAATGGGGATACTCCATTTGCACTGAACGGTACAGACGCGGTAATCCCAGCAGAGATCGAAATGCCAACAATCTGCATAGTGGAAGTAGACGTTTTCACAAACGATGACGAGCTACGGATCAACTTGGGCTTACTAGATGAAAAAAGAGAGTTAGCCGCAATCAATGAAGCCAGGGCTAAGTAAAAAATTAAAGGATACTATGAACACTTGGTATTATAAAAAAATATTATGTATTCTTTTGGGCTTAATATAAACACTTGATATTATAAAAAAACACAAGTAGTGTTTTTTCTTATCCCTCCACTCCACACAGCGACCATCTTCATCAGACCTGCTGATAGGTGTGTAAACACCCATCCTTTTACCACTTATTTCTTACTAAAACAAGACTAAAACACGTATTTAATATCATTTGTTTGGAATTATGCGTGGTTTTTGTGTTTATTGTGTTTTCAGAGCCAACCGGATGAATATTAAAGAAAACATGGGATTGCACGGGTTTTATGGAAGAAAAAGACTCAAGACGAAGTCTATTGTCCAAGAGATGCAAAAGATTTGAAGTCACTGGGCCTATTTGAAGATTTATCGAAGAAAAGGACCAAAGATTGAAGATTTACATATGTCGAAGAAACTCAAGTCTATTAAACGAAGAAATTAAAAGACGAGTTGAATTTAATCATCGACAAATCCCGAATCAGAATCGAAAACGTCGACTTTTCTGAAAAGACGAGAAGACAAGAAGAAAGGGAGAAAGCCCACTCACCAACCAAAGGGAACACCTATATAAAGAATTCCCCTCACACTTTTCATTCAGTTTTTCATTTCCCTTTTTCTCTCTTTTTCTGTTCGTAGGCTTCACCGACACCATTAGGGTGTTTGGTGATTTTGATTCTTGTTTTTCCAATCTTGTAGTTTAATCTTTGTCTTTAGATTGTTTTAACATTAATCTATCAATTTAATCCTTCATTTCATCTTGTTCATCTTCATCTTTTTGATCCAAAGTTAAAATTCTATTTGGTTGATTTTGATTTTTAAAGGTTATTGGGATTTATGTTTTTATTGATGGGATTTGATGTTTATGGTTAGTAGATGATTAGGCATTAGTTTTGTTTAAGTTTTGATTAATCACTTGGTGGATTTTGGCTTGTAATCGTGTTCCCCTGTTTTTTCTGTATCATACTGTTCTTGAGTTTTCCCAGGTTCCGAATGAGCACAAAACTTCCGAATGAAGCATCTTAGTGAAAAGTTCCGAATCAGTTCATCAAAATCTTCCGAATCAATTTCCTTTTAAAAGTTCCGAATCAGTTTTAAAAGTTCCGAATGAATGTTCTTTTCAAAAGTTCCGAATAAAGTTCCGAATGAATGATTTTTAAAAGTTCCGAATGAATGGTTTTTCAAAGTTCCGAATGAATGATTTTCAAAGTTCCGAATGAATAGTTTTTCAAAAGTTCCGAATCAGTTTCATTTTTAAAGTTCCGAATAAAAATCTTTAAAAGTTCCGAATCAGTTTTGCTTAAAAGTTCCGAATAAAGTTCCGAGTAAACTTCTGAACCAAAACTTGCGAATCAAGGAGTTCATCCGGAAGCGTTCCGGATCAAGAAAGTTCCGAACCAGAGGGTTCATTCGGAAGAGTTCCGAACCAAACTTCCGGATCAAGGGTAAAGTAGAAACTTCCGAATCAATTTTCTTTTGAGTTAAGTGATATTGAATGTTTCATTTTAATGTTTCTTTTTAATACTTAAATTTTAATTCAAGTTTTATTAATTGCTATTAAATTAATTGCTTTTAGTTTAAGTTTACATCTTAGAGCATTTAAACCTTTAGTAGAATAGAAAACCCAATCCCCCTATTTGTCACCAAGAACAATCTTTCCACTTTGAGCTGTAATCAATTCGAGAGGATACCGAGATTAAATATGAACCCCATAACACAAAATCAGTGTATCACCTGCAAAAAATGAAAAAATCTCATCATCAAAGGGAGGTTTCTGTTGGGCCAATGAAAGTTATAACAATGGCCCAATCTAGATTTGTTTTAAATTAGACTAAGTGTTATGAGTCTCTGATGAAGACCGACGACATAGACTAGACCAGTTGAAGGCAAAGCCTCAGATGGTACATCAGAAACATTCACGTCAAAGACAACGTCAGAGAATCCGAAGATTATCTGAAATCATACTCACCAGTTTTTATGGATAAAGTTGGTATGTAGAAGGAATGTGATGATGTTCAAGGACCTCTGATATGATAATACTCAGAGGTTACTTACAATCTTTTGAAGATTAAGCAAGCAGAGACTTGCCTTATCCTTTATGGTTTAGGCGGGAGAATATCTAAAGTACTTTGGGCGGGACAAAGTGGAGATTCGAGATAAAGAGCCTAGTACGACCTAGTGGGATAAAGTGAACAGTTGGCAGAACTGTTCACATAAAGTTGGTTAAATGTATGTCTTCTTATAGACATGAATTTAATGTAGTGTACCACTTCCATTCAGAAATTGACACGTACCAACTACTCCTACTAAGGAAGCATCCTCGTACCAATATAAATAGGAGGGAGAAAGAAGACAAACACAACTGTTGTGCTTATTATCATTATCTTTGTTTTTCTTCAATTGAACCTCTGGAGTCCCTCAGCTGTTAACCAGCGACTCCTAGATTCACTTGTAAACTTGAGTCTCGAATCAAGTTTACTTGTTCAAGGGTTCTTTCTATATTGTCATTCAATGAGTGTATTCATAACACTTTGTAATACTTTGTTTATAAGTTAATAAAGCATTACGAGTTTGAAAAGTAAAATTAATAGGTGTTATCTTTGGTTTGGAGTTATAGTATTACAATAGGCGTATTTTGGGACTTACAGTTCCGAATTTTATTTTATTTTTACAATTTCTACCCCTAACGTGTGTTGCCCTAACAACGCCAAGACCAACGGCGTTGTATTCAATCCAACGACGGTGTAATAACGTAGGTAACGCCAAGCAACGCGCATTGCCGACGTTACGTCAGCTAGCTCTCTAATACGTTTTAAATGTCCAATTGCTCTTTAACATAATATTATGCATGAAGTTTTTGGTAACATCAGGGATGGAGCTACGTGTATTGGAGGGTTGGCCAAAGCCCACCCCAGTTATTTCACTATTGTATATGAGGTAGTATTATATATAAATTGCTCCAAATGTAAAACTTAGTAGGGCACATCTCATGCATATGAACTATTAAGTATTAATTTTATCTTTAATATAATAAAAGAATTATATTATTTAAGAATTTTATTGAAAAGTGGAGGTTGTAGAAAAAATAATTGGACCAATCAAATGACTTGATTTTGATACATAAGCAAAAATCGAGCAATGTGATTGGTGGAGATAAGTCAAAATATGTTTACAATTTAGTCAAAATTAAAAAAAATTGAAAATTTTTGATGTAAACACACAAAGATATATGTGTCAAATTTGTGAAAATAAAAAATTAAAAAAGGAATAGGGGATTAATAAAACTTTAGTGGTTGAATTTTAAATAAATTAGATGGACTTAAGTGTAAACATATAGTTTTTCATATTTTTTTGTAGCTTTATAAAATAATAAAAATACATCTTAAACTTTATACACTCTAAACTTTATATTTAAAAAATACAGCATATATATTATACTAAAAAGTCAACAAATCACATGATTATAAATATTCAAATAAAAACACAAATTATTGTTTATTTGTATTTTGACACTTAACAAAGTCAAGAAATGTAATCTACTTAAATTTCTATTAACATTAATATAAATATCAAAATAAATGCAGGACCTCAGCCATCGATGTAAGATGAAAATAAATAGACGAGATTCTGCATATTACAACAATATATATTTTTCCAAGGTCGTTATGTGTTATTAAACAAACAATGTCTAGAAAATGATAACTAACATTTCAGTTAGACAAAGTCAAATCCTTTGTGTAACAAAAATTTATATAAAGTATCAGTTAATATTATCACATAATGAAAAATCAAGTAAAACTCGTAGGTCCGTAGATATTATAACTATATAAGTATTAAAAATGTAATATTGTTTTATAAAATAATATTAAACATTACAAAATCATGAATTTATAAATCGTGTACGTGTAAGGTTGCTGTAAAATATTTGTTAATTAATAATTAAGACATAACTATTTAAAATAAAAATATCGAAAGTAAAAAAAGTACGAAATTTGAAAAATAAAAACTAAGGTGAGTTTATATTAATTTACAAGGTACACAGTAAAACAACAATATAATCAAACATATAAACATTAGATGTGCTTAAAATATATATATAATATATATAAAATCATAATAATAAAATTATTACTTAATTTATATTTTATGTTCAAGTCTCGTACGTATACAAACTTAAAACTAATATGACTATAGGAGATAACAGACGAACGGTGTTTTCATTTATTAAAGTTTCATAGTATCAGTTACTACTATATAAGATCTTAAACGTTTTTCTCATATGCAAGTAAAGTGGTTACATTAAAAATTATGTTTCATTGTTAGGAAAAGTAATGATGGTAATTGGTAAACCTCTATGCTACTATTTGGCCCACTTAGACTGTATTTATTAACGAACTCATCTAATCTGTTGTGGGATAACTACTATAAAAGAAATACTACCTCCGTCTCAATATTATTGTCTACTATTCTATTTTGGGTTGTCCCAAAATTATTGTCCACTTCCAAAACTTCCAAAATTAGATAGAGAATTTTGTTTGAGTTTACCATATTACCCTCACTTGAGGTTATTATTACAAACAATAAAGAAGTATAAAATTAACTGATTAAGGGTAAAACTGTCATTCTACAAAAAGTAAGAGAGAGAAAGCTGAAAAAGTGATGTTTTTCTAAAACTGTGTGTTTTTTTGTCTGTAGACAATAATTTTGAGACGGAGGTAGTAATATTTTATCAAAAAGTACACAAATGAAATGAAAAAGTTTACCGATCGATTCGTCTGGTGATCTTGAGATCCTCAACCCAACCTTTTACTTTACATATTTTGTCTCACATACCCCTCATATTTGTTTATTTTATTAATTTCTCTCTCCCATATTCTTTTGTATTAAGTACAAAAAGAATAATATAATCTTTAGGTTGGTTTGAGTTGGATTGTTGGATGAAATCGTGAGTAAACATAGTCTTATGCATTAGATCCTGGCTCTGGCTCCGTCATTGGGTAACATGAACATGGTTAAACTGATTATCAACTACTCCCTTCGTCCTAAAATTATTGTCACCAGACAAGAATCACACAGTTTAAGAAAAACATAATTAATACAGTTTTATTTCTCTTACTTTTCGCAGAATAACAATTTTACCTTTAACTAATTAATTAAAAACTTCTTTAATATTTGTAATAATAACCACAAAATAGGGTAATATGGTAAAATCAAACTAAATTATATATCTATTTTTAGAAGTTGACAATAATTTTAGAACAACCAAAAGAGGAAAGGTGGACAATAATTTTGGGACGGATGGAGTTGTTTTTTTTAACATCAGCGTCAAATCATCAAAACACCCAAATAACACCAACCCCTCTAATCATAACACCCACCAACACAACTTTTCCAATTTTTTCAAAAAAACTCCCTCAACGATTATTTCATTTTTAAATAAACACACATTTCATTCATAAAATAAAATTACAAACTACATTACGAAATAAAAAAACATATGATTAAAAAACAAAACCTACGAAATTAAAAAAAAATACGAACTAAAAAAACAAAACATTACGAAATTAAAAAAAAAATAAGATGATCCGGCACCGTCGTCTTCACCAAATCGCTCCTTAACTTCGCCTTTTCGACTTGTGCATCGTAAGCCCTTTCGGCGGCTTCCTATTTGAGACGCATCTCGGTCTCCATCAACAAATCAAAACTAGTCGAGCTACTTCTAACCGTGCTCGCGTCGGACTTGGTTTTTTTGGAGGGACGTGGTTTGCCGGGGGGCTTTGGTCTTGCATCATGGGTGAACAAGGTCTCTTGGCTAGGCTCGGGGACGGTTAGGTCCACCGGTTCCGGTGCGTCCCAGTTGCTATGGTTTCTCAAAACACCCCACACGTCCAATTGAGTAAATGTCCCCCTTTTATGCTCGTCGCGGTAAATATTGTGTGCCCGTTTCATCACATCCGCATCGTTCTCACCACTTTTCCCTGAACGTTTGACCAATTTGAAAGCCTTGTTAAACTTTTGGCAATTGGCATTCAAAGTATATCATTTGCTAGTTATCATATCCTTGTTACGTTTTTAAAAATTGTGGCGCTGAATATGTTCGTCACACGAATCCAAAACGTATCACCCTTTTGACTTCGACCGACATTGTTATCTTCTGAAACTCCTATCCAAGACGATGCTAGCAATTCTGCTTCAGTCGGTAGCCAACGACCCACTATAATCGGTTCTTCATCGTTAACCCTTTGTCTCTCTTTGAACATTTCTTTTTTCGGGTAGCTTTTTTTACGGGGATTCGGTTCGTGTGTGTTCATCGGTTTGAGATGTGAATGACGGGGTGTCTTGTAGTGTGTTTGCGGCTTGAAATTGTTGCCACCGAAAGAATGCTTCTTGTTGTTCTTGTTGATGTTGTTGCAACGCTTTGAACGAAGCAAATTGTGAATTTTGATTCGGGTTCCCGGCACAAGCTTCGGTCATCAAGTTAACAAATCCATGGGGTGGGTAATCAGCCATATTTTTTTGTTAGGAATTTGCTAAGAAATTGATATGAATTAGTTAGAATTTTGATAAAATAAAGTATGTAATTTGGGGTATAAAAGATGTTGTATATATAGAAGTAAAAGGATTTTTTTTATTTTTTCAAAAAGACTAGCCGTTTACAACCGTTTTTTTTTTTGGGGGGGGGGGCGTTAGGAGGCTGGTTTGAAAAGTTTTTGATTTTTTTTTAAAAGTAGCCGCTAAAAATATTGGGAGTTGAAATTTGAATTTTAAAACAGGGGGGTTAAAAGGGAAAAGACAAGAGAGACGTTGGGGGGGGGGAGGGGGAGCGGGGCAAAACGATGTTTAAAAAAATACTCTTAACGCGCGTTGCCCAAACAACGCCCGGGCAAACGGAGTTGGGGGAAAAATGATGTTTTTTTAAAAAATACCCTTAACGCGCATTGCCCAAGCAACGCCCGAGCAAACGGCGTTGGAGCTTTCGCAAGTGCGGTGTAGTAATGCCTAACAACGCCGAGCAACGCGCGTTGGTGCGTTACTACACCTAGTGCTCTTAGTATTGAGATAATTTTATGAAGTTACATTGTTACAACAGTTAAAAGTATTGTTACAACATAGTAATCACAACTCTTAAAACCGTGTTTAACATTTTCGTTGATCTAATCATTAATACGTAGTAATATTTTGACTTCAAATTGTTGGCGACTAATAAAATCCATGGCCCAATCTGATACTTTTGGTCCAAAGCTAAAAAGGAAAAAGTTAGCGAACAAGTATTCTTTTAAAGCGTACACGTAGTAATTAAGAAGTAGTGCACGAAATGGTAGGAGCTTATTTAACAAACTTGTGAAACAAGAATCTGTAAAAGCATAAACATTTACGGGACACAAAAGATATATATAACTCGTTGTATATCCTAGGTTTGGTTTCAACACATATGATGATATGCTAGAAACATGTCAAAATATAAACAAGTGATCATTCTCTCTTAAAGCATCAACATCTTCAACTTGAGATCCATCTTCCATCTGAATCGTAGTACTCCCTCTTTTTCCAAGTTTTTTCTCTGCATGACATCCAAGTTACGTACAAAATTTATTAAAGACGATCGGTAATCATGTTAGTATTTTTTTTATCTAGATACGCCGCTGACAAAGCACGTTACGTACCTGCTAACTCCAATAGCTCCGCTAATGATCCTGGCAGCCCGATTACTTTTCCAGCGCCCTTTTGTTCCTCGCGTGGACGATGTCCATGAATTATAACCCTCAATGGAAATGATGTTCCATTTACGGCCGATCCTGTAAAGTATAACCAGCATGTTACTATTAATTATTTCTTGTGATGTACTCATGTACATAGTTTGTAGTTTAATGTACTGAAGAGCACTAGCCTTTATTATCGTCTTGATCATAATTTGCTGCTCCATGGTTTGTTGATTCGTCAAGTGATGTCATTTGCTGCAGTTTTTCATCGTTCACAGTTAAAACGTTATAGAAGATGCATATAAATATATAATCACATGTTTTAAGTTATAGATGAAAAATGTTTAACCTGGATATTCAAGTCATATAGAAGGTCTTTTAAGAATGGTATCTCGTCTTGTACATCCTTGTTCAAGTCCTTCAAGTACTGATAAACGACATGTTAATGTAAGAACTTGTCCCATACGAAACCTTTTAACAAATCTAAGTGACTTATTCTCGCTAGGTCCTACACGGGTAGCTTTTCTGTGGGCTACAAACAGAACTTAAAATCACATTGAAGTTGTAGAGTCAGTTTACTACTTTAAGCTCTTGGCGATAAAGTTAAGGACCCGAACCTGAGTAAAGTTGGACATTATTATCTTTTTGTCCCTATTAAGTGGCTCTACAAGTTCTTTGAAGTGATGATGGCTAATCCGAACCACTTGAGAAAGTTTTTTGCTTCTTACTGTGAATGGTTGAGGAATGTTGAAGAATACTCCGATTTCACCAAATGTTTCCATCGGACCTAATTTTGTCAAAAACTGGAAAACAGAAGATTATAACATCTTTTAACAAAACCGAGTTCCTCAATCTTTAATGTTCAAATGGCTCATCATAGATTTTAGTCTCTAATAAACAAATTTAGGTCGAAAAGGGAAAAACATACATGTTCCATTCCATTACGATGTGTTAGCACCTCCTGTATTCGTAAACAATTAGAATCCAAATATAATCGGTAAAGTTATAGCAATTATGTATTTGCATTTTTTTCATCGTTTGAAAAAAATATTACGTACCATGGCTCCGGAAACTATGATATAGAAATCAGTTGGTATTTCATTTTGTAATACGACTTCAACTTTAGGTGGAAAATATTCTGCTTTCAAATCTGTAACCAACTGGCTGCTTAGATCTTCTGATATTCCTTTAAAAAGATGAGTTTTCTCGAGGGTTTTTCTGAAAAGATGTTGAGCGATGCTAGATCTAATAGCCTTTGGTAGATTCTCGAGTACTTCTTCTTGTTGTAGCTCAGCTGTCTTGAACTTGAGTTGCAGATGAGCTAACATTTGTTCTTTCAACCCTTCTGGCAACCTGTTCTTGCTTGCATATCTTAAGATCTCATTTATCGAATCTCTCTTAAGTACATCAAAATGATAAGAAATTAGAAGCCGTTATCATGTTCAATAATCAATACTATGATAAGAAGAAGTTGTTTGGTATTGCTCATTAAAAATGTTTGTTACGTTTTAAGTAGCAAATAAACTTTTTGAATTCGGAGTTCTTAAGTGTCTGAGTGAATTTAACAGTTTATAATAAGCAAACTCAATCTGCTAAGCAGTTTTAAGGACGTTCGAGATTGTTTACGCTATGTGCTTAAAAATAAGCACATACATACTCAGCTTATAAATTAAAGAAGTAGTCCCAAATACTGTCATAAGCATAACCAAACACTCCTAAATAAAGTTGATGAGAAGTAGACGAGTTACCATCACAAAGGTTCTAACAGCGTTATGAACAACCAAATTGGTCATGTTTCCGATTAGATATGATATGAGTCCAATGTTGAACAACATATAAAAGATACTGAACACTTTTTCTTTAGGATTTACCGCATGTAAGTCTCCATATCCGGTGGTTGTAAGGGTCACTATGGACCAATACAAGGAGTACGTGTAGCCTAGCCATATGCTTCTGTCCTCGTAATTTTCGATGATAGACCCGAGCCATGTGTCCTCTGAGGGGTGATGATGGGTAGCGATCCAGTAGTAGAAGCATGCAGCTGAGTGTAATGAGAATAGTGTAACCTATATAACTTTAAGTCAATAACTGTAGTAGATTCTTTTACATAACCGTAAGAACGTGGCAGGTGTTGAACCAGGACTTACGCATATCAGCTTGATGTATCGTGTCCAGAAGTAGCTAAACCTTGTATCTTTTTCTAACCTTGAGAAAAGATTACCAACACGCCTTAACCGCCAAAGTCTTAGTAGATTGAGGAACCCAAAGACCTGTCCATGATGCAGTTTTCCAGTGAACAGCCGGTATATGGACTGAAATGGCATTGTGGACGCGACATCCATAGGGAACATCATGTGTGTAACATACCTAAAACCGAACACAATTAGGAAAGTTAAAAAATGTCTCTTTTTGGGGTTAATGGTTTGTATGGCACGACATAAAAGGAACTTATTTTACCGTGTGGCAATCTTTTTGTGATCGTCGACTAGAAGATATGTGGACTTGTCCAAGTAAGCCACAAAGAATGTTAGGATGATATCAATGAGAAAGAATAAGTTGACGACTAAATCAATGACCATGAGAGGTCCTGTAGCGACCTTCTTGAATGCTAGCTCAAAAGGGGATGACCACGCTGAGTATGCGACTAATATGACTAGAAATGCTTTCCACCACCTGCATACATTAATCTAGATTAACTACGGTGGTTAACATGTTTATCAAACATACGTTTTAAGATGCATATGAACTTGAGGTAGCTCGATCGGTAATTCTTCTTGATTAGGCTCAAACACACAAAACACTCATATTATCTATAGTCTTGCATCTCCTGTGTGAAAACCAATTCTCATTTAACTCTACTGATTTGAAACGAATGACGGAACCAAGACTATATAGTCTCATTTTTGAACGGGTTGATGATCGTAAACAAAGTTCAATAACTATTTTAAATTGTGTGCATTAGAGTTTTTTATGCAATTTTTATAGTATCTGTTTTCTCTATCTTTAAAATATGATTCCTAAAATCATGATTATAATTTACTCAACCGTAAAATGTTCGAATTTATGCCATGAGAATTGATACTTCTAATGTAAGTAACATAACGACACAATCAAAGTTTTACACTACTTTTAATCCAAATTGTAAGTTCAACTAAGAACTTTATGTACATCTTTATAGATATATTTATTTTATAAACTAATATAGAATTATTTTGTGCTGTTTTAAAAAAAAATTAATAGAAAAGAAGTATAGACATGTGGTTGAAAACAAATACAACCAAAACACACTCAAAATGTTTTAAAATCCACTACACATGCTTAGAGGGAAAAGTTCATTTTTTTTAATAATAAGTTAATAACCTTCTCATTTTTTTTACCTTACCAAAAAAAATCTATTTAAAAAGAATTAAATATCTCACAAACCCTTAATTATTACGCAAAACGGAACATACCATTGTGACGAGAATTGAATCATCTTTCTATCGATAGGCACATGTATAAACTTTCGACGAACCTTTTTTCTGTGAAAATCATATATGATTCATATCACGAATCATATATGATTTAGGAAAATCATATATGATCCGTGAAACGAATCGTATATGATTTTCTCAGGAAAAAAAGTTTGTCGAAAATATATACATGTGCCCTTGATAAAAAGATAATTTAATTCTCATTGTAATGATGTATTTTTTGTCACTTGATGATTTACCGTTTGTGAGATATTTACTTTTTAAGAAAAATGTGAAAAGTTAATTTGAATAAATATGATTGTTTGATGTGGTTTATGCTTATGGTGTACATTAATCTCTTCTCCATGCTGGGATTAGAAATTGGGGATATATCCTCTAATATATTACTTTACTTTTGTACCAAACAAGAAGTTTTGGGTGCAACCCTCAGACTCACATGAAACCCTTAAACCAAACGCATCCTAAATCTCACACCTTCTATAATAAATGTATCGTGAAAGATGATTTATATTAAAACTTACATTAGTTACATATATCATAATTTATACATTTTGTGTATGTGGACAATCTTTTCTGAACGAAAGGAGTACTGTATATGATCATTTTTTATCATTCGAATATTTTTACGCTCAGTATGCTAAGCGCAAAGTAGTATCGGTCGGGTAAGGTCGACCGAATTCGATCTCAGTCGACTCGTTGCAGCGACCGAGTCAACTAAATCAACCGAGCGAAATCGATTTTGGGGGCGATCTAGTTGAAAAGTATGAAATGTTTGATCATTTGATTTCCACCGTTTTAAACTAAAAAAAAAACTTTTTCTTTTTAAAGTTAAACCATATATCGTTACTTGTTGTCAGAAAATCACCGTCAAATCATACCCAATTTTATTTTCATCTTAATTATTTAAATTCATAAATTAAAAACGTAAAAAATGTAAACGTAAACAATTTTTATTCGAAAATTAAAACATTTATTTCATACGTAAAATATTAAAATACTGAATTCAAATATAATACGAAAGAAAATACACTACTAGATAAATAAAATAAAAATACATAATACGATTAGTCAGTACCCGAATCCGAATCCAATAACTTACCAGAAAACTTCCAACGAAATTGCTTCTTCGACCCTAACTTTCTCATCCCACTCCTTTTGTGCCCTTTCTTTTTCTTCCAATGTTTCTCTCAATACTTGTTCATTTTGGCGTAGTTGATACATCTGATTATCAGTAAGTAAGCCATTTAAGTCGTTTACAATTGGATATGGTGGATCGGGAGAAACATAACGGCGTCGGTGTTGCTGTGATGAAGAACCGATACGAGTTTGGGACATAATTCCTTTATTTTTGTGGGGAGTCAAGTTATTCAGCCATGTTTAAATCATTATCAGATTCATTATTTAGAAACGTGTCGATTAAAGCATGTTTCTTTAGGGAAATATCACGGGATTTCTCATATGTTGTGCGCAGTTTCGTTTTAGCTTCGTACGCGGCATCGAAATCAAAGGCTAACATCGTTAGCGCAAACTGAAGATGTTGTTGTTCATTCATTTGTTTTTGAATTATAGCTTTAATCTCGTCAACGGTGTGTGGAAGGGAGCATATCATTTGATTTTTAAAGTTGTGTGCGAAAATATTAAAAGTTAAAAAGTATTGGTAGATAGTTGTATGTGAAAATGTAGTATTTATTAAGAAAGAAAAAATATTTTTTTTATTGAATAACAAAAAATTAAATTATGCGCATTGTTGGGTCAATAGGTCGCTGTAGGTCGCTAGAAAAATAAAAATGATATGACAGAAAAAAAAAGTCGCACTAAATCGTTGTTATGAGTAAGCTTATACATGTCTACACATAATGCATCATATATTTCATCTATCAAAATTATTTCTAACATAAGCATGCATGAAAAACTTACCTATATCTACGATCATAAGGTGCAATGACATATTTCTTCAGAGGAGGAGAATCGTCACCAACTAGAGTTCCAAAAGCAGGCAAAAGACTACTCGAGACCGAAGCCAAATTCTTCATCAAATCCCCACTCGAATGCCTTCGATACAATAACGGCATCGGTGATCGAGTTTCGGACAACATTTCTCCCATCACTTGTTAAAGTTGTTGAGACTTGTAGTTTTGTTCAAGCTTAATTATGCTATATATAGAGATTTAGTTACTTTTATATTATCATTTTAGATGCAAAAATATATATAAAAATGTTATAAAATCAACTTACAACATTATATGCATAATGTACAAGTATATAAATATAATTAAAAACTAAGAGAAGGGTTATTGTGGATACCTTATATCCTTTGGATACAAGGGGACCAATCCTCACCATCCATCCATAAAAAATCAAAGGCTGTGATTGATCCCCACTTTTACTAATTATTAAAAGCGGAGGGCAATTTGGTCTTTTCAGCGCTCCCACCTAACAACACCTCCCACCATATCTCATACCCCGTCTTTTTTCAGATCTACCATTAAAAACACACACACAAAAAACACACACAAATCCTTATTTGATCCATCATTCCAATTTAAAAAACATGAATTCGAATTCATATTTGATCTCTTATCTCATCATATATTTCGTATTCGATCATCTCCTTCAGCAATTCATGAACATAAGGTAGCATCATCATGATCTATATTTTTTTAGCTTATTTGATGTAAACAAGCTTATTTTTTAAGCTTATATGACGTGAATTTATATACTAGTTGATTTGGTGTGAATAAGATGATAACTTTTTTTAGCTTATCAATTTATTTATTTTTAGCTTATTTTGATGTGATTATGGATGTGTTAGCTTATTTAATGTGTTATAACTAAGCTTATTTGACGTCTAATAATTAAGCTTAATATGAATAAGCTTATTAGTAGATTTATATGAGTAAGCTTACAAATTAGAATAGAGTTATGTGAATGAGGTTATATAGAGTTTTTGAAGTTGTAGAATAAGCATAAGATGACTTATGTAAATAAGCTTATTAGGAGATTTATGTTGAAAATGTAGGCTACGCTTAACAGATGTATCATATATGATACCTCTATATATCATATATGATAAATATATATCATATATGATATATACAGGTTTTATATATGATAATATGATAATGTGCTTCAAAACAGATACAAGCAAGTCTGTGATCTCCTGTTGGGTAGTTAAAAGTTACTTGTGTGTATATTAACATATATGATAATCTGATTGAGATTCAACTTCTGCAGTATATCATATATGATAATCTGTTTGAAACTAAAACCAAATATTTTTACTTGTGTAGTGAAAGCTGTTTTCAATGCATTTTGAAGAACTCAATTATCTCAGGGCCAAAAAGTGGAACATTGGATTCACGACTTAAATAACAAGATTAGGTGCATGAAGAAGACAAAGACGAGCGCCAAGTTTGCAACAAAAATGTTGATGAAGGAGATAAACATCCATTGCATTAAACATTTGAATAGTTTATCTCTTAGTAATTTGTTTATGGTGATGTATTGGTTTAACTTTGCAATGGTACTCAATCATTATCATTTTTTAATATGAAATGGCGAAACTTCTGTAGATGTAAGTTTTGAATTATATGGTTATTTTGTTAAAGTTTTTATCATATTCCTGAACATTTTTACTTTTTTTAGTATCATATATGATAACACCTGTAACTCTTAAATTTTGCCATATATGACATTGCATTATCATATATGATAATGTAGTATCATATATGATACAAAAAAAATTAACATATTGAACAAATGCTCTGTTGAGTTCATGATTAAAATAAGGGGTCTGCTGGATTCACTTGTCTAGAAAATAAAAAGCGTATTTTTTTTTCATGAGTAATATATATGATACTCAATTTTTTATTGAAACATTAAACTAAAGGTTTGCTGACTTCATGACTTCTTGTTGAATCAATGACTAAACAATTGTTCATAAAATAAAAGTGCTTTTAAGAGCATATAATTGATGAAAAAGATACAAAAACAAAAGATTCTAATGAATTCATAACTAAAACCATAACATTATTATTATTAGAACTACTATCCCTCATCTTCGATAAATTCTTCTTCATTTTCAACCAAATTACTTTTTTCTTGTAAATCTTCTTTGGCCTCGACGACAACTTCATCTTATCCTTACATATATGCGTGTACGTCCTCATGCTTTGCTCCAACCGAGAAATTGTCGCATCTATATCTGCTCGTTGTGTTCGCACGGTCTGTATTTATAAAAAAGATGAAAGAACATATTAGACACCATTTTATCAACAAGTGAATTATGATGCAGACAATATCAAAATGCACAATAGGTCAAAAGTGTAAAAAATCATGTGTAATATCAAAGTCTGATTTTTTCTATGGCTTGTTAGATACATCATATATGATACATCATATATCATATATGATATATCTATCATATATCACATATCATATAACTATCATGTATTATAAATGAGGTATCATTAATGATACATCCAACCTAATAAGCTTACATTAACAACAAAGTTAAAAAATGCCTAATAATACAGCTTATTCACACTAACTTAACCTTATTCAGAAACATCATATATGATACCCCGTGTATCATATATGATATCCACCTATCATATATCATATATAATATATCTATCATATATGATAAATAAGTTATCATATATGATAAATTAAGCTTAATTCAGCATACATCAGCTACATAATAAATCCTAATAATACAGCTTATTCACATGAAAATAAGCTTGTTCATAACTCTCTTATTCATAAAACCTTCTAATTCATGAAAATAAGCTAATAAGCTAGCTTATAAATCAACACTATAAATCCAAATCATCTAATTCACAAGCTTATTCATAACTTTCATCTAAATCAAAAGCTTATTCAAACAAATAAGCTTATTCACATAAATCACCTAAGAAGTTAGCTTATAAATAAGAACATTCAATCAAAATAATTCGTTCAAAATAAGCTAATTAAAAACTTATTATTAACATGATAAGAAATTAATAAGCTTGTTCAAAATCATATAAGCTAAAAATAAGAATAGATTTTATAAAAACCTGATGATGGGTTCGTGCCTAATCATGAATTTGTGTTGATTATAGATCTAATTAATCGATTCATGATGAATTTCTGATGATGTTCTTGAGGGATGCGTGATTATAAGTCTCGATCAATCAATTATAGAGAGAGAAATTAGATTAAGGTAGAGAGAGAGAAATAGAAGCTGGTGTGTGTGTTTTTATGAGAAAGACATAAAGAAAATGACTTATATAGTGAGCATGTGAAAGGACGAAAATACCCCTCCAATATAAATTGAGGATTTAATCTCAACCATTAGATGGTAAAGAAATGGATGGTGAGGATGAGTCCCCTCATATCTTAGATAAGTTTGGTATCTAAATGAACTTAAAATTAATACATAATTTAATACTCATTAAACTAATTAATACATAATATTAAAACTAATTAATAAATAATAATTAATACATTTAAAAAAAATTAATACACTCCATTAATTAAAAATACTATTATATATTCACAATGTATCACAATTAAAAGCATATATATCTACAAAATCGTAAATATTGTCTACCAAATTGATGAGGTTCAACTGGGGACCGGAGTCATAATCGGTTCAACTAGCCAATAAAAACCGTCAGAATACGAAACGGAGAGGACCCACCAAAACTGATAAAAACGACACTGTTAAATTAATTTGTACTACATTTTCTAAACTACACATAATAGTCGGTTCAACTAGCCAATAAAAATTATCAAAAGACGAACCGGAAATGACCCACCGAAACAGATTAAAACAACACTGTTAAATTAATTTGTACTACTTTTTTTAACAACACATAAATCTATATTGTTAATGCAAAGTAATGCCTCAAAACATTGTTAGTATTAATTAATCTTCCTTAGTTTTGATCACGACAAATTACAAAGACATTTATTGTCAAACACAATCTTAAAACGAATTATTTAACAAATACTATCATCAAGGTAATAATCATTACACTAACATATCTTAATCATGCTTAGTGATCATAAAAGTGATTAGCCTTAAAACTCACTTTTGTCAAACATTACAAAAGATTTTTAATATACTTTATTTTTAAGAAAATGTTTTATTAAAATAAAAATGCAAATTTGAATATGGCATATTCCATATGTCATAAGAATATCCTTTGAAGGTTTAAATAGCCTCAGATATTTCAAATTAACTAAAAGACAAAAAGGAGCAGAGTCTACGCTGGCGGTACCTTAGTACCTATGGCGGTTCCTTATAGATAAGGAACTGCGGGCTCCAATAAGGAACCGCGGCCAGATATAGCCGTTGGATATTTTCTCCTATAAATAGTGGATCAAATCTGCATTCTCATTAACCCTTTTTGGACATCTTCTTCAGCCTTCTTTCTCCTTTTCTAATTCTAGTCATTTGTAAATGATCAATTAATATGTTAAGTATGTTTACTTATAATTATCCTTTTGATCTCCTTCTTTACCTTGTCCAAAGAGAAGATCACTCACACACTTGTGATGTGATTAAAGATGTAACATTGATGAAGATCAACCTTCTCCTAAAGATCTAGTCATGTTCATCATTTGTTTATTTGTGTCTTGTGTAGATCCAATGTATTTGTGAATACTTGGACTAGTTGTGTTCATTCAAGTTATTTGTGAATACTTGGATTAGAGTTGTGTACATCCATTGCACATGTGTGTGCTTGGATTTATGTTGTGTAGATTAATAAGTGTGTAAACACTTCTCCTTTTGCCACTAAAATCAAGAAAAAACAAGACCTAATCATGTGTTTTATATCGTAAAAGTCAGAATTACGCGTGGTTTTGTGTTTTTGTGTTAAAATAGGTACAAATGATCAAAAGAAGAGAAAACACGGGATTTCACGGTCAAAAGTCGAAGAAAAGTCCAAGAAAGAGACAAAGACAATGTCAAAGACCAAAAGTGTGCCAAGATCACGAAAACCGGCAAAATCGACACGGGTTTGAAAATAATTTCAAGAAACCCGAAATCGAGCTCGTTTTAGTAGATTAAATATTTTTTGAAGATATTCGAGCAAAGTGGGTCCCACATTCGGATTAATGGGCTCTAAAGCCCATTTGGAAATTAAAAGTTGTTTGATAAATGTTATAAGTCCAAAGCCCATTTATGCACGGATGGGATGTTAAACGAATTGGGCCCAAACCCATATGTGCTAAATATGGGACGGTTAAAGTTGAAGAAGGGCAAAGTTTGACAACCCAATACAACTCACATTTGGTCAACTCTCCAAACCACTCACACGTATACATCTATCCCCCCCCCACACGTTTTAACAGTCAAGGGTCAACAAATTATTCTCCTACTCACACGTATTCCCCCTTTTACCACCACACATTTTTAATAAATAAACTTACCCACTCCCCACTTTCACATTCGATGAAAACAAGAAACATTTCACCCACTTCTATCTCTCTCCTCTCAAAACACAGTTACATCATATTACTGTGTCAAAACCCTAATCACCCATATCAAAAATTACCATCGAAAATTTAGGGGTTTTACCCTTACTTGCTAAGTCACTCAAAGAGGAATTAAATCCCCATAAGAATCGCAGCAAACACCCACAAGGTGGTCCTCATCTCTCTCCTACGTGGCCTATCCTTGGCTTATGATTGGCCAATACACCTCTCCATATCCCCTCCATCCAATAATCATTTGCCACATCACCTTTAAACAAACACAAGAAGCACAAAAACCTATCCAGGCTGGCAATCCGTGGCAAGAATCATTTTTAACCGTTGATTTGAAGAGAAGAGAGAGAAGAGAAGATTTAAGGGCCAAGATTGAATGCTTAATGATGAAGCTATGAAGAGGGTTTTCAGGGTTTCTCCTATAAAAACCCCATCATTATGTGTAATTCATAAGCACTTTTTCTTTATTTAATTTTTCTACAAATTAGGTTTTTAGATTTAATATTGTATTTTTCAATTTCAAGTAATGTAATTTTTATTATTAATGAAAAGTTAATTTTTAATTATTTTGGTTTCATTTAAATTTCCTATCAAAGTTTAATCTGTTTTCTTCTCTTTTATATATTACTGTTCGAAGTTATTTATTATTAATATAAAAAAAATAAAAAAAATAAAGGAAAGTGTTAATAATTTCCCCACTGGGAAGTTTTAAAAGTTAATGTTCCTTTTGGAAGCATTTGTTTCGATTACTGTTCAAATTCCTATTCGCGAAGCATTTGTTCTTGTTTGATTACTGTTGATGGTTCGAGAAGGATATTTGTTGATGTTTTGATGTTTGTACTCGGTTCATAAGAAGGCTCAGCGCCATCCTTCGACCCAACGGTTTCAACAAAAGGTTTTAAATCTCTTTTAGTTTTTATTGTTAATGTTTAGATTAATATTTGAATTTATTTGCTTGTTTTAGTTACTGTTTGTTGGGATCTGCTTGATATTAGTTTAATTCTAGTCTTAAGTTTCTGATTTGGTTTAGAGTATCGAATCTGCTTATTAAGTCTTATGCTATTTGATTTGTCTAGCTGTTATGTTTAGTTTTGTTTAAGTTGCTGATATAGTTTTATTTGGTACTACTTGTGTCTTTTTTTTGGATCTGCTTATTAATTGTCTTAGTTTTTTTTATCTGCTTATTTTGGTTGCTTAATATTAGCTTATCAGATTATTAGCTTATTTTGGTTGTGAGACTTGTTTTGTTTGTTTATTGGTTTACCTGCTTTTCAGTTTGTTTAAGATTTATTTTGAGTTTGCTTATTTTTCTCTTTTGCTTATCTGCTTTTGGCTTATTAGTTCTAGCTTTTTCTGATTTTGCTTAATTGGTTCTTCAGCTGATATTACGTATCTGTGCTTATTGTTTTATTGTGCTGATTTTGATATGTTCAAAGTTTCAGACTCATTTAGTATGAAATTCCAAAAATTCCAAAAAAATATAGCAAATATAGTATGTCCTGGGTTTCGAACCCTCGACCTCTCGTCTAGCAACCAAGCAACCTTACCATCTCATCTGCGCCCTTATTTGTGTATTAACTCGCATAGTTTAGTTAATATAGGCTTTTATATTCTGTCAGTTCTAGTTAATTAGTTTAATTCAAAGTTTTTAGTTTAATTAAATTTAGTCAAAAAGTTTTATTTTAAGTTTCTTTAATTCAGTTTTTATAAAAAATAAAAAGATAAAAAAAATATTATATTTTAATTACTTTTATAAATTTTAGTTGTTTTTAAATTTAGTTTAAAATTTTAGTTTATATAGATTTTAAAATTAGTTTTCCTTTTATTTTTATTTAAAAATAGTTTTGTTTTAAAAACTAGATTTCAATATTTTATTTAACTTGAATTTAAATTTAGTTTAAATTTCTTTAGATTTCACTTAAAAAAGTTTTTATTGTAGTTTCACAAAAATTAGTTTTAATTTGGTTTAAGTTTTAAATAGTTTTTATTAAAATTAGTTTAAATTAGATTTTTACATTAGTTTAAAAATTAGATTTTGTTTTAATTAGATTAAAAAGTTTTTTATATTGAATAGTTTTTAGTTTAAAATTCCAAAATATATATTACCAAAAACAAAGTAAGTCCACGTTAATTTGAGATCAAATTCGAGTCGATTTGTGGAACGAAAATAGATCTAAAAAGAGTTTGCAAAATTCCAAACCTTAAAATGGCGCCGCTGCCGCTTCGCTCGTACGATTGACGATTTTTCGTGAAGACGTTTGGATTTTGGGATCCTTTCTTTTTGAACGTTACTTTCTTGCACAAAAATAAAAAATACAAAAAAATCAAAAACTTAAATATACAAAAAAAATTAAAAAATCACAAAAAGCAAATTCTTTCCTAAGATTTGCACTAATAAAATTAAAAAATACAAAAGTAATACTTTTTCCTAAAAGCATTACACCAAAAAAATTACGTATTAGTGTTTTTTTTAGTTCGATTTCTTTCGTTTTTATTGTGAATATATATTTTTCTAAAAAATACAAAAAGATTTTTCTTTTACTATTGTATATTACGTAGCACAATAAATTTACCTACTTTTCAAATAAGCCTTAGTTGAGATTTCATCACCTAGCTATTGTATTCGCATCCATAACGAAATAAAAGGGCAAAATAGATAAATACTAGTAAGACGTTTGAACTCGACATATACAAACTATAAGGTGGGTATAAGGTGACGCGCTATAAAAGGTTGTCTAAGTAAAAAGGTTTTTAAGTGCTTTGTGCCACCTCGTTTCCCCGCTTGCTTGTGCGTATATTGAGAGGGACGACCGATTATTGGTTTGCCAACTCAATTAGTATTAAGTATATATTTTTGTAGCCTTTTACTATTGCACCTCGAGAGGGAAAATCCTTTTCCTCTCAAAGTCGACCGAGGTCACCTACCTCATTCCAAGTTTTAATTGTATGCGCACTCGCGCGCGTACATGAATACCGAGTGGTGTACCAAATTCTTCCAATTCTTCCAAAAAGAAGAAGAAGAAGAAAAACAAAAAGTCCGTCATTCAAGCCGATCCCGAGAATCGAGCTTTCGACATAACGATGGCAACGGATAATCGACCAATGATTGAGATTCTACAATCTCACGTTGAAGGAAACGATGACGCGATTGTGGTGACGGATATTGGAGCTAATCATTTTGAACTTAAAACGGGTTTTATTCAAATGGTTTCCGCTACACCATTTTTAGGCCGTACTAATGATGATCCACACGCTCATATAAAACGTTTCATACAATTAGCCAACACCGTCAAATACAATGGGGTGCCACAAGAGGCCATTCGTTTACAACTCTTTCCTTTTTCCCTCGAGGGACAAGCCCGGATTTGGCTTGATAAGGAACCACCCCAAAGTATTACTACATGGATTGATTTAGAGACCAAGTTCATTAATTACTTTTTCCCACCATCACGGACCACCTCTTTAAGGAATGAAATCATTACTTTTGAGCAAAAATATGGGGAAACTTTTAGTGAGTCTTGGGATCAATTTAAAGAGCTTTTGAGAAAATGTCCACAACACGGTTCACTAAAGTGCATCAAATAAATACGTTTTACAATGGTTTAACTCTTAATGACCAAGACTCACTTAATAGTGCCGCGGGGGGTAATATTCTTGTGAAGTCCATGAACGAGGCTTGGGCCATAATTGAAAACAAGGCTAAAGTACAAACCAAGAGTGTTAGGGCCACTATGGCAAGTGCTAGTTCTAGTGAGAGTGACAAGAGAATCGATAAACTCACTTCGCTTGTTGAATCACTTGCTCTAAAAACCAAAACCCTAAATGGTCAAGTTAATGCCATGAAAGAAACTAGTGAAACGTGTGAGACTTGTCGTGGACCACATTCATATTTCAATTGTGACAAGGTTTACAATCAACAACAACAAGTTTGTACTTTTAATGCTAATGAAAGGGTTCCATTTAAACCTAATGTTGATGTAAACCATTTGTCTTATAAGAGTACTAATTATTTGGCTCCCCCGGGTTTTGTAGCTCCACAAAGACCACCCCCACCCGCCCAAAATACCCAATACCAAAATAGGAACCAAGGTCCTCAAATGGGTAATTTTCAAGGGAATGCAAATCAAGGGAATTTCAATGGTCAAAATCAAGGGTTTCAAAATAATAACCAAGGTTTTTATAATAACAACGGTTTTCAATATCAAAACCAAGGTTTTCCTAATCAAGGGTTTAATCAAATGAACATGCAAAATCCTTAAATGGACTTGGTTCTACAAAAATTGACCGAACATGAGAAAATAATGAAAGCAATGCAAGAATCTACTCGACAAATGCAAGAGTCCAATGATAAGAAATTTTTGACAATGATTCAAGCCCTTAGACCCCAAGGAGCCTTACCATCCAATACCGAGATTAACCCTCGTGCTAATCTGAGTGCTATTAATACCCGAAGTGGAGCCACTTTAGTGGGACCTTCCATCTCTTCGCCCATAAAGGAGAGACAAGGCCCGGAGGTCATAATGAGTAATCCTACTCCCCCTTCGGTGATTCCTCCCACTACCACTCCTAGTACTAGTGCTCCATTGCCGAAAGAGCCTATCCCTACGGTTGTTCAAGAAGCGAGTCCTTCTCCTTCTCAACCTTCAAAGTCTAAGCCTAATATCCCTTATCCCTCTAGGTTAGACAAGGCTAAAGTGCTCACCAAAGATGACGTTCATGTCTCTAACTTTTTGAAAATGATTTCCAATGTGAATGTTAACATAAGCCTTATTGAAGCACTTGCTCAAATGCCAAAATTTGTGAAAATGTTTAAAGATTTGCTTAATAAGAAAGAAAAAATGGTTGAGCTCGTGAACACCCGTTTAAATGAGAATTGTTCCGCGATTCTCCTCAAAGAGCTTCCCGAAAAGCTAGGAGATCCCGGACGATTCGTGTTACCTTGCTCGTTTCCTTAAATCGATGATTGTATGGCTTTAGCGGATCTCGGTGCTAGCATCAATCTTATGCCACTTTCGGTTTGGAAACAATTGTCATTACCCGACCTTGTACCGACTCGCAAGACTCTCGAGTTAGCTAATCGAACTCTCGCGTACCCCGTTGGTATTGCCGAAGATGTTTTTGTTCGAGTTGGTACATTCACTTTTCCCGTGGACTTTGTCGTCGTCGACTATGAGATGGATCCTCGTATTCTGTTAATACTTGGTAGACCATTCTTACGATCCGGAAGAGCCTTAGTTTACGTAGCCGAAGGGGAGTTAATTCTTAGGGTTCGGGATGAACAACAAGTTTTTAAAATGGGAAAAATCACAACTAAATCAAATGGAAAAGAGTAGGTCAATTTGATTGATGTTCTTAACTATGATAATAAAGAGATTTTTATTAACCCTTTTGGAATTGAAACGTCTACTCAAAATGATTTTGTGATAAATTCATCCCTTTCCTTCGAGCCTCAAATTTTTGATACTCCTATTTATGACACCTATGGTTATGACACTTCTTCAAGTGATCACACTATCTTCGGTTTAGACGACTCGTCTTTTGACCCACCCACTTTTGACCCACCCATTTTTTATCAACCAATCTTTGATACTTACGATGATGACACTTCTTTAAGTGATCTCATTAATCTTGATGACCCACCCCATGATCGTAATGCACCTCATATCTCTATGAGTGATTCTTCCATGGAGACTCCTTTTGACTTTTATACTCCTATTTTAGAAGTCATGACTTTTGAGGAGGATCCTCCACTCTTAGAGATCATTCCTACATTAGAGGTTATTCCATTTGAGGAGGATTTAGATAACTTTCTAAACTCCTATTTTCTTGACGAGGATGAGTTTTCCTATGACTCCGATGATACTTATGTTTTCACATCGAGTTTGGAAGAGGATGACCTTCCCACTTTGGATTTTGATGATATTTTGAGCTTAAATGTCACTACCTCTTGCTATTTTCCCGTTAAGAAACCGGTGTTTGATCCCGGAATAGAGACTTTCGTGCTATCATTTCCAAATCACCTTACCCTTCCTTATAAGAGACTTTTGACCAAGGATACCCCACTCTTCTTTGACTTGCGTACCACCTCGGGATTTATTTCATTTTGTGATGGAAATTATGTGTTTGACCCGGGTGGATTTTCATGGGGTATGCCTTATATGACTTTATTTCACCCCTTTATCATGGAGAGATTTTCCTCCCTTAGAAATCTTGATTTTCCCATGATTTTTCCCATTTGAATGATGACATTCGGGAAATCGAGTCGAGCTAGAGACTCGTGATAAATAAATCAAGCATCGTTTAACTAGGTTAGATTTTTACCTTTTTCACCCATTTTCACCAATAAGTGTAGGGGGAGCCAAGTAGGTTGTTTGTGTTGTAATGTTGTGTGCAGGGACATGAGCTTTAATGATCCACTTTTAGTGCTTTTGACGAGACCCGTGTTCCCGTGTTTCTCGTGTACCCGGTTCCTTCGATAAGTTTTTGCTATTGTGATTCAATCATGTATATAAATAAGATGAATAAATGTAATCACTTTAGTTGTCCCTTCCTTAGCTCGATTTAAACAACGTACTCAATGTCCTAAGTGTAGGGGAGTTTATTCTCCCACATGCTTAAACATTGAGGACAATGTTTATATTAAGTGTAGGGGGATTTCTATCGAAATTTTAGTGGGCTTTTCCATGAATTTGACCCCATTTAACCGGAAAATTTAAAAAATTTCAACGTTTTTTAAATTTTTGATCTATTTTGGCCTAGTAGTATTTTTATTTATTTTCTTTCCTTTTATCATCGCATCTTATATTTTTCATTTCAAGAATAAATTAAAAATAAATAAATAAATAAAATGGTTTTAACAAGTTTAGATATATTTGATATATTAGGCCCGTCGTGAATATTTTGACTCAACCCGAGTTTACTTATCCAAGTTTACTCTAGCTAGTATCCTTAACCATATGGACCTTAATTGGTTTATTAGGCTAAGCATCCACGAGTCTCATTCCTTGAGATTTTAAATTGTAGAGAACGAGAGATGATAGAGTTGATAATAAGTTTAAGGGTTAATTTTTGCTTATATGGTTTTTGTGGCTCTTTCTCCCCGCTTGTATATTTAAATTGCCTAATAAATGAGGATTTTTACGGTGTCGATTCGATTTCTTAACTCTTAGCCAAATCTTTATTCTCCTTGTGATTAAAGCATGAACACGTTGAGGGTGCCAGCGTTGTGGACTTCCGACTAAGGTGGCTCATAACCACTAAGTAGGAGGTATTCAGACCATGGGACCGCAGAATTTGGCCTACTATATATATCATAAATAAAGAAAGAATAAGATTAAAACATGACCTCAAGGAGCCTTAGGGTGTGGGGCATGTAGCACTAACCTTGTCATTAGAGCCTTAGGGTGTATGACATGGTAAGTGTTGAATAAAAATTGATTCAAAAATCAATTCCTTGTTTATCGTTCAAGGAGCCTTAGGGTGTGGACAATAGACAGGGAGCATTTTTACATCTTAAAGAGCCTAAGGGTATATGATGTGAACTTGCTAAACTCCACATGACTTTGGAGGAATAATTAATAAAGTAGTACTATTTGGCCAAATTTTGCGTCCGGGAATTTATTCCCCAAATCGTGTTAAATCATCCTTGATGTGGGCTTACTTTAGTGACAACGTTTTTAGGACGAGGTTAGGTTTTGAGTGTCGGGTTTGCACCGTTTGGCCTTCATTTTTGGAATAATAATTATCAAATAAGTCAAATGAGCCTACGGGTGAATGACAATCAATAAAATCTAGAGATACAAAGTAGGAATTAGAGAAGAGTATTACACAATTGTCTTATATAAGTGGTTTTAACTTGAGGACTTATGGTAAATAATGATCTCGTTTTTAAGCTTGGTATGGGGAACGTGAAACTTGAGGATGATTAATATTCATGACACCAAAGCCCTAATTTAAGTCTTATATTTCTTTACAAGTTTCTTCCATCAAATAATTTCCAAGTAATAAATCATTTAACTTTTGTCTCCTTTTAAGTTTTTATCTTCTTATCGTAATAGTAATAGTATATCTTAATAAAGGCCGAGATGGATTAATAATGAGAAAAAATGTAACTATATGATTTAAAATAATGCATTGCATGGGGTCATTGCAATGGTCAAGTGTAGGGGATTTAATAAGTGTGTAAACACTTATCCTTTTGCCACTAAAATCAAGAAAAAACAAGACCTAATCATGTGTTTTATATCGTAAAAGTCGGAATTACGCGTGGTTTTGTGTTTTTGTGTTAAAATAGGTACAAATGATCAAAAGAAGAGAAAACACGGGATTTCACGGTCAAATGTCGAAGAAAAGTCCAAGAAAGAGACAAAGACAATGTCAAAGACCAAAAGTGTGCCAAGATCATGAAAACCGGCAAAGTCGACACGGGTTTGAAAATAATTTCAAGAAAGCCGAAATCGAGCTCGTTTTAGTGGATTAAATATTTTTTGAAGATATTCGAGCAAAGTGGGTCCCACATTCGGATTAATGGGCTCTAAAGCCCATTTGGAAATTAAAAGTTGTTTGATAAATGTTATAAGTCCAAAGCCCATTTATGCACGGATGGGATGTTAAACGAATTGGGCCCAAGCCCATATGTGCTAAATATGGGACGGTTAAATTTGAAGAAGGGCAAAGTTTGACAACCCAATACAACTCACATTTGGTCAACTCTGAAACCACTCACACGTATACATCTATCCCCCCCAACACGTTTTAACAGTCAAGGGTCAACAAATTATTCACACCTACTCACACATATTCCCCCTTTTACCACCACACATTTTTAATAAATAAACTTACCCACTCCCCACTTTCACATTCGATGAAAACAAGAAACATTTCACCCACTTCCATCTCTCTCCTCTCAAAACGCAGTTACATCATATTACTGTGTCAAAAACCTAATCACCCATACCAAAAATTACCATCGAAAATTTGGGGGTTTTACCCTTACTTGCTAATTCACTCAAAGAGGAATTAAATCCCCATAAGAATCGCAGCAAACACCCACAAGGTGGTCCTCATCTCTCTCCGACGTGGCCTATCCTTGGCCTATGATTGGCCAATACACCTCTCCATATCCCCTCCATCCAATAATCATTTGCCACATCACCTTTAAACAAACACAAGAAGCACAAAAACCTATCCAGGCTGGCAATCCGTGGCAAGAATCATTTTCAACTGTTGATTTGAAGAGAATAGAGAGAAGAGAAGATTTAAGGGCCAAGATTGAATGCTTAATGATGAAGCTATGAAGAGGGTTTCCAGGGTTTCTCCTATAAAAACCCCATCATTATGTGTAATTCATAAGCACTTTTTCTTTATTTAATTTTTCTGCAAATTAGGTTTTTAGATTTAATATTGTATTTTTCAATTTCCAGTAATGTAATTTTTATTATTAATGAAAAGTTAATTTTTAATTATTTTGGTTTCATTTAAATTTCCTGTCAAAGTTTAATCTGCTTTCTTCTCTTTTATATATTACTGTTCGAAGTCATTTATTATTAATATAAAAAAAATAAAAAAAATAAAGGAAAGTGTTAATAATTTCCCCACTGGGAAGTTTTAAAAGTTACTGTTCCTTTTGGAAGCATTTGTTTCGATTATTGTTCAAATTCCTGTTCGCGAAGCATTTGTTCTTGTTCGATTACTGTTGATGGTTCGAGAAGGATATTTTTTGATGTTTTGATGTTTGCACTCGGTTCATAAGGAGTCTCAGCGCCATCCTTCGACCCAACGGTTTCGACAAAAGGTTTTAAATCTCTTTTAGTTTTTATTGTTAATGTTTAGATTAATATTTGAATTTATCTGCTTGTTTTAGTTACTGTTTGTTGGAATCTGCTTGATATTAGTTTAGTTCTAGTCTTAAGTTTCTGATTTGGTTTAGAGTATTGAATCTGCTTATTAAGTCTTATGCTATTTGATTTGTCTAGCTGTTATGTTTAATTTTGTTTAAGTTGCTGATATAGTTTTATTTGGTACTACTTGTGTCTTTTTTTGGATCTGCTTATTAATTGTCTTAGTTTTTTTTTATCTGCTTATTTTGGTTGTTTAATATTAGCTTATCAGATTATTAGCTTATTTTGGTTGTGAGACTTGTTTTGTTTGTTTATTGGTTTACCTGCTTTTCAGTTTGTTTAAGATTTATTTTGAGTTTGCTTATTTTTCTCTTTTGCTTATCTGCTTTTGGCTTATTAGTTCTAGCTTTTTCTGATTTTGCTTAATTGGTTCTTCAGCTGATATTACGTATCTGTGCTTATTGTTTTATTGTGCTGATTTTGATATGTTCAAAGTTTCAGACTCATTTAGTCAGAAATTCCAAAAATTCCAAAAACATATAGCAAATATAGTCTGTCCTGGGTTTCGAACCCTCGACCTCTCGTCTAGCAACCAAGCAACCTTACCATCTCATCTGCGCCCTTATTTGTGTATTAACTCGCATAGTTTAGTTAATATAAGCTTTTATATTCTGTCAGTTTTAGTTATATAGTTTAATTCAAAGTTTTTAGTTTAATTAAATTTAATCAAAAAGTTTTGTTTTAATTTTCTTTAATTCTAAAAAATAAAAAGGTAAAAACAATATTATATTTTTAATTACTTTTTATAAATTTTAGTTGTTTTTAAATTTAGTTTAAAATTTTAGTTTATATAGATTTTAAAATTAGTTTTCCTTTTATTTTTATTTAAAAATAGTTTTGTTTTAAAAAAATAGATTTTAATATTTTATTTAACTTGAATTTAAATTTCTTTAGATTTCATTTAAAAAAGTCTTTATTATAGTTTCACAAAAATTAGTTTTAATTTGGTTTAGGTTTTAAATAGTTTTTATTAAAATTAGTTTAAATTAGATTTTTACATTAATTTAAAAATTAGATTTTGTTTTAATTAGATTAAAAAGTTTTTTATATTAAATAGTTTTTAGTTTAAAATTCCAATATATATTACCAAAAACAAAGTAAGTCCACGCTAATTTGAGATCAAATTCGAGTCGATTTGTGGAACGAAAATAGATCTAAAAAGAGTTTGCAAAATTCCAAACATTATAGATCTAAGCTACATGTATGTACTTAGATATGATTAGTTGAGTTGTAATTAGTTGTGTTAGTTCTCACTAAACTATAAAGTGATGTGGTTGTGTCTTATGAGTTCTCACTAAACTATAAAGTGATATGTAATTGTGTTGTGTGAAGTTCTCACTTAGCTTCAAAGTAAAGAGTCTTGAAGATTGGTTCTAGCTTTAGATTAGAACTCGACATCGAGCCTTGTGTCGGAAAATGGTGAAGTAGGCAACGTTGTGAAGATTGGTTCTACCTTTAGATTAAAACTCGACATCTAGCCTTGTGTCGTAAAAGAGTGAAGTGGGCGACGTTGTGTAGATTGGTCCTAGCTAAGATTAGGTCTCGACATTTAACTTAGTGTCGGAAAATAATGTAAGCGAAGTTGTAAGGTTTTCTCCGCCAAGAAGGGTACTTGTGGATATAGTGGAAATATACGAGTAAGGTGTACTCGATTAGTGGAGTAGGAACGAGGATAGAGCCTCATTGCCGAACCACTATAAATCTTGGTGTCTTCCTACTAGGTTGTTTCTTTCCTTACTCTTTACTTACATTCATTATCACTACACTTACTATACATTGTTAATGCATTAGAATTGAACCTAATCATTATGCAACTAGCTTTCAAATAAAAGATAGTTTTGTGCACTCACCTAATTGAAAGGAATTTTAATTAGGAGATAAACCGATGAGAAACTATTTAACCCCCCCTTCTAGTTTCTACAATTGGTATCAGAGCGACGGTGACTCAAGATCTTTGAAGTATATTGTACTTTAAAACTTGGATCGATCCATTATTTCCTCAAATTAGAAGGTTAAGTTGTACTAAAGTTTTTCTTTGGTCAAAACTATTTTTTGTTGAAAATAAGCCTTTTAAAATGTTAATATTGCATATTACTTAAATTAGTAGTATTAATGCATTTTAGATTTACTATTGAAATGTATCTACTAGTTTGCATCTTGTTATGTGTAGATACTCATGAAGATAAATCATTCTATTGATTGTGGGTTGAGTTACTTACACTTGTAGAAGACTCATCTTCTTTGATTTCCAACATCATTGAATGATGATATCAAGATGGGTAGAAGTGATACTAGTCTTTGAAGACTTAGTAGTCACTATTAGTCATAGTTGGGCTTTACATCGATTCCTTGAAAGCTTGGAATGCAATTTGTGGCCAAGGTACGCTTTCGTTCATCAACACGCCCTATTAATCATTATTTTGATCATTAATTGACTATATGCTTGTTCTTGGCATCCTTGCCTTGACATTTATTTGTGGTTTGTGATTCTTTTCTTTTTCCCTCTCAAACCTTCATTGCTTGGATACTTGACTCACTATGGAGATGTAAGGTGAGTTAGTAGAAGCTTAAAGTATCAAGAATGATTTCCATGGTTTGCACCCTTACGGTTAGTAGCCCCTATATCACGTGTAACTTGTGAAATTAAGCTTATCTCTAGGATGATTAGTGAATCCCTTGAGATACCAAACTACTTATTAAGTTGTAGGTGGATTTTACACATTTGGAATTGAAATATTCCAAGGATATTGTTATTGTTAATTCTAGCAATAATTATCCGATCATGTGGGAGAGAAAGTGAATCTATACTTTGCTCATATTTTGAAATAGAATAAGACTACTCTTGAAAATGATCTTATTCTATGCATCAAAATTGCTTGGTTTAATTCATTACCAAAGTCGTTTAGACTATCGCTGGAAAGGCACGTCTTAAACCACTATATATGACACAAGCTATTCACATCATCAATTTAAAGAATGTCATTTGTCCTTTGAGCAATGTCCTTGGTCTTGATTCACTTCTCTTGACTCCTCTCCCTTTGCCTTTTTTGCTACGAGTAGTCGTTCGTTCATTTCGGTCTTTTCCTATCTCGATTCAACTCGTAATCCTTCAACAAGGCATTATTACCTAGTGTTGTGGTGGTCCAAAGATATCCTAAAAGGTTTAAGATATATTTTTAAGTATTTTAAAAAATTTGGTTTTCAAATATTCATCGTTTTTCTTTGATAAAAACCTGCCTCTGTAGGCGGTTCTTTATCTCGGCGACTCAAAGGCGCGGTTCCTTATCGATAAGGAACCGCGGGCAGTAGCTTTTGTCAGAGCGCCAGTTTTATTAAAATATCTTTTTCAAACTAGACCATCTCTCTCCTTCACACACAACAAACGTTTTTCTTTGTTTTTCCACCATTGTTGAAGCTTCAAAAACCTTCAATTACTCAAATTAATTGATTGATTCAAGTTCGTGGGTTTCACTCATCCATCATCCAAGATCAATTAATTGTAAGTTATTTCTTTCAATTTCATCTAATTTGTTTTAGGGTTCATACATTCATAAGTGGGGCTTTGTTTTAGGTATATGAGTTGACATAGTATTGTTACTATGATTCCTTAGGTTCATATTCATTGAGATTTCATTAAAACCCATTTGTAGAACAAATCCCAAATTTGACTAAATAGTTTGGTTGATTGATGGAATTGATATGAACCCATGAACAAGTTGGTAATGGCATTGTTAAATGCTTACCTAAAAACTTTGTTTTGAAAAACCAATGTTCTAGTTCATTGTTGATCTTACATAGTTCATATGTTTTGATCAATGGTGAAATGGGTACATTGTGAATATGAGAATGATAAGGATTAAACCTTGATTTATCAAGAGATTGATAGAAGATATTCTCTCTTTCCTTGATTTTTGGTTTATATGTAACATATGAGTAATTGGAGAAATATGTTTATATGTTATTTTTTAGGTACTATCATCATGACCACGGGATATCAAAATGACCATCTACTCACTAGAAGACATATGCCTAATCCTTATTTGACAAATCAAACTCGCTCTTTTCAAAACACTTATCATAATCTCGAGTCTCGTTGTTTCCATGAAGGACGTATTGTTCCTTCTAACCTTCGTGGACTTGATTTCATTCGATTCATGTTCAGTACCATTGGATTCGATTGTTTGCTTGATATTGATGAGCCAATTTTTCCATCTTTCCTCATGAAATTCTTTAACTCATTCAAGTTAATACACATCAACAATGGTTTATCATTAAGATCTTACATTAAGGGAAAACCTTTGTATACACTCTCGAGGAATTTGGTGAGATTCTCGGAGTTCCATACGAAGGTCAATGTAGGTTCACCGATGCTTAGAGTGTAAACCACTTAGAATCGGCTCCTGTTGATGTGCATTACTCGAATGAGATTCCTTCGGCTTCGGCCATCACTCGTGCCCTTGCTTCACCTCGTGAACATGCTATTCTTGGTAATTTTGAAGGAGAATTTCGTGCTCTCACTCCTTGGGAATTACTAACTAGCGATCTTAGTGATTTTATGGTCCCTTGGACCGAAATCATTAGGGAAAATGCAATGTGTTTGGTTGGTGATCGCAACCATGTGCCTGCTTGTCTTGCACATATGTTGTATTATGTTGTTACCACTACTCCATACAACCTTGCATTTTTTATGGCTAAAAGGTTAAGATTTATTCTCAATGGATCTCGGTCTACTCTTCCTTATGCCATGATTCTCTCACGGCTTCTTAAGAGGGTTCTTCTTGGTCATCCTCTTCTTAATCCTTCTTCTTTTCACTCCGTGGTTCGAGTCATGTTTCCTATTGAAGGAAATGTCTCTTCAATTATCACACATGACTCAAATGAAGATGAAAATGTCTCTCAAGACAATTCTGTCATTTCTCGTTATGATTTGTCATCATCTATCTCTCAATTGTCTTCACTAGACATTGATTCAGACTATCAGTATTGTCTCATTCTTCATCTTCGGGATCGAATCAGAAGTGAATCAAGGCAAGGAGGAAATAATCATAGATGAATGATATATACCACTCTTGTGAGATTAACATGTGTGTAAACATGTATGGATTGTTGAACTCTATCTCTTCTCTTATCTCTATTCTTAGGATGTGTATTCTTTAACTAACAATTTGTGTTTGGCTTGCCTAGTATTTTAATCCTAGTTATCTATGGTATCGATTTTTCGATTTACATGGCTCTTTGCATCTTATGTGATTAGATAGCCTCCTAGTCTTTGATTATTAGTTCTCTTTGGCTTGATAAACCTTTGTATAAAATCTAGGCTAGAAAAAGTTTAAGGAAGTGCTATTTTCAAACTCCTTTGGTCGCGGTTCCATATCAATGCCGCGGTTCTTTAGCGATAAGGAACCCCAGACCTACGTAAGGAACCGCCCAGTACTGTTTCAACAAAATCTTTACTTTACACTGTTTTCTTTAATCTGTGTAAAACTTTGATAAAACTTTTACAATGTGATACCCAGAACCGAGGTCACTTACCTTACCCTAAATTACGCTTATTTTTGAAATTTTTAAGAAATTTTATTTACTATATATTCTATCGTTTTGTTTGAAACCAATGTTTGAGGTCGTAATCTTGACGATTGACGATTTAGGAAGAACGATGACGACTACGATCCCGATGGATGCCCAAATTTCTATGTTTATTGTCGTTTTATCGATATTATAATTTCTCGAGGATTTTACTTTCGGTTCGTGTTAAGTCGAGTCGGGTGCGTTTTATTGCTTTCCGGGTACATTTAAATTGTCCTAAAAGTATTTTGGAGTGTTCGGGATGACCCCCGACTCCCGCAAAATTTTCCAAGTCGACTAGTGAGTCATTCCCGCAAACATTTGAGGTCGTTTTCATTTAAGGCCAAAAGAATGATATAATTGCACACAAGGGCCTCCAATTTTTACAAAATGGAAATACAAACACACACACAACACAAAACACACTAAAAAATTTCTTTACCCTCTCTCTTTTCTCTCTTTAGGCCGACGGCCAAGAACCACCACACCACCACCACATTTTTTTCTAGCTTGTTTTAATTAAAACTAAGGTTAGACCACATCTAGTTTAATCATTTCAAGTGTTTTGATATACTTTAATCCAACATGCATCCATAAAAAATTTTCAAGAATCAAATAGGTTTTTCAAAAATTTGTTTTGATGTTAATTGAGTTCATGCATGTTTAATTGGGGTATAGTAGATGGATAATCACCCAACAAACCAACCAAAATCAATTTGGTTGGGGTATTTTGATCATCCACACCCCATGGCCAAATGGGGGTGTTTGGTGGATCATGGTGTTTGATGTTTTGCTTATGGGTTTTGTGTTTAATTCATGTTTTTAGGTGTTTTAGAATGGGTAAACCACATTGCATGTTTGATTTGGTGAATGAGTTTTAGGATGGATTTGGTATTTTATGGGTTAAGGACTGATTAGGATGGTTAGTCATGATTAAGTTGAGGTTAGGTGTCGATAAAATGGTTTAGAAACGAGTGTTGGGTTGATTTTGAGATGGGTCAATTTAGGCAGATTGTTTAGGATGTTTTCATAGATTTGATTTTGTAAACAGGTCATGAGACTAGGATATAGTTGTAGAGCGTCATCTTAGCTTCGATTTGGTATAAGATAGAGCTTACGACTCCTAACGAGTCAAAAGTTATGATGTTTTGAAAATACGTGTACCGGGAGATGAGAACCTACATAATCCTAAATTATGTTTGGTTTTGGGTCAAATCCCGGGGACCATAGATATAGTTTGGTAATTTATTAAAGGTTGATTTTTGGTCTCAAACCTGCATTTGTGAGTCTATTATTAGACTTAGGTGTCAAATGGGTCAATGGTATATTTCAAATGGGTCAAATAAGTCCAACATGGTCAATGTGCAAAATCAGTCCGAAAAATGTAGGTTTAGTAATGTGTTGAGTAACGGGTCGTAAAAGTGAAAACTTTTAATATGATTAAAAATGGGGTTTCTACAGGTCTTAAGGTATTTTTGAGAATTTTCCCAAATTTTATTAAAAGGTTTAAGTCTAGTAAAACAGCCCATACTTTTGGTAAGTATCGGCGAAAAAAAACGTAAAAAGGATAATAACGTTAATAACGTAGATGAATAGTATAAAACTAGTAACAATTATTCGTTTGGTTTTGGCGTGAGTTTATAATTATCACAATTGACTAATATGTATATATTATACAGTACTTAAAGTTTATAAATGAGATTACTCATTACGCGTTATTGTTTGTTAGGTGTTGAATTCCCCGGGCATCCTCATCATCGTCCGTGATCGTCAGTCGAAATCGTCGACTACTCTATATACATAAGGTGTGAATTTGTAGCCTCGCTTACTATTGTTTTTAAATTGTTTTTACCCGCGAGGGAGATGCATGCTAGTTTTCTAAAATGAACATATGTCATGAATGATTGTTGGACCCGAATAATGCCTTAAAATTGTATTGAGTACCTAGTTGCAAAAGACCATATATTCATGAACTATTAACTATTGTTTAATCCTAGTGTGGATTGAAAATATCCGATTATACAATTGATAGTACTATGGGGTTGACGACCCTATCCGGGACGAGGGCTAGTACGTTGAGTACCCCCTGCGGACGGATAACTTGTGATAAGAGATAAGGTATAATTGCAACTGATGCCTTTAGAAGGGGCAATGGTTTCATCTTAATCACGCCGGTAATTATTACGCGGGTGATTGAGTTAACGGATTAGTGTCATGAGCTTAAACACAATTCTCATAACCTTGAAAATAGATTGTTTGATGGACAATTCTATGAATGATGGTGAATGATTTTTATAACACATATGTTCAAAATGAGATTATAAAACCTATGAATTCCACTCAACATTATTTGTTGACCCAATTTAGCATGTGTTTCAGGTAACCAATGAAGTATAGCATGGAGCATGCATTGGATGGGAGTTGTGTGTGGCTTGGCGTCTACTTGTTTTTCCACCCATATTTAACTTGAACATTTTAAATTTTCTGTCATGTTGTCGAAATTGTATCTTTTGGGGTTGAGATTCGTGGGGACCGAAACGCTAACTCTGTGTTGTATCATTTTGGGTTTGGAAAACCGTAGACATGTATGTTTTTAGCAATGCTTAAATTATGTTAAAACTTTTACGTCTCTTCGAGTCGTTTGATATATCTTGTGTGTGATGATAACTGCCTAGCACCCAAATGTTGTAGTTCCGCTGCGCGTAGCATTTGTGGGGGTGTTAGAGATTGGTAATCAGAGCCATGAGTTATAGAGAACTAGGTCGTTTTGAAAATTCCTAAACTATAACTTTTGGTGTCGTAAGAAATTGTCCAAGCATACAACTATCCTGCATGGCTCCGGTAAGGTTTATTTTAGTATTGATGGTATAGATGTATACCTTTGAGTTGAAGTAATATATGTGGGTATTTATTACGTAGATATTGAACTACTATATGTAAACGTTGGAATTGTACGTGGAGTACTCGATACCGTAATTCTTGTATTACATATGCATGAGCATCATATTATCGCGTGTTGGGCATGTGTACCACCTTTGCATTGCATTTGCATGCATGTATTTATAAATATTGAATAGTAATCTTACGTACCCTCCAAAATTCTCTGTTATTGCAGGAAGGGCCGAGGTACCGCCTAACGGAAATGGAGACAAATACGTCGTAGGACACGAAGGGGGAAATGCGGTTACAGCTGTTGAAGGACAAGCCGAGACGAACAATGTGCAAGCTCAGGACCCCGATCGAAGGAGTACTACCTTCCCCAGACCTACTCGTGTTTCTCATCTGATTGGTATGCCAGGTATCCCTAGAAGTTCCGACGCTGCAGCGAGCGCAAATTCTCTTCATCAGGACATCGCAAGAGTTATCTGCCCCGGACCAAGAGCTTATCGTGACGTTCCGCTTGTTTTAAGAAGAAAGATGGGTCATTTCGGATGTGTATCGACTATAGAGAGCTCAACAAATTAACGGTTAAGAATCGGTATTCATTGTCGAGGATTGACGACTTATTTGAACCTTGCAATTGATCTGTTCCTGTGTGTACTCAAAGATCGACTTGAGATCAGGGTATCATCAACTGCGTGTGAGAGAGGAGGATATCCCTATAACTGCCTTTCGTACGCGGTATGGACACTTTGAATTCCGAGTAATGCCTTTTGGGCTAACAAACGCGCCTGCAGTATTCATGGACCTTATGAATCGAGTATGCAAGCCGTATCTAGATAAGTTTGTCATTGTATTCATCGATGATATTCTTATTTACTCTAAGAGCAAGGAAGAGCACGAGAAGCACCTGAGAAAGATATTGGATCTGCTGAAGAAAGAGAAGCTGTATGCGAAATTCTCAAAGTGTGAGTTTTGGTTAGAGTCTGTGCAATTCCTTGGGCACGTAATTGATAGCAAGGGAGTTCGCGTGGATCCTGCCAAAGTCGAGGCAATCAAGGAATGGTCGGCACCGACAACGCCGACTGAAGTTCGACAATTCCTTGGTTTAGCGGGGTATTATCGGAGATTCATTGAAGGATTTTCGTTGATTGCGAAGCCATTGACAAAGCTTACTGAGAAGAATCGGGTGTATGAATGGGGAGATGATGAAGAACTCGCTTTCAAAACACTTAAGGATAAGTTGTGTTCTGCTCCGATATTGTCATTGCCAGAAGGAACCTAGGACTTCATGGTGTATTGTGACGCGTCTCGTAAAGGTTATGGATCTGTGTTGATGCAGCGTGAGAAGGTGATTGCTTACGCATCGAGACAATTGAGGAAGAATGAAGAAAACTACACTACGCATGATTTGGAATTGGGAGCTGTAGTTTTTGCGCTGAAATTGTGGAGACACTACCTGTATGGAACAAAGTGTGTTGTATTCACTGACCACAAGAGTTTGCAGCACATTTTAGACCAAAAGGAGTTGAATATGATACAAAGGCGATGGGCGGAACTACTGAGTGACTATGACTGCGAGATTCGCTACCATCCTGTCAAGGCGAACGTTGTAGCAGATGCACTTAGTAGGAAGGATAAAGAGAAACCTTTGAGAGTCAGAGCTTTAGTGATGACTGAGGGTGTTGATTTAACTGAAACAATATTAAAGGCTCAAGAGAAGGGATTAATGAAGGAGAATGTTGGTGCTGAGAATCTGGAGAGACTGTTGAAACCTCTTTTTGTGGTTAGGTCAGACGGGTTGAGATATTTTGAGAATCGGATTTGGTTACCGTTGTGTCCATCCGAGGAAGGAATGCCTGGAGTACGAGATTTGGTTATGAACGAATCTCATAAGTCGAAGTACTCGATACATCCCGGAGCGGATAAGATGTATCATGATCTGAAGAAAGTCTACTGGTGGCCGAATATGAAGGCGGAGATTGCTCGTTACGTTAGTAAGTGTTTGACTTGTGCGAAGGTTAAAGCCGAACATAAGAAACCGTCTGGGCTGTTGGTACAACCAGAGATCCCAGAGTGGAAATGGGAGAGAATCGCTATGGATTTCGTGACGGGTTTACCTAGAACTCCTAGTGGATGTGATATGATTTGGGTAATAGTGGATAGATTGACGAAATCTGCTCACTTCTTACCTATGAAGAAGACGGGCAGCATGGAGAAACTTGCCAGTGTGTACGTGAAGGAGATTGTTTGCAGACATGGTGTACCTTTATCGATCATTTCGGATCGCGATAGTAGGTTTACTTCGGAATTTTGGAAATCTCTTCAACGTGCGATGGGCACTGAATTGAGTTTGAGCACGGCCTATCACCCGGAGACTGATGGCCAAAGCGAACGAACTATTCAGACGATGGAGGACATGCTCCGAGCATGTGTGATCGATTTTGGAGGAAGTTGGGAACGCCACTTACCTTTAGTGGAGTTTTCATATATAACAGTTATCATGCGAGCATTAAGGCTGCACCATTCGAAGCGTTGTATGGAAAGAAGTGTAGATCACCTGTGTGTTGGAGTGAAGTAGGAGAGAGTCAGTTGACTGGACCCGAAATGGTTTTGGAGACGACAGAGAAGATTGTGCAAATTAAGAACCGGTTACTTGCTGCAAGAAGCCGACAGAAGAGTTATGCCGATAATCATAATAGAAGGAAACCATTGGAATTTGAGGTCGGAGACATGGTCATGCTTAAGGTTTCGCCGTGGAAGGGTGTGATTCGTTTTGGGAAGAAAGGAAAGTTGAGTCCGAGGTATATTGGACCATTCAAGATTGTTAAACGAATTGGACCGGTAGCGTATAAGTTAGAATTGTCGAATGAGCTTAGTGCTATTCACGACACATTTCACGTATCAAATCTGAAGAAGAGTTTGGCGGATAAGGAATTGGTGATTCCTTTGGACGAGATTCAACTGGACGATAAAATGCATTTCGTGGAGGAACCCGTGGAAATTATGGACCGAGAGGTCAAGAGGCTGAAGCATAGTAGAATTCCCATTGTGAAGGTTCGATGGAATTCTAGGCGTGGACCGGAATACACTTGGGAACGTGAGGAATTTTTCAAGGAAAGATATCCTCATTTGTTCCAGCGGCACGAAATGTGAGTATAAGAAGAGGCAAGCGCCAGGACGTCGCTCTCTTTAAGGAGGGGTTGATGTGATACCCAGAACCGAGGTCACTTACCTTACCCTAAATTACGCTTATTTTTGAATTTTTTAAGAAATTTTATTTACTATATATTCTATCGTTTTGGTTGAAACCAATGTTTGAGGTCGTAATCTTGACGATTGACGATTTAGGAAGAACGATGACGACTACGATCCCGATGGATGCCCAAATTTCTATGTTTATTGTCGTTTTATCGATATTATAATTTCTCGAGGATTTTATTTTCGGTTCGTGTTAAGTCGAGTCGGGTGCGTTTTATTGCTTTCCGGGTACATTTAAATTGTCCTAAAAGTATTTTGGAGTGTTCGGGATGACCCCCGACTCCCGCAAAATTTTCCAAGTCGACTAGTGAGTCATTCCCGCAAACATTTGAGGTCGTTTTCATTTAAGGCCAAAAGAATGCTATAATTGCACACAAGGGCCTCCAATTTTTACAAAATGGAAATACAAACACACACACAACACAAAACACACTAAAAAATTTCTTCACCCTCTCTCTTTTCTCTCTTTAGGCCGACGGCCAAGAACCACCACACCACCACCACACCACCACCACATTTTTTTTCTAGCTTGTTTTAATTAAAACTAAGGTTAGACCACATCTAGTTTAATCATTTCAAGTGTTTTGATATATGATAGGTGTGTAAACACCCATCCTTTTTACCACTTAATTACAATAATAACCGAGCCAAAGCGTGTATTTTATGTCTTTTATGTCAGAATTATACGTGGTTTCTGTTTTTGTTGTGATTTAGGACGAAATTGTGAAAAGTGGAGAAAACACGGCATTCACGGGCTTTTATTGAAGAAAAAGATGAAAGACAAAGTCAAGAAGTCGAGAGTGCAAAAAGAACGGTAGTCCAAGACCAATTCTGAAGATTTATCGAAGAAAAAGTCGAAAGACGAAAGTTTACTTAAAGCCGAAGAACTCAAGTCTAATTTATTGAAGAATTAAAAGACGAGTTCAAAGAAATCCCAAGCCAAAAGTCATTAAAGTCCAACATTAAAGAAGATTAAAAGGCTTAAGGACTAAATGGTGCAATTAACAAGAGATTAAGAAGAGAATGACTAAGCATGCAATTAAGGAGAAAGGAAAGAGGGGATGAAGCTTCCTAAGCACCCCTTAATCCTCCCCTATAAATAGTCATTAGTATTAATCTTTTCATTTTTGTTGGCTAATAGTGACAATTAGTTCTTCCACTTTTAATTACCTTGTCATTTATTTACTTGTCAAATTTAAATACTTGTCTTGCACCTTAATTACTATTTAATTTCAAGTAAGTGTTCTTTTAATTCTTGTTAATCTTTATCTTTATTGTTTGATCTCATCCTACCTTTCTTTAATCTTTGATTTTCATGTTTATGTTCATGTTCATGTTCTTATTTTGATCAAAGTGGGTTTTGATTATCTTGATTAGTTTTGTTAGTTTTGTTGTTTTGGATTGATTGTTTATGATTAATAGATGTTTATTGAATAGTTTGATTTAATCTTGTGGTTGATTTTGCTTAATTTTTATCTAGATCGTATCTTTTTCTTGTTCCCTGTTCTTCGGGGTGTTTGTTTCTGTTTCTGATCTTTCCCAGGAGACGCAAGCCCAGCAATATTCCGAGTAAAGGAGTTAAAGAGCATCTCATTTGGAATATTAAAACATTCCGGATAAGACTTTTATTCCGGATCAAGGTTCTTAGCCAAGGTGGGTCATCCGGAATATCCAATATTCCGGGTAGGGGAATTATTTCGAATAGGCCAAACATTCCGAATAGCAAGAATATTCCGGATAGAGAAGATATTCCGGATAAAGAGCTTCTATTCGGAATAAGTGACATATTCCGAATAAGGTATTCTATTTGGAATATTATTCTGAATCAAGACATATTCCGGATCAACAGCAACATTCCGAATCAAGACCAACATTCCGAATAGAGAGGATTATTCCGGATAGGTGACATATTCCGAGTAAGCCAAATATTCCGGATAAGGATATTATTCCGGATAAGCTGATTTTTAGTTTCTTTAATTTCAGTTTTTAATTTTCTGCTTTTTAATTTCGAGCTTTATTTTTCCCGCCTTTTTACTTAGTCGCACTTTAAGTTTATTTGCCTTAGATTTATTTTAGCCTTGCCTTAGTTTAAGTTTCAAGTTTAGTTGCATTTTAAGTTTGCCTTAGTTAGTTTTAAGTTTGCGTTATTTACAATTAATGCCCATTAATTTTAGTCACGATTTTAAATACTTGCCCTTTACTTTAAAGTCTTTGCACATTTTATTTATAAACAACCAAAAATATTTGTTTCACCAAAAACAATAGAGTCACACATAGAACCTAGATCAAATCGTTAAGATACCGAGAACAACAATTGAACCTAGCAAAATCAGAATATTAAAATGGCGCCGCTGCCGGCTTTTTTCGTAAAGATTAACGGTTTTCTGTGAGAGACGCGTTGCTTTTTGGGATCCGTTCACTTGTGAGCGTTATTTTCTTGCATAAAAAAATTCAAAAAACCATAAAAATTAAAAATTAATAAAAATCCATAAAAATTAAAAATTTCAAAAATCCAAAAAGATTTTATTGTGTATATATATTGTCTTTGTGTTTGGTATTGTTTTCTTTTTCCTTTGTAGGTGTATGCGTACTAGATTTTCTAATTATCAAGAGCCCGAGACTCGAGAAGATTTAAGTATGTCAGGTGTTAACAACAATAATAATCCACCGCACCTCAACTATAACAACAATGTTCTTCCACAGCCCGATCTTCGGATAATGGAGGAGCTTTGTCAACCTACCATGTTTGGACGAGGAGGACCGATTGCGCCGATGCAAATCACGACTCCGGAGTTTTCGTTGAAGCACCACATGATTCAGCAAGTGCAAACTAACCCATTCCGTGGATTGCCTAATGATGATGCCAACAAACACCTCGACAAGTTCATTACAATCACTCAAAGCATGAAGTTGCCCGGTGCCACAATGGATGTTCTTCGCCTTCAACTCTTCCCACATACTTTATCACATCACGCCGAGAAATGGTTTGATCGTCTTCCAAAGAATTCTATTCACACTTGGGATGACATGACTCAACGCTTTTTGTCGCGCTACTTTCCGCCATCCATGGTCATGAGCCTTCGCAATCAAATCAGCGGTTTCATGCAAGAACCCGATGAATCTCTTTTTGATGCTTGGGAAAGATATAATGTCTTGATTGATCGTTGTCCAAACCACAACATGCTCCCTGTCACATTGATTGATACTTTCTACAACGGTTTGACTTTTCGTGATCGTGATACGATTAATGCAGCCGCCGGTGGCACATTTATGAAAAGGAGACCCGAGGAGTGTAGAGAGCTTATTGAGAACATGACTACTCACCACAAAAACTGGGATTCCTCCGCTTCTTCAAGGAACAACCCGAGAGTCAATGTCTCTGCTACTTCAACAAACCCTGATATGACCGAACTCACCCGCATGATGACCGAAATGAGCAAAAGTATCTTGCTTCTCGCTTCAAACCAACAACAACAAGTTAAAGCGGTTGCACCTTCTTGTGAAACATGTGGCGGTCCACACTCATACACCGATTGTCCTTCTACACAAGGAAATCCAGAAAATGTGTATGCAGCTTATGGTAATTATTCACCGGAAAATTACCAAGCTCGACCTCAAGGGGATAGAAATTTGCTGAGTTACCGATCAAACAACTACCTTGCACCCGGTTTTTCTCCTCAAAACCAAAACCCCGCCAATAAATACAATAGAAGCAACCAAATCCCACCAAGAGCTTCTAATCCTTATCACCACCCGCTCAACAAACCCCACCCATTAACCCCGATGTTGGAGCCATAATGAGAACCCAAGGTGAGCAAATCAAGAATCTGCATAGTCAAATTATCAATCTTAAAGGAGATATTACCAAGCAAAGAAACGAGATAATATCCGAGCTTCGAGATAATATTCAATCCTCCTTCAGCAATCAAACCAATGATTTGAAGAATATGCTTGCTAGTTTCTTGCCCGCCGCTCAAACCTCTTCTTCGAGTTCTCTACCTTCAAACACCGTCACCAATCCGCGAGTAAATGTGAGTGCTATTACTACCCGTAGTGGAATTACCATTGTCGATCCACCTATCCCGCCCCCATCATCTACACCTCCTCCACCACCATTTATCCCTACTCCTCCTACACCTAGTATTAGTGCACCATTACCGTCTCCGCCTCGTCATGACGATGTATCTAGGAAGGACCCTTTAACATCTCAACCTTTACCTACTACACCTACACCTTCACCACCCAAACCCAATATCCCTTATCCTTCACGTTTAGGCAAGACCAAAATGCTCACCAAGGATGACTCTCAAGTGACGAGCTATGTGAAGATGCTCTCTCAAATGAACATCAACATTAGCCTTGTTGAAGCACTTGTCCACATGCCGAAATTTGTTAAAGCATTCAAGGAATTGCTGAGCAAGAAGGAGAAGTTGATTGAGCTCGCCAACACACGCTTAAATGAAAACTGCTCTGCAGTTATTCTTAAAGAACTTCCAGAAAAGCTTGGAGATCTCGGTCGTTTTGTGTTGCCTTGCATCTTCAACAAAACCGAAGAATTTACTGCCCTAGCCGATCTCGGGGCCAGTATTAATCTTATGCCTTTGAGTGTTTGGAAAACACTATCATTACCCGACCTTAATCCAACAAAGATGACTCTTGAACTTGCAAATCGCACTCTCGCTTACCCCGTTGGTATAGTCGAAGATGTGTTCATCAAAGTTGGCACATTTACTTTCCCGATCGATTTTGTCGTTGTTGATTATGAAATGGACCCTCGTATTCCATTAATACTTGGTCGGCCATTCTTGAGAACCGGACGAGCTCTAGTTGATGCTGCCGAAGGTGAGTTAATCTTACGAGTCGGGAATGATGCACAAGTTTTTAAAATGGGAAAGCTTACAAGCAAATCCTTTGGACGAGAATCAGTGAATATGATTAATATGCTCGATGATTTTACCATCTACAACAATCCTCTATTCGACTCTTGCATTGATAATCTACTTTTTCAAGATGATGTGGATGATTCTCTATCCAATTTGGACGCTTCTCCCATTTATGAATCTCCACCGATCTTTGATGCTTATGATGATGATGATTCTAGCTCAGATTCGGATGATTTTGATGCTTGTACTTCCGAGTATCCCGACCTGCCCACATACGATGATTTTGATGAGGCCGATACTCTTTCGAGCGATTCTTCCCATGATGAAGATCCTCCGCCATCACTCGATCCTACTTTGGACGATTACTCATTTGAGGAAGACTTCTCTACGTTTCTCAACACTTACTTCCCTCATGAGAGTGATGCACCTCCTTTAGATTTTGAAGATTATCGTCTTGATCCTACTTTGGATTTGAAGAACATTCTTTCAAAGGAGAAAAAACCGGTCGACACCAATATCCGCAGCACATATGATTTAACACCTCTTTGTCCACCTTCTGAGGACGAGGTTGTGCATCTTCTTCGCGGATCTTCTTCACATTCTGCTGAGCCTGAGTGCTATTTTCCCTTAAAGGAAAAGGTGTTCGACCCCGGTATCGATATTCTACAGCCATCTCAGTATCCGCCTGATGAAATAAAAGGAAATATCTTTGGAACTCATGGAAATCTGCTTGCACCACTTCACCCTTGCTTCCACCGTGCTCCATCGCTGCTTAAGGGAACCTTGCCTACTCTTATTTGGCTTGCGTTGTTCGCCTTAAGCTTGTGCTATTTGATGGACGAAAACTATGTCTTTGATCCTGGTGGATATGTTTCATGCTTCTTCCTATGATGATCAAGGTCGAGTCAGGCTCACGACTCGGTGAACAAAAATCAAGCGCTTCTTGGGAGGCAACCCATGCATCTATCTTTTAGCTTTCTTTATCCTAAGTGTAGGGGAGACCCGTTGGTTTGCTATTTCTTCTCCTCTCTTAGTCAGGGATTCGAGCGCTCAATGATCCACTCTTGATGATTCTTGACGACCCGTGATTCCGTGTTCCATCTTCCCGGTTCTATCCTAAACTCTTTTCGATTCACTATTTTATATCTTCTCAATATTTAAATAGGAATCTCTTTAGTTGTCTTTTCCTTAGCGAGATTTAAACAAAGTGCACAATGTCCTAAGTGTAGGGGAGTTTACTCCCACATGCTTAAACATTGAGGACAATGTTTATATTAAGTGTAGGGGGACTTCTATCGAAGTTAAGTGGCCTTTTTCCTTGTATTTGTCCTCATTTTAACCGGAAAATCAAATTTTCGACATTTTTCAAAAATTTTGATCTATTTTGGCCTATTAGTTTTTACTTTTGTATAGTTATTTTCTTTCCTTATTAGAATAAATGTTTAATAAAGTGTTTTTAATTTTTCAAACGTTGTGAATCTTTTGACTCAACCCGAGTTTTCTTATCTAAGTTTACTCTAGCTAGTATCCTTAACGTGTTTAAGTCAAGTTTTGCTAGGCTTTTATATAGGGAGCTATAAAACGCGAAAGTCTTAACTCTCACGGGTTAAGAACAAGAACTTTTCGCAAGTTCCTATAATTGATCCTAGAGAGTCGTTTATCAAGGGAACTTTAAAATGCGATTTCTAAACTTGAAAAAGTCTAAGAGTTTGCAAGATCCTATAGGCGACTCGAAAACCCAAAACTTTGATTTAATAGGCTAAGCATCCACGAGTCTCATTACTTGAGATTTTACACTGTGGAGAACGAGAGATGATAGAGCCAATTATAAGTTCGGTATTCTTTCGTGAATTTATGTGAGTTAATTATAAGCCTATTCTCCCATCGCTTGCTAATAAAATTATCTGCAATAAATAAGGTTGTACGATTTGAAAAGTTACTTAGCTTCTAGCCCAAGATCGTTTAAAAGTTGCTCGGTATGGATTAGAGTTCATAGCCAAGGCATAACTTATTGAAGCGGGATGCGAAGATTGGCGAGTCCAAAAAGGTCCTAACAAGACATGAGGGCTACATTTTGTTGCTAAATATCCCAAGTGATGTGAAGAATCATTTATCAAAAATCAATATGAAGGATCGAGACACACGACGAAAAGCAAAAACTCCCCAAAAGTCATGGAGAAGTGTATCCGAAAAGACCCTAGCAAGGTATGAGGATAAATAGATCCAATTCATAAAAGGAGGCGGATCGTTGTAAATCAAAGTCCAAAATAATGATTGGAGAAAAATGAAGAAGTCGTGGTCCAAGTATGAATCTCTCAAAACTTCAAGTGAAGAAATCCCAATTATGAAGAGAAGATCATTATTTCATGAACGTCTCTCAAGGTTTGAAGTATGAAGTCGCTGCCAAATATCGGTCCGAGAAAGGTCTCAAATCGCGAAGCGAGTTATGCCAAGATATGAACTTTATGAGGTCCCGAGAAGCAGTTTTAAAAGATTTTGTCCTTTAGCTAACTATAGATTAAATCGTTCACTTTATTTTCGGCCTAAATAACTATCGAAATAATTCAACAATGCATCCTCGTGATCATTCAAGACAACAATAAAATACAAGAGATACCTCTAGGAATAAGGGAGTCTAAGTGAATAATTGGCCCACATGAGTTCGTGTTAGTTTACTAACTTATAATAACAATGATCTCGTTTTTAAGCTTGGTTTGGAGAAAGTGAAAACTTGAGGATGATGATTATTCATGACATTTCCAAAACCCAAGGTATGCTTTTTGATTTCTTTACTTTGAATGTTTGTAATTTTCTATCTATTTAATAAAGGCCAACGTGGATTGATTATGATGAAAAATATGAACGTGATTTGTAACTAATGCATTGCATGAGGACATTGCAATGGTCAAGTGTAGGGGATTTGATAGGTGTGTAAACACCCATCCTTTTTACCACTTAATTACAATAATAACCGAGCCAAAGCGTGTATTTTATGTCTTTTATGTCGGAATTATGCGTGGTTTGTGTTTTTGTTGTGATTTAGGACGAAATTGTGAAAAGTGGAGAAAACACGGCATTCACGGGCTTTTATTGAAGAAAAATATGAAAGACAAAGTCAAGAAGTCAAGAGTGCAAAAAGAACGGAAGTCCAAGACCAATTCTGAAGATTTATCGAAGAAAAAGTCGAAAGACGGAAGTTTACTTAAAGCCGAAGAACTCAAGTCTAATTTATTGAAGAATTAAAAGACGATTTCAAAGAAATCCCGAGCCAAAAGTCATTAAATTCCAAGATTAAAGAAGATTAAAAGGCTTAAGGACTAAATGGTACAATTAACAAGAGACTAAGAAAAGAAGGACTAAGCATGCAATTAAGGAGAAAGGAAAGAGGGGAGAAAGCTTCCTAAGCACCCCTTAATCCTCCCCTATAAATAGTCATTAGGATTAATCTTTTCATTTTTGTTGGCTAATAGTGACAATTAGTTCTTCCACTTTTAATTACCTTGTCATTTATTTACTTGTCAAATTTAAATACTTGTCTTGCACCTTAATTACTATTTAGTTTCAAGTAAGTGTTCTTTTAGTTCTTGTTAATCTTTATCTTTATTGTTTGATCTCATCCTACCTTTCTTTAATCTTTGATTTTCATGTTTATGTTCATGTTCATGTTCTTATTTTGATCAAAGTGGGTTTTGATTATCTTGATTAGTTTTGTTAGTTTTGTTGGTTTGGATTGATTGTTTATGATTAATAGATGTTTATTGAATAGTTTGATTTAATCTTGTGGTTGATTTTGCTTAATTTTTATCTAGATCGTATCTTTTTCTTGTTCCCTGTTCTTCGGGGTGTTTGTTTCTGTTTCTGATCTTTCCCAGGAGACGCAAGCCCAACAATATTCCGAGTAAAGGAGTTAAAAAGCATCTCATTCGGAATATTAAAACATTCCGGATAAGACTTTTATTCCGGATCAAGGTTCTTAGCCAAGGTGGGTCATCCGGAATATCCAATATTCCGAATAGGGGAATTATTTCGAATAGGCCAAACATTCCGAATAGCAAGAATATTCCGGATAGAGAAGATATTCCGGATAAAGAGCTTCTATTCGGAATAAGTGACATATTCCGAATAAGGTATTCTATTCGGAATATTATTCCGAATCAAGACATATTCCGGATCAACAGCAACATTCCGAATCAAGACCAACATTCCGAATAGAGAGGATTATTCCGGATAGGTGACATATTCCGAGTAAGCCAAATATTCCGGATAAGGGTATTATTTCGGATAAGCTGATTTTTAGTTTCTTTAATTTCAGTTTTTAATTTTCTGCTTTTTAATTTCGAGCTTTATTTTTCCCGCCTTTTTAATTAGTCGCACTTTAAGTTTATTTGCCTTAGATTTATTTTAGCCTTGCCTTAGTTTAAGTTTCAAGTTTAGTTGCATTTTAAGTTTGCCTTAGTTAGTTTTAAGTTTGCGTTATTTACAATTAATGCCCTTTAATTTTAGTCACGATTTTAAATACTTGCCCTTTACTTTAAAGTCTTTGCACATTTTATTTATAAACAACCAAAAGTATTTGTTTCACCAAAAACAATAGAGTCACACATAGAACCTAGATCAATTCGTTAAGATACCGAGAACAACAATTGAACCTAGCAAAATCAGGATATTAATATACTTTAATCCAACATGCATCCATAAAAAATTTTCAAGAATCAAATGGGTTTTTCAAAAATTTGTTTTGATGTTAATTGAGTTCATGCATGTTTAATTGGGGTATAGTAGATGGATAATCACCCAACAAACCAACCAAAATCAATTTGGTTGGGGTGTTTTGATCACCCACACCCCACGGCCAAATGGGGGTGTTTGGTGGATCATGGTGTTTGATGTTTTGCTTATGGGTTTTGTGTTTAATTCATGTTTTTAGGTGTTTTAGAATGGGTAAACCTCATTGCATGTTTGATTTGGTGAATGGATTTTAGGATGGATTTGGTATTTTAGGGGTTAAGGACTGATTAGGATGGTTAGTCATGATTAGGAGTAGGGGTGTGATTCGGGTTGACCCGGTCGGGTTCGGGTCAACTCGGGTCGGGTCAAGTCGGGTCAAGGGTAAAAAATATATAACCCGAACCCGAGCCTTATTAGAACTCGGGTCACTCGGGTTCGGGTCAATTCGGGTCGGGTCAATTCGGGTCGGGTCAACTCGGGTTCGGGTCAACCCGAGTTTGAGGAAAAAGTGTAAAAAGTGGCCTAATTTTGTACTAAAACAATGTAAAAAGTCTAATTTTAGTCGGGTCAAGTCGGGTTGGTCGGGTTCGGGTCAACTCGGGTCGGGTCAAGTCGGGTCAAGGGTAAAAATATATAACCCGAACCCGAGCCTAATTTAAACTCGGGTCAATTCGGGTCAACCCGAATTGACCCGAATACGCTTTTGGACCCGAGTGACCCGACCCGAATATGATTATTCGGGTTCGGGTTCGGGTCGGGTTCGGGTCGGGTCAACTTTTTTGACACCCCTAATTAGGAGTGATTAAGTTGAGGTTAGGTGTCGATAAAATGGTTTGGAAACGAGTGTTGGGTTGATTTTGAGATGGGTAAATTTAGGCAGATTGTTTAGGATGTTTTCATAGATTTGATTTTGTAAACAGGTCATGAGACTAGGATATAGTTGTAGAGCGTCGTCTTATCTTCGATTTGGTATAAGATAGAGCTTACGAATCCTAACGAGTCAAAAGTTATGATGTTTTGAAAATACGTGTACCGGGAGATGAGAACCTACATAATCCGAAATTATCATTGGTTTTGGGTCAAATCCCGGGGACCATAGATATAGTTTGGTAATTGATTAAAGGTTGATTTTTGGTCTCAAACCTGCATTTGTGAGTCTATTATTAGACTTAGGTGTCAAATGGGTCAATGGTATATTTCAAATGGGTCAAATAAGTCCAACATGGTCAATGTGCAAAATCAGTCCGAAAAACGTAGGTTTAGTAATGTGTTGAGTAACGGGTCGTAAAAGTGAAAACTTTTAATGGTTTTTCTACAGGTCTTAAGGTATTTTTGAGAATTTTCCCAAATTTTATTAAAAGGTTTAAGTCTAGTAAAACAGCCCATACTTTTGTAAGTATCGGCGAAAAAAAACGTAAAAAGGGTAATAACGTTAATAACGTAGATGAATAGTATAAAACTAGTAACAATTATTCGTTTGGTTTTGGCGTGAGTTTATAATTATCACAATTGACTAATATGTATATATTATACAGTACTTAAAGTTTATAAATGAGATTACTCATTACGCGTTATTGTTTGTTAGGTGTTGAATTCCACGGGCATCCTCATCATCGTCAGTGATCGTCACTCGAAATCGTCGACTACTCTATATACATAAGGTGTGAATTTGTAGCCTCGCTTACTATTGTTTTTAAATTATTTTTACCCGCGAGGGAGATGCATGCTAGTTTTCTAAAATGAACATATGTCATGAATGATTGTTGGACCCGACTGTTGCCTTAAAATTGTGTTGAGTACCTAGTTGCAAAAGATCCTATATTCATGAACTATTAACTATTGTTTAATCCTAGTGTGGATTGAAAATAGCCGCTTATATAATTGATAGTACTATGGGGTTGACGACCCTATCCGAGACGAGGGCTAGTACGTTGAGTACCCCCTGCGGACGGATAACTTGTGATAAGAGATAAGGTATAATTGCAACTGATGACTTTAGAAGGGGCAATGGTTTCATCTTAATCACGCCGGTTATTATTACGCGGGTGATTGAGTTAACGGATTAGTGTCATGAGCTTAAACACAATTGTCATAACCTTGAAAATAGATTGTTTGGTCGACAATTCTATGAATGATCGTGAATGATTTTTATAACACATATGTTCAAAATGAGATTATAAAACCTATGATTCCACTCAACATTATTTGTTGACCCAATTTAGCATGTGTTTCAGGTAACCAATGAAGTATAGCATAGAGCATGCATTGGGTGGGAGTTGTGTGTGGCTTGGCGTCTACTTGTTTTTCCACCCATATTTAACTTGAACATTTTAAATTTTCTGTCATGTTGTCGAAATTGTATCTTTTAGGGTTGAATTTCGTGGGGACCAAAACGCTAACTTTGTGGTGTATCATTTTGGGTTTGGAAAACCGTAGACATGTATGTTTTTAGCAATGCTTAAATTATGTTAAAACTTTTACGTCTCTTCGAGTCGTTTGATATATCCTATGTGTGATGATAACTGCCTAACACCCAAATGTTGTATTTTCGCTGCGCGTAGCATTTGTGGGGGTGTTAGATACAAAAACCTTCACTTTCCTAAACTGGGTGATAGGTGTGTAAACACCCATCCTTTTACCACTTAATTCTGGCTAAAACGAGACCAAAACACGTATTTAATATCATTTGTTTGGAATTATGCGTGGTTTTTGTGTATATTGTGTTTTCAGGGCCAACCGGATGGATAATGGAGAAAACATGGGATTGCACGGGATTTATCAAAGAAAAAGACTCAAGATGAAGTCTATTGTCCAAGAGATGCAAAATATTTGAAGTCACTGGGCCTATTCGAAGATTTATCGAAGAAAAGGACCAAAGATGGAAGATTTACAAAAGTCGAAGAAACTCAAGTCTATTAAACAAAGAAATTAAAAGACGAGTTGAATTTAATCGACAACAAATCCCGAAACAGAATCGAAAACGTCAACTTTTCTGAAAAGACGAGAAGACAAGAAGAACGGGAGAAAGCCCACTCACCAACCAAAGGGAACACCTATATAAAGGGTTCCCCTCACACACTTTGCATGGAGTTTTTTTAGTTTTTTCTCCCCACCTTTTTCTCCCTTTCGGTTTCGTAGATATCACCAACACCACTAGGGTGTTTGGTGATTTTGATCTTGGTTTTTCAATCTTGTAATTTTAATTCTTGTTTTGTGATTGTTAAAACCTTAATCATTCAATACATTAAATCTTTCCATTTCATCTTGTTCATCATCATCTTTTATTTCAAGTTTTTTTAGTTCTTATTTGATTGATTTGATCTTCAAAAGTTGTTGGGTTTTATGTTTTTATTGATGGGATTAGTAGTTTATGGTTAGTAGATGTTTAGTGATTAGTTTATTTGAGTTTTTGGTTAGAAACTTGGTGATTTTTGGATTAAAATCGTTTTACCTGATCTTCGGTTAAAGTTTCTGTTCTTGAGTGTTCCCAGGTTCCGGATGAACAAAACTTCCGGATGAACACAAAAGTTCCGAACGAACACAAAAGTTCCGAATGAACACAAAAAGTTCCGAATGAGCTGAAAGTTCCGGATGAACAAATCTTCCGAATGAACTGAAAGTTCCAGATGAGTTTAAAGTTCCGAATGAACAAAACTTCCGCATGAAGCATTTTAGTTAAAAAGTTCCGAATGAGTTTTTAAAGTTCCGAATGAGTTTTCCCTTAAAAAGTTCCGAATCAATTTTCAAAAGTTCCGAGTGAAGCATCTTGACCAAAAGTTCCGACTCAAAGTTCCGGGTGAAGGATTTTCCAAAGTTCCGAATCAACTTCCGAAGAAAGTTCCGAACTAACTTCCGAATCAAGTTCCGCATGAAACATCTGAGTAAAGTTCCGAGTGAAGGGTCCGAATAAACTTCCGGATGAAGGTTCCGAGTTAAGTTCCGAACGAAGTTCCGGATCAAGGGTTCCGAACCAAGTTCCGAGTGAACTTCCGAATCAAGGTCAAACTTCCGAATCAATTTTCTTTAAGTGTTACTGTGTTACTGTTTTACTGTTTCTTACTGTTTCTTTATCTCATATTTTAATTTTTAATTTTTAAGTTTAATTTTTAATTCAAGTTTTGTTAATTGATATTAAATTAATTGTTTTTTATTTAAGTTTTCATTTAATACATTTAAACTTTTTAGTAGATTAGAAAACTAAACCCCCTTTTTTAGTAACCAAGAACAATCATTCCACTTAGAACCAAGATCAATTCGAGAGGATATCGAGAGTAAAGTTGAACCCATATAAAAACCTAGTATCAAATGGCGCCGCTGCCGGCTCTTCTCGTTAAGATCAAAAGTTTTTTGTGAGAACTTGGATTTTGGGATCCGTTCCCCGTGAACGTTACTTTTTCATAAAAATTTTCAAAAAAAAAATCCTAAAAAATATAAAATTTTCAAAAATACAAAAAAAAAATAAAAATAAAAAAACATAAAAACCAAAATATTTTTGCTTTGTTTTTCTTTGTTCGTTCTTTTGCAGGTGTATGCGCACTCGATCCACGTCTTATCAAGAGCCCGAGCCTCTCGATCACTTAGACATGGCCGGTGTACAAAACAACAACAACATACCACCTCAAAACAACAATAATAACAACAACAACCCACCTTTCAACAACATGAATAATAATAACAACAATGAGCCTCAACCGGATAATCGGCCGATGATTGAACTGCTGCAAGCTCATGTAGACGGCAACAATGATCCAATTGTCATACCTCCAATTGCCGCCAACAACTTTGAGCTCAAATCAGGCTTTATCCAGATGGTCTCCGCTCAACCATTCTTGGGGCGTACCATTGATGATCCACACGACCACATCAAGAGATTCTTGCAACTCACTAACACGGTCAAGTTCAATGGTGTTCCACAAGAGGTTATCAGGTTACAACTTTTTCCCTTTTCTTTAGAGGGACAAGCCCGGCATTGGCTTGCTAAGGAACCGCCACAGAGTATTCTCTCGTGGACGGATTTGGAAACCAAGTTTATCAATTACTTTTTCCCACCCTCTCGTACTACCGCTTTGCGGAATGAAATCATAAATTTTGAACAAAAGTACGATGAGTCGTTCAGTGAATCTTGGGATCGTTTTAAAGATCTTTTAAGAAAATGCCCACAACATGGTTTTACCAAAGTACATCAAATTAATATTTTTTACAATGGTTTAAGCATGAGTGACCAAGATTCACTAAACAGTGCCTCGGGGGGTAATCTTTTGGCTAAGACTTCCAATGCTGCTTGGGATATCATTGAGAATAAGTCTCGTGTGCAAACCAAGAGTGTTCGGACCAATGTCGCTAGTGCTAGCACTAGTGACAGCGATAAGCGACTTGACAAAATCACTACGCTTCTTGAATCGCTTGTTACCCACACCGTCAACAACAACAACAGCAACAACGCTAAAAATGCTCAAGTCAATGCTGTTAGCCAACCATGCGAGATATGTGGGGGTCCTCACTCTTACACTACTTGTACTGCCACCCAAGACTACCCTTCTGAGAATGTGAATGCAGCTTATGGCACCTATCCTCAACCTGCTTATCACGCTAGACCTCAAGGTGACCGTAATTTGCTTAGCTACCGCTCCAACAACTACCTCTCACCACCCGGTTTTCCTCCTACCAACCCAAACCAACAACAAAACCTCAACCGCCCCCCTCAGCAACAACAACAACCTCGTACACCATACATCCCTCCTCACAAGCAGCAACAACCACCTCCACGAAACAACCAAGTCTACCAACAACCTGCTTATCAACCACCCGCATATAATGCTCCTCCCAAAGAACCCACCGCTCTTCACCAAGAAGTGGAAACATATATGAGGACTAACGATGTGATAGTGGGAAATCTTTAGAGAGAAGTGCTCAACCTGAAAGCAGACTTGGTCAAACAAGGGAACGATTTGAGAGCCGACATGAGAAATACTTTGGATAGTCAAACGAATGACTTGAAGAACATGATGGCTAGTTTCTTCCAAGGTAATCAACCCTCTTCTTCGGGTACTCTTCCGAGTAACACCGTTGCGAATCCAAGAGGGGAGATGAAAGCAATCACCACTCGCAGTGGCAAAGGTACCAAGGAACCCGAGCTTCATATACCTCCACCGATGGTTGTGACTAAGGAGAACGAGTCACCTGCTCCTATTCCTCATCCTTATACTAACCCAATTTCTCCGCCTCCTTCACCTTCTACCCCCATTTCCCCACCACCCGTGGTTGTGAGTGATCCTATTCCCCTAAAGCCTTCTTCTTCATCCAATATACCTTATCCTTCAAGGTTGAGGAAAGAGAAGGAAAAGAGCAAGGATGATATTCAAGTTTCAAACTTTCTCAAAATGTTTAAACAATTGAATTTTAACATCTCCTTTGCCGAGGCTCTCGCTCACATGCCCAAATACGCTAAGATGTTTAAAGATCTTCTAAACGACAAGGAGAAGCTTCTTGATATTTCTAACACCCAACTTAATGAGAATTGCTCTGCAGTGCTCTTAAGGAAATTGCCAACCAAGCTTGGTGATCCGGGTCGTTTCCTAATCCCTTGCAACTTCCCGGGAGTAGAGAATTGCATGGCCCTAGCCGATCTAGGTGCCAGTATTAATCTAATGCCTCTAAGCGTTTGGAAGCAATTATCTCTCCCTGAGCTAGTCCCCACCAAAATGACTTTGGAATTAGCTAACCGTACGGTTGCTTATCCAGTGGGGATAGCCGAAGACGTCTTTGTAGGAGTCGACAAATTCACTTTTCCTGCTGATTTCGTCGTTGTTGACTACGACATGGACCCTCGTGTGCCATTGATCGTTGGTCGTCCATTCCTGAGGATCGGTCGCACTCTAATCGATGTTGAAGCCGGTGAGCTTATCATGAGAGTGGGTGACGATAAGATCGTCTTCAACATGGGAAAGCTTTCTAAACAGCCTTATTCATACGAGAGTGTTAATTGTATTGACGTTCTTGATGAGGCTTGTGAAGAACACTTCAAAGATGCTTGTAAAAGTATTCCTACCTCTCTTCCCAATGTTGAGACCGTTTCCTCTATCGACTCATCACTATCTCTATTTGGAGAAAGTGATTTCCTTTGGAAAGATTTGGAAGCCACCATGGGAGATGTGAATTTAGACAATGACGATTCTACTACCAATTGGGATGAAGATCTCCGCCTCATTGAAAACCTTCTCAAAGAAGACAATCTTTCTCCTCTATCTCCGACGGTTACTGCTATTGATCCTCCTTCTCCTAACGAGGTGACTAATGATGATCCATCGTTAGTTTCACCATCTATTGAGGATCCTCCCACTCTTGAGCTTAAGGACCTACCTCCTCATATTGAGTACGTTTTCCTTGAAGACAACGAGAAGTCGCCCGTCATCATCGCAAAGGACCTAAAAGAAGAAGAAAAAGCCCGACTTGTCGCCGTGTTGAAGAAGCATAAAACAGCTATCGCTTGGAAAATCTCCGACATTCGTGGAATTGATCCTCACTTCTGCACACACAAAATTCTCATGGAGGACGACTTTAAGCCCACAATTCAAAGCCAACGAAGGGTGAATCCAAAAATACATGAAGTCATCAAAACAGAGGTTATCAAACTTCTTGATGCGGGTATGATTTACCCTATTTCGGATTCACCACGGGTTAGTCCAATCCATTGTGTGCCTAAGAAAGGCGTCATCACCGTTGTGCCCAATGCAAACAACGAGTTGATTCCTACCCGTCTCGTTACTGGGTGGAGAGTTTGTATATAATACCGCAAACTCTATGATGCAACGAGAAAGGATCATTTCCCTCTACCTTTTATGGACCAAATGCTTGAACGTTTAGCGGGTAATGAATATTACTGCTTTCTTGATGGTTTCTCGGGTTATTTCCAAATACCCATCGATCCCCAAGATCAAGAGAAGACAACATTCACTTGTCCCTATGGCACATTTGCTTACAAAAGAATGCCTTTTGGTTTATGCAATGCCCCCGGGACTTTCCAAAGGTGCATGTTAGCTATCTTCCATGAAATGGTTGAACAAACCATGGAAGTCTTCATGGATGATTTCTCGGTCTTCGGGGATTCCTTCTCTTCTTGCCTTGCCAATTTGGAACGTATGCTTCAGCGGTGCGAAGACACTCGACTTGTTCTGAATTGGGAAAAATGCCATTTTATGGTAAAAGAAGGCATTGTGCTAGGACACAAAATCTCTAAAGCCGGTCTTGAAGTCGACCGTGCTAAAGTAGATGTCATAGCCAAATTACCTCCACCTTCAACCGTGAAGGGTGTGAGAAGTTTTCTGGGTCGTGCGGGCTTCTACCGTCGATTCATTCAGGATTTCTCTAAAATCGCTCGCCCGATGACCCACCTCTTGGAAAAAGATACTCCTTTTATCTTTTCCAAAGAGTGCCTTGAAGCCTTCAACTTGCTTAAGGATAAGCTTACTAAGGCACCCGTCTTGGTTACCCCTAATTGGGAGATGCCTTTCGAGTTGATGTGCGATGCTAGCGACTTTGCTATTGGTGCATTTTTGGGCCAAAGAGTGAATAAACACTTCCAACCAATCCACTATGCTAGCAAGACAATGACGGGGGCACAATTTCATTATACGACAACCGAAAAAGAGCTTTTAGCTGTTGTCTATGCTTTTGAAAAGTTCCGCCCCTATCTTGTCCTTTCCACCACTATCGTATACACGGACCATTCCGCGTTGAAGTACTTGATGACAAAGCATGATTCTAAGCCAAGACTTCTTCGCTGGGTTTTACTCCTTCAAGAATTCAACATTGAAATTCGTGACAAGAAGGGAGCCGAAAACCTGGCCGCGGATCATCTGAGCAGACTTGAGGATCCATATCAAGGGGATCATCCGAACAAAGAGATTAATGACTCTTTCCCCATTGAGACCTTAATGTCTATAGATCTCAATCTCGATGGCACCCCGTGGTTTGCGGATATTGCAAACTACTTAGCGGGTGGTGTTCTCATCCAAGGGTTAACATCCCAACAAAAAAAGAAGTTCTTGAACGATGTTAAGACTTACTTTTGGGATGGCCCTTTTCTATTCAAACAATACGCTGACTTGATTATTCGTCGATGTGTTGACGGACCGGCCGCTTTGGACATTCTCCAGGCTTGCCACAAAGGACCCACCGGTGGTCACTTTGGTCCCAACTACACTGCCAAAAAAGTGTTTGATTCGGGATTCTATTGGCCCACCATTTACCGTGATGCTCACGAGATGGTTAAACATTGTGATTCTTGCCAAAAACAAGGCAAGATCACACATAAAGATGAGATGCCTCAAAATTTCATACAAGAATGTGAAATCTTTGATGTATGGGGCATCGACTTTATGGGGCCATTCCCTTCTTCTAAAGGCAACAAATACATCCTTGTCGCTGTTGACTACGTTTCCAAATGGGTTGAAGCCAAGGCTTTACCCACTAACGACGCGAGGGTGGTTTGTAAATTCTTGAAACAACTGTTTGCTCGATTCGGCGTTCCTCGTGCTATTATCAGTGACCGCGGGACTCATTTTTGCAACGATCAATTTGCAAGAGTCATGGCGAAGTATGGTGTCAATCACCGTCTTTCCACCGCTTATCATCCTCAAACCAACGGTCAAGCCGAAATATCCAACCGTGGATTGAAAAGAATTTTGGAGCGTACTGTGGGAGAGCATCGCGCCGCGGCCGATAAGTTAGATGATGCTCTGTGGGCTTTCCGTACTGCTTACAAGACCCCGATCGGCTGTACGCCCTATCGTCTTGTGTACGGGAAAGCTTGCCACCTCCCTATCGAGCTAGAACATAAGGCATACTGGGCCTTGAAGTGGGCTAACTTCGACATCAACAAAACCGGTGATTTTCGCAAGATTCAACTCAACGAGCTACAAGAATTGAGGAATCAAGCTTACGAGAACTCATTGATCTACAAGGAGAAGACCAAGATGATCCACGATGCTAAAATCAAGAACCGAGAGTTCCACGTTGGTGATCAAGTCTTACTCTTTAACTCTCGGTTGAAGATCTTCTCCGGCAAGTTGAAGAGCCGCTGGTCTGGTCCATTCACCATCGCCAATGTTTTTCCCTATGGCACCATTGAGCTTTCTCAGCCAAATGGGCCCAACTTCAAGGTGAATGGCCAGCGTTTGAAATTGTACTTTGGAGAGGACATCTCTCAAGAGATGATTCCATCCCTCACCACGTTCCCCATGAACTAATTTTGGGTCGAGTCAGGCTCGTGACTCGGTTATCAAAAACAAGCGCTCCTCGGGAGGCAGCCCGAGTATCTATCCTTTTCCATTTAACCTCCTAAGTGTAGGGGGGCCTCTATAGGGTGTTTGTTTTTGTGTGGTGATGTGATTACAGGGATAAGTGCACTCTTGGAATCTCTGAAGAACCGTGCTCCCGTGTTATCCGAAATCCGGTTCTATCTTTCAACTATCGTGATTCAATTTTCTTCATACTCACATTTGAAATTGATCACGTTAGTCGTCTCTTCCTTAACTTGATTTAACCAACGTGCACAATGTCATAAGTATAGGGGAGACTTTTCCCACATGCTTCAACATTGCGGACAATGTTTATCTTAAGTGTAGGGGGGACTTCTATCGAAGTTTTAAGTGGACTTTTCCATGAAAATGCCTTCATTTAACCGGAAAATCATCTTTTTCAACATTTTTCAAATTTTTATTAACTTTGGCCATTTTTATCGTTGCTTTCATATGTATATATCCCGCAATAAAGTCAAAAATATTAATAAAAGTGGTGTAGCTAGTTGAGAAATCTTTGACATATTAGGCCCGTTGCGTTTATTTTGACTCAACTCGAATAGACTTATCCAAGTTTATTCTAGCTAGTATCCTTAACCATGTAGACCTTAATTGGTTTATTAGGCTAAGCATCCACGAGTCTCATTACTTGAGATTTTAAATTGTGGAGGACGAGAAATGATAGAGTCAATTATAAGTCGGTATTCTTGCACAAGCTCACTTGGTGTAATTATTCGCCTATTCTCCCATCACTTGCTAATAATTTATCTGCAATAAGTAAGGTCGTACGATTTGAAAAGTTACTTAGCTTCTAGCCCAAGATCGTTTAAAACTTGCTCGGTAATGATAAGAGTTCATAGCCAAGGCATAACTTATGAAGCGGGGCGCGAAGATTGGCGAGTCCGAAAAGGCCCTAACAAGGCATGAGGATTCCATTTTATTGCTAAAGATCCAAGGTGATGTGAAAAGCATTATTCCCAAAATCGATATGAAGGATCAAGACTCACGACGAAAAGCAATCAACTCCCATAAAGATGATGGAGAAGTCTATCCGAAAAGACCCTAACTGGTATGAGGATAAATAGATCCAAGTCCGAAAAGGAGGCGGATCATTGTATCTCAAAATCCCAAATAAAGATTGAAGAAATAATCATGAAGTCGTGGTCAACAAAGTTGGAGTACCTCTCAAAAGTCTCCAAGTGAAGAAACTCTATGAACGATGAGAAGACCATTATCTCAAGCACGTCTCTCAAGATATGAAGTATGAAGTACATGCCAAATATCGGCCGGAGAAAGGTCTCAAATCGTGAACCGAGTTATGCCAAGATATGAACTTTTTGATATCCCGAGAAGCAGTTTTAAGAGATTTTGTCCTTTAGCTAACTATTGATCAAATCGTCCTACTTTGCTTTCAGCCTAAATAAACTATCGAAATAAGTCCAAAAATGTATCTTCATGATCATTCTAAGACAAAAATAAAATATAAGAGATACACCTAGGAATAAGGGAGTTTAAGCATTTAATTAAGCCATGTGTGTAAGTGTTTGATTTACTAACTTAAAATAACAATGATCTCGTTTTTAAGCTTAGTTTGGGGAACATGAAACTTGAGGGTGATAAATCTTCGCAACACCAAAGCCCTAATGTAAGTCCTTGATTTCTTTGCAAGTTATTTCCATCCTTTTGTTTACTTTAAAGTTTTAATTTCTCTTAGTATTTTAATTTTTGTTTAAGTAGTATTTTAATAAGGCCAAGGTTGATTAATTATGAGAAAAGTGTAAAATTGCTTTATCTCTAAGCATTGCATGAGGGCATGGCAATGGTTAAGTGTAGGGGATTTGATAGGTGTGTAAACACCCATCCTTTTACCACTTAATTCTGGCTAAAACGAGACCAAACACGTATTTAATATCATTTGTTTGGAATTATGCGTGGTTTTTGTGTATATTGTGTTTTCAGGGCCAACCGGATGGATAATGGAGAAAACGTGGGATTGCACGGGATTTATCGAAGAAAAAGACTCAAGATGAAGTCTATTGTCCAAGAGATGCAAAATATTTGAAGTCACTGGGCCTATTCGAAGATTTATCGAAGAAAAGGACCAAAGATGGAAGATTTACAAAAGTCGAAGAAACTCAAGTCTATTAAACGAAGAAATTAAAAGACGAGTTGAATTTAATCGACAACAAATCCCGAATCAGAATCGAAAACGTCAACTTTTCTGAAAAGACGAGAAGACAAGAAGAACGGGAGAAAGCCCACTCACCAACCAAAGGGAACACCTATATAAAGGGTTCCCCTCACACACTTTGCATGGAGTTTTTTTAGTTTTTTCTCCCCACCTTTTTCTCCCTTTCGGTTTCGTAGATATCACCAACACCACTAGGGTGTTTGGTGATTTTGATCTTGGTTTTTCAATCTTGTAATTTTAATTCTTGTTTTGTGATTGTTAAAACCTTAATCATTCAATACATTAAATCTTTCCATTTCATCTTGTTCATCATCATCTTTTATTTCAAGTTTTTTTAGTTCTTATTTGATTGATTTGATCTTCAAAAGTTGTTGGGTTTTATGTTTTTATTGATGGGATTAGTAGTTTATGGTTAGTAGATGTTTAGCGATTAGTTTATTTGAGTTTTTGGTTAGAAACTTGGTGATTTTTGGATTAAAATCGTTTTCCCTGTTCTTCGGTTAAAGTTTCTGTTCTTGAGTGTTCCCAGGTTCCGGATGAACAAAACTTCCGGATGAACACAAAAGTTCCGAACGAACACAAAAGTTCCGAATGAACACAAAAAGTTCCGAATGAGCTGAAAGTTCCGGATGAACAAATCTTCCGAATGAACTGAAAGTTCCGGATGAGTTTAAAGTTCCGAATGAACAAAACTTCCGCATGAAGCATTTTAGTTAAAAAGTTCCGAATGAGTTTTTAAAGTTCCGAATGAGTTTTCCCTTAAAAAGTTCCGAATCAATTTTCAAAAGTTCCGAGTGAAGCATCTTGACCAAAAGTTCCGACTCAAACTTCCGGGTGAAGGATTTTCCAAAGTTCCGAATCAACTTCCGAAGAAAGTTCCGAACTAACTTCCGAATCAAGTTCTGCATGAAACATCTGAGTAAAGTTCCGAGTGAAGGGTCCGAATAAACTTTCGGATGAAGGTTCCGAGTTAAGTTCCGAACGAAGTTCCGGATCAAGGGTTCCGAACCAAGTTCCGAGTGAACTTCCGAATCAAGGTCAAACTTCCGAATCAATTTTCTTTAAGTGTTACTCTGTTACTGTTTTACTGTTTCTTACTGTTTCTTTATCTCATATTTTAATTTTTAATTTTTAAGTTTAATTTTTAATTCAAGTTTTGTTAATTGATATTAAATTAATTGTTTTTTATTTAAGTTTTCATTTTAATACATTTAAACTTTTTAGTAGATTAGAAAACTAAACCCCCTTTTTTAGTAACCAAGAACAATCATTCCACTTAGAACCAAGATCAATTTGAGAGGATATCGAGAGTAAAATTGAACCCATATAAAAACCTAGTATCACTGGGCTACCTAATTTCATTGTTCACATAAAATGATTTTAACCTATTACTAGTTTGTATCATCCCCTTCTCTTCTTAAACCCTATTTTATTGATTGTGTTCTTCATCCCTTCAACTCTTCTATTAACCTCAACATTCAACCATGGTATCCACTAGAACATTCAACTCCTCAAAACATCCTCATCCAAAAGAAGCCTCAAGGTGAATCTCAAGTCCTTTAAACTTGGTTCTCCATCTTCTTTCAAACCAAAAAGTGAAGCCTCACCTATCCTCATCTCCTCATCACTTTCACTACCACTTGCTTCATGGCAAACAACCTCAACCCATGGTACTAACCATTCACATTGTTCTACCTCCTCTTCATTCCAATCAAGAGTGAATGAGTTTTCCTCTCCACTCATTTCTAGCCCTCCCTTAAATGTGAATGCTCAACCACAACCTCATCAAAGGATTCCCTTTGTTTTTTAGCCTCTTCCATTCACTCCACCAAATTCACCCATCTCACCTATTTCACCCTTGGATACCATGCCTTCTCCTCATCCTCCTACCACCAACGCTCCTTTCTTGGGTGTTCCCATTTCCCATCTCTTTGGTGATCCACACTTGTTTGATTTTTTCATGCACAATTGAACTAATTGTCCTTGTTGCTTAAACAACTTTCACCTCACTGATATCCTAAGGTTGGAAATGATTGGGGCTCACATTAAGTTTAAAAGCTTCTTGTTGAACCTATTTGCTAATCCTCCACCTCCTAAGAGATAAATGATGGACTTTAAAATTAACATGCTTTTCAAAAGAAGATCAAGCTAAAAGAGAATTATGAATTCAATACCTAGTTGTTAGCTATCCTTGTAGTAGTTAATTGCCTTTTTAATTCGTGTATTTCCTTTCCTTTCCTTTCCTTTCCCTCATGATTTTCTCATGTGGATGATTTATGGATTTAGTTTTTATGTGCTTTAGTCTATGTGATCACATTAAACAACTTCAATTTATTTAAAATTGAACCTAAATCTATTACAACCTCTAAAAACTTGACTTAAAATTGGACTAAAATGTTATTTAAATATTTTGTCGCCCTTTGTCAATATATTCTTTGTGAATGTGTTGATTTTATGCAACCCTACCATACTCTAGTGCTAAAAGAGGTAAAAATCTAAGATTTGCAATTTTTTGAAAAAGTCTTATCTTTCTCCAAAACTTTTGAAAATCTGGTTTTGCAGTCCACTGGACGCGGTTCTCAAGCCTCCAGGCGGTTCAATATCGATATGGAACCGCGGGCTTCTTTAAAGAACTGCGCCCAGTAAAGCCGATATTGGCTTATTTTTGGTCTTTCTTTTTTTACCACTATTTTGGTTAAGATTCTTTGTTTACCCAATTTGGCAAAACATTCTCTAAAACCTTTCTTTTTCATTTCAAATCTTTGCCTTGTCTATTTTCTTTAAATTCTTCTCTTTTGGGAGTTCTTTCCTTCATCTCTCACAATCCCTAATTCTTCCTTTTCTAACCTTGACATTTCTTTGTCACAAACTTCTCAACCTAAAGCTTCCTCTTCTAAGCTTTCAAAGAAACCGAAAATCTCGGTTAAACCCATTTGGATCAAAAAGAACAAGAATCCTCATGATTCTTCTTCTCCAAAATCCTCTAAGAATTCCTCTTTCTCTCCGATTCAATATTGGAATAAGACTTACTCTATAAATCCAATTACCGGAGAAAAAGAAATTCTTCCACCACCACCTAAACCTTTCAACTCTCTTCAACTCAATGACCTAAATTCTTTTCCTAACCTCACTAGGCATTGTGAAACATCTCTTATCCATTATCTCCCTCCCCACCAACCTCTAATCTTGATGGACCTCCCCCATCTAACGACTTTGTTTTGCATCATGGTTGCTCGTGTGCTTGTTGTCGTTTTCAACAAATTGAACTTGCTCATATCTATGACAAGCTAAATTTTCTTAAATTCCTCCTCACTCGACCTCCTCTCAAAGTTTTCGTTCCCGTGAACAAAACTTCGAATGATGCTTCGTCGTCTTTCTTTTCCAACTAAGACACTCTTTGTACTTTAGTTGTTTGAGTCAACAAATTTTTAGCAATCTTGGAAGATTATGACTATTAGAATAGCTTATGCTTTGTGGTCTATTTTCCATTTTTTTTTGTTTTGAATATTCATATTGTGTATGAATATTTATCTTGTATGTTATTTCATATTTTTGTAATATGAATTTATGTGTGTTATCTTTCCCTCTAATTCTATTTCACACATTAGTTAAGGAGTTGATAATGGTTAAAACTTAAAATTAATTATGGGTGATTCCATAAATTCTAAATTTTAACCCATTGACATTTTAAGTCATATTTGATTGGTTTGGATGTTTCTTTTCTTCCTTTATTCCACCAATTGAACTATGATGTTTTCAATACACACTCTTTGGACATACTAAGCAAATGCTTGCTTCTAATTTGAGATTTCTTTTTCTTCTCCCTCTCAAGTTAGTTAGTAAGTAGTGCATATATATATACATTGGTGTTTCTTTTCTTTCTTCTAACCTTTGTGTAGCATGTCACCTTAGCTCATTGACTTGGTGCCCCAAGCAAGGGGGAGTAAGCACCAATGGGGAGCTACTAGCAAAAGTCCGGTTCTTTTCTTCTTCAAAGACTTGTGCTAACCTTTTTTCTTCGACAAAGGGGGAGAAATGATAGTGATAAACTCGTTAATAATTCAAATAAACTTGTATTTTACATAAATGAGTTTATAGTTTGTCGTAATCAAAAAGGGGGAGATTGTTAATGCAAAGCAATGCCTAAAAACATTGTTAGTATTAATTAATTTTCCTTAGTTTTGATCATGACAAATTACAAAGACATTTATTGTAAAACACAATCTTAAAACGAATTATCTAACAAACACTATCATCAAGGTAATAATCATTACACTAACATATCTTAATCATGCTTAGTGATCATAAAATTGATTAGCCTTAAAACTCACTTTTGTCAAACATTACAAAAGATTTTTAATAAACTTTATTTTTAAGAAAATGTTTTATTAAAATGAAAATGTAAATTTGAATATGGCATATTCCATATGCCATAAGAATATCCTTTGAAGGTTTAAACAGCCTCAGATATTTTAAATTCACTAAAAGACAAAAAGGAGCGAAGTCTACGCCGGTGGTACCTTAGTACCTATGACGGTTCCTTATCGATAAGGAATCGCGGGCTCCAATAAGGAACCGCGGCCAGATATAGCCATTAGATGTTTTGTCCTATAAATAGTGGATCAAATCTACATTCTCATTAACCCTTTTTGGACATCTTCTTCAGCCTTCTTTCTCCTTTCTAATCCTAGTCATTTGTAAATTATCACTTAATGTGTTAAGTATGTTTACTCATGATTATCCTCTTGATCTCCTTCTTTACCTTGTCCAAAGAGAAGATCACTCACACACTTGTGATGTGATTAAAGATGTAGCATTCATGAAGATCACCTTCTCCTAAAGATCTAGTCATGTTCATCATTTGTTTATTTTTATCTTGTGTAGATCCAATGTATTTGTGAATACTTGGACTAGTTGTGTTCATCCAAGTTATTTGTGAATAATTGGATTAGAGTTGTGTACATCCATTGCACATGTGTGTGCTTGGATTTATGTTATGTAGATCCAAGCTACATGTGTGTACTTGGATATGATTAGTTGAGTTGTAATTAGTTGTGTTAGTTCTCACTAAACTATAAAGTGATGTGGTTGTGTCTTGTGAGTTCTCACTAAACTATAAAGTGATATGTAGTTGTGTTGTGTGAAGTTGTCACTTAGCTTCAAAGTGAAGAGTCGTGAAGATTGGTTCTAGCTTTAAATTAGAACTCGACATCTAGCCTTGTGTCGGAAAATGGTGAAGTAGGCAACGTTGTGAAGATTGGTTCTACCTGTAGATTAGAACTCGACGTCTAGCCTTATGTCGTAAAAGAGTGAAGTGGGCGACGTTGTCTAGATTGGTCCTAGCTAAGATTAGGTCTCGACATTTAGCTTAGTGTCGGAAAATAATGTAAGCGACGTTGTAAAGTTTTCTCCGCCAAGAAGGGAGCTTGTGGATATAGTGAAAATCTCGAGTAAGGTGTACTCAAGGAATGGAGTAGGAACAAGGATAGAGCCTCGTTGCCGAACCACTATAAATCTTGGTGTCTTCCTACTAGGTTGTTTCTTTCCTTACTCTTTACTTATATTCATTATCACTACACTTACTATACATTGTTAATGCATTAGAATTGAACCTAATCATTATGCAACTAGCTTTCAAGTAAAAGATAGTTTTGTGCACTCACCTAATTGAAAGGAATTTTAGTTAGGGGATAAACCGATGAGAAACTATTCAACTCCCCCTTCTAGTTTCTACATATGTTATTTATAAAAGAGAGTGCACTCATTCTCTCCAAAATTTTAAGTAGTACAAAGTTACAAAGTTTTGGTACAAACCTTTATAACACAAAAATTTCATTAATTTATTTTTTATATTAATTGGTGGGCAATACACATAAATGAAAAAATTAATACAAATTAATATGCAACATTTACATCTATCTGATCACCATCCAATACTTCTTCGTGAAGTTCATGTTGATTTTGGGCCTATTCTCTTTAGGCTTTACCACTCGTGGTTTGATTATGTCGGGTTTGATGATTTGGTTAAAACAACATGGTGTTCCTTCTCTCATACTGATAGTAACGATATGATCAGATTTATGAAAAAACTTCATGAACTCAAAGTCATCATTCGTGGTTGGATCCGAACAAAAAACGCAAGGCTGTCCATGACAAAAATAGTATCGTTACGGAGTTAGGTAATGTCGACAAGGCTTTGGACAGTGGGTTTATTGATGATACATTCGGGTTGCGTCGTCTTGAATTGAAATGGAAGCTACATGACATTAACAATTTGAAACTAAAGATCTTTATCAGAAATCCAAGATCAAATGAACGGTTCAGGGGGATGAAAATTGTTCTTCCATGTTGTGATTAATAAGAGGAGATCGCAACTTGCTATTTGTGGTATATTTATGGATGGTCTTTGGTGCACTAATCCGAATGTTATTAAGAATGCTTTTTTCTCTCATTTTGCTAACAGGTTTAAAAAGTCGGTCGAATCAAGATTTAAAGTTAACTTCCAATTTCCTAAGAAGTTTTTGCAATGTCAAGCTGAAGAGTTAGAAAGGAAAGTTTCCATTGACGAGATCAAGAGATTTGTTTGGGATTGTAGAGATAAAAGTCCCCAGGACCTGATGGGTTCGCATTTGAGTTCCTCAAAAAATATTAGGATGTGGTCGGCGAAGATCTTTATTCAGCTGTTAATTACTTCTTCATCAAGGGTACTTTTGCGAAAGATCTCGTTTCAGACACTCAAGCGGCTTTTTTGTAGGGAAGGCAAATCTTGAACGGTCTTTTTATCTTGGATGAGATTCACCACTCGAGTAAAAGGAAGAAATCACAGGCGATGTTTTTCAATGGTGACTTTGCAAAGGCTTATGATTCGATTCGTTGGACTGCTTACTTGATATTTTAGATGCTTTTGGTTTTGGATCGAAATGTTGTAATTGGATTCGAGGTACTCTTAACAGGGCAAGATCTTCTATTCTTGAATGGTAGCCCTACCATAGAATTTCCTTGTTACAAGGGCTTAAAATAAGGGGATCCATTTGTTCCATATCTTTTTATCCTTGTTATGGGATTGTTTCATTTATCTCTTAATCGAGTTGTTGACGAAGGGTTCTTCAAAGGGATGTCTCTGTCGGGTTCTATGTCCATATCGCATCTTTTCTATGCTGATGATGCAATGTTTATAGGTGAGTGGTTGCATGATAATTTACAAGGTATCATAGGTATTCTGAAGAGTTTCTTCCTTGCATCGAGGCTACAAATTAATGTTCATAAAAGCCAGTTACTAGGGGTGGGGCTTACGCGTTCTAAAGTTGAAACGGTCGTTGCTTCCATTGGTCGTGTTATTATGAACAACTAATTAAATTACTTAGGTGTTATGATCGGCCACCATCCTTCTCGTCTTTTGGCATGGGAGGATACTATATCTAAGCTTCATGCCCAATTATCTAAGTGGAAGTTGAAAACCCTTTCTATAGGGGGATGACTTACTATTTTGAGATCGGTTCTCGGGTCCTCGCCTATCTATAATATGTCTTTGTTTAAGGTTCCTTGTGGTGTTCTCACAGTCATGTAGGGTATTCGTAGTCGTTTCTTTAAAGGTACGGATCAATCAGAGAAGAAAATCGCATGGAGTGCATGGAATAAAGTTCTAGCTTCTAAGAACAACGATGGTCTGGGGGTTTTTAGTTTTTTCACCCTTAATCGTGATTTGCTATTAAAGTGAATTTGGCGTTTTATTTCGGGGGATAAGTCGTTGTAGAGTAAGGTTATATGTTCCTTGTATGGTAAATCGATTGCTTCGCACAATACCAATTATTCATCAAATTGGTGCTCTATTTTACGTGAAGTGTAAACTTTAAAAAATAAGGGTTTTGATTTATGGGAACACTGTAATTGACGGATTGGAGACGGAGTTTATACTTGGTTCTGGCTAGATCATTGGACTGGTGATCTGCCTCTTTTTGCTAAGTTTCCTAGACTCTTTGCGTTGGAATCGAATCAAGAGATTTAGTTAGCTTCTAAATTAAGTGATGATGTTGCTGGTACTTTTCGAAGACAGCCTCGAGGAGGAATCGAGCAGGCTCGTATGTTGGGGGCTATCACTCTTTCCAACAGTAATGATCGATGGGTTTGTGGTTTAACAGGTGATGGGACTTTTCAGAGTTAAGGAGGTCCGTTCCTTTATTGATGATCAGTTTCTTCCGCATGACATCCCGACTAGATGGCTCAAAGGGATCCTTCCAAGGTGAATATTTTCATGTGGCGTGCCCGTAGAGATTATCACCCGACTAGGATGAATCTGGCTATTAGGGATATACAGATTAATTCTATGATTTGCCTGATGTGCGAAATTGTTAATGAAGAAGTGTCCCACGCTTTATTTAGCTACGAGATGGCTCAGAATCTCCTAAAGAGAGTTTGTCGATGGTGGGATCTAGGAAATCAAGTGTGGTCATGTTTCATCGATGGGCAAGTTTGGTTTATCTCAATCCATCTTTCTCCTAAACTTAAAACATTATCGGAGGGTGTCTTCGTTGTTACTTGGTGGTCTATTTGGAGATTTCTGAATCGCCTTATTTTTTAAGATGATACCCCTAGACGTTCGGAGATTTTTGATGATATTGTTCTTAGTTCTTTTAATTTGTGTAAATGGAGATCCCATCTTTCTTTTTCTTGGACAGATTGGTTAAAAAACACTTGTTTAATTTCTTTGTAATTTTCTAGTATCTTACTAATTTTTTAATAAAAGTCGTCGTTAAAAAAAATATATGCAACATCTACAAATGATTATTGCTATAAATTCTAAATTTTTTAGATACAATTATTTAAATTGTTCACTAATGTAAGTTTAATACAGTATCATATTTCTGTGCTTGATTTTGAACCATTAAAAAAATCATTTTCGAAGATATATATCGTCTATGTATGTATTTTAGTACCAATTTAGTGAAATACTGATTATTTTGTTAATAAATTCGATTAAATCGTATACATCAAGGTAATTATTATGTATGAAAACGTGCAAGCGTATAAATTAAGAAGATTTTGTATATTTATATGTTGTATAATATTGCGACGAATGTTACACATATTTGCAAATACCTTTCACCATCAATCATCACAAACATGTAATACTATTTCTATATGAAATGGTTATTATTACTCAAAGGTATCCCAACTTAAAACTATCGTCATTATTTATAAATACAACTATAAAATATTACGCTTATAACATTTTAGTTTCAGGTACCCGCAGCCGCAACGCACGAATAGCCTACTAGTAATAGATTAATTGTTTAAGTTTTTACTTGCAACTATAATTGTCTAAGTTTTTCAATGCATAAAACTTAAAATACTAAACATGTCATTATTTTAACAGTTTTCCTTTTGTAAAAACATAATAAAGTTAGATAAGTTGATTATCACTCTTGCTTTTAAAAACAAAAGTTAAAAGTTTGATTCTCACTTTTCATAAGACCAAAGGTTCTTTTTTACCTTTGATAAAATGAAAATCAATCTCTCTATCTTAGGTAGAAATTTACGTCTCACCCTCTCCATACATCATCTTAAACGATATCTAATGTTACGTTACCTCTCGCAAAATTTTGCTTTTTTTTCTTTTCGCAATAACGTCTAACCCTTCCCGGTTCTAGACTTCTAAAAGTGATTAGGTGTTGACCAGATTTCTTTATCATTTTTCATCAATTATTGTCGATCATATTTGACATCGAACTATTGTCATATATTAAAGACGTGTGCTACTAGTGCATACTTGTATAGTTGTATTGTAAACTTTTCTGTTAACAATTATATATATTAATATAAATCTTATCTATATTCTCGTTATATTGATTATTGGAATCGAGATTTTTTTTATCGGCTGTATCATGTTTTATGTGGAAAAAGAAGGTTCGCGTTAGCTTAAAATCTCATTTAAATCAGTTTTAGTTCTCAAAATGTTTTAAGCATATAAAACATGAATGGTAAGGAATTGACAGTGTACTTACGTGTAACAGTGAGAATGTTTTAGCGGCAGACAATTAATGATATATTAATTTACTCGATAATTGAACCGGTAACTTGGTAGTTCAACGGGGTTGACTCAATGCTCGAATTTGTGATCCGGTGACTCAATCGTGAGTTAATGGTCGATTTCGTGACCCGGTGACTCGACTGGATTGACTCGATGATCGAACAGTTCTGATGACTCGATCCGGTTGATCCGGTGTTTTAAACCATGACATGATGTTCGAAACTGTATATAATTGTTTATGATTTAATTTTTAGTGAATTGATATAGACATGTAGGGTTTTACTTTGTACACATAAAATTTGTGTGTGAAGATAATAATACCCTCATATTATTTACCCAATATTATCGCTAGAGTTTCTTCTCTATTCTCTTCAACCAAACTTTTACCAATGCCCTTTATCCCGACTCCACGGTTATTAACCAATAGCGTTTGTTGACAACTTGACACTGAATATTGATTTACTCGCTATACTATCCGAAAATGTTACGTATTATTCATTTTGAAAATCATTGCTCCATCGATTTACACATATCACTGTTGCGGGCCTTGTGGAATGTTTGAGTTTCAGAACCAAATAAATGTACAGAACTGCGAGAACTACCTTTTACTCTTAATAATGCATATGTATTTTTATCGGTATGTTAAAATTAAACGTTTACTAACTGTTTTATTGGTTATAGATACAAGTATGATGAACAATATGAAGAGTGCTCATGTGTTTTCATACTATTCACCAAGAAGGTAGTTATGATACATACGAAAGAAAATACATGTGCATGGTCCTAGATTACATATATCTAGTGACCTAAAATGATGAAAATTCATGTACGTCTACTTGGTTAACTAATACAATGAAAATACATGTGCATTCTTAATTAAAAAAATGGTTCTCGCAGTTCTGTATATTTATTTGGTTCTGAAAAGAACCTCACCCTATAGTCATTTATCGTAAGATACGTTCTTGATTAATAACAAAGCCTTGTCTTTGAGGTGAACTGTGGCTTCATAATTCATTCTTAAATTTTTTATTTTCATTATGTAGAGATTAAAAAAGAAAAGATTTTGGAGTGTACATCTGTGAAAAAAAGAACCTACACGAATACTTACGATTATGATATATATTATGATTAATACCGTTTGGCATCCAGTTTGGCTATTAATTATTCTATTAATTAAGAATTTGCCTAATTTATTCTTAATTATTTTTTTCACCATGAATCAATAATCTTGTTTTGGTTTGAGGCCGTGATTGAAATTTATATGTAAGGGTGAGCATTTGGACCGTCGGATCGGAAAATCGAATCAACCGGATCAAGTAAATTCAGTCTGATCCTCAGTCCGTGATTTTGGACTATTTCGATCTTCGGTCCGGCCTGGTCTCGGTTTTATCAAAAATTCGTTTATTTTGTCTGATTAGGACCGGACCGGATCGAAGACTTGACAAGACCCGGACTGGACCGGACCATTTCAGTCTGGTCTCGATCCGAGGTTTTGGACCAATTCGGTCTTTACTCTGATCCGATTTTAGTTGGTTCAGTCTGATTTAGGTCTGTCACTCAGCCCTAATTATATGTATGGATTAACTAAGATAAAAAAAGAAAGATAGATGAGTGGACTGATGATACTTTAATTCAGAACATGCCAGTAATATATGAAGCTCTTGATCTAAATAATAATGTTAAGAGTTGAAAAATTAGTAAAATAAAATGAGAGTATTCTTGTTTTAACATATTAATTGTATGTGTGCAAAGTAAATTTCAATATGTACATATCAATTTTTTAATTTTTAACATTCTTTATTATATCATGCATTTAATTTTTCAATTATACCTAGTTAAAAGCATATATTCCTAACATAAAAAGAATTTAAAAAATTAAAAAAAAATGAAGAAAGACTAAGGCCCTGTTTAATTGGTGAAAATTTTTTCATTTTTCCAGAAAATTTTTCATTTGAAAACTAAAAAACAGAAAAGTTGTTTAGTAGCATCATTTTCCGAAAATTTTCTAAACTTTCAAAATTTTCATTTTCCAAATTTATATAGAGAATTGGAAAATCTCATATTACCCTTTTCTAAATTTTTTACTCTTTTTAAAAAAAGAAAACTCCACTCTTTTCTAAAAATTTAGAAACAGAAAAATATAAAAAAATTTCCATAACTAAACACACCTAACTAAACAGGGCCTAAGCTTTTGAAATTGACTTTGTAAAGTGAGCTAATTTACATGAGCTATTTATGTAGTATATTTTTTTCACACCAACAGTTTTTATAATTTCAATTTTCAAATAAGCCACACAGACGAATTTTGGACCTTTTAGGATATATTCTTCATTGATCAATAGATTGTCTCAGGCAATTGTTTACGTGTATTACAACACATCTGTACTAATAACTCTAGATTCAACTTAAAACCAAGTGAAAGTTACTACCTTGGAACTTACAAGATATTAAAACACTTCACCGGTCATGTTGTGCTACAAAACTACAAATAGTTACAGAATTAATGTAAAAGGCGTTGTTGCCCAATTTCATCAACTCTGTTTAAACTTAACAAACACCAGTTCAAAAATCACATTTTTACCTATATAATCACTTTTTTTTTTGTTATACCTGAGTTTCCGACTCATCATTGCGAAGTGACTAATCCCATGGCGACTACCCTTCTAGATAGCCCGGAAGGTAAACCTCCTCCAAATGTACACCTAGAATCACTTTCGTTGTCAAGAAGTTATTTAACTTGATTAGTCCAGAAAACTCTACACTAGTTTGTTTTGAAGGTATCCAAGGTCAAATCAACTATTCAAATACAAAGTAGCTGCATATACTTTCATTTCTTTGTTTATTGAGATATAACCAAAACAGTATAAAATACAACATTTTTAAGAAGCTGTGGATTTGGCTCCTAAAAGTTCAAAAAATGTCCAACTAGCTTAACAAACATAGAAAATACAATATAAACAACAAAAGCAAAACTTATGAGATGGTGTCGCTGAAAAGTACAAACAAACACTTCGCATGATATATACACCTCTTCCACCTTTGTCTACCCTTGAATGCCCAAAAATGCTATAAAATGTGCCTTGGGCATTACAGAACTGATAAAACGGGCTGTCTGGGTTGGTAGATTGTTGTTCCTCTCTATTAGCTTCTAAATAAGCTATTGACAACATGATCACAATAAGGTTAACTGTTTAGTCCCGTTGGCACCCCAGTCACATGTACTGAGCCAACCATTGTTTGCACATGTCAAGCACTGGAAGTGCATTTGCATGTAATGCCTGCACATATCAAACATTTTTATTGAACAATTATTTTAAGATATTTTCTCAAGGACTAAAACATAAAAATATTGAATCCCTCAATATTTCACGACTTGAGTATTGGTATTGCATACATGTTTATTTTTATTATACTAATAAACAGATAAACCATAAAAACATTTCTGTCAAAAATTGCAAATATATACCTGATGCGCGACATACTGAACATCAGCGACACTTCCACTTCTAGAAGCAATCTGGAAGGCACTTTTAAGGCGGCCACATATCACACAAGCCAAAACTTTCCTGAAATGCTACTGATGTATTAGAAAGGAGCTGCATCACATATGATCTCAAGAGAAAAAAGGGTAACAAATAGAAAAATATTACTGTTGGACACATAAATGCGATTCATATAACTTAACCTGTGGCTACTAGTTAACATGTCGATTAGACGGTCAGGTCGTTCCTTATGTTTGTTGGCATATACATTGATAGCTGCTCCCAAAACCTATATTCATCAAAAGTTATCACTAAAGCTTACTCCCCTTATTTTTAACTCTTTTAAGAATCATTAATAGTCAAATTTACCTGATCCCAGTCTTCATCATCAATCGTACCCTTAACATTTCTGAAAAATTCAGTTAACTGGCCTCCTTTCTTTCTATCAGCAAGCGATGAAGCAACACCAGCATATATATCAACAGCTGGAATATCACATCAATGCAACAAAAAGAGTATATTATAACTTACTTCTTCAATATTTTACAAGATTGAATTGAATGTCGTGAAGCAGTTAAGTACCAGAAAGACCGAACTCATAGATCACACGGAAAGCTAAGTCGAAGTTTTTCTCAACAAGAGTTTCAGCAATCTCACATCTCCTTCTGAAAGTTTCTGAATCGTTTGGATTTCCAAAAAGAGAATACTTCCATTGAGGTCCATCTGTATCATTGAAGGATTTTATCACATCCGCCTGTAAATCAACAACATGTTAACATTTCTTAGTATTATAATGAAATAAGACACGTAAAGATTAGATGTAAGAAGATAGAATTGTACCTGCATTGAAACTCGAGCAGAAAATTTCATTAATCCTTCTTGTGTAAGCTTTTGTGATGCACTCTTTCCACGAACCCCCTTTGTGACAAGCTTCATTGAGCCTCCACTTTGTATTGCTGACAATGCTTCATCAAAATGCACCTTTATACACAAAAAGTAAGATAAGTATGATGCTCCTAAATTGTAAGATAATTATATATATTGGACTTGCCTTTGCGTTTTCCAAGTGTTTTGTAGCTTCATCAAGTGCAGATGAATAAACAAATAATTGGATACAGCAAAGTCCAGCAGCCACATGATCATTCCCTATCACCTGAATCATTATTATAAGATCAAACAAAACATCATTTATTAACATTGTTTTAGAATAAAACAAATATTATACTTAAAAGATGCGAATGTTCTATTAGAACAGTACATTAAAAGGTGGAAGATAGTATAAAGTAGATTACAAAATTGGTCCGTGTGGTTTGCTAATAACTACCAAATAGGTCACTCCACAAGTCCACGAGTCTACAGATATAACCCCTAAAAATACTGAGCTTTAATGATTGGTCTCTCACCCTTCACTCGTGAGGGACAAAAGCGGCATTTATCTCATACTCGAGGGACCAAATGTGAAAGTAAATAATCTTTCTAGGGACATGTAACCAGTATCAGAGAGGGACCAACTCCATAATTTTGAGCAAACCCCACAGACCATTTGTGTAATTTACTCGAAATAGTATTAGTTTAGAAATTGTAGGCCTCCAACATTGTAAATTTTATCAGATTATAGAGGTTGTAAAAGAACAGGTTCGCCCCTTTTAGTTTTTATTACAATATTACCTGGAATCTGTAGAGGTAGTTAAAATGCTTATGAGTTTCACAGAAGACACAAATGCGGTTAAGTGCAGCTCCTGTATACTGCTTCACTGTCACATCAACTGTTTCTGTAGACGACATTCTAGAAGCCATTACTTCCTCTAGGACAGGCATGGCTCCATAACCAACACACAGATCACACAAATCATCAATCGATCCATAATCAGTTGAAAGAGGATCCGGTTTCTGTTGATTAGATGATGACATAGCTGTAAGTTGAGAAGAAGGAACACCATTATCAGGGAAAAATAGCATGCAAGCCTCTTTATAATGGCCATGCTTAAACATAAAATCAAGCAAATCCTGGCGTGTAAACTGCAAAAGAAAAAGAAAATGATATCAGAAGATGAATACTGTATCTTTTGAGGATTAATAATCGTTAAGACTAAAAATTTGACTCAGCTTACAGTTTAACTCTTAAAAAAAATAGCAATGGTTTTTCTTCATCGTCTTTTTTTTTCTGTTTTATTTAATCAACCAACCTTTCATTATGTAACCGATTAAGACCCTTAAAACTGTATTTTACGCGCACAGAAAAAATTGTGCAGAAAAATACCAATTAAGGTATGATGGCGCTAAACCATTGCTAAAAAGAAGTTTAAGGGTTAAACGTAAACTGAATGAAGGTTTGAGGGTTAAACAATAATAACCCTTCTTAATAACCCTTCTTTTGACAGAGATTGCTGAATAAATGCTTACTTCTTGTAAGTAGTTAACACATTCAAGGTATCTAATGCTATCCAGGTTGCTACGTGGAACATCTTCAAGTTCTGAACTATTAACAGAATTGTCATTTGAAGCTTCTTGCAACCTCCTTGACCTCTCAGATCGCGGAAATGTAGATGGCATGTATAAAACATTAAGATATGAGTCAGCAGAAAGAGAATCATCCAAGATTGCAGGTGCACTTTTCGCCAAATGCTCGTACCTGAAGCATAATGGTTGATACTTGAATAAGAGTTAAGATTAAGTTTCACATATATACCAGACATAAAAGAAACTTACATGGAGCGAACAGATGAAACATCAGCTGGTGGACTTCCTTCAATTGTATTAATGATATCTTGAATCACTAAAGTCGGATCACCGGTGTACAACTGAAGTGCTTGCCTATGCACAATATAAGCAGTAGAGATTATTAAACGCAGAAACTAAACAACTATGATTAAACTAAAGGGCAAAATATAAGCTTAACGTACTTGAATTTTACACGAGCTTGGGCAAAATGCTCCATCCGAATCAGAGCAAGCCCCCAAGCATTCCAAACAGCAAATGCATCAATCTTCATTATTTTCAGAAAGAAAGAAAAAAAAACATACTGCCATTAGATAGAAGAAACACAAGAAATACATTTCGTAAATTCTACTCATACATACCTTACACTTCTTGCAAGTATACACAGCCATACTATACCGTTCCTCAAGAATCAGTCGATCTCGCAGTCGTGCAGAAGACTCCTTATCAGCAATATCATCAAGGGAAGCAGCAATTCCATATCCCAAAAGGCTTTGCAAGAGTTCTGCACGTCTGAGCCATGTATCAGCTTGTGATAGGATTTCAGAGAGTTCGTCTGTTGCCTGACTTCCAACACTCGAACTGCCTGCATCAGAAGATGTATCTTCAACATCTTTACTTCTTTCTGGATAGCCAGAAACCTCAAGCTTCCTAAGCAGACCCTTAGCATAAAGTAAACCCTGTAAATAGAGAACATGATTTCAATTAACACCTATATATAAATATATTTTATAAGATCAACAAAAATAAATGGATACCTGAACGAATGTCTCGGTAGCATGATAAGCCCGACCAATAACTTCCATAGATGCACTTTCAGGCAACTGTTGAGAGCTTAAAACTGCTCCCATTTGACTAACACACAATTCCAAAGCACCTTTAGCGGAAGAACTCTCATCCGAACATAGAGAAAGTAATTCCTACATACATAAAAGTAAACCACCTGATGAACAATATCACAATCTATGAAACTCAAAAGCCTTTCTATAAAAAAGAAGAAGAAAAAAATCTATGAAAAGCAAAAATCTAAACTTTGACCGATACAGATGGTATGCATAACTGATGTGTATTCAGAAAAGCCATTTTCACGCCTATCTGGAACAATAAGCAGGGGTGCAAGAGAAAGTACAATGGAACCCGATGGTCATATTGCCTTTAAATAAATAAAAAATGGCAATGAAATCCAAAATTGTTGACACTTTTTTTTGCCATAAGGCTAATATAAACATAAGAAAAGGTGCTCATGCCAGTATGTCACTATGTAAAACAGATTGATATTATCTTTTAAAAATTATACACTCCTGAAATCAAACACTCTATTGAACATTCTCTGCGCCTATTTCCTAAATTAAATTTAGTGAGTTCTTCATGCCTCAACCATCTAACTGCGATAACTGATTAAGAATTAAGGTTCCCCTTCAAAGTATGTGATTGCTAGTGGCACGCCATTTATAAGAAAGTTCCAAGCTCAGTGAACATATAGACCCAAAATAGTTGAAAGGTACTAAGGTCAAATGTCAAGCTACCAACTAATTAAGTAATCATTCATAACAATATACTTGACATATAACTATGTACCTTGAAAAGAATTATGTCTGGGGCACTTTCATAGCGATGAGATGACCGAACAGCTTCATCCTTATTTGTGTCACCAGTGAGCATCCACTGTTCAGCAGTAGAAACCGAAGGAAGACGTTCTTGACCATCCATAGTATATGATGAAACACGATCTTCTTGAATTCCAGCCATTGCTTCCCATGTGGCTTTATCAGATTGTGCCAACCCGGACCCTTTCCTTTTCCTCTGAACATCCTTAGGAGCAGCTTTCTCTGCACTATTTTTTGGGTTCCACGAAAATGCCCTACGAGCCTCCTTTTGCAAGTTACTTAGGCTGTTAGAAAAAGAAGATCTTGTAGGAGTTCCCGACTTTTGTTTTGTTTTGGGGCCCGAAACTTGTATCCGTGGCTCTCGACGAGGTGGGTTTATAGTAATGGAAATTGCTTTCGCAGCATATGTAAGAATTTTGCTGTTGTCTCTTAGTGAGGGGAATTCTTTGAGTATCTGCAAACATATATAATGCATAAGAAGTTCACATAATCGATCTGTGAATTATAGCATGCATAGAAAAGAAAAGAACATTTTTGTTGATAAGGTACCATAGAAGCAGATTGTAGCTGTTTACGCATTAGTAGAACTTCCACAATAAGCTGAGGGTATTCATGCAATGCAGAACATCTTTGCTGCCATGGTAAAGGCAAAAGAGCCAATACACGGAGCCCTAGGGCCCACAGGTTGAGCCGAGAAAGCTCAGGTTCTTTCAAGTTGTTGTCTTTTCTTTTCAGGAAAAAATGAACCTTTTTCAAACAAAAGCAAACATTGTATAAGTAACAATATTGGGTTAAGTTGTTTCTAAACTATTAGCTGAAAACAAAAAGTGTAGTCTTACGAGTAACTGCTTAGATCGGAGGTTGGGCAATTGCTGCATAGCACCCATTGCAACTGGTAGAGCATCTTCGGAATCACGTAAGGATGACAGGAACCGTGAAGCTTCAGCGGGCCCACCACCATTTAAGGGGTCTGCTGTAAGAAGCTTCACAAGTTGACGGCCCTGAAGTTCTCTACGAAGTTCTATTGATAACCCTGCACTTTCAGCAACCTCCAATGCAGCTGAAACAGCTCCTTTTTCAGCTAACCTAAGGGCCAGACCCTCAGGATCTTCCTTACACTCCGCCTCCACCTGACAAATCAAGAATAACTTTAGAAAGAAAAATAAATAAGATTAGTATAGATTTCAATGCTAAGAAAGAATTAAACCTCTTGCCAGCTATTGTAACGCTCATCCGCTGTTAATATGTGACTGTACCGCATCAAAGCTTGTCTTCTGAGAACAACCTATAGACAACATGCATGTGAGGGTTAATACTGTAATATGACCAATATCAAAGTAAACACGATAGTGAAATAAACACAAAAATAGATACCTCGTTCTTAGAAGGGTCACTTTCCAGCAAGTGACAGTGACACATGGTGAGAACATCCAAAGCAGCATCCAGCTCCCACCTATGCAAATATCTAATGCGCAAGAAAACATATAAAAATGGGAAAGAACATTCCAGTTGTTATCTTAAGTACATTCTGCTTGAGTGCTTCTAATAATGAGTATTTATAACCAATTACAGATGGTACATACTTGAGGGCTAGTGTTGCTGCAAGTTGTTTATCTTTCAACCTTATGCAATATTGCCAGCTACTGCTTGGAATCCTAAAGCTCGAGTGACTTGATCGATTGTAAACAGCGTGATTTTCCTCCTCACGTTCAATGAGTAACCTAAGTAAATGATCTGACGCGCCATCGCGTAAGCATCGGTCAGAAAGAGCAAGAGCATCTATTAGTTTCCCTTCATCTATCAATCTGAAAATGCATAGAAAACAAAGTAAGCAATAGTAAGGGGTTAATCCTTTGAAAATAGAGTATTAGTAATAGAAAAATATATGTACCTTTCAACAGATTTCTCATATGGTTTTTCATTCTCCCATCCAAAAGAAAGAAAAATTGTTGTATCAATTTCAGCAGTTTCTGACTTCGGAGAATCTTGCCAAATACCACTTTCTTTGGTGGTGTCTGGAAGAACAGAAAGTCCGGTCCCAACAGCCATATCGTCATGTTCTAAATCAGAATCACTATCATGCTCACGAAAACGCTTGACAGAAGTTTTTGCCTCGGTACCATCATTAGTCATGTGCTCAGCTGTTGCAGCAACTTCTGAAACTCGGTGAAGATTAGTTTGCATTTGTATCCACCGGTTCAAAGTTGGGAACCTGAAATTTCAAGTAAAATGTTATGGCTTAAAACACTAATAGCATTTCCCTGTTGGCACTAAATGTACTTTGTACTAGAATCGTGCAGAAGTGTCAAAATAACACTCCAATGTTGGTGCAATGAACAGTAACAAGCTAATTGCACTAGTAGCAGAAAACAACATTCATTACAGTAAAACTCAAAGTTATCACTAACTCTTAAATATACAAACTAATCTTTATATTTTCTCAGTATTGATACATTTTTGTTGCATATTATTTCAAATCATTGCATTATTATGTATCTTTAATTAATTAACAAATATTTCTACAATTGACAGTGCTAACCTCTCTGATTGATCAAGTGCAAACTCAAAGAATAATCTGTCGGCATCGTGCTTCTGAACTGACCCGTCATTCAAGGAACCTGATATACTGGTATCACTGCCACCATATAATATACAACTCCCGAAGACACATGCTAAGACAGCCCTGACTGGTGAGAGTTTCACAAGATGTTTTACAACGTCTAGCTGAAGAGGGTACAGGGGAACTCCAGGTGTGGCAGAAGACGGGCAATAAGAACTGGGTTTGACTTCTTTTGATGAAGGGGAAAGAAGTTTACACTCTGAATTACTTTTGGGGCATGTTGGAATTACTGCAATATCTGCCCAACCATGACCAGACCTTGGTGGATAAATCGGGGGTACACATGCAGATATCACTTCATGAACAAAATCAGCAGACATAATTTCTGCTACCTTTGCAGCTGCATCGGTACTACCTCGGTCAAAGACCAAACGCGTCAAAAGCTGTAGAAGTTTTTTTTAAAAGGGAACAATTATTGTAAAGAACCATATATACAAGCCTTAAGACAAAAAAGGTCCAACGTGGAAGAGACTGTTCAATTTTCTTTGAACCAAACTGGATAACACATTGATAAAATCCCAAACACCCAATATGATGTACCCTGTAGTAGATTGCTAGCACAAATTTAATTAACAACTACTAAACTGACTATTAGCAATCAACTTATTCCAAAGTTACTCAAAAAATATCAACTTCATGTGTCATTTGACTTCTACATTTACACAAGATAAAACTACAGCGAGATCTTTTGATACGATATGACCAGGTGAAAAACAAGAACCATTAGGAGTTATCTGCAGTTCAAGAAAATTTATAATCTTCCACAACCAGACAGAGTGCTTTTTACAGCCACCAAAAGAAGGTATACATAATTACAAAATGATTTAGTGATTGGTAAGAAATATGCATAATGAAATCCATTTACAACTACCATTTATAAATAAAGAAAACTGTAAAAGATGCATAAATCTGTAATGATACTGGGGGCTCCTATGGAAGATTGCAATTCTACATAAGACACAGATTAAGTATCACGAGTGGGGTCCAGATTAAGAAGATGTTTTAAATTCCAAATTAACTGAACTAATATAGATCATATGCACTTAGGAAACATACAGACACCCAAACTGTCACATATCCATTCAATATAAAAGAAGAAGAACAATAAAGCTAAAGGAAACTTACATCTTTAGGCCATTCATAAATGAGAGAGAAATAGTTGAAGTCGTGAGTAGTATCTGTCCCATCAACTATATCACCAATAGCTGCAATATGGAGGATAAACTGGGAAAGATATGTTGTGGCCTTGGAAGTCAATGGGCCATATATTCTCTTTTCAGCATCTTTTACATCATAAGATGTCGAAGCTATGGACTTTTCACCACCAGATGATGGTTGTCTCATGGGTCTCAATCCAAGCCCTAGAACTGCACCTTTGTCATGATTCAGAGCATCCTTATCATGATGCAGACTCTCTGCTCTTGAATCTTCATCAGCAATAGCTCTTGCGAGATTATGAAGCTTACCTAAAGATTAATCAAAATTATCAACGTCCGTGAATCCGTAATTACTGCTACTATCATAAACTAAGTGGGAAGATGGTCACCGCTAAGAAATTGTCGCTTCCCCATGTGAGCATCTTCAATCATTTGTTGTAGCATATTAAGAGCACGCTCCCTATGTCCTTGCCTTTGTAAATCTTTCGATGAAGTATTTATTAAATCTCCCGTTAAAAGAGCCTGAAGAACCGGAAACTTTTCCTAAAATGCATGGTATTGCTTATATTAGTGTATATGATGCAGTAGACCGAGCATTTTGTGATTAACAGACCACATATAGCAAACAACTGGATCCTACAAGCACATCAAAAAAGTATAGAAAGGACCAACCTGTTCCAACAATTCTTGTAGACGTTTAAGAAGACGCTTTGCGATTGAAATGATTGCAATCTCGTATATCTGATCCCAATAAGTATCACCCATCTTAGGAGCACGACCAGGATAGATTTCTGACAACATAACTTGAGCCTGTACCATAATCCAACTACAATAAAAAATTTCTTCAAGACATACAAGGACATAGGTTATTGTTATCAATATCATTTTAACACCCATGCATCGTTGCCACTGATTACCTTAATCACTAGCAAATTATAACAAGCTTTTAGAAGAAACCAGGATTAACATAATGGACAGAAACAAGGTGACTGGTGAAGTTCTCGTATACTAGTCAACAAGGCCATGATGCAGGCCTGTCGCAATGAATGATTTATAAGTGTTAGCCACGTGTCACGGGGTTGTTGTTTATGACAACCACCTATGAGGCCTTAGTACTATAGCACCTCATAAATACTGTCCGCCTGAATACATTTAAGAATGGATTCGGTTGCCAAAATGAATACAACAATAGAAGGATTCGTGGGTAGGGCCAGTAAGAAGGATTTGTCTATTACTTGGAAGCATTTCTTGATTTGTGTATGGTTTAGAACTGAGGGGGAACTACTTATTTTATAGATGATGTAATGGAAACCAAACAATATTATATGAGGGTCAGAATACCAAATGAGTTTGCTTTCAAGAGGAAGTCATATCGTGCAAAGACGCTAGATTCAATATTCAAAAAGGATAACAAAAGCAAACATACTACTTGGCGCACACCATCTATTCTGTACAAGTAGAGGTGGCAAATCTTGCCCATTTTGTAAATTATCGCAACTTTTGACCTTTTTTTTAGAAGTAGGGGGCATTTTTTGTCCATCCAATTATTACGGATGGGCTCAATGGGCGCATGTAATGCATTAGATGGTCTCAATGGGCGCGTGTCAAACATCAAATTTGTCACTAAGTGGATCTTTTATATTAAATATTTTTTTCTCGACTTTTAAAAAAGTATTATTGTTTTTTTATTTTTGCGTTTTTATATGTTTTTTTGCCCGTTTTAGCCTTCACCTGTTTAGCCGCGCCCGTTTAGCCCGCCGCCCGTTTAGCTCGTCACCCGTTTTGCCCCCCACCCGCGCCCGCCCGCCCGCCCATTTTGCCACCTCTATGTACAAGGTTCTTACATGTAAAGCTAATTGTGTGTATAGGTGGGATGCAATGCCTATCTGTGGTTTCTTGTGTGTGGAATGGATGTAGTACTTTTTTATTTTCACTTACCTGATCTAGAAGTTTTTGGGACAGAGTTGAGGATCTTGAAGATGCTGCAGCTACATCAATGCATAGAAGAGTCTGGCGGGAAACATAAAATGTAAGTTTGCATTTGACATTTACAAATGAAGGTGACGAAACTTCCTTATGATCAACTTTCAAACAAAGGAAAATAAAATGAACTAGAAAGAGCAGGAGAATGTCATACTGCAATCAGAGGACCTAATTGAGAGCGGAGAGTTGAAAAATCTAATTCTTGGACAGCAGAAGTGCCATCAGCAGCACGAGAAACAGCATCGGCCGCCTGGGGAGTGCAATAAATTAGCATCTTATTTTAAAACGGAACATATAAATTAATATGTGATAGTGCAAAATGTAGTGGTGATTCATATACAGTCAGCAGCTAAGTACATACAGATGCTTTCTTAAAGGCTCCATCCACCCATTCAGCAAGTTCAAGAGTTGCTTTATCTTCAGGAGGTAAAGAGAAACGGCTAACAGCCTCTTCTCCAATGTCATACTTTGCCCTCTGCATGCAACTGAATAATAAATTATAATCAAACTTCCTTTTTTTATAGGTTAACTTTCACAGTATTTATTTAGTATAAACAGCATTTCAGCTATCGATGAATCAAAACTCACAGGTTCAGCAGCTTTGATGGGGCTGCACGTAACACGGCTGATGCCTCCTCCCATTTCCACTGACGGTCAGACAAAGGAAGAAGACTCTGCAAGATTGATAAACGCCATTCCCAATCTTCAATAAAAGATCTTGCCTTTAAAATTCTCCACTCTAACGCTTGTCTTCCATCAGTGGGTACATTTCCATCAATGGCAATGTCCTGTTCAGTAACAGCTGAAGGTAGATTCTGCCGTAATGTATTGAGAAGTCTACCAGTGAAGGATACAACCATAGTATTCCCCTCTTCATTAGTGCATGGATCGATACTCTCCTCACTAGTATCGGATATGTCGGGATGTTTGGTAGGTGGTGGACATGACGATATGTCGCGAGAAAGATCATCCATATGTAACAGTGAAATGATAATGTTTACCATCATTATCTGCGACATTAAAAAGGTTATGGCTCGCCTAAATGTGAAAATTTAAGGTGGAAATACTGGTTTAATTGTTAACTGATCAATGCATTAAATATGATCAAAAAGCCAAGTTATTACACCAACAATCTATATTTTTTAACTGAAATGACACAGAAAGGTATAAACATTAAAAAGACACTCTGGGGAACCTTCAGCCCGTTTAACATGATTCCCTCTTAACTATTTCTTTAACTTGACTCATTTGACCCATTACGAATAAACCATAATGGGTAAAATTAGCACTTCTGGTAAGAAAAAAGGGTAAATACTAAGAACAGTATTGATGATTTTAATTTGATAATATGAACACAATAAACAACCTTGCGCGGAATGTTGTTGATAGCCTCCAAATGAATTCTGAGGTCTTTCAAGTAACATACTGCTATTTGGTAGCTTTTTACTTCATTGTTCTTGCTATTCCCCATAGCTCCAAGAGCAAGAACAGCAGACTCCATGGCATATCGCATGTGCATGAGTTCAACATCTTTCATCCTGTGAAACTCAAACAAGGGAAATTGAACAAAAATAATAAATATAATACTAAGGCTTAGCCTTGATTTTAGAAACGTAGAAGAGATTGGACACTACCTTTTCCAGGCCGCTAAATTAGATGTTATTGGTTGCATGCTAAATAGCTCAATGGCATCTTGAAATTTTATGTCTGGAACTACATCAAATAAAACCTGTATATAAAACAAAAGGCAATTAACACCTCAAGTGTTATTTAATATCAAAAAGGAAAACGAAGTGCTAACTGAAAATACAAAGACCAAGAACGAAGGAAGCATACAGCGAGTCGTCAACAACCTACACCATTTTCATAAGTGACCTGAATGACAAAATAGACCAACTTACTCGAAGGGGACTATGGATCGATAACCGTTCTAGGACAAGATTTTCAACAAACGGGTCCAACTGTGAATCTTTGTTTTCAAGCTCTGTATTCGCCTTTCCAGACAAGAGTAATGATGATTTCACACTCCATGATTGCCCAGAATTGACACATGCAACAAAGGAAGCCAGATCAAGCTGGTAACATAGGAAGTCACACAGATGTTCCACACAGGACACCTGCCAGAATTAAGAAGTTATATTCATGTTTAGGATTTTCCAGCTGACAAATTCACTTAGTCATATTGAAGCGAGAATATATGGTAAACTGGAAAATAGAAACTATACCTCGTCTGATTTATTACCATAGAAAGAAGATTCTTCCAGCCTCAGAATTTGTGATTTACTAGTCCACAAAAGCTGCAACAATTTCCTCCTTAAATCTGTTTTGCCAGGCAAAAGATCCCAACCCATAACAGCCACAAGAGGTTGAAGTTGGGGGTATAACGAAAGAATCTACAGCATACAGACATATGACTTGTAAGACCTCTCTATCGATCATTATCAGATATATCATATTGGAATAAAATCCTAAAAGAAACTATGAACACGGTACATACGTTGCTAGCTTCCTCAAGTTGTTCCCTCTTGACAGCAGCAAGAGCAACATCCATAACACATTCAAGTACATGCAACCCTGAGACACGAGCATAATGATACATGTCTCTCGTGCATGCAGAGATTGCGGACTTAAATGCTGATGTTTGGTCAGCCGATGTCTCGGGTGTCATTTGTGCTATGAAATTTAAGAGCCTCGCAATAGGGGGTGGAATCTGGTTGCCATTCAAACCTTTATGTGTCTCTATCTCTTCAGAAAGCAATTCCTCTTGAATGGACTGCAAAAAGCACATCATAATGAAGTTTCTAATGCATACCCACCAAAATAATGAAGTATTCAGGCAGACATAAAATCAAATGATGCCCATACTGGAGCAAAATAATGGGCATAGATTTCCGAGAAAAAACATAATTGTAACGCCACTAATTGTATTAAAAAGGCATGGGATGGAACAGTGATAGACAATGGAAAAATTTTCAAGTAGCAAGTTGTTCCACTCAAGAACTAACAAGCATGGTAGTAAAAAGCAAACAGAAGCAAGATATGAATTGCACAGGGACCAGGTATTGGTTTGTAAAAAAAGCACATACACAAAAATACTAGTAATAAATAAGATATGAGGAATACATACAAGCTTCACATGATGATGGAAATAGCAACATTTTGTCAAGCTACTAATGTATGTGTTACAAGCTTACAACGAGTACTATAATACCATGTATAACAATCACAAAGATCCACGGAAAAGGCATCTTGCCCTTTACGAAAGAATGTAATGAATAGTTAAGCAGTTAGGGTTCTTTGACTGCCAAGTATGGGGGAGGGTGTGGTCTCGTGACATAGGCTCGCGTTATATGGCTATAACATGTGAACCAAGCGTTCTTATGATTTTTGCAGAATGTTGATCACTAATAACGTGACTGTTGTATATATCTCATCTTAAAAATAATATGTGAACGATGATGTTTAATCTGACATATTGGCTTGCTCCAAAAAATATTCACTTATTAGAAGTATTATTTTGCAGTCTTTTTTCCTTGAAATGAGCTGAACTTAGTCTGAAAACAGATTGCCGTAACATCAAATCTCCTTGTTGGCTTTTTTCATTTTGGGTGTATTTGGAAAAAAGTAGCTAAGTAGTAGCTGTGAATAGTATTGATCAAGGATTGTTTACAAAAATATATAGACAGACTTGTAAGAAATGATCAACTATTATCATTTCACCCTCTCATTCTAATTACCACTATTTATTAGAAAATGACTATCAGAGTGTTCTGTTGTACAAGGAAAGTCAGTTATGCTTAATAACTAGAAGTGCATTATTTGCTAGTGAAGTGTTTTGGATAACGCATGCTTACAGTAATCTTAAAGCAGAAAACAACAAGAAGCAATTGTAGCAATAGATGTATAGAAAGTAATCAGAGCCGGTGCTATATATATACAATTAGAGAACCTCTTCAAAGCCAAAATATTTCCACAAAAACCACATAATCAGCAGTTTACAATTCCTGGTGTAATTCGACTGCACGTACTTATATGGCATGGTACACAATGACATTATAGCAATACGTCCATAATCATGGAAACAAGCACGTGATACACAGATGTAAAGCAGATCAACAACAAGCGGTTATTCCAATGTAGCTGGGTATGCGAAATATATAGCACGTTGCATATACTTGATAAGGAAACAAAATCCCATACCTGTATCATGTGAACAAGATGTGTGGAGTTTGATGAAAGTGCTTTCTCATATACTGACAACAATTTGTTTCGCGTGGAAAACCAAGTGTCGTCATATGCTGACATTCCCGACAAACTCCTCTTCAGTAAATCTTGCAAAACCATGCTATTTAAACATCACAGGGGATTACAAATAAATAAACAACAAAAAGTTAATTTGATAAAAGACTTCTATTGAATCATTCAACTGATGATGTAGGACTAAAGGAAATAACTTAGGACCTACGAGCTAATTAGGGAATTGTCCAAGTTGGCAGATAATAACGCACATAAAACAGTCAAATTTAAAGCTCATGAGACACTGTGATAATGTCGTTTTCCTTTGTTTACACTTATGACAGTTTACTTTCCATTTATCACGCTCTGTCATATTCCCACATGGTTGGAATCGACAAATTGTAGAGACAGAATAAATCGGAGAAAATTTTATACAAATTGTAGAGACAGAATGAATCGAGAAAATTTTACAAAACATCGATATCAAGTTAACATGGTTTACAAAATAGTTTTCGAAGGTTGTACACAAACTATGCATGATCATATGAAAATATATACATTCAATGACTAAAGTTCTATAGGTATAACTAGTAAACAAATTGTATCATTCTAATCATATCACGTTGACCTACAAAAAAACTGTAAATAGGAAAGTCAGCAATAAATTACTAGAGTTTTTCAAGCATACCGGTAATCAGCTTCATCCACGCCACAATCAAACCGAAGAAACTGAATACGCGACAAAGCTCCATCCTCATCACCCTCATTCAAACATTCCTTCATCGCATCCAAATGCACCGTCTGAACACATCTCTGTATCATCTTAAAAACCTCAACATCCTCATCTCTACTCTCCTCTTTTACACTCGGCGAATCACCCAAATCATCATCCCCCCTTTCACTCCACTTAACCTGTTTCGCCATATTCTCACATAACGCCTCGAAAATATCACCGTTTTCCAAAATCACTTCCCGCAAACACGTCATTTCACCTTCTTCTATCTCCACAACACTCTCACCAACATCCGTATCCGTCTCAATCAAATCCGGCTTCAAACGCTTAAAACCTACCTCTAACACCTTATTCAAAACCCCCAAACACATCTCATAATCCAAATTTTTCGTACCGGCACTCGTCTCGCCTTTCAACCCATTTTCACCAACACTCGTTCCAACCACATCTCCTAACTCATGATTACTAACCGACTCAATATCCGCAGCATTAACATCGTTTTCACCTAATTTCCTAACCGACTCACTATCCGCAACATTAACATCACTTTGACCTAAACTACTACATCTACTTTTAAGCCTAGATATAACAATCTGAACATAAAGCAAAAACTCAGCGCGCAAACGCAACGCAGTCGCGTCAAATCGCCAAACAGTCTCAACAGGATCACCAAATTGAAGCAATTCAATAACACATAAATAAGTCAACAAAGCAGGAGTAGAATTGTTACTAAACAGTATCGAATCATACCGACCGCCTTTCGCAACAATCGTCTGCAGAATTACGCGAGCGAGGTCAGGGTTTCGAGCTCGAAGCGCGAGAATCGTTGCGCGAAACGGCTCGATTTGGTTCAGGAAGAGATGATTGGCTGCTAAGCGAGCGAGTAGGTCTGATTCTGTTTCCATGGCTTATAGATGCATTTACTGTGTGTGTTTTGGACTTTGGGGTTGTGATGGAAATGAGGTGAGGATGATGATGATGATGATGATGATGAAAGGGTTTATATAGTTAGTGATGATTAGGCATTACAGTTAACTGTAAAAAAATATTTATTTATTTATATATTTTTCTAACATTTTTTTTTTTTGGTAACGGTGCTTCTATTTTTATAATTTTCGATGAAAGACTCGAGCCACGGAGCCACGTGTCCGTGTCCACTGAGAGGTAAGGGTGAGCATTTGGACGATCAATCTTGACCGGATCGACTTGGATCAAACTGGGAGATCTTGGGTGGTCTTCGGTCAGGGGTTTTAAATCATTTCGGTCTGGTTAGTTCGGTTCGGTCTTACCAAAAACCCGTCGATTATATCTAATAGGATCGGACCGGATCGATCCAGACCATTTTGGTCCGGTCTCGGTTTGAGGTTTTGGACTATTTCGGTCTTCGGTCCAGTCCAAGCCTTATGCTCAGCTCCTTACTTAGAGGTGATGATGGATAGCTTGATGTATTGCGTTCTGAAGTAGATAAAAGTTGTATGCTTTTCTAACTTTGAGAAAAAATCACTAACACGCTTTAAGTGCCAAGTGGTTGAGATGGAAGTGAGTTGAGGATGATGATGCTATGATGTGTTAAAAAGGGTTTATATGGTTAGATTAGACACGTTGAAATGTTGTGTTACTAAAAGTAAATTGTAAAATTGGGTATTTTTTTAGTATTTTAAGTTAAAAGATATTTACACATCTAGGTAATTTTATTTTTTGTAAAAATATGGTTGATTAGCCTATTTAACAAATCAATGCTTGCTTTAAATGATTCTAACGATGGCTGGTCTCGTTTCGTCGTGGTCGTTTGTTTGAGCATTTAAACATCCATTTTTTAGTGTTTGAGCATTCTAACAATGGTTGGTCATGTTATATTTTGATTCATTTGCCTTTTTGGTTTTCATATGAGTGTAATATCTTGAATTAGATGACGACTTTACACTTTGTTCCCGAGTTTATATTTTGGAGTGAAAGAGAAAGGTTTGAGATGATAATAAAAAGATATTGTGTTCCTGAGATTTTTTAGGAGTGAAGTGGGAAGTAAAGGAGAGTAAATTAAACTAAATTTACTCTCCAAATCTTCTCCCCAAATTGGAGAGTAAATGAGTGAAATTGTTTTTAATGCTTCTTTTTAGTTACATGTCCCTCCTTTCTTTCCAACTCAAGAACACAAAGAAAAAAAATTTATTTCATACTTCTCTCCTCTTTACTTCTCTTTTTTTTTTCATCTCCATCTCTCTTCTTTTCAATTTTTACTCGGGAACAGAGTGCTAAGGTTTACGTCTAAATGTGTATATCTATCAAAATTGTAACTAAATCAATGATCTGTGATTTTTGTATGCTAGTTTCAAGTAAGATCGATTGTTGATGATTTGGGGTTTGTCAAGGTGCTCAACAGTGGTAGGAGTGGTAGATAGTGGTGGTATGAAGATGAAGATGAAAAGAGAAAAATAAAAAAATATATAAATCTAGAAAAAAATATGTTACATAAATGGTCACTCTAGTTACTTGGCCGTCAAATGACGATAATGCCTCTTATGCTAAATTTCAATTTGATGAAAACTGGTTAGATGATCGGTCAATCCAACTTGAACAACCACATGGTAAGGGTGTGTTGATCCCTTTGATTGGATCTATGTTCTGTTAAGAACTAGTATAGTAGTTTGTAATCAAACTAAAACACTTTGAGAACTCTTACTCAAGCTAAATAAGTTATGTGTAATCTAACTTATAAAGCACAGAAGAACCGAATTACTTTTAACTATTTGATTCTCTTATTAATCGACTTGAATGAGGTACATGAATGTCATCGTACATATGTTCCTTTTATAGACTAAGGAATCCTAGAAACCTTAGAATATTCTATAAAGATAAGTATATCACAGACGATATATTATCAATATTCTAACTATTAAGTATATCACATAAGATATACTCTAACTATAACTATGACATATTTTATACAAAGATATATTCGTCATAATCAATATAGAAGTACTTACTTTATAAGTAGCAGTACTTACTATGTACTACGTTAACACTAACGGTACTTAATATTACTAACAGTACTTAAGTTTACACTAACGGTACTTGATACTTAACAATAATTCCCAACAATCCTCCCATAAACAAGAATGATAACTTGTTGTCTTCTTGTTTCTCTTTGTACTGAATGTAGTAGAATACATGTATTCAGTCTTCTCTTCAAACTTGGATTGAGCTTGATAAATTGTACTTGTATCCAACTGAATGTAGCCAAACACTTCAATGTAGATCTTCTTCTGATAAGATAACCTTCAAGTATCATGAACATTATCTTTGTCTTCAAACTATGATCTTCTTGTGTCTTGTGAACACATTTTTTATTTTGCAGCAACAGTAATTGTCTTCTTGAGTTAAATCTGTGAACTTTTGATCATGAACTTCTGTCTTGATTTGATGAGACAAAACCTTCTAAGTATTCTTTCCTTAAAATTAATACTCCTTTGCTTGCAGCTTCATACCTAAAATAAAACAGTTAACAACAAAAACCAATCTGTATTGGCTTCATGATTTTTAGCAAATCATCAGCTATCAACGGATTTGATTTATTCTTTACCAGTTAGTCGTACCATCTGGAATAGCCAATACTTTAATCATAAAGAATAAGGTGTACTTATAACCCTACAATTTTTGGTAAACTATCAACCATCAACGGAATTGATAATGTCTTTACCTAGTACCGTTTGTCTAAGACTAGCCAACTCTTTGTCTCAAAACATGGTGAGTTAGAACCATATAGTTTTTAGCAAACTACCAGCTTTTAACGGATTTGAGAAGTATTTACCAAAAACCGTTTGCTTATGGACTAGCCCGTTCTTATGTGTGTTAGACATGGTGAACTGAGAACCATTTGTAAAGTGTGATTGTAAATCAAACACTTAAGGTTCTTTCTCAGCTTCTTCCTCTTGCTCCAAATCCTTGATTTGTTGTTTAACCATTCTGATCGACTCCAAAGCACCAACAGATTCTTCTGAGACTTCCAATTGTTGTTCCAACATTCTTTCCAACAATCTGCTCTCAAATGGATATCTCTTCTCTTGTAGCATATAGTAAGTAACATCATCTATATCCAAAATATGTAGTTCACATGACCTATAATATCTCTAGTAACTAGGAACCTGATTCTCTAATTCTTTCAACATTTTCTAATCACATTTGTGTGGTTCATACATGAAGAGTAATTCATTATACAATAGTGATACCTCAGTTTTACCTGTAATGACTTCTTGAACTAACCTGAAAAAATCTTGAATATCTTGTTTGTCAAGAATATGAAGAATATCTTCTAACAGCCTGAACATTCTTGTTGTGCCATCTGTTCTTAATATTCCATGAGCTTCCAGTCCTTGATCCATAGTATATATCCATCTAGAAATGGATGATTTAGTTCCTAAAATCTTTGTGTCTATACATTGATCTTCAAAATTTACTATCTTCAAGTACTTTCTTAAGCTATTATCATCATCACTATCTTCTGTTGTTGATTTAGCCTTTTTCTTGGCTTCTAGCTTCTTCTTTGTTGATCTTTTTCTTTTAATACCCTTGGAGGTTCCTTCAAACTCTATTGAACCATCCTCTAAATATGTATGTACCGTTTCTTCAGTATGTACTGTTGACTGTGTATGTACCGCCTGTATATTTTCAGTCTTATCAACACTTTGAGCGTTATCTCCTTCATTCATTCTTTGAGCAGTCTCTGTCTCTTTTGAACTTACCTTTTCCTTTCTATTTTTCCTAACATATGTAGTCTTGATAATTGGAGATGTTCTTGTATGTTCAGCAGTACTTGACTCAAATCTAGGAGTACTTCCAAATTGTCTTTGTTGTTGCAGATGTATTTTGGCTTATTCAATAGCTAACCTATCTGCTTCAGATCCTATCTCAACAAAATGCAATTCAGTTCTCTTGTGTTGTTCATACAAAGCCTTGATTTCTTCAAAATTATTTCTGACCAATTGAGCATGAGTGAAATGCTTAACCTTTTTGAGAAAAGCCATCATTTGATATATGCATGGTAGTTGGAGGCTCAATCCTTTCTCTTCTTCTTTTCTCAACAAAGAATCTTTGTTGCTCTCTTACCAAATCATCAATCAACTTTGCTTTTTCCTCTTCATCATAAGCATCCCTTTCTTCAGCTATTAATGAGTCTGCAAGAAGCTCACTTGCTTATAGTTCAGCTTGAATCCTATCATCCTCTTGTATATTCCATTCTTGTTGCACTCTCTTAGCTTCAAGCAACTGATGCTTTGCTGCAAGTTCCTCTTGTAACTCTTCTTCACGAATTTGAGCTTGCATTCTGAAAGCAAATTCTTCATCATTGTCTAGTTGATGAAATCTGTACATGACTTTGTTTATATCATCATCTGAATCACTTTCATTTTCATATTCTGATTGTAAATGCTTCTTGCCCTTATCCTTTGGATTTATCTTAGGTAACTTCTTCTTTAGCTTTGAAGATCTTATTTCTTCATCTTCATTTGCTTGCTGTTGAATAACAATACCTTTAGTGGGTTTTGAAGCTTGAACTTTCTTACCTTTAGTTTTATTCTTTTTGGCAAGAACTTCTTGTTGTGTCTTTTTCTCAATCTCTGCTTGTCTTCCTTTTTCAGATGAACTCTTTTCCCTGAGATCAATCAATACCTGGGCTAAAGTCTCATCCTCTCCAAAATGAGTTTGACTTTCTGCAGAAGAATGTAATTAAGGTTGTTCACCAACAGTACTTGCAATCGGCTTAGTTGGCTTAGCAGTACTTGGTTATTCAACAATGTCAGCGGTACTTGCAGTTGGCTTAGTTGGCTTAGCAGTACTTGGCTCTTCAACAACGTTTACTTCATCAGTGTAAGACACACTTGTTTCTTCAATCACAAAAGTATCTCTAGATACCTTTTCTTCTTTTGAAGTTGTCTTCTCAATTTGTAGCTCCTCAGTCTTGTCTGATCCATAACTCACTTTTGATCTTGACAATACTTGGAAAGACTGTTTCTTGTGAAACCAGAATTGCCTTTGAGGTGTAGTTGAAGACACAGGAAATTGAACATTGATTAGTTGTGGTTCCTCATAAACAAGTTGTGGTTCTTCTTGTTGAAGCTCCATGTTTGTAGGCTCAAAGCTATCTTTTTCCACACTAGTGTCTCTGCCATTGCCATCTTTAAAATTTCCAATGACATCATCAGCTTCAAAGTTGATGTCATTCCCAGAGACCCTTATATGAATTTCAGAAAAAGGTAGTGGTTCTTCATATATCCTCCCCTGTTTGGTTGCATTCAGTTACCTTTTCTTGAGGTTTCTGAATCTTTGTTTCTTCAGAGCAGCTTTCTGAATTGATATATTCTGACTCATCCAAGGAGATACCTTATTCCTTAGTCTGATTAAATTGGCCTCCAATTCAGCAATTTTCTTGTCTTGAACAAGCTTCTCCTTTTGCAATACATGTACCTGTTTGGACAAGCTAGTGCACAAAGCATTTAAATTGGCAACATCCACCACCTATGTTGCTTGTGCTTGTGGCGAACCACTAGCAGCAATTGAAGCAGCAGGTGTATGGATCATCTCATCTGAATTTGGTTGATTACCAACATTGTGAGAAGAAGATTGAGTATCTTCTGAGGAATGAGAACTCTGGTGAGAAGGAGTTTGTTGAGAACCACTAGTAGTGCTAGGTTCCTCACCTTCTTGGTTGGCAGGTTGGGCTATCATATTAACAAATAAGGGTGTGACAGTTCCTGTAAAGGCATTGTCTTGTTTGGTCAATAAAGAGAAATTTCTCTTTGAAAATGTAGGAACATCTCATGTATTTGTTAACTCTGGTAGGTTAGGGATTTGATCATTAACTAAAGTCTGAATGAATCTAGGATACATTAAAAACTTCTTAACTCCTTCCAAATTCCTAGTCATGCCTTCAAAAATTAATTTTGAAAAATTAAAAACTATGTCATTTACTAAACAAATACCAGCTGATGCCAATGCAGCAGGGATTTGATCAAAAGAAGTACTTTTGGAGCTTAAACAGTGAATAATGGCATGAAAAAGAAATTTCCATTGTGGTGAAAATAAAGCTTTAAAGAAAGTACGACTTTCCCTACCACCCTCATAACCCATGGCTGCAAGACCATCATGTATCTCTGTATTGTTTAACATACTTAGTCCATTTTCATCATTTAGTCTTAAACTAGCCCTTAGTAGTACCTCAGTTACATAGATATTCCTATGATTCACCATAGCCCTAATGCAAGGTTGATTAAAACGAGTACCTAACACAACATTATTCCAAAATTGTTCAACAATAGGAATAAAGACAATAGGACTTACAGTAAGCGCAAAATGAATATGACTTCGAGATAAAAATCCAAGTATGTCATGGAAACCAAGAGAATCATCATTCTGAGCAAGGTTCGCAACCAAGTTGTGCTTAGAGATCACTTGTAAACCAACCATTAGTATTTTTGATGATCGAAAAAGTAGAGAGAAGATTATAGAATTAAGAGATAAGAATAAAAGATTAGGTGAATCAATTGTATAATTGGAGTAAGTATTTATGTAAATAACAAACCCAAGCGCGAAGAAACTGCCAAATTTACAAAAGAGACCCTTAACAGTACAACGGATATGTAGCGGTACATGGACCATACTCGGTACTTGGATTTGTGCTAACCGTACTTGGATCCATAACGGTACCTCACAAATTTGACCAGTTCATGCATTCCACTATCATTACAACCTTTTTTACCTTATTATATCAACCTGCAATCACATCAAAAACACAAAAACATACACTATACAATAAAAATTATCATAAAAATTATACAACCATTACCTCCCCTTAACATATGTAGTAGTTTATTGGTTGAGCATACCAATATATGTCACCAAGAATTCAAATCTCTTTGCATCAAATGCCTTGGTCAATAAATCAGCTACATTGTTGTCTGTATGAATCTTCAAGACTTGAATAAGCTTCTTGTCATAGGCATCTCTTATGAAGTGATGTCTTATTTCAATATACTTGGTCTTGGAGTGAAAGACTAGATTCTTGACAATGCATATAGTACTTTAATTATCAATGTAGATCTTGGTGTTCATGAAGTTGAACCCATAGTCTAACAACTGATTTTGAATCCAAAGTACTTGTCCACAGTAATGAGAAGCAGCTACATATTCAGCTTCAGTTGTAGAAGTAGCAACAATGGATTACTTCTTACACTGCCATGATATGAGTCTTCTGCCTAGTAATTGACAACCTCCTGTTGTGGATTTCCTATCATGATTAGCTCTAGCATAATCACTATCTAAGTAAGCTTCCAAATCAAAAGTTGAATCTCTAGAATACTGATACTATTATTTTCAATGGGGTTCTCTAGATTCTCTCGATATCCTCTTGAATTGATCTCGGTTCTAAGTGGAATGATTGTTCTTGGTTACTAAAAAGGGGAGTGGTTTTCTATTCTACTAAAGGTTTAAATGTACGAAAATGTAAACTTAAATCAAAAGCAATTAATTTAATAGCAATTAACAAAACTTGAATTAAAATGAAAGTATAAAATGAAGAAACAGTAAATAACACTTATCTAGATTCGAAATACTCAAAAGAAAGTTGATTCGGAAGTTTCTGCCTTTCACTTGATCCGGAACTCCTTGATTCGGAAGTTTGATCCGGAACTTCGTTCGGAACTTTACTCGGAACCTTCACTCGGAAGTTTACTCGGAACCTTCATTCGGAAGTTTACTCGGAACCTTCATTCGGAACTTTACTCGGAAGAATTGATTCGGAAGTTCACCTGGAAGATTGGTCCGGAAGTTTACCCGGAACTTCGTTCGGAAGTTATTGATCCGGAAGTTCGTCCGGAACTTTTGGTCCGGAAGTTTATCCGGAAGATTCAAAAAGAGCATTCATTCGGAACTTCTAAAAATTGATTCGGAACTTTTTGAAAGGAAATTTATTCGGAACTTTTAAAACTCATTCGGAACTTTTGAAAACACTTTCATTCGGAACTTCTAAAACTCATTCGGAACTTTCTGTTCATCCGGAAGTTTGTGTTCATCCGGAACTTTTGTTCATCCGGAACCTGGGAATACTTCAAGAACAGTAAGATACCGAAAAAACAGGGGAACTCGAATTCGATCCAAAAATCACCAAGTTTTTTACCAAAACTTAAATAAAACTAAACACAAATGATATACTAACCAATAACAACAAATCCCATCAATAAAAACTTAAATCCCAATAACTTTTAAAAATCAAATCAATCAAATAAGAACTTAAACTTTTAACCAAATAGATGAAGATGAACAAGATGAAATGGAAAGATTTAATTGATAGAATAAGGTTTTAACAATCACAAAACAAGGATGAAATTACAAGATTGAAAAACAAAGATCAAAATCACCAAACACCCTAATGGTGTTGGTAAAACCTACGAACAGAAAAGGGAGAGGAAAGGGGAATGAAAAAAACTAAAAACTACTGAATGAAAAGTGTGAGGGGATCCATCTATTTATATGGCTTGTCTTTTGGTTGGTGAGTGGGCTTTCTCCCTTTCTTCTTGACTTCTCGTCTTTTCAGAAAAGTTGACGTTTTCGATTCTGATTCGGGATTTTTCGTCGATTAAATTCAACTCGTCTTTTAATTTCTTCGTTTAATAGACTTGAGTTTCTTCGACTTATGTCAATCTTCCATCTTTGGTCCTTTTCTTCGATAAATCTTCAAATAGGCCCAGTGACTTCAAATCTTTTGCATCTCTTGGACAATAGACTTCGTCTTGAGTCTTTTTCTTTGATAAAACCCGTGCAATCCCATGTTTTCTTTAATATTCATCCGGTTAGCTCTGAAAACACAATAAACACAAAAACCACGCACAATTCCAAACAAATGATATTAAATACGTGTTTTGGTCTCGTTTTAGCCAAAATTAAGTGGAAAAAGGATGGGTGTTTACACACCTATCAAATCCCCTACACTTAACCATTGCCATGCCCTCATGCAATGCTTAGTGATAAAGCAAATTTACATTTTTCTCATAATCAATCAACCTTGGCCTTATTAAAATACTACTAAACAAAAATTAAAGTACTAAGAGAAATTAAAATCTTTAAAGAAAACAAAAGGATAGAAAACCATTTTCACTTGAAAATAGCTATTATGTAAATAACTTGCAAAGAGATCAAGGACTTACATTAGGGCTTCGGTGCTGCGAAGATTAATCATCCTCAAGTTTCACGTTCCCCAAACTAAGCTTAAAAACGAGATTATTGTTATTATAAGTTAGTAAATCAAACACTTACACACATGGCTTAATTATATGCTTAAACTCCCTTATTCCTAGGTGTATCTCTTATATTTTATTTTTGTCTTAGAATGATCATGAAGATGCATTTTTGGACTTATTTCGATAGTTCATTTAGGCAGAAAGCAAAGTAGGACGATTTGATCAATAGTTAGCTAAAGGACAAAATCTCTTAAAACTGCTTCTCGGGATATCAAAAAGTTCATATCTTGGCATAACTCGGTTCACGATTTGAGACCTTTCTCGGGCCGATATTTGGCATGTACTTCATACTTCATATCTTGAGAGACGTGCTTGAGATAATGGTCTTCTCATCGTTCATAGAGTTTCTTCACTTGGAGACTTTTGAGAGGTACTCTAACTTTGTTGACCACGACTTCATGATTATTTCTTCAATCTCTATTTGGGATTTTGAGATACAACGATCCGCCTCCTTTTCGGACTTGGATCTATTTATCCTCATACCTTGTTAGGGTCTTTTCGGATAGACTTCTCCATCATCTTTATGGGAGTTGATTGCTTTTCGTCGTGAGTCTTGATCCTTCATATTGACTTTGGGAATAATGCTTTTCACATCACTTTGGATCTTTAGCAATAAAATGGAATCCTCATGCCTTGTTAGGGCCTTTTCGGACTCGCCAATCTTCGCGCCCCGCTTCATAAGTTATGCCTTGGCTATGAACTCTTATCATTACCGAGCAACTTTTAAACGATCTTGGGCTAGAAGCTAAGTAACTTTTCAAATCGTACGACCTTACTTATTGCAGATAAATTATTAGCAAGTGATGGGAGAATAGGCAATTAATTACACCAAGTGAGCTTGTGCAAGAATACCGACTTATAATTAACTCTATCATTTCTCGTCCTCCACAATTTAAAATCTCAAGTAATGAGACTCGTGGAAACTTAGCCTAATAAACCAATTAAGGTCTATATGGTTAAGGATACTAGCTAGAATAAACTTGGATAAGTCTATTCGGGTTGAGTCAAAATAAACGCAACGGGCCTAATATGTCAAAGACTTCTAAACTAGCTACACCACTTTATTAAAATTTGATTTTATTGCGGGATATATACATATGAAAGCAATGATAAAAATTTAAAAATTACGACTAAATGGCCAAAGTTAATTAAAAATTTGAAAAATGTTGAAAAATATGATTTTCCGGTTAAATGAAGGCATTTTCATGGAAAAGTCCACTTAAAACTTCGATAGAAGTCCCCCCTACACTTAAGATAAACATTGTCCTCAATGTTTAAGCCTGTGGGAAAAGTCTCCCCTACACTTATGACATTGTGCACGTTGGTTAACTTAAGTTAAGGAAGAGACGACTAAAGTGATCAATTTCAAATGTGATTATGAAGAAAATTGAATCACGATAGTTGAGAGATAGAACCGGATTTCGGATAACACGGGAGCACGGTTCTTCAGAGATTCCAAGAGTGCACTTATCCCTGTAATCACATCACCACACAAAGACAAACACCTAAAGAGGTCCCCCTACACTTAGGAGGTTAAAACGAAGAGGGATAGATACTCGGGCTGCCTCCCGAGGAGCGCTTGTTTTTTTATAACCGAGTCACGAGCCTGACTTGACCCAAAATTAGTTCATGGGAAACGTGGTGAGGGAAGGAATCATCTCCTGAGAGGTGTCCTCACCAAAGTACAACTTCACTCGTTGGCCATTCACCTTAAAATTTGGTCCATTAGGTTGAGCGAGCTCGAGAGTACCATATGGAAAAATTTGGGCAATGGTGAATGGGCCGGACCAACGAGATTTCAGCTTGCCCGAAAAGATTTTCAACCGAGAGTTAAAGAGTAAAACTTTGTCTCCAACATGGAACTCTCGGTTTTTAATCTTAGAGTCTTGAATGAGCTTAGTTTTCTCTTTATAGATCAAAGAATTTTCATAAGCCTCATTACGGAGTTCATTCAGCTCATTGAGTTGGATCTTGCGTAGGTCACCGGCTTTGTTGATATCAAAATTAGCCCACTTCAAGGCCCAGTAAGCCTTGTGCTCCAACTCAATGGGGAGGTGGCATGCTTTCCCGTACACGAGACGATATGGTGTACAACCAATCGGAGTCTTGTATGCAGTACGAAAAGCCCACAAAGCATCATCAAGTTTATCAGCCCATAAGGCACGATGCTCTCCCACGGTTCTTTCCAGAATTCGCTTTAATCCTCGGTTGGATATTTCAGCCTGGCCATTAGTTTGTGGGTGGTAGGCTGTGGAAAGACGATGATTTACACCGTACTTAGCCATGACTCTTGCGAATTGGTTATTGCAAAAATGAGTCCCACGATCACTAATAATGGCACGAGGCACACCGAATCTAGCGAATAGAGATTTCAAAAAGTTACAAACCACCCTTGCGTCATTAGTAGGTAAAGTTTTGGCTTCAACCCACTTTGAAAAGTAGTCAACAGCTACAAGGATGTATTTGTTTTCTTTAGATGAAGGGAATGGCCCCATAAAGTCGATACCCCAAACATCAAAGATTTCACATTCTTGTATGAAATTTTGAGGCATCTCATCTTTATGTGTGATCTTGCCTTGTTTTTGGCAGGCATCACAACGTTTAACCATCTCGTGAGCATCACGATAGATGGTGGGCCAATAAAATCCCGAATCAAACACTTTTTTGGCGGTGTAGTTGGGACCAAAGTGACCACCGGTGGGTCCTTTGTGGCAAGCATCAAGGATTTACAAAGCTGCCGGTCCATCAACACATCGGCGAATAATCAAGTCGGCACATTGTTTGAATAGATACGGGTCATCCCAAAAGTAAGTCTTAATGTCTTTGATAAACTTTTTCTTTTGCTGGGATGTTAACCCGTCGACAAGAATTCCACCCGCCAAGTAGTTTGCAATGTCCGCAAACCACGGGGTTTCATCAGAATTCGAATTGATAGACATTAAGGTCTCCAAGGGAAAAGAATCATTGATTTCTTTGTTCGGATGATCCCCCTGGTAAGGATCCTCAAGTCTACTGAGATGATCTGCGGCTAGGTTTTCAGCTCCTTTTTTATCGCGAATTTCGATTTTAAATTCTTGGAGTAGCAAAACCCAGCAAAGAAGTCTTGGTTTGGAATCTTGCTTTGTCAACAAGTACTTCAACGCGGAATGATCGGTGTAAACGATTGTGGTGGAAAGGACAAGATAGGGGCGGAACTTTTCAAAGGCATAGACAAAAGCTAAAAGCTCTTTTTCGGTTGTCGTGTAATGCAATTGAGCCCCCGTCATTGTCTTGCTAGCATAGTGGATTGGTTGGAAGTGTTTATTCACTCTTTGGCCCAAAACCGCACCAATAGCAAAGTCGCTAGCATCGCACATCAACTCGAAAGGCAGCTCCCAATTGGGGGTAACCAAGACGGGTGCCTTAGTTAGCTTATCCTTAAGCGAGTTGAAGGCTTCAAGACACTCTTTGGAAAAGATAAAAGGAGTATCTTTTTCCAAGAGGTGGGTCATCGGGCGAGCGATTTGAGAAAAATCTTTGATGAATCGACGGTAGAAGCCCGCATGACCCAGAAAACTTCTCACACCCTTCACGGTTGAAGGTGGAGGCAACTTAGCGATAACATCGACTTTAGCACGGTCTACTTCAAGACCGGCTTTGGAAATCTTGTGTCCTAGCACGATGCCCTCTTTTACCATGAAATGGCATTTTTCCCAATTCAGAACAAGGCGAGTGTCTTCGCACCGCTTCAACATTCGTTCCAAATTGGCAAGGCAAGAAGAGAAGGAATCCCCGAAAACCGAGAAATCATCCATGAAGACTTCCATGGTTTGTTCAACCATGTCATGGAAGATAGCTAACATGCACCTTTGGAAAGTCCCGGGGGCATTGCATAAGCCAAAAGGCATTCTTTTGTAAGCAAATGTGACATAGGGACAAGTGAATGTTGTCTTCTCTTGATCTTGGGGATCGATGGGTATTTGGAAATAACCCGAGAAACCATCAAGAAAGCAGTAATATTCATTACCTGCTAAACATTCAAGCATTTGGTCCATAAAAGGTAGAGGGAAATGATCCTTTCTCGTGGCATCATTGAGTTTGCGGTAGTCTATACAAACTCTCCATCCAGTAACGAGATGAGTGGAAATCAACTCGTTGTGTTCATTGGGAACAACGGTTATTCTGCCCTTCTTGGGCACACAATGGATTGGAGTAACCCATGGTGAATCCGAAATAGGGTAAATCATACCCGCATCAAGAAGTTTGATAACCTCTGTTTTGATGACTTCATGGATTTTTGGATTCACCCTTCGTTGGCTTTAAATTGTGGGCTTAAAGTCGTCCTCCATGAGAATTTTGTGTGTGCAGAAGTGAGGATCAATTCCGCGAATGTCAGAGATTTTCCAAGCGATAGCCTTCTTATGAGCTTTAAGCACGGCGATGAGGCGAGTTTTCTCTTCATCTTTCAAATCCTTTGCGATGATGACGGGCGACTTCTTCTCTTCTTCAAGGAACACATACTCGAGATGGGGCGGCAACTCCTTAAGTTCTAAATCCGGAGGATTTTCGACGGGAGGCGTTTTCAAAGTCGGAGCATCAATGGCAATAACCGTGGGAGATGGTGGAGAAAGATTGTCTTCGTTGAGAAGGTTTTCAAAGAAATGCATGTCTTCATCCCCATCGGTGGGAGAATCATCATTAGCTAAGTTCACATCTCCCATGGTGGCTTCAAGATCTTTCCAAAACAAATCACTTTCTCCAAATAGAGACAGTGAGGAATCAATAGAGGAAACGGTTTCAACATTGGGAAGAGAGGTAGGAATATTTTTACAAGCATCATTAAAGTGTTCTTCACAAGCCTCATCCAGAACGTCAATACAATTAACACTCTCGTATGCATAAGGTTTTTTAGACAACTTTCCCATGTTGAAGACGATTTTATCGTCACCCACTCTCATGATAAGCTCACCGGCTTCAACATCGATAAGAGTGCGACCGGTCCTCAGGAATGGACGACCCACGATCAAGGGAACACGAGGGTCCATCTCGTAGTCGACGACGAAATCGACAGGAAAAGTGAATTTGTCGACTCCTACAAAGACGTCTTCGGCTATCCCCACTGGATAAGCAATCGTACGGTTAGCTAATTCCAGAGTCATTTTGGTGGGGACTAGCTCAGGGAGAGATAATTGCTTCCAAACGCTTAGAGGCATTAGATTAATACTGGCACCTAGATCGGCTAAGGCCATGCAATTCTCTACTCCCGGGAAATTGCAAGGGATTAAGAAACGACCCGGATCACCAAGCTTGGTTGGCAATTTCCTTAAGAGCACTGCAGAGCAATTCTCATTAAGTTGGGTGTTGGCAATATCGAGAAGCTTTTCCTTATCACTCAGAAGATCTTTAAACATTTTTGCGTACTTAGGCATGTGAGCGAGAGCCTTAGCGAAGGAGATGTTGAAATTCAATTGTTTGAACATTTTAAGAATGTTCGAAACCTGAACATCGTCCTTTCTTTTGAGCTTCTCTTTCCTCAACCTAGATGGATAAGGTATATTGGAAGAAGAGGAAGGCTTTGGGAGAATAGGATCACTCACATCCTTGGGTGGAGGAGGGGTAGAAGTAAGAGGCGGAGAAATTGGGGATGGAGAAGGAGGAGGAATAGGAGCAGGTGACTCGTTCTCCTTAGTCACAATCACCGGTGGAGGTATAGGAAGCTCGGGTTCCTTGGTACCTTTGCCACTGCGAGTGGTGATTGCTTTCATCTCCCATCTTGGATTCGCAACGGTGTTACTCGGAAGAGTACCCGAAGAAGAGGGTTGATCACCTTGGAAGAAACTAGCCATCATGTTTTTTAAGTCATTCGTTTGACTATCCAAGGTGTTTCGCATATCAGCTCTCAGATCATTCCCTTGTTTGACCAGGTCAGCTTTCAAGTTGAGCACTTCCCGCTGAAGATTTCCCACGATCACATCGTTAGTCCTCATGTAGGTTTCCACTTCTTGGTGTAAAGCGGTGGGTTGGTTGGGAGGAGCATTGTATGCGGGTGGTTGATAAGCAGGTTGCTGGTAAACTTGGTTGTTTCTTTGAGGTGGTTGTGGTTGTTTGTGAGGAGGTATGTATGGTGTACGAGGTGGTTGTTGTTGTTGAGGAGGGCGATTGATGTTTTGTTGTTGGTTTGGGTTGTTAGGAGGAAAACCGGGTGGTGAGAGGTAGTTGTTGGAGCGGTAGCTAAGCAAGTTACGGTCACCTTGAGGTCTAGCTTGATAAGCAGGTTGAGGATAGGTTCCATAAGCTGCATTCACATTTTCAGAAGGGTAGTCTTGGGTGGCAGTACAAGTGGTGTAAGAGTGAGGACCCCCGCATATCTCGCATGGTTGGCTAACAACATTGACTTGAGCGTCTTTAGCGAATCTAGCGTTGATGCTGTTGGTGTTGCTGGCTGATATGAGCTTAAACTCATATCCTTTTATCAACAAATAACCCTAAAACATGAAGCAAAATACCAATTTATTTGGCAAAAACAGTGTTATGTGGTATGTTTGTGTTTGTGTACACTTGTGTAGGTAAAAGGATACATTTTCAAGCAAACAAAGAAAAATCAAGCTCAAATGGATGAAAAAGACAAAGAAGGATCAAAAGTGACAAGACTTTAAAGTACAAGGACCTATCTTGACAAGTTGTCAAAGTTGAAGTACTAAAAGTGCAAATATTGTGAAAGTCAAGATTCAAGTCAAACTTGGTCAACTCTCAAGTCAACTCAGTCAAAGGACCATTTTGTTCAAAGAATGAAAATTGAAGGACAAAATATGTCAAAAGAATGAAGATCCTAGCTCAAAACAACAATCTGCCAAGTTGAAGGACCAATTCTGCCAACATTTGAAAGATATGCAAAGTTTGATCCATGTGACAACATTCCAGCCAATGAGAAGAGAGGAAATAAGTCACACGGATTGAATAATAAATATCCACTCAGCCGCCTTGCATTTATTATCCAATCCCAACAGTTTAATCCGTGTGATCAAAATTTAGCCAATCAATGGATGACACGTGGCGTCTTCTTCATCAAATAATTTTGCCAGGATCGTATTTGAGCTACAAGCAATTTCATGGAAAGATTTCAACACCAATCTTGATCGCTTTGAAGAGACGAACACAATGGTGCCATTCAATTAACATATCATCCACTCAATCAAGAAACCCCAAATCCTTGTTCATACCTGAAAATGCCATTTTGCAGAATTTTACACGCGGCAAGCTGGGATTGGTTCTGACACGTCACCAACCCCAACAAACTCTTCCTTCATGTCTATAAATAGTTGGATAGGACTTCATTTGTACATGTAGCTAGTTTTGTAAAAACACATAGTTCTAAATTTCCTTTCCCTTTTCCTTCATTTCTACCCTAGCTACTCAAGAGTCTGACAAACTCTTGAGTTAGTTAGTTAGTTACTAGCTTCCAACAACTTTGTAACTGTTTTTCATTGAATAAAATTTGAATTCAAGCTTTCCCGCCAAATCTATTCTTCCTATTTCTGTCCATTCCTTGCTGCTATTGGATACTATTGTTGCTGTTAAGTGTTTGTTATGATCATTCATTGATCATAACTGACATTGGAGAAGTTTTCTAGCTGTTTGATCAGAATTCAGTTCATTCCATAGTTCCAATGAAGTTTTCAAGTTTTTTGATGATTCCTGTTGATTTGTTAGCTGATCTTGTTGATTGATAGTTTCCTAGTGATAAGGTGGTGGTTATCACTAGGGTAAGAGAGCTCAGCGCTCCTCTTCTTCTCAAAGGATAACTCCAATAGGTTTTAAAGTTCTTGTTTCAATTCCTCTCAATAAGTCAAAAGCATGATTTCTTTTCCTAGTGTAATTTGATGGCTACCTGATAAAAGTTGTTTGAAGTTGTTGATTAATTGATCTTTGAGTGTTAGTAGCTTAATCCTGCTTACTTTTGCTTTGATTTGGGTCAAGTTCTAGTTTACTGCATCATTTCAGTCATATTTGGCCTTGCACCCTAATTGAAGTTCTTGTTGTGTTAATTGATTGCATTTAGCTCTTATACCTTTAATTTTGGTCATTGAGTTTAGACTGCTAAAGCATTTGATTTAGCTTAAATCAGTACTTAAAAAGCCTTTGTAAAAGTTTGAAAAACCAGTTAAAGGAGTGTTTGGGTTTAGCTTAAAAAGATTTTTCAAGTATTGAGTTCTTGTGTTTTAGAGTCCATTTGTAGTCAATTGGTGATACTAAAGTGTTTTCAGTCATTTTCAAGTCAAAAATATAGTCAAAAAGGCAATTGGAATCAAAAAATGTTTGGGTGGATTTCATTCAGTTTTGGTTCTTAGAACTTGTGATTTTGATTTGATTAGAACTCATTCAATACTTGATGGATTTGTATCAAATTTGTTTCCATTTGTAGCTTATATCATATAGTTTCAAATTCCAAAAGGATTTTATACAGTTTACAATAAGCATTTAGATATAAGCAAAAATCAGATAAGTAGACTTAGAGCAAGTTTCTGTAAATGAAATCTGAAATTTTGTATCTCCTTATTCTCTTCATAAACTTGGCAATTTTTCTTCACAAATCCTCTTAAGTCATTGAGTTACATGATTTTTGAGAAAATCAGCTTTTTGAAAATAAGCTGGTCAACGCTTGGTCAACATAAGCCCATTTTTAGCTTAATTCAGATTCTGAGCTTATTTCTTGATGAAAAAGTTTCTAGTTTGATTTCCCGTTCATCAATTCAGTTGCTTAATCAGTTTCATTAAGAAAATCAAGTTGTGACTGATTAGATTTTGCTATAGCTTATTTTGTGCTTATTGATAAGCACTCTTTTGCTTATTTCTCAACTTTAGCCAGTTTCCTTGGACACACGTAGCTTATTTGGGATTAAAAGAGTTTTGAAACTTGTTTCATTGAATTTGGTTGAGTATTAAGCTCAAACGAGCTGATTTTTGTGCTTAACCCGTTTTTGTCTTAAAAAGTTTTGATAATTGCACTTTGGTCCTTATTGTTCTTAACAATTTGTATACTTGGCTAAACTACCATGTTTTTAGGGTTTGCACTTTGTTAGTCCTTGTAGTTTTAAAAGTTGTTATTTTTAGTTAAGAATTTGTTAGTTTGTTACAATTTTGGTTAGTTGGTTAATAGTTTTGCACTTTTGATCCTTGTAGTTATCTGTTTTATACTTTTAGTCCCTAGAATTGTTAGAACTTACATTTCAAGCATTTATCTTTCATAGAATTTACAATTTCAGTCCTTTTAGTTTCATATTTGGCATTTTGAATTTTACTTGAATAAAAACTTGGTATTTGCAATATGTTTTACATATAAGTAGGTAATATTTTTTCCGTTTTGCAAGTCTTTGTTGAATTAGCAAATAGAATATCCAAGCAAGTTTAACAACCAAGAACAATTAAAAACCCGATATTGGTTGGACTTTCCATTAGCAAGAACTGAGAAAAAACGAACTGCATTATACACAATTTCAAATGGCGCCGCTGCCGGTTCTTTGACTACACGAGAGACTATCGATTGACGGTTTTCATTGGCTTTTGGGATCCGTTCACTTTGTGAACGTTATTTTTACGTATCATAAATCAAAAACAAATAAAAAATCAAAAATATAAAAAGATATAAAAACTAAAAAATTAACAAAACAATTCTTTTCCTAAAGAATTGACCAAAAAAATAAAAAATCCAAAAAGCAATCTTTTTCCTAGGAGATTGCACCCAAAAATATATATTATTGGATTCTCTCAGTTTTTATGTACATATAGTATTTTCCCTTAAAAACTCATAAATACAAAAATATTTTCCATATATTATTATAAGTAATACGTATACGTATAAGAACAATCAATCTACATATTCTCCATAAGTATTGCTGAGGCAATACACCGTGTTGAGGGGCGTTCCGGTCCTTGACACGTGTATCGATCAAACAAAATAAAGCAAGAATAGATAAATACTCTCAATAAGCAACAATTCGAAGAATACGAACATTTAAGTGAATAGAAAGGCGATGTGCTATAAAATGCCATCTAAGGGTCAATAGGTACTTAAGTGCTTCGCGCCACCTAACCCCCCGTTCACTTGTAAGTATTCTAAGAAGGAAGGCTTCATTGAGGGTCTTGCACCCAAGTAGTAAATACATATATTGTTATTTTCTTGTGGATATTTAATATTGAAACTCGAAGAGGATAATCCATTTCTCTTCAAAGTCATGCGAGAGCTTCTCTCTCATTCCTCGTATTGAGTTGCATGCTCACTCGCGGGCGTGCACAAATACCGATTGGTGTACAACCTCTTCCTCCGAAAAGGAAGAAAAAGAGAAAGAGTAAGACCACCACCGTCCACCAAGCCGATCACGAGAATCGTGCTTTGACTCCACCACAAGAAGCCATGGCTATTGATAATCGCACTTTGTATGAACGTATGCAATCCAACATTCATGGATATTCTAGTGCCATTAAGATTCCCGACTTTCCCGCTAACACATTTGAGCTACATACATCTATGATCAATATGGTTGCACAATCACCTTTATTTGGTAAACAAAATGAGGATCCTCATGCTCACCTTAAGAGATTCCTTTCACTTTGCAATACCATTAAGCATAATGGGGTTCCACATGAGGTGATTAGGTTGATGTTAGTGTCATTTTCTTTAGAGGGAACCGCTAAGCATTGGTTAGACACCCAACCACCCGATAGTATCACCACATGGGATGGTTTCACCACTAAGTTTTTGAACAAGTTCTTTCCTCCACATAAGACTATGGCTTTGAGGACTTTAATTATGGGCTTTCAACAAAAACCTAGTCAATCCTTTAGTGATGCTTGGGAAGAGTATAGTGAGTTGTTGAGGCGATGCCCTAATCATGGATTGGATCAAGTTCACCAAATCAGCCTCTTTTATGATGGCCTTAAATCTCACCACCAAGATTCACTCAATGCTTCCGCGGGAGGGAGTATTCTTCTTAAGACCTATCAAGAGGCTTTGGACATCATTGAGACTAAGGCAATGGTTCAAACAAACAATCCATTTGAAGAAAAGGTTCATGTTATCCAAAACAATTCTCAAACCCCTTGTGACAACCAACTCCGCAAGTTTCAAGAAGAGATTTTTCAAAGGATGGATAGAGATAGTGAGAAGAATTTGCAAGTACAACTAGAGATGCTTCAAGTTTTTAAGAACTTGTCATTGAACAATTCCTCAAATAATGTGAATGCCATCACCATTTCTTGTGTTACTTGTGGAGGTCCCCATTCTTATGAACAATGTGATAAGGTGCAAGGGTATCAAGGGGAATGCTATGCTTACCAAGAAGAACATCGTAAACACTTCAAGCCTAATATCAATCCAAATAACCTTTCTTACAAATCCCAAAACTACCTTTCTCCACCCGGCTTCCCACCCCAACCACCCACCCAAATTCCACAAAATACTCCTCAAATTTTACCAAGGAATCAAGAGCAAAGACCACCATACCAAGGAAATAACTACAAGGCACCCAATCAATTTCAACCTCAAGCAAATACCTTTTATCCACCAAATCAAGGATTTAATGCTCAACCTTTACCTTTCCAACCTCAAGGTTTTCAAGGTTATGTGCCACAAGAGTTTAACACAATGGATCTCTTGCAAAAGATGAATCAAGAGAATGAAAGGAAGTTCCAAGCTATGGAGAAGAAAATGAATGACCAATTAAATAAGGTTTTAGTGGTATTAAATCAAAGACCACAAGGGGCTTTACCTTCCAACACACAAACAAACCCACGGGCCAATGTTAATGTTATTACAACAAGGAGTGGAACAACAACAAAGGATCCTTCACCTCCTAAACCTACTATTGTTCAACCTACTTGTGCTCCTACTTGTGACAAGCCTTCTACTTCTACTCCACCTCCTCAAAATGCTCCTATTCACTCAAACACACCTTCTCAACCACCTCATACTTCTCCTTTACCTTCCACACTTCCCAATGAAGAAGCTAACAAAGACAAATCTTCCACCACAACACCTATTCCACCTACACCAAAGCCTACTCTTCCATATCCTTCAAGGTTAAAAAAGGACAAGTTAAAGAACAAGGATGACATCCAAGTCTCCAATTTATTAAGGATGTTCAAGCAACTCAACATCAATATATCCTTTGCGGAAGCTCTTGCTTATATGCCAAAGTTTGCTAAGATGTTCAAGGATTTGCTCTCAAACAAAGAAAAATTGGTTGATTTGCCCAACACATCCCTTAATGAAAATTGTTCCGCGGTGTTACTTAAAACCTTACCAACAAAACTTGGAGATCCGGGGCGCTTCTTGATACCTTGTAATTTTCCCGGTGTTGAAAATTGCATGGCTTTGGCGGATTTAGGGGCGAGCATAAACCTCATGCCTTTATCGGTTTGGAAACAACTATCTCTTCCCGAGCTCACTCCCACTAGGATGACTCTTGAACTAGCCAACCGAACCATAGCTCACCCCGTAGGTATAGCGGAAGATGTGTTTGTAGGTGTGGATAAGTTTACCTTTCCGGCCGACTTTGTAGTGGTCGATTATGACATGGATCCTAGAGTGCCTTTGATTGTTGGTAGACCATTTTTGAGAACGGGTCGTACCTTGATAGATGTGGCGGAAGGAGAATTAATTATGAGAGTAGAAGATGAGAGAGTGGTGTTTAAGCTAGGGAAGATTTGTGATAGAAAAGAGGTTAAGGAGTCTAGACCTTGTGAGACTATTAACATTGTGGATGTGCTAGATGAAGTGTGTAATGAACACTTTCATGATGCTTGTAAGAATGCTAGTGATGAGATACCCCATGTTGAAACCGTGGCCTCAATTGCTCCCTCTTTAACACCTTTTGGAGAGAGTGATTTCCTCTTGGAGGAATTTGAGTCCAACTTTCTTGGTGATGATGATTCTCCCATTAATTGGGAAGAAGATATTCTTACAATCCAAAAGTTGCTCAATGAGGACCCTATTCCTTCTCCTATTCCACAAGAGATTACCATTGAGGAACCTTCCATAGAGAGTCCACCTCCCATTGAACTTAAGGACCTTCCATCCCACTTAGAATATGCTTTCTTAGAAGGAAAAGACCAATTACCGGTGATCATTGCTAAAGAGTTGAAAGAGGATGAGAAAGAGCAACTTATTGAAGTTCTTAAGAAACATAAGAAAGCTTTAGCATGGAAAATATCCGACATAAGGGGAATTGATCCACATTTTTGTACTCACAAAATCCTTATGGAGGATGACTATAAACCCGCCATTCAAAACCAAAGGAGAGTTAACCCAAAAATCCATGAGGTTATTAAGAAGGAAGTGATTAAACTTTTAGATGCGGGTATGATTTACCCCATTTCCGACTCTCCATGGGTTAGCCCGGTTCATTGTGTTCCAAAGAAGGGTGGAATCACCGTGGTGCCTAATGAGAACAATGAGCTTATTCCCACGAGACTTGTGACCGGTTGGAGAGTTTGCATTGATTATAGAAAACTCAATGAGGCAACTAGGAAAGACCATTTCCCGCTTCCCTTTATGGATCAAATGCTTGAACGCTTAGCGGGAAATGAGTACTATTGTTTTCTTGATGGCTTTTCGAGTTATTTCCAAATACCCATTGACCCTAAGGATCAAGAAAAGACCACATTCACTTGTCCCTACGGTACATTTGCTTACAAGAGGATGCCTTTTGGCTTATGTAATGCACCGGGGACGTTTCAAAGGTGCATGATGGCGATTTTCCATGACATGATAGAGCAAACCATGGAGGTTTTTATGGATGACTTTTCCGTCTTTGGAAACTCCTTTAGCTCATGTCTCACCAATCTTGAGAGAATGCTTAAGCGTTGTGAGGAAACACGTTTGGTGCTTAATTGGGAGAAATGTCACTTTATGGTGAAAGAGGGGATTGTTTTAGGACACAAGATATCCAATAAGGGATTAGAAGTTGATCGAGCTAAAATTGATGTGATTGCTAAGCTTCCCCCACCCACTTCGGTTAAAGGTATGAGGAGTTTCTTAGGTCATGCGGGATTTTATAGGCGCTTTATACAAGATTTTTCTAAGATAGCTAGACCGATGACTCACCTCTTGGAGAAAGAGGCTCCTTTCATTTTTAACCAAGATTGTTTAGACTCTTTTAAGACTCTTAAGGAAAAATTGACTAAGGCTCCCGTTTTGGTTTCTCCAAATTGGGAATTACCTTTTGAGCTTATGTGTGACGCTAGTGATTATGCGGTGGGGGCCGTCTTAGGACAAAGAGTTAATAAGCATTTTCAACCTATACACTATGCGAGTAAAACCATGACCGGTGCACAACTTCATTACACTACCACGGAAAAAGAGTTGCTTGCTATAGTATATGCTTTTGAGAAGTTTAGACCATATCTTGTGCTTTCCAAAACCATAGTGTATACGGATCATTCCGCTCTCAAGTATCTTATGACAAAACATGATGCTAAGCCTAGGCTTTTGAGATGGGTTTTGTTGCTTCAAGAGTTTAAGATAGAGATTCGTGATAAGAAAGGGGCCGAGAATTTAGCGGCGGATCATTTGAGTAGACTTGAGCATCCTTTTCAAGGAGATTTCCCACATCAAGAAATCAATGAATCCTTTCCATTAGAGGAGCTCATGTCTATCTCTTCCCAAGAGGATGCCACACCTTGGTTTGCGGATATCGCAAACTATCTTGTGGGCAATGTGCTTATTGAGGGTCTTACTTATCAACAAAAGAAAAAGTTTCTTAAGGAAGTTAAGTATTACTTTTGGGATGATCCATATCTCTTTAGGCAATGTGCGGACCAAATCATTAGACGGTGTGTAGATGGGCCCGAGGCATTTAAGATCTTAGAGGCGTGTCATAAAGGACCTACGGGTGGACATTTTGGGCCTAACTACACCGCCAAGAAAGTCTTTGATTCGGGTTACTATTGGCCTTCTATTTACAAAGATGCCCAAGAGATGGTGAAATTTTGTGATGTTTGTCAAAGACAAGGAAAAATTACACAACGTGATGAGATGCCACAAAATTTTATCCAAGAGTGTGAGATATCTGATGTATGGGGCATTGATTTCATGGGACCTTTTCCATCCTCTAAGGGAAACAAGTATATACTTGTGGCGGTGGATTATGTGTCCAAGTGGGTGGAGGCTAAAGCCTTACCTACCAATGATGCTAGAGTGGTTGTAAAGTTTTTGAAACAATTGTTTGCTAGATTTGGTGTACCTCGGGCCATCATAAGTGATCGTGGTACGCACTTTTGTAATGATCAATTCACGAGAGTTATGAAGAAATATGGAGTGAATCATAGACTTTCTACCGCGTATCACCCTCAAACAAATGGTCAAACCGAGGTCACAAATCGTGGTTTAAAGAGGATTTTAGAGAGAACGGTGGGAGAGCATCGAGCTTCTTGGTCGGATAAGCTTGATGATGCTTTGTGGGCGTTTAGGACGGCTTTTAAAACACCAATTGGTTGTACACCTTATAGGCTTGTCTATGGAAAAGCGTGCCACCTCCCATTTGAGTTAGAACATAAGGCATCTTGGGCTCTCAAGTGGGCTAACTTTGATTTAAACCAAGCCGGTTCACATAGGAAAGATCAACTCAATGAGATGGATGAATTGAGAGCCAATGCCTATGAGAATTCTTTGCTTTATAAGGAAAAGACTAAGAAATTGCATGATGCTAAGATCAAGAATCATGAGTTCAAAGTTGGAGAGCCGGTTCTCCTCTTTAACTCAAGATTGAAGCTTTTTGCGGGCAAGCTTAAGTCGAGATGGTCCGGTCCATTCACTATTGCTCAAGTGTTTCCATATGGAACTCTTGAGTTGTCCCAACCCGATGGTCCAAATTTTAAAGTGAATGGTCACCGTGTTAAACATTACTTTGGGGAGGACATTTCCGTTGAAATGGTCCAAGAGGTCCCCATTTTCCCCATGAATTAATTCATTGAGGGACGAGTCGAGCTAGAGACTCATTAACTCAAGCATCGTATAACTAGGTTTAGAGTGTTGTAGGTTAGAAATAAAGGTATAGACTTGGAGATAAGTGTAGGGGAGACCTTCTTTTGTCTTCATGATTGTTTGTAGGGTTGCTCACTCATCTCATGCTTTGGAGCTTATGGAGGAGGCCCTTGTATCCGGTTCACTTCGTTACTATAGTGATTTTTCATTGACACCTTGTGCTTAAACATGATTTCACTAATAGTTGTCCTTTCCTTAACTTGGGTTAAGCAAAGTCTATTCATTGTCATAAGTGTAGGGGAAGTTTTTACACTTCCATGCTCTTAAACATTGAGGACAATGTTTAGCTTAAGTGCAGGGGGGTCTTCTATCGAAGTGACCTTACCTAGAACTTGTCATTGTCTTGCATGATAACATGGAAAAATTGAATTTTCAACATTTTTCAAGTTTTTGATCTACTTTGGCCACCAAAAATATGCATTCATAATTTTTGCATCAATCACTTTTCATTTGCATATAAAGATTGCATTGTATATATTTCTTCTTTTATCTTTCATCAAAAATATATAAAAAGGAAAAAATGTAATAAAACATGGTTTTAACAAGTTTAGATTTCTTTGACATATTAGGCCCGCCATGGATATTTTGACTCAACCCGAGTTTGCTTATTTTAGCACTCTCTAGCTAGTATCCTTAACCATGTAGTCCTTCGTTGGTCTATTAGGCTAAGCATCCACCAATTTCATTATTTGAGATTTTAAATTTGTGGAGAATGGGAAATGATAGAGTTGAAGCAAGTATAAAAGGGCTAGATAGACTTCATGGCAATTACTTGTGGCTAAACCCTTCTCTTCTTTACCTCTACTTTCTTCGCATGTATATAATTGTTAATAAATAATCAAGTACGGTTTTAATTGGTTTGTAATCTCTTATACATTTTTGGCTAATCATTTATGGTTGATATGAGTACGTCTTAAGATTCTAAGTTAGCACGTTTTATGTGTACTAGACTTATGTCATTATACTTAGCGGGTGTTTTTCCTTTTATTCTTTTCAAATTTCTTTGTGAGGAATAAAGAAAAATAAGAGCGGCTTATGAAAAAAAATGAGTGGCTAGAAAAAAAAAAGAAAAAAGAAAGAAAAAGAAAAAAAATAATACAAGACTCCCAAGAGGGGCAGTGTGGTGTTAATTATAGTGACTATTGAGTTCCAATATTACCTTGACGGGTTGCGGGGATTCAATAGATTGCTCCAATCCAATATTACCTTGACGGGTTGCGGGGTTGAAGATCCAAAGTCTCAAAAAGATGGCGGATGTAAATTATTGCGTGAGTTTTATTTTTCTTTCCTTAGCGAGTGTGTAGCTACTTATGAAAGCATGACATGAGGATTTTACACATAAGGCGAATGACTTATTACTCTTGAAACGGACTTATATTAATTGTGAGCGGTTTTTCAAGTAATGGATGAGAGGATTACTTAGGATTAAAACCGTGCTTCCTTATTTTTGGATTTTGCATTTCTTATACTTCACACTTGAAATAATGACAAATTTGCTCACAAGCAATTTGCTCAAATAATAACCGGTTCCATATTTAATTGTCATGAATAAGTTGATGCACTTTTTACTTGTGAATACAATGATCCCATTTTTAAGCTTGGTATGGGGAAAGTGAAACTTGAGGGTGATAAATGTCCATGGTACCCAAGCCCTAATCTAAGCCATTGAATTCTTTATGAGTTATTTCCATCAAAACCATTTCAAGAAAAATCAAAAAGATATAGATAGAATTGTATTTTGTTCATTGCATTATTAAAAGTCAAAATCATGCATCATTTAGTTTAGAGTAGTGTAGATGCATCTCATATGGCCAAGGTGGATTGATTATGAGGGAAATGTAAATTTGAGCTTTAAAATATAATATTGCATGAGGACATGACAATGTTCAAGTGTAGGGGAATTTGATATGAGCTTAAACTCATATCCTTTTATCAACAAATAACCCTAAAATATGAAGCAAAATACCAATTTATTTGGCAAAAACAGTGTTATGTGGTATGTTTGTGTTTGTGTACACTTGTGTAGGTAAAAGGATACATTTTCAAGCAAACAAAGAAAAATCAAGCTCAAATGGATGAAAAAGACAAAGAAGGATCAAAAGTGACAAGACTTTGAAGTACAAGGACCTATCTTGACAAGTTGTCAAAGTTGAAGTACTAAAAGTGCAAATATTGTGAAAGTCAAGATTCAAGTCAAACTTGGTCAACTCTCAAGTCAACTCAGTCAAAGGACCATTTTGTTCAAAGAATGAAAATTGAAGGACCAAATATGTCAAAAGAATGAAGATCCTAGCTCAAAACAACAATCTGCCAAGTTGAAGGACCAATTCTGCCAACATTTGAAAGATATACAAAGTTTGATCCATGTGACAACATTCCAGCCAATGAGAAGAGAGGAAATAAGTCACACGGATTGAATAATAAATATCCACTCAGCCGCCTTGCATTTATTATCCAATCCCAACAGTTTAATTCGTGTGATCAAAATTTAGCCAATCAATGGATGACACGTGGCGTCTTCTTCATCAAATAATTTTGCCAGGATCGTATTTGAGCTACAAGCAATTTCATGGAAAGATTTCAACACCAATCTTGATCGCTTTGAAGAGACGAACACAATGGTGCCATTCAATTAACATATCATCCACTCAATCAAGAAACCCCAAATCCTTGTTCATACCTGAAAATGCCATTTTGCAGAATTTTACACGTGGCAAGCTGGGATTGGTTCTGACACGTCACCAACCCCAACAAACTCTTCCTTCATGTCTATAAATAGTTGGATAGGACTTCATTTGTACATGTAGCTAGTTTTGTAAAAACACATAGTTCTAAATTTCCTTTCCCTTTTCCTTCATTTCTACCCTAGCTACTCAAGAGTCTGACAAACTCTTGAGTTAGTTAGTTAGTTACTAGCTTCCAACAACTTTGTAACCGTTTTTCATTGAATAAAATTTGAATTCAAGCTTTCCCGCCAAATCTGTTCTTCCTATTTCTGTCCATTCCTTGCTGCTATTGGATACTATTGTTGCTGTTAAGTGTTTGTTATGATCATTCATTGATCATAACTGACATTGGAGAAGTTTGCTAGCTGTTTGATCAGAATTCAGTTCATTCCATAGTTCCAATGAAGTTTTTAAGTTTTTTGATGATTCCTGTTGATTTGTTAGCTGATCTTGTTGATTGATAGTTTCCTAGTGATAAGGTGGTGGTTATCACTAGGGTAAGAGAGCTCAGCGCTCCTCTTCTTCTCAAAGGATAACTCCAATAGGTTTTAAAGTTCTTGTTTCAATTCCTCTCAATAAGTCAAAAGCATGATTTCTTTTCCTAGTGTAATTTGATGGCTACCTGATAAAAGTTGTTTGAAGTTGTTGATTAATTGATCTTTGAGTGTTAGTAGCTTAATCCTGCTTACTTTTGATTTGATTTGGGTCAAGTTCTAGTTTACTGCATCATTTCAGTCATATTTGGCCTTGCACCCTAATTGAAGTTCTTGTTGTGTTAATTGATTGCATTTAGCTCTTATACCTTTAATTTTGGTCATTGAGTTTAGACTGCTAAAGCATTTGATTCAGCTTAAATCAGTACTTAAAAAGCCTTTGTAAAAGTTTGAAAAACCAGTTAAAGGAGTGTTTGGGTTTAGCTTAAAAAGATTTTTCAAGTATTGAGTTCTTGTGTTTTAGAGTCCATTTGTAGTCAATTGGTGATACTAAAGTGTTTTCAGTCATTTTCAAGTCAAAAATATAGTCAAAAAGGCAATTGGAATCAAAAAATGTTTGGGTGGATTTCATTCAGTTTTGGTTCTTAGAACTTGTGATTTTGATTTGATTAGAACTCATTCAATACTTGATGGATTTGTATCAAATTTGTTTCCATTTGTAGCTTATATCATATAGTTTCAAATTCCAAAAGGATTTTATACAGTTTACAATAACCATTTAGATATAAGCAAAAATCAGATAAGTAGACTTAGAGCAAGTTTCTGTAAATGAAATCTGAATTTTTGTATCTCCTTATTCTCTTCATAAACTTGGCAATTTTTCTTCACAAATCCTCTTAAGTCATTGAGTTACATGATTTTTGAGAAAATCAGCTTTTTGAAAATAAGCTGGTCAACGCTTGGTCAACATAAGCCCATTTTTAGCTTAATTCAGATTCTGAGCTTATTTCTTGATGAAAAAGTTTCTAGTTTGATTTCCCGTTCATCAATTCAGTTGCTTAATCAGTTTCATTAAGAAAATCAAGTCGTGACTGATTAGATTTTGCTATAGCTTATTTTGTGCTTATTGATAAGCACTCTTTTGCTTATTTCTCAACTTTAGCCAGTTTCCTTGGACACACGTAGCTTATTTGGGATAAAAGAGTTTTGAAACTTGTTTCATTGAATTTGGTTGAGTATTAAGCTCAAACGAGCTGATTTTTGTGCTTAACCCGTTTTTGTCTTAAAAAGTTTTGATAATTGCACTTTGGTCCTTATTGTTCTTAACAGTTTGTATACTTGGCTAAACTACCATGTTTTTAGGGTTTGCACTTTGTTAGTCCTTGTAGTTTTAAAAGTTGTTATTTTTAGTTAACAATTTGTTAGTTTGTTACAATTTTGGTTAGTTGGTTAATAGTTTTGCACTTTTGATCCTTGTAGTTATCTGTTTTATACTTTTAGTCCCTAGAATTGTTAGAACTTACATTTCAAGCATTTATCTTTCATAGAATTTACAATTTCAGTCCTTTTAGTTTCATATTTGGCATTTTGAATTTTACTTGAATAAAAACTTGGTATTTGCAATATGTTTTACATATAAGTAGGTAATATTTTTTTCGTTTTGCAAGTCTTTGTTGAATTAGCAAATAGAATATCCAAGCAAGTTTAACAACCAAGAACAATTAAAAACCCGATATTGGTTGGACTTTCCATTAGCAAGAACTGAGAAAAAACGAACTGCATTATACACAATTTCACTGGCGGTTTGGGTAGCAAGCGATTCAAGAAGCGTAGTGATTTTGTCAAGTCGCTTATCGCTGTCACTAGTACTAGTACTAGCAACATTGGTCCGAACACTCTTGGTTTGCACACGAGACTTATTCTCAATGATATCCCAAGCAGCATTGGAAGTCTTAGCCAAAAGATTACCCCCCGAGGCACTGTTTAGTGAATCTTGGTCATTCATGCTTAAAGCATTGTAAAAAGTGTTAATTTGGTGCACTTTGGTAAAACCATGTTGTGGGCATTTTCTTAAAAGATCTTTGAAACGATCTCAAGATTCACTAAACGACTCATCGTACTTTTGTTCAAAATTTATGATTTCATTCCGCAAAGCGGTATTACGAGAGGGTGGGAAAAAGTAATTGATAAACTTGGTCTCTAAATCCGTCCACGAAAGAATACTCTGTGGCGGTTCCTTAGCAAGCCAATGCCGGGCTTGTTCCTCTAAAGAAAAGGGAAAAAGTTGTAAACGGATAACCTCTTGTGGAACACCATTGAATTTGACCGTATTGGTGAGTTGCAAGAATCTCTTGATGTGGTCATGTGGATCATCAATGGTACGCCCCAAGAATGGTTGAGCAGAGACCATCTGGATAAAGCCGGATTTGAGCTCAAAATTGTTGGCTGCAATCGCTGGTATAACAATTGGATCAGTGTTGCCATCTACATGAGCTTGCAGAAGTTCAATCATCGGGCGATTATCCGGTAGAGGCTCATTGTTGTTGTTGTTGTTATTAAAAGGGGGGTTGTTGTTGTTATTATTATTGTTTTGAGGTGGTATGTTGTTGTTGTTTTGTACACCGGCCATGTCTAAGTTATCGAGAGGCTCGGGCTCTTGATAAGACGTTGATCGTGTACGCATGCACCTGCAAAAGAACGAACAAGGCAAAAACAAAGCAAAAATATTTTTGGTTTTTATGTTTTTTAATTAATTTTTTTTTTGGATTTTTGAAAATTTTATATTTTTTTTGTGTTTTTTGTAAAATTTTATGAAAAAGTAACGTTCACGGGGAACGGATCCCAAAATCCAAGTTCTCACAAAAAACTGTTGATCTTAACGAGAAGAGCCGGCAGCGGCGCCATTTGATACTATTATTTTCAATGGGGTTCTCTAGATTCTCTCGATATCCTCTTGAATTGATCTCGGTTCTAAGTGGAATGATTGTTCTTGGTTACTAAAAAGGGGAGTGGTTTTCTATTCTACTAAAGGTTTAAATGTACGAAAATGTAAACTTAAATCAAAAGCAATTAATTTAATAGCAATTAACAAAACTTGAATTAAAATGAAAGTATAAAATGAAGAAACAGTAAATAACACTTATCTAGATTCAAAATACTCAAAAGAAAGTTGATTCGGAAGTTTCTGCCTTTCACTTGATCCGGAACTCCTTGATTCGGAAGTTTGATCCGGAACTTCGTTCGGAACTTTACTCGGAACCTTCACTCGGAAGTTTACTCGGAACCTTCATTCGGAAGTTTACTCGGAACCTTCATTCGGAACTTTACTCGGAAGAATTGATTCGGAAGTTCACCCGGAAGATTGGTCCGGAAGTTTACCCGGAACTTCGTTCGGAAGTTATTGATCCGGAAGTTCGTCCGGAACTTTTGGTCCGGAAGTTTATCCGGAAGATTCAAAAAGAGCATTCATTCGGAACTTCTAAAAATTGATTCGGAACTTTTTGAAAGGAAATTTATTCGGAACTTTTAAAACTCATTCGGAACTTTTGAAAACACTTTCATTCGGAACTTCTAAAACTCATTCGGAACTTTCTGTTCATCCGGGAGTTTGTGTTCATCCGGAAGTTTGTGTTCATCCGGAACTTTTGTTCATCCGGAACCTGGGAATACTTCAAGAACAGTAAGATACCGAAAAAACAGGGGAACTCGAATTCGATCCAAAAATCACCAAGTTTTTTACCAAAACTTAAATAAAACTAAACACAAATGATATACTAACCAATAACAACAAATCCCATCAATAAAAACTTAAATCCCAATAACTTTTAAAAATCAAATCAATCAAATAAGAACTTAAACTTTTAACCAAATAGATGAAGATGAACAAGATGAAATGGAAAGATTTAATTGATAGAATAAGGTTTTAACAATCACAAAACAAGGATGAAATTACAAGATTGAAAAACAAAGATCAAAATCACCAAACACCCTAATGGTGTTGGTAAAACCTACGAACAGAAAAGGGAGAGGAAAGGGAATGAAAAAAACTAAAAACTACTGAATGAAAAGTGTGAGGGGATCCATCTATTTATATGGCTTGTCTTTTGGTTGGTGAGTGGGCTTTCTCCCTTTCTTCTTGACTTCTCGTCTTTTCAGAAAAGTTGACGTTTTCGATTCTGATTCGGGATTTGTCGTCGATTAAATTCAACTCGTCTTTTAATTTCTTCGTTTAATAGACTTGAGTTTCTTCGACTTATGTCAATCTTCCATCTTTGGTCCTTTTCTTCGATAAATCTTCAAATAGGCCCAGTGACTTCAAATATTTTGCATCTCTTGGACAATAGACTTCGTCTTGAGTCTTTTTCTTCGATAAAACCCGTGCAATCCCATGTTTTCTTTAATATTCATCCGGTTAGCTCTGAAAACACAATAAACACAAAAACCACGCATAATTCCAAACAAATGATATTAAATACGTGTTTTGGTCTCGTTTTAGCCAGAATTAAGTGGAAAAAGGATGGGTGTTTACACACCTATCAAATACCATAATCCTAAATTAGGCTGACTTTTAAGATACTTAAAAATCCTCTTCACAACATGTAGATGTGACACCTTTAGATTGACTTGGAACCTTGAACAGGCACACACAACAAACATAATATCTTATCTTTAAGCAGTAAGATACATCAATGAACCAATCATTGACCTATATAGATGAATATCAACAATTTCACCATGTTCATCTTTTGACAAAGACTTTTTAGCTTCAAAATGTGTGCTTGTACTCCTTGTATCTATACATGAAAACTTCTTCAAGATTTCAACAACATATTTATCTTGGCTGATAAATATTCCATCTTTCCTCTGTTTGACTTGTAGTCCCAAAAAGAAAGTAAGTTCTCCCATAGAACTCATCTGAAATCTTCCTTTCATCAAAGCTTCAAACTCTTCACACCATGATTTCTTGGTTGGACCAAAAATAATGTCATCAACATGGACTTGTACTAGAATAATATCCTTAGCATTCTTTTTTATGAATAGAGTTTTGTCAATGGTTCCTCTCCTATATCTATGTTCTAACAGAAAATTGGATAAGGTTGCATACCAAGCCCTTGGAGCTTGATGTAGACCATAAAGTGCTTTGATAACTTTGTATACTCTGTTGGAGAACTTAGGATCTACAAAACCTAGAGGTTGTGAAACATATACCTCCTCTGAAATAGTACCATAAAGAAAGGCACTTTTCACATCCATCTAATAGACTATAAAACCCATATATGATGCAAAGGCAAAAAAATAACCTAATGGCTTCTATTCTTGCCATTGGTGCAAAAACCTCATCATAGTCTATCCCTTCTTCCTGTCTATAGCCTTGAGTGACAAGCCTTGCCTTGTTCCTCACAACAACTCCTCTTTCATCCTTCTTGTTTCTGAAAACCCATCTAGTACCAATAACCCTTTTACTAGAGGGAATATCCAAGAATCTAAACCTTTTGTAGTTCAAATTGCGTTAATTCTTCTTGCATGGCATCTACCTAACTTTCTTCATCAAGAGCTTGAGAAATGTTCTTGGGCTCTACTTGTGATAAGAAACAGGCAAACAAACAATGCTGAGTATCCTTATGATTTGTTCTCTGCTGTTTTTTGACATAACTCACAAGTGCATGAGTTTCAGTATTGGCTTGAAGTTGTCTTCTGGTTTGCACAACAGACTTAGGATTTCCAATAATTTGAGTAGTAGGATGGTTTTTGTTGACTTTATGAGTGGGAATAGTACTGACTGGAATTTCAGTTTCCAAATTCTTGAAATAAGTTACTACGCCATGCTCATCATAGGAAGCTTTGGAGAAAATTCCGTCATTTGGACTAGCATAAACGTCTTCATCGTCCATAGCTTGTAAAATATCTTCTAATGAATCAACAGACTTTGTAGATTTTGACTTAGCAGTACTTGCAGATGAGGTACCGCTAGGTGTAATATGTATTGTTGAGTGTTGTGATTCTAAAGATTCTTCTCATGAATGCTCAGTAGCAGATGTAGCATTCTTTGCTTGATCTTGAAGCCTCTGAAGCTCTTGGGAGGCTTGATCATCAGTTGATGGTATTGTTTGCTTCTAGGGAGTGGCATCCATAGGAGAAACAGTAGATGTGAACATCATCATCCTGAGATTCTGATGAAGAAGGTTCTCCTTGAGTACCTAACTTTGTTGTAGCAATCTCCCACCTGCATTGTTAGTTTGACAATCCTTTTGACACAAAATAGTAATCCATGGAGTTAGTTAGATAATCCAAATCAAACATCCAAGCATAACCTATTCCTGGGACATTAGGTTTATTTTCTAAGAAATTAACATAGGCATTTTCTTCAACCTTCTTAGATGCCAAGTTATAAACCCTTAATAAGTGTAAAAACACTTATCCTTTTACCACTTAAAGCAAATAAAAACGAGACTAAAACGTGTATTTTATGTCGTAAAAGTCGGAATTATGCATGGTTTGTGTTTTTATTGGTTTGGCTTTCACGGGCTTTTATCGAAGAAAACGACAAAAGACGAAGTCAAAAGATCAAAAGTGCAAAAAGAACGGAAGTCAAAGGCCTATTCTGAAGATTTATCGAAGAAAAAGACCAAAGACGGAAGTTTAATGAAGTCGAAGAACCAAGTCTAATAAAAGAAGAAAATTAGAAGACGAGTTCATTTTATCTATCGACAAATCCCGAGACAAAGTCGAGAAAGACGAATTAATTAAAAAGACGATAAGACAAAGAGAAAGAAGGAAGCAACAACACCACATTACTCCTCCACTATAAATAGCTCATTTTCCATTATTTGTATTCATTAGTTAATTAGATTAGTTTTATTTATATAATTAGGAGTAGGGGTAGGTGTAGCTTAATATTCTCCATGTCTTAATTTCTTTTTAATTTTGTTGTTGAATCTTGAATATTATATTTTAATTAAGTTTTTCAATTAATCTTATCCTTCCTTTCTTGTTTGATTTAATCTTTATAGCTTTTTGGTGCTTATTGTTCTTTGATTGATTTGCTTATTTTGATTAAGTGGTTTTGGTAGATTAATGTTTTTGAAATAGATTTTATTAATTTTGCTTAATTGGTGTTTTTATAGTTTTAATTTGTGTTTAGATTGGCTTATTTTCTAGAATAAATTTGTTTATTTTTGGCTTATTTTTGGTTCCTCTGTTTTTAGATTCGTCAGTTATATTGTTTCTATCGTTTTCGGATAAGGGTTTTGTTATCCGAAGATTGTCAATTTATCCGAATATAGCTTAAGTATATTTATCCGAATTGTAGTTTTTATTTGCTTTATTCCGAACATACATTTTTATCCGAAAATATTTTAGTCTTTTTATCTGAAAAATAGGTTTTATCCAAAAATTAGGTTTTATCCGAAAATGTTGTTGTTTATCCGAAAATCCTGTTTTTTTCGAAAAAAAGTGTTATATTCCGAAGAAAGCAATTATACCGAAAACATGTTAAAATTCCAAAAACCTTGTTTATCCGAAGATTATTTTATCCGAATACATATGAAAATTCCGAATATGCAATCTCTTACATTTTATCCGAAGATTAGATGTAACATTTCTTTTTTCCTTCCAATTTTTTGGTCACCCACTCCCAACATGTCTCAATTTTTCCAACATTTAGTTTTTTATTCCGAAAGTCGTTTTTAGTTTTATCTGAAAGTCGTTATTATTTTTATTTCGAAAGTCAGATATTTTTAGTTTTATTTTTCCGCAAATTTTAGTTTTAGTATTTTATCCAAAAGTTTTAGTTTTAATTTTTATTAAGTACCCGTTTTAATATTTGTCTCGTTTCTTTTTAAAGTAGCTTTATAATCCAATTTCTATTTTTTATTAAGAAAGTGTTATTTTTAATTCGAAAGTTAATTTTTATTTTTAGTTTTAATTTTTAATTGCCTATTTTTAATATTTTCCTTGTTTTACGTTTCTTCATTGTTTGTCATTTGTCTTTGCGTTTTATTTTTTTTATTTGTCAATTTTATTTTTTTAGTTTATTTTTAATATTTTTCGCATTTACTTTTTAATTATAAATAGATAAACCAATTTTATTTTTACTCACCAAAACAACTAAGTCACATTTTAAACCCTTTTTCAATTCGAATCGAAACGAAAGAATCGATTTTACAGTTATTAATCCTATATGCTTTACTTTGCAATGAATATCCTACAAGATATCCTGGATCAGATTTTCCATCAAACTTCCCCAAATGATCAAGAGTATTTAATATAGACACATGACATCCAAAAGGTCTTAAATGACTTATGGTTGGCTTAATACCAGTCAAAAGTTCATAAGGTGTCTTGTTTTGAGGCTTGGTCACTAAGACTCTATTTAACACATAACATGAAGTATTGATTGCTTCTGCCCAAAATGTATTTGGCAAAAGAGAATCAGCTAGCATAGTTCTAGCAGCCTCAATTAGTGTCCTATTTTTCCTTTCAGCTACTCCATTTTTTTGTGGAGTCCTAGGATTACTAAATTATCTCTTGATTCCTTTAGACCTACAAAATTCATCAAATTCAGCATTCTTGAATTTTATCCTATTATTTGTCCTAATGATTAAGACTTGTTTAGTGAACTGCTTTTCAACTAAAGTGATAAAATCCTTAAGTAAATCATTGGTTTCACTCTTAAGTGCTAGAAAGAAAACCCAACTGAATCTACTATAATCATCAGTTATAACTAGACAAAAGGTCTTGTGACTAATGCTCCTAACAGAAACTGGACCAAACAAATCCATATGCAAAAGTTGCAAAGGCTTAGTCACAGAATTGATAGTCTTGGTCTTACAAGAGCCTCTATGTTGTTTACCTTTTTGACAAGCAGTACATGTGAAATCATTCTGAAAAGATTTGTTAGGTAACCATCTAACCAAATTTCTATTCACCAATCTATTAAGATTCTTGAAATTCACATGACCTAACCTCCTATGCCATAAATTAGACTCATCATTAGAAGCCTTAGCTAGCAAACATGTAATACCACCTGTTGGAGTAATAGTATGAATATTAAAGGTGTACATGTTTTCTTGCCTGGGTACCTTGAGCAGTACTTGAGATTCTGTAGGCATCTCAAAGTCTTTGGAGAGCACCAAGCAGTCTGTATCTGTAAATAACACCTTGTTCTTTTTATCACACATTTGTGATACAGAAAAGAGATTGAATTCATTCAATTCTTTTACAAAGAACACATCCTCAAATTCCAACTTCCCTGTATTAATTTTTCCTTTGCCAGTAATTCTACCTTTGCTACATCCAAAGGCTACTGGTCTATCTCTGAATTCTTCAAATTCAGCAAGAAAATCTTTATTCCTGTCATGTGTCTTGAGCATCCACTATCTATTATTCCTTTATCTTTTAATTCATCAATTAGATGCCCATGCACATAAACAAAACTTATTAGTTTCTAACAGTGACCCAAGCCACATTTGGCTAGGATCTTGTGGGACCTACATACTTAAGAGTTTGATAGTTGGTTTTTCCAGTACTACACACACTCTTATACTTCATGGTTCCAGTCAAATAATCAAAGACATAAGTGGGTTTATTGTCCTTGAACCTTTTTGGCTTAAGTACTATTTTAGCAGTACTTGCTTGAACACATGGTTTTTCACCTTTAGGAACCTATATTTGCACTGGTTTATTATTAGGCTTACTTCTAGATGTTATAGCTTTCTCAACTACATTCTTAGAAGCCTTGTGGGACTTTGGTTTGACAGACTTTTGACCAGTGGTTCTTGTGTTTGGTCTAGCAGTACAGACTTGTCAGTACTTGGTTTACTAGACTTAAAACGTACTAGACCTTGTTTCATAAGTACTGCTCTTGGAACAAAGTTCTTGGTAGAGATATTTGTGACCTTATGAGGTTCATCTACCATTTTAGCATGATCAAACTTAGGTTTTGTCATCTTTAGATCCCATTTGCCTATTAACCTGTGCATTTTTCCCATTACTTTTCTTTTGTGACCTTTTGTGCAGCCTTTTGTTTTACAATTTGATCTTCATGTAAAGTGTAATCTTTGATAAAATGATTTAGACTACCACAAACATAACATCCTTTTCTTCTCAAAGAAGACCCAAAAGGTTATTTTGACTTAATTTTCTCAAAACCTATCCCACCCCTCTTGGTTTTATTATGTTTTGCATTATTATCCAATGCCTTGCTAGGAGTTTTACTTGCTTGGAAGCAGAACTAGTTTTAGACACCTCAGACACAAAATTGCTCGTTAAAGGTGGATAAACAATGTTTTTGGTCACAACAAATTTATCTTGGGTCAAATTACTAGAGTTTGAATCATTGACAACTTTTGATTCATCTAACTCTATACCTGTATCATTATTGGGGGGCATGAAATTTATGATAATGGTGGAGGAACTGCCTTCATTCCTTCAACATATCTATCATTTCTAGGAGTATCATCTGACTCACTAGAACTATAAAAAATCCCCTTTGATAAGTCCTTGTAAGTTAAAGTTGTTGGGTCCACTAGATATGGATCTTGTAGCCTATTAAGGATGGTGAATGACTTCTGTAATCACAAGTCTATTCATAGAGAGACTCTAGATGAAACACATAGTATAAGTGTGGAATATAAATACTATGAACAAGAAGAAACAGAATAACCAAATAACTTGATCCTTACTAAGGATTTCTACTATTAATATAAAATGAATAATTTTTGATGAAGGTGTGTCTAACCCTTCTGCCAATGGTTCCTTTTATACCACAAGGAAACCCTAATACTACATTAAACCAAAATGTGTAAATTATGATATGCATATCCTTTCCTAACATATCTCATGCATATCCTAACAAACTACTTAGAATAATAATTTTTGACTTTCTACTAGACCATGCGCACGTGTTTCTCCTACTACTACTAGGACCAGGAGGAACTACATACCTCCTAGCTTATCTATTACAAATGTCTATTACAAAGGTCCTAACAATCCTCTCCTAAACTTTTAACTTGTTGAGTTCAAGTTTCTTGATACATCTTGCAAAACAGCTTGAGGATTGAAACAGCAGCACAAACAACAGCAACATAACCATCAGCATTGAACACAGAAAAACCGCTGCAATGAGTAACACCTAGAAACTTCTTGAAAGCTTGAAACAGATATGCACCTTGTTGAATCTTTATAGCAACATGAGTAGATTTGGTGAGCCTTTACCAAGTAGCTGCTCGCTCTTGGGCTAGCTAGTCTTTGTGGTGGAATAAGCATCACCCTGGGAGACTAGAACCCAGCCCAACTCTTAGAACGTAAATCAATGGTGAGTGGGGGTACCCTAATGATTTTGGGCAAATCATCACAGCCGTCAACGGATTTGATATGAGTCTTTACCAGAAGTCGTACCCCTCCGGACTAGCCAACTCTTAGCAATTAAGCATCGGTGAGCTGAAAACCTTATAGCTTTGAGCAAGCTATTACAGCTATCAACGGATTTGATATAGATCTTTACCAAGAGCCGTACCCCCTGGACTAGCCACTTTTCAGTCTAGGACCAAGGCAAGTGAAAACCATCCAGTTTTAGGTAACCTGTCAACCATCAACGGATTTGATAATCACACAAGAGCCGTACCCTCATGGTGAATCAACTCTTTCTTGTCTGCAAGACATGGTGAGTTGAGCACCATTTGTTGTATGGACTAGGTCTAACACTAGAAGTACCTCTCAAAACAGCCCAAGTGTGAAAATGCCAATGTTGAAAACAATTTCATGATGGAAAAGTATAAGCAGATATCATATTATGTACAAGTTTTGAAATTCCATCACATGTTTAAAGTATAAGCAGATATTATATAAAAGTATTTTTATTTTTTTTATATATAACTAACTAACGAAAGTAAAATGTGAGTCACCAATAACTGTACGTATTGGTGAAAAGAATGTAAGTATAACACAAGGATAGAAGAAACAAACCAATCACATACCAGAAGCTGCAACCTTGTCTGCATGCAGCCGGGCTTGAATACCTTCAACTAAGGTAGTGGCAATGGCATACTCATTACCAGAAGGAGCATTAGACACCAGTAGATGACACTCTAGCATAGCTTCCATGGTAGCAATGGTCAATGGATACTCCACATCAGTAAGCATAAACACAACAACACCAGACTCAAGCTCTAACACATGAACACCACAACCAACATATAACTTCCACCTCCGTATCACCCATCGAGGTTGATCCTTCCATACACCAGCATGAGGAGAATCAGGAGGGGAATCCAACATCAGCTTCAAATCACCCTAAATAGTCAACCCATGCCAGTTAGGAAGCTCACTCGGAGACTTAGGAATCTCAGCATCCACCAAACCATACAACAACATAAGATCACGACGCTCCACCCATGTCAAAATATTTTGCAATCCAGAGACATATCAATTGTATCCATCACTAGTCGTAATCTTATGAGTAAAGGTACCACGAGAAATAGGGGATGGACGAACCTCCCAAGCTACAATCACACCCTTGCTAAGGGGCAACTCAGTCTCACTGTCAGAAGCAGCATCAATGAGATTGACAGGATCCCTCTTCTCAAACGGGACAGACTTACCACGACGAGCCTTCTTCTTCCTAATAGAATGACGAGGTGTGGGAACACCCGAAGAAGATTCCTCCTTAACCTTGACATCAGCAGAAGCAGCAGCAGTAGGAACAAAGTCCTCAACAACCATAGGATTAGAAGTGGTTGCACTAGCTGATGGAGTAGGAAGTGGTTCAGTCACTGGTGTTGGTGTTGGCGCCACAGCAGGAGTAACAGGAGTGGGATGAGTAGCAAGATTGGTGGTGGTAGTATCAACATGAGAGTGAGTGGGATCAACATTTGAAGTGGTGGTGGTAGGAACAACAGTAGAAGGAGCACTAGAAGATGGAACCCCGGTAGTACCCTTGTGAACATCTGACGAAGAGGTGGGAGTAGCAGTAGGCTTAGAAGTGAGGACAACACGAGGAGGTGGGCGATAAATGGCATATTCAGGGACAGGTGTATTTTGACGCTTGATCATCTTTGTGTAAAGATCTTTAACTCATCAAAAGACAGCCTCCTCACCCTTTCTCATGTCCATCTAGTCTGATAGAAAGCAGCCGATTGATTCTTAACATATTGCTGCATCAACCTTCTCTCCTCAGTAAGCGACAAAGGTCTGTTACGGCGTTGTTCACGAAGCTGGGCAGCAAGAGATAACTGTTGTTTACGCATTAAAGCCATTACCCGTTGAACATAATTGCCTTGATTCACATCGGCACCCAACAAATTTGTGAACTGCGAGTAGTCTGAAGTAAGTATGGTAAGCACCTTCATCCAGTCATGATCATCCTAATGCATGGCGTTGTGCTTCAACTGTTTACGTCTTTGTTGTTGCAGGGCTTCATCCTCAGCCTTGGCTTGTTGGTCAAGCTCCTTTTGCAATCTCTGAGAAGCCTCTTCCCCTAATCTTTCTTCCTCTAATTGTCTGCGAGTTCGCTTCTTGGGAGGAGAGGGTGCTTCAGTCATAGGGGCTTTACCCTTGGGATTATGAGATGAACCAGCAGAAGGACCAACAGAGTCATCCATTGGCTTGGGATCAGCAGCGGCATTAGGAACGCATGAAGGACTAGGAGGAGCAGGCAAGTCATCACTCGGCTTATCAGCAAAGACAGCCCTTGCCAAAATAGTCAGCCTATCCTCCTCAACATCTTCATCAGAATCAGAAAGCACAACTATCTTCCTTTGGCGCTTCAACTGTGTCTCCAATGCTTTAACCCTGTTCGCCAATGGAAGCACAAAATCCCGTGTGAGCTTGCGGTGCTGGTTGAGCTCATCTTCCAAAGAAACAATCTTGGCATAGTACCTGTACATAAGAGCTAGCAAAGAAGTCAGAGTAACAGGCTCCTCAGCTTCCCCACCAAGAGGACTTGGCTTGGGGGATGCATCATTGGGACCAGAAGCAATGGAAGGATCATCCATATGAGCATGAGAGCTAGAAGGCTTCTCAGCAGAATGCGTAACTGGGCTAGGAGGGGGAGTATCAGCAAATGAGGACTCATGTGGGCGAGAAGAGGGGGGGATCCTTTGAGGTAGATGACATTTCTACCACCACCTCTCTAGCTGGCTCCTCAACCTCCACATGAGGCACACCAGTAGCAGGGTGCTCCTCCTCCATAGGATCATTCTCCAATAGAGGTTCCTCCCTGTCTTGATCAGCCGAAGGAACCACATTGGGATCCCCTTGGGCAAGGCCCAACATAGCATCAGTAAGAGGCCTCAAAGGACCCTTATATCCAAGTGCCATATTCGCATACACTTTTGGAGTAAGCTTTGGGGGCACATATTCCTTCCTATTCCTAGGTAGGCACATAAGAACCTGCTGCAAAAACCTAGGGTACATCAAGAACTTCTTCCTAGAGCCAGTATCACTAAGATTACTGATCATGCCATCAAACAAGTAACGAGAAAAGTTAAAAGTATGACCCTGAGCAATACAAATCAAACCAGTAGCAAGAGGGATGGGAAACGTATCCCAACTCCCAGACTTTGGACTCAAACAATGAATCAAAAAGTGAACCAGTAGCTTCCATTGAGGGGCAAATCTATTCTTCTAGAAGTTAAACTTCCCCTCATGATTATAGCCTATAGCAGCCATACCATCCAATACCTCTGAATTGAGAATAGAGACAATGCCATCTTCATCTTGGAGTTGAAGGGCAAACCTAATGGATGCCTTTGACACCACATAGGTCGACCATCTATGGTAGCATGGAGCTCTAATGGGTGATCCAAAACAACAACGAGGTTGGCAGTAGCCCAAAACTGACGTATGATAGTATCATACACAGTAGGGCAAACAGTAAGAGCATACCTTAGATTGGAAGCTTCAATGTATTCTAGGATGTCTGTGAACTCGTCTCTTTTAGGACCGTCACCAAGATAGGCCACCTTGTGATGATCGAGTTTGTACTGGAGTGTTGCCATTGTTGATGATTGAAGCAGTGGAAGATGATTGAAGAGGGTGAAGGGTAGGAGCGTATGTGTGTGTGTATGGTTGTGATAATTGAGTCAAATGAGTAATTTGAACATAAATAATGGTCACAAAACTGTTCATTGACCCCTAATTATGGGGTTGCCCTTTCAAAATTAAGTCATTAATGCTTGAGTAAACACTTGCCCCTTAAACCATTATTTGCAAATCCTAGTTATCAAAGATAACCAAAAAGATGTGCAACAGAAGTAACTCGCATTGACTGAAAGTCAAAACGCGTAAAGGTCAACACTAGGAGCAGCAAGTGGTCAATGAAAGTCAACGAAGTGAACATTGACCCAAAATCGATACTAGAATCCAACCATAAGTGAAGAATAAGGGTTTGTACCTACTAGGAGCAGAAGACTGCCACTAGGAGTAACCAAAATCTTCCACTAGAAGTTGCACACACCGCGAATACCCATGAAAATTGTTGTTAGAAGTTACCCTACGTACAAGGAAATATGTACGATAAGCCTCCCCTTAGGCTTAGCCTCCCCTCAATCCTAGGCCTCAAGGATTGACCATACCAATATGAACCACCAAGTGGTTGAATCTCAGACCATCAAAGGCTTTAGTCAATAAATCAGCAACATTATCATCCGTATGAACTTTAAGAACATGTATCAGCTTCTTCTCATTGGCATCCCGTATAAAATGGTGCCTAATCTCAATATGCTTGGTTCGTTGATGAAAGACAGGATTCTTCACAATGCAGATAGTGCTTTGATTGTCGATGAAAATCTTGGTGTTCATGAAGTTGAACCCATAATCCAACATCTGATTTTGTATTCACAAGACTTGTCAACAGCAACTTGCAACAGCTACGTATTCAGCTTCTGTTGAAGAGGTAGCTACTATTGTCTGTTTCTTACATTGCCATGAGATAAGTCTTCGACCTAAAAACTGACAACCACCAGTAGTAGACTTCCTATCATTATTAGCACCTACATAGTCACTATCACTATAGGCTTCAAGAACAAAAGGTGATTCCCTTGGATACCACAAGCCTAGCTTGGGTTGAGCCTTGATATACTTGAAGATTTTCTTGAATGCATTCAAGTTAGATACGGTTAGAGTCACCTGATGTCTAGAACAAGCACTTACTGTAAACATAATGTCCGGGCGTGATGCAGTCAAATACATGAGTGAACCAATCATTTACATGTACATGTGAACATTTACCGGAGGATCTGGCTCATTCTTGAGTTTGACTTTAGTGACTTCATAAGGTGTTGGTGCTGGTCTAAGAGGTTCCACATCAAACTTTTGAATAATCTCATGAACATACTTGTCTTGACTAATGAAGATACCATCCGACTGCTGCTTGACTTGAAGACCAAGGAAAAATGTGAGTTCTCCCATGGCACTCATCTAAAATTCGCCTTTCATTAGTTGTTCAAACTCTTCACACCATTCCTTCCTAGTAGAACCGAAGATAATATCATCCACATACACTTGAACCAGGATGATGTCCTTGGTATTCCTTTTAAGGAACAGTGTTTTGTCAATAGTGCCTCTTCTATAGCCGTGTTTCAACAAGAAAGTGGACAAACGCTCATACCAAGCTCTAGGAGCCTGATGAAGTCCATATAGAGCTTTGACCACCTTGTAGAATTTCTTGGGATGAAGTGGATCCACAAAGCCCTTAGGTTGAGTGACATAAACTTCCTCATCAATCTTGCCATAGAGAAACACACTCTTGACATCCATCTGAAAAACCGTAAAGCCAACATAAGAAGCAAAATCCAAAAACAGACGAATGGCCTCAATCCTAGCAACAGGAGCAAAGAATTCAGTATAGTCAATTCCTTTAAGTTGTGTGTGACCTTATGCAACCAGCCTAGCCTTATTTCTTACCACAATACCCCTTGCATCTTTCTTGTTCTTGAGAATCCATTTGGTACCAATTGTTGTCTTTCCATCTGGCAAGTCAACTAGGATTCAAACATTCTGAAACAAGAACTATTGCATCTCCTCCTACATAGCCTCCACCCAACTTTGATCCTCAAGAGCATATAAGACTGACCTAAGTTCCACCTGTGAAAGAAAATAAGCAAACAAACAGTGAAGAAAGTCTGTGTGATTATTACGCTTTTGGTCTTCAAGGTAGCTCACAAGAGCATGATGATCAGACGTTGCTTTCTTATGCATGCGGAGAGTCTTGACAATAGAACAAAGATCTCCAATTATTTGAGTAGTCGGATGGTCTTTATTGATCTGCTGAACAGGAATAGGTGCTACATCCACTTCTGGTGCCAAGTTATTAAGATTCCCAATAAAGACTGTTAGCCCTATATTTTATATAGTCGAACAAGAATGTAATAGGTCATCTTAGTCGTTAAAAGGTCTTGTATTGTAATAGGTTAGTCGGGAAAATCGGGCTTGGACTTTAAGCTAATATTGTCTAAGTTAGGGGCGTAAGCCCAAGACTGAGCCAAGCCCGGCCCAAGTCACAAACCCACGGCCCATGGAAAGCCCATTGGTTCGTGGGGTATATAACCCTCTTTCACATGTGAAAGAGGGTGTTGGTTCATTTCATTAAACACATAGTTTTAGTGTAAACCTTCCACTTCTCTCTCTACTCTCTCTCTACTTTTCTCCTCTTTCTCTCTCTAAGAATCTTGTGTTATGGATTAATTGGGAATAACATTTGGCATCAGAGCTAACCGGGGGTGTTTCGTGTTTTTGTTTTGTTCGTGTTTGTGTTTGATGCGTTCTCGGTTTGATTTCTTTTTCATTCTCTAAATCTGTCAAATTTTTCATGTCTTTTGTCCTATCTGATTTTCTCAAAGATCAGTTATCACTCTCAATTCCATTTACTGTTTCATTTATAATCATTTTTTAAGTTACTTTGTCCATTTCCTCGTTTACTGTTTTTTTTTACCATTTTATTGGTAAAAGGACAAGAAACTCTAACAGATTCGTTTTTTGGGAAAAGGACAGAAAAACAAAGTTAACAGATTCATTTTCTTTGTCGGTTGTAAAACCCCCTTATTGCGATGAGCTTTTCAGACGGATATCACGATGCTTTTTCAGATGTACTTATTGCGATGGCTTCTTTTCCGGATTTATTCCGATGGGGTATTTTTTTTACACATTCCGATGGACTAGGCTGAATCTATTGCGATGCGACTCAATAAGATGGGTCTCATTGCGATGGGTGGCTTGATCCATCGCAATGGCATTCATGTCGTCATGCTGTTGGATTTTTTGAAACATTGCGATGGTGAGTTATTATAACAATACGATGGATGTTTTGGACTCATTGCGATGGGGGGATATAGAAACTTTGCGATGGGATTTCTGTTTGACACATTGCGATGGGTAAGTGGTAACATTGCGATGGAATGCATCAAATTATTGCGATGGTTTTTCTGTTTTTGACTCATTGCGATGGACAGTCTCATATACATTGAGATGGCTGTTTGAACATTATTGCGATGGAATGTGAGTTAAATATTGTGACAGATGGTAAATATTCAGATGACTCATATTCATCACAACATCACACCGAGTCAACTCGGTAATTACCGAGTTGACCGGGTTAACTCAACTGAGTCCACATCAACTAAAACATCAAATCAGTTGCCTCGATTGAAAATATCACCCAACTATATCTTCGACTCCATATAATCTGACACAAAAACATTGAAAAGATCTCAGTTTGGTATGATCTTTAACTAGATCTATACCTAAAACCCATCATAGATCTTGACTCTAACATAAACAAAAAACAACATGCATGCCTAGATCAATTGTTAAAGCTTTGCTTTCCTTGATTTTCGGAATATACAAGAAAGATCAAGAACAAGTGTGTCAATAATCTTTCTTCATTCCGTTAATTAAATCAAACCCAATTCAAGATCTAATCACCTACCCGAGACCCTTTGTATTCAGATGTTGAAGTTATCTTGCTTTTCTTCGTGGGTTAGAGCTGTGATGTTTAAATAATGCAAAGATGCTGTGCTTTAATTTAGATTAATTAAGTGGGGACAAGATTTGCATGCTGTGAGATTGTATGGATCTGATTCGTTTATGGAGATACAAGGTTGGAGGTGACAGGTTGAGAGATGAGGAAGGGGGCAGAGTTTCTAATGAAAAAGTAATTAGGTTACTAAAGATCAGGGTTTGTTAACCTATTTATATTCTCATCCCTAGGCCATAAACCGGGTTCTCCTATTTGTCACTTGCCACGTTTTGTGTTCCATTTAAAACCAAAAGCCACGTCTCATATACGTACTATATATCACTAAGATTGTGGGCTGTGAATGTTACATGCTGAGCTGGCCACTAATTTGGACCAAGGAGTAAATTAGAATATCATTTGGGCCAGTTGTTTGTTATTCAAGGTGATCTTATGGTATACGGGGTTGAATTTATAATTTATCAAAGTGTCGGATTATGAGTATTTGGTGATTTCGGATTCATATCGACCAAAGAATATCTTCGTTTTGAACCCTTATTTTTCGGAAATTTTTTTCGACGACCTCACCGCGGAGGTCGATCCGCGCATCAGTTGGGTATATGATTGATTTGGCTTCCAAGTAAAGTTAACTAGATGACATTGACAGCTTCTCATCTCTTTTAGTCAATGTTGGTATCTAGTTAATGGCGCTCAAACAACACAGACACACACGACAACACACACAACAAAAACAAACAAACACCAAAACGATCCTTTAAGATTCACTAAAATTGTCAAAAACGGCTAGTATTCGGGCAAAGTAATGTCAAGTGATTACGAAGTGGATTTGGTATTTATTACTTGAAGGTGAAGTAGAATATCACGAAGGCGTCTACTCAATTCATCATCGAGCCTTTTCACCCCCTCTATCGATTGATGATTCGCTTCAGCATTAATGATTAAGACTTGATTTATCTAGTTTCTAATGTCAAGGGGTGGATGGTCGACGACATGGACAACTATCATTTAAGGAGTTACGTTGTAGTGCTCAGTGTCACACTCACCGGGAGTTGTGGATACTTCAAGAGGTGTTCTACATCTTATACCTCTCTCTTTATGTATAAGATTCTAAGAGACGTTTCTCTGCACCGTTCGTCAATCAACAACAGTGCTAAGCGTAAGTAACAAATTTGGGAGATTGTACTTCAGTTTCAACTTTGGAATATCAGGTTTACTTCACCAGTGGTCACTACATATAGCCGAAAGAATACGAGGTCGGTAAGTTTAGCCAGAGAGTACAAGAGTAGAGATGTGATCAGCAAACAATTCTCACGAGCAACTTGAGTTACAAAATGTCAACAAAGATTTCTACTTCAGACACGAACATCTCGCGATTCTGATTGTACTTGTCAGATGATGCTCCCGAGTGTTCTTAACCACCATACTTTTGATAAGAACATCTCACGATTCTGTGCGTACACGACAGATGATGCTTTCGAGTGTTCTTAACCTTCTTACTCCTGATAAGAACATCTCGCGATTCTAAGCGTACACGTCAGATGATGCTTCTGAGTGTTCGTCACCATCATACTTTCGACAAGAACATCTCGTGATTTTGACCGTACACGTCAGATGATGCTTCCGAGAGTTCGTAACCATCATGGGGGAAGAACGTGTACTTTTGGGTACTTAGTTCAACTTCCAGGGGGAAGTATTCTACAAGCGTGAGAAGATTTGTTGCTGATTTCTTACATGTTCCCCCAAACTCATAATCATGAATACCAAAAATGTTAAGGTAGCAGTTACTTGGTGGGGCTTACTTCTTCTTCTACAAAATTCCGCTGTGTACTTTAAATATCAAAGATAGAAGATTGCTCAAGCTATAGGTTCTGCTCAAGACAGGGATATTGGTTTGGGGGGAAGCTGATTCAGAAGCTTCGTCAATAAGAAGTCTATGAAGAAAGCTTTTCAAGACATGTGGTATGAATTGGGGGGAAGTTAATCCAGTTCATACATGATACAATGGTTCCTCAACAAGCAAAGACAAAGAGGATTCAAACTGGGGTAAAAGTTTTTCTAGAAGACTTGAAGACAACCGTGTCATCCTCAGCATTGGAAGCAAACTTAATACTGTCATATTTTTGTTGTATTTGCATTTGTTAGGAACATTGTAAGTAATTCCGTATGTCACCACATTGGGGGAAGATTGTTAGCCTTAAAATGTGTGCGACTAACAGAATTACATTAGTTTCATAGCCGGGACTTGCAGGGACTAATATTGTCAAATGTATAGTCCAAGTCCCGAGCTATATAAACCCCTCCATACTTCCATGGAGGGGTGAGGCTTTTCATTTCTTGTCTTACCTTTCTCTCTCTAGAATAAAACACACTTTTATTCTCTCTTGTTTCTCTCACTAAAATGGCTAAACATCTCTTCTATCCTCCCCGACCTCCGGATCAAACCCATGTTCATAGTGAATCCATGATTAACAATTGTTAGCCTTAAAATGTGTGCGACTAACAGAATTACATTAGTTTCATAGCCGGGACTTGCAGGGACTAATATTGTCAAATGTATAGTCCAAGTCCCGAGCTATATAAACCCCTCCATACTTCCATGGAGGGGTGAGGCTTTTCATTTCTTGTCTTACCTTTCTCTCTCTAGAATAAAACACACTTTTATTCTCTCTTGTTTCTCTCACTAAAATGGCTAAACATCTCTTCTATCCTCCCCGACCTCCGGATCGAACCCGTGTTCATAGTGAATCCATGATTAACATTTGGTATCAAGAGCCTATAGTGGATAGGTGATTGAAGATTCGTGGTGGTGTTCTTGTTGATTTTCGTCCATTTTTTGATCTCTAAACACACGAACCAATTTTTTTTTTGTGTTTTTTATGGTTTGATCTTGATACAAATCTTCTACATAGTTGTGGTAGAGATTTGGTATTGTTACTTTGGCTAAAAACACAAAATTTTTGGGTGTTTGGATCATTTTTTGGCTCAAAATCACGTATTGGGTGTGTTCTATCCGAGAAATGTGCAAAAATTGTCCTTCCATCGCAAAGTGTGCTGCCATCGCAAATGGGTTTCTGATATTGCGATCTGATATTGCGATCTGATATTGCGATCTGATATTGCGATATGACATTGCGATCTGATATTGCGATCTGATATTGCGATCTGATATTGCGATATGACATTGCGATCTGATATTGCGATCTGATATTGCGATCTGATATTGCGATCTGATATTGCGATCTGACATTGCGATCTGATATTGCGATCTGATATTGCGATCTGATATTGCGATCTGACATTGCGATCTGATATTGCGATCTGATATTGCGATCTGATATTGCGATCAAAGGACATTGCGATCTAAATTTTGTTCGAGTATTTTTTTGATTTTGCCACTATCTAGACTAGTTTCGGAACATAGTTTACACGAAGATTAAAAAAAAAAAAAAAAAAAAAAAAAAAAAAAAGAGTTTTTTGGCGGGAAAACTCAAGAAAATTTTATTTTTTCCTATACCATTTTTAGGCCATTTAAGCTTCAATTTCAAATTTTGGCGAAGCGAAAAATTTTTCGACCAAAAATTCGAATTTTCGGACCAAAATTCAAATTTTTAGGCCAATTTTAGGTTTTATTTTTGTCAAAATTTCACTTTTCAAATTTTTTTTTTTCCTACTAGTTTTTGGCTATTTCTAACTCGAATTCAAAATTTGGTGATTCAAAATTTTTCGGCTTCCCGTTTTGTCGGACTGAGGAATTTATTGTCGGCCTGAGAAAAAAGTTGGAATTTTCGGAATTTCAACCACAGTCAAATCACAACACATCCACTAAAGATCCGTAATCCATACACATCATATCTTCTTCGAGACATCCGTTCAATGGACATCTTCGTGGATTCAACAACAACAACGTCCATGACTGAGATGAATAAAGAGAAGATGCAGAATCCAGCGGTTCAGACAAATACTGAGACTCCAATCAGTAAACCTTCTAACAAGGATTCTACCACCAAAATCGTTCATGCAATCAAATACAAGATGTCAAAATCAAAAGAAAGATGCATGGAACACATAAAGTTGCTTCAGTCACACCTTCAGGTTCTTTCAAGAGAAGACCTAAAAGGCACTCGTCTTGAAATTGGATTCAAATGGGTATTCTTTCTACTATTTGGTCAAGATGTTGAGACATTCATCAGAACGATGCTACTTAATGTGGACCATCTTCAACAAGAACTTGACAGAGACGATTTTCACGAGAATATATCCATGGAGGTCCTTTTAGCTCTCAACAATCAGTTCCAGCAATTCATTGACTCAAGTGGCTTATCCAAAAACGATCGAGAGTTCACAAGCACATACTTTACCAAATATACTCTCATAGATCTTCAAGCGTTCAAAGAGACACTTCTTCAACACATGAGTAATATAAAGAAGTCAGTTGATGAAAGAACACGCCATCAAAGGCAATTGGAAAGAAGGTTGAATCAAAGACTGATGCAGATGAAAGAGAGCACTGCCGATAAAGATCAAGCATTGGATGCTTCTTCGGTTGCTACAGAAAGCAGCAGGCCAGAATCAGAAACTCATCATACCAGCACAAGCTCAGGGAAAGATACAGAAGTTGTTGTTACAGCTATCAGCCCCACATGTGACAATGAGCCAATGGCTGAGGTACCATTAAATACTGATTCTAAGACTCACGAGCTCGAAACTCTCTTAGCTCAAACGACAAAAGATTTTGAGGATGCCAAACTCGAATTTTCAAAGAAAAATGACAAATTTGAAGCTTATTTTGAAAAACTTGAAAAAGCAAATGTTGTTCTTGAACAAAAATTGGATCGTAAGATTCAAGATTTCAACGCGGAAAAAGAACATTTTTTGAAACAAATAAATTTGTTAGAATCAAAGTTGGCTTCTCAAAATCCAAGTCCTCCGCCTGCTTCATTAACTGAATTATCTGTGCAACCTATCGACACTGTAGATAGTAATGATGCGAATGCTGATAACGCCATATTTGATAATATGAACATTAAGTTAGAACAACGTGTCGCTCAATTACTTCTACAAAATGAGCAATTAAAGGCTCAGATTCAGGAAAAGGTTTTTGCATTGACAGCGGTGAAAAATGAATTAAGGAAACTAAAAGGAAATAATGTGGATACTAAGTTAGCAAAACAGTCAGTCTTGGGGAAACCTCCTTCTCAACCAGTCAGAAATCGCTCAGTTGCTAGACAACCGAATGCGTTTAAATCTGAACGACTCAAAACGTCGAATCTGAGGTTTGCATCCCAAGTTGACGTGCGTAGCAATTTACCTAAACCAGTCACTCCACAATCTAGACCCTCCTTAAGAAAATCCGCTTCTGCAAAGCCCGATCACATGAATGCTTCAACCAACTCTAGAAATAGCTCCAAGAACATGCCTAGGCGTAGTTCAAATGACACGGGTCATAAAAGCTATCTAGAGGATGCTAAAAACAAGACACAAGCAAGAGATAGGACCAAACCACAACCTAGGAGCGTTGTTCACACATCTAGGAATTCTAGACCCTTCTATGATGTGCACAATTCTGCCAACCCTAGGAACTCTAGAGCCTTCTCAGATGCTAAGAACTTTGTTTGCACGAAATGTAACAAATGCGTGTTTAATGCCATTCATGATGATTGTATCACTAAAGTCCTGAACAAGGTGAACCAAAAAGCTAGAGCACCTCAGAGACGGAACCCTAAAGGAAATAGGTTTTCTCCAACTAAGTCTTCCGCTGTGCATGAGAAAACTATGTCTCCTCGACCTTGTCTTAGGTGGATACCAACGGGTAGAACCTTCAAAACAATAGGTCTTAGGTGGGTTCCTACTGGAAAGATATTTCCATCTAGCTCGACAAAGGTTCAAGATGTACCCCCACACGGTTCTCACAAAGATATCACTAACCCACATGCAAGCATACAAACTACTGATAAAAGTGCAGGTAACAAAGTAAAGGTTCAACTAGAACACAAAGGTTTTCCATATTCATACCGTTCAACAAAAGACACTCTCAGAGTTTGGTTGTTGAAGAAGCAGATATCAGAGAAATACGTGTCTCAAGGGTTTCACAAGTAAGATTCACAATGACTTACAGTCACATTTCAGGCTGTAACTCGAATGTCAAAGAAAGGGAACTTTATCTCTTCAACGATTAGTTACCCTCAAAACGAGAAATTAATATTTCTCGGACACGAGCTTCTCTTAAAACTATTCAAAAGTTTTTAGCTCGTGTACAAGGCTTATAGTCATATTACAGACTATGACCCGGGCTCACAAGACAGGAAAGTTCATCCCGAGTATGACTTATCCTCAAAACGAGAAATTCGATTTTTCTCGGACACGAGCTTACATTAAAACTATTCAAAAGTTTTAAGCTCGTGTAAATGACTTCTAGGCGCATCACAGCTTAGAACTCGGACATCAACTAAGGAAAGTTTATCTCCGACGATAACTTATCCTTCTCAACGAGAAATTCATATTTCTCGGTCATGAGCTTCTCATAAAAACATTCAAAGTTTTTAAGTTCATGAAAACGATTTCTAAGTAAATGTCAGCTTAGAACTCGAACTTCAACTTAAGGAAAGTTTATCACGGATGATAACTTATCCTTCACAACGGGAAATTTATTTTTCTCGGTCATGAGCTAGTCTCAAAACAATCAAAGTTTTGAGCTCATGAAAAACGGACCCGAAAGGTGAGTGTACGTTTCAGTGCGCTTTCCCTAATCAATAGAAGAGAAGTCTTCTATCCTGATTATTTTAAAACCGTTGAACACAATTTTTCAAGAATTTCTCAAAAGGTTTTTCTAAATCTTTCAAAATTGTGTGTTCAACACTCCCTTCCTCATAATAGGTTTTTATATCTAAAAATGTCATATGTTATTTTGATCAATTTTTGAGGGGGAGCGTTTTAAAATCAAGCCTTTTAATGGTGTTGGGTACATCTCTAAAATTGTCATATTTTATGTATCCAACACATTCCGAAAATGATATGAAATTGTCAAATGTAATATATTATATCGGAAAAGGCATCTCAACTCCGTACCTCAACATATTTTGTGGTGTCGTTTTTCTAAAATTTTGTCAAATTTTGTCTCAAGACACACATATATTGTTGAGGGGGAGCGACCCGACTGAAAATGTTCCATGATTCATGCGTGCACACATGTTTCTCTCCCATCGATTTTTCGGAAAATGTCATATTTTAATCAATTGGTATCTCTAATATTATATTTTTATATTAGAGATAGGGGGAGAAAATGTGATTAAAATGTAATATATCGCAACAAGTGATCTTAAAGACTCAAGTGAAACTCTTTCTTCACAATGCCAAACTATTTCGTATATCGATGCATGTGTGTAGGGGGAGCTTTTCGAAAAGATAAAACTTTCAAAGTGTTAAAAGTTTTGATTTTTATCAAGCACTTTGAATGGTTTTCAATGGTTTTATGGTTACGATCTTTACCCAAAACAACCTACTATCCACGACGGAACGATGGAGTCAAAAGGTGGTTTAGGATAGGAAACTAAGTCCTATGATCCAACCAGAACCGGAGGGATCTACCCAAGGACATTCCATAGCTAGAAATAGTTGTCCTTAGGAAAGATGGAGTGAAATGAAGCTGAATGCGGACCAAGTACTTAAGTTAGCACTGGAACAATCACAACAAGGTGCTAATGATGACGTATTGGTAAGCATTGAAGGAGTTGAATATTCTATGCAACTTAGGCAGAAACCGGGTCAATACATCTATTGAAGACAAGTCATCATGGACCCAGTGATGCAATGCACAACCCTTCCCAGCCATTCGAGTTTCTCTCAAAAGAAACTTGTCTCATTGTCACGGAGATCAACACGTATCTATTGACTTTCTCACTCCGAGTCAGTTAATATTGAAAAGGTGGCAGTCTGCTCCAGCCTCCGATTACCAAAAATGCACTTATTGAGTCTAGAGCCAAACGAGATCAATTTATCATCTCATTAGGACACAATCGAGTCCTACGCATTATCCTTGTGATATTGCCAGAACATCTGAGTGATACGATTCACAATGAAGATGGAAATCCTGCTTGAGCCAACATCAAACAAGCTCATGGTAGGTAACTTGTGCGATTCTACACGAATCAAACTTGTGAGAACTGGAAAGCAACTAAGTTTGGATTCTTAATTGATTCAAACTTGATTCCAGGTTTCTTCGCAAAATCCATGTGATCTTGCCAGAACATTCAGAGTGACACTCATTAGTGTTCACAGTGACGAATGGAAATCCTTCCAGTGTCAACATCAAACAGCACTGCGGTAGGTAACTCGCAAGATTCTCCATGAATCAAGCTTGTGACAAACTGGAAAGCAACAATGGTGCGATTCTTTTAGACTCAAACTTGTTCCAGGAAATCTGAATTGACGACTCTAATCAGACGGATAATTTATCCTTATGATTCACTCTTTACGTTCGCAGTCTGCTTTGAGACGGTCGAGTAAAGAGAACTGGCTACTACCGCCGGGAAACCCTGTCAAGGAGGTTCTTAATCGAATCTACCTGATCACAGGTACGGTATTTTAATACCGTTTAACGGTCTTCACCGACCGGAGGTAAAACGCTACCGAGTTAGGATGAAATGTTCAAAGCCATTTTATCTGTGTCTATATATGTTGCTGCATATCAAGAAGGTGGCGTAGCTGTGCAACCGATGTCGATTCAGAAGTTACAAGAGCACAAGATGGCGATAATCAAGATACCTAAGAATGTAAGAATGTAATAGGTCATCTTAGTCATAAGGAGTACAGATGAAGATCTCAAGCACTCAAAGTCAAATGACAAAGGCTCAAGATAAAGATCACGAAAGCATGAAGGAACAAAGCTGTTACAAACAAGATCAAGACCAAGATACAAGACCAAAGCAGGAAGATCTCCTCTACAAGAATGTATTCACTCAATCATCTTATGCTTTTTAAGCTTTTTAAGATGACCGATACATTGGGGGAGATTGTTAGCCCTATATTTTATATAGTCGAACAAGAATGTAATAGGTCATCTTAGTCGTTAAAAGGTCTTGTATTGTAATAGGTTAGTCGGGAAAATCGGGCTTGGACTTTAAGCTAATATTGTCTAAGTTAGGGGCGTAAGCCCAAGACTAAGCCAAGCCCGGCCCAAGTCACAAACCCACGGCCCATGGAAAGCCCATTGGTTCGTGGGGTATATAACCCTCTTTCACATGTGAAAGAGGGTGTTGGTTCATTTCATTAAACACATAGTTTTAGTGTAAACCTTCCACTTCTCTCTCTACTCTCTCTCTCTACTTTTCTCCTCTTTCTCTCTCTAAGAATCTTGTGTTATGGATTAATTGGGAATAACAAAGACATCATCATATGAAGTAGAGTCGAAAATACCATCTATTGGCTGCTTATGAATATCATCCAGCTTAGTAGAAGTCTTCTTTTGATAGTTTCCCAAGTCAGGAGGACCAGAGAACCTAGTTGTGGAAGTAGGATCACTAACCGGACTACCAATAGGTGTTAAACTTGCACTAGAAGGAACAATAGGATCACCAGGAGTAACTGGTACAACAGGAGTACTCAAACGAAACTCAAAGCCTCCTTGAGTAGCTGTTGTAGTAGCATCTAGTTGTTGCTTGAGCAGTGTGTCAAGAGCTCCTTGTGAATCCATAATCTATGATGAAGAAGCATCAATAGGAGTAGCAGTTGTGTTAGGAGAGACTGTGGTGGAATAGGATGGAACAACAAAAATGCCATCATCATCATCTGAGTCCGAAAAGCTAGAATTAGGACCTGCACTAGAAGTTGCAAACACTTGTGGACATGCATGTTGGTTAGTTTTGAAATGAAAATATCCCAGTGAATCACTAAGATAATCAAGATCAAAATACCATTCAGGACCTTTGCCTTGGATGTTTGTCTTCTCCTCAAAGTACCTAAGATTTATAGTTTCAATAACACGCTTGGCATGGAGATTATAGACACGATAAGCTCGAGAGTGAGTTGAATATCCCACGATGTAGTCTTCATCTGCCTTGCCATCAAATTTCCCCAAATAGTCACTAGTATTCAAAATGGTGACAGGACAACCAAAATGGCTTCAAATGAGCAATGCTTGGGACTTTGGCTGTGAGTAGCTCATAGGGAGTCTTCTTATGTGGATTGGTAATTAAAACCCGATTCAACACATAACTTGCAGTGTTGATAGCTTCTGTCCAAAACATAGTTGGAAGCTTGGAATCTGCAAGCATGGTTCTTGCAGCTTCTATTAGAGTCCTATTCTTCCTTTCTGCAACACCATTCTATTGAGGAATCCTGGCAGCACTATAATCTCTTTTGATACCTTTGGAATTTCAAAGTGCTATGAGGTCTGCATTTTTGAATTCTGTTCCATTGTCACATCAGATACCTTTCACCTTCTTGGATAGCTGATTCTCAATCAGTGTTATGAAGTCTTTGAGAATCGAGTAGGTCTCACTTTTAGCAGCCAGAAAGAAAACCCACGTGAACCTGCTGTACCCATCAGTTACCACAAGACAGTATTTTTTATGGTCAGTGCTCCTAATGGAGGTAGGACCAAATAAATCCATGTGTAGTAGCTGCAATGGTTCAGTTATGAGGCTGAGAGCAGTAATGGCCTTGAAGGATGCTTTGTGTTGTTTGCCTTTGCTGCACGCAAGGCAATTGATGTCATTTCTAAAAGTTTTTGGAGGTAAACCCGAGACCAAGTTCACATTTGCCAGTTTGTGAATAGTCTTGAAGTTTACATGCCCCTTCCTTCTATGCCATTTGGTGGCTTCATCTTCTGATGCTTTGGCAACCAAACAAGCTAGTTGACCAGTAGGATTAACTTCATTCATCTTGATACTATAGAGATTGTGTCTTCTAGGTATTTTGAGTAGAACTTGGGAGTCATCCGATAGCTTAAATTCTTTGGATAACACCAGTGCTTCAGTATCCGTAAAGAGGATAAACTGTTTCTTGTCACAAACCTGAGAGACAAAGATCAAGTTGAAGTGTTGAAGTGCTTCCACATAGTAGACCTGCTCAAAATTAAGGTTAGGTGTCTGAATAGTTCCTTTGCCAGAGATCCTTCCTTCACCACCTCCGAAGTAGACCTTTCCGCCTTGAAATGGTACAAAGTTAGATAAAAGTCCTTTATTTCCTGTCATGCTCCTAGAGCATCCACTGTCAACTATTCCCAGAGATGGGTCTTGGTATGGAGTAATCTACAACAACAGAAAAGTCATATGCAAAAGTTAGTGTCTTAAGGGGACCCAGACCTTTTCAGGCTTGAGTCTGCCTTGTGGATCTTTATTAGATAGCCAAGAAGATTGATGAGATCCACTGTTGTTCTTAGGTTGCCTGTTCATTATATGGGTGTTATTTTGTGACCAAGAACAACCTGTTGAGGGCTTAACAGCAGTACCCAAATGTCCCAACCCAAAATGCATTTGGTCTGAATTAAAAGCATAATTCTGATTAAAGTTCTAAAAATAGTTGCTGGTTGGTCTATTGTAGGCATAAACATTTCTTCTACAAAGATTAGAAGCTGAAAGAGAGGTCCTTCTAGAGGAATATGATTGGGCATATGGGTTTAGTCTTCTAGAATAAAAAGGAGCAACTTCTGGTGGACCAAGAGCAGGATAAGCTTGATAAACAGAAGGAGGTTGATCATAAAAATCACAATCCTTAATCAAATGAAATTTACTACCACAAACAAAGCATGTTTTAACAGACCTTTTATTCAAATGACATTATTTCACACTGCTAAACTTATTACAAACAATTCTAGGAGAATTAACATTCCTAGGACTCAATAACCTAGAACTAGAAACAGTGGAAGTAGAAGCAGAAGCAACTCTCTCATCACTCATCCTAGTACTAGTAGCAGCAGGGTCACTTGTCTTGGAACTTAAAGGTCTTGACTCTTCACTTGAACCACAGGATGCATAGTCACTGGCCTTTTTACTAAAAATACAAGAGACAAAGTCATTAGTATTAGTAGAGCTTTTTGGAGACTCATGCAACTGTGATCCATCCAAGTCAGTATGCCTAGATATGGGCATAAAAGTTCCTGTAAGAGGTGGAGGAACAACATGCATTGCTGCAACTGGTTTAAACCTATTGTAACTAGGTTTTCCCTCCTCCTCCTTGTCAGGATCAAAGACACTTGAAAAAGATAAATCAAATACATCTTCTGGATCAATATATTTATCAAAGCCTAACCCTCTCTTAGTCCTACCAGACATGCTACTATCTATTAACGTTGAAAGATTCTTGGGTGCTTTTTGCTATTTTTCAAATCGTAAAAGTGTAGCATCCAATTTTTCTTGCATGTCTTGCTTAGCCTTAATGCTGTCATTGTTTAGTTTTTCAGTATATGTAAGCATGTTAGTGGTGTTTTCTAAATCAATGCTTAGAATTCTAATCTTATCCTCATATTCACGTTGAGTATCTTGAAGCCACTTCTTTTGTTGTTCCAAAGTTTTTAGAGAACCCTTATACGCTTGAACTTCTAAAAAATATTTGTCATTTTGTTCATCTAGTTCATTGTATTGAGTCAATAGTTCTGAATATTTATCATGACAACCAAGAGGGCAATTTTGTACCTGAGGCGAGATTCCCATAAGAGGAAATTTTTCTGCTTCCTCGGCATCAAATAGGTTCCCAGCAATCATAGCAAATACATCAGTAGAAGCTTCAGCTGATTCCAAGGTAGCAGTCTGATGATCATTTAAGTTCACCATGGAGTCAACAGACACCAAAGCTTTCTTTTCATCCTTGAGCTCTTGAACCTTGAAGGCTGAATACCTGTTCTTCTTCTGGTCATATTTGTTAGGGCATTCCCTAGAAAAATGTCCTTGTTGCTGGCAGTTATAGCATCTGACCTTGCTTCTATCAAACCTGGCTGGCTCTCTTAGGTTGTAGTTGAATTTTTGACCGGCTTTCTTTTCAAACTTATGAACCCGGAGAGTGAGCATAGCCATCTGCCATTTTAGATCAATTTCATCCAAGTCAAGTTTATCAACCTGTTTGAAATCATCAAAAGCAAGCTGCTGTTGTGGATCAACATCAGCAACAAAAGAGTGAAGAACAGCTTCTACCATGCTACCAGTCTTAGCTTTTGGTTCAGGAGTAGAAGTATGTTGAGATGACAAAGTATAGCTTGGGCTACTAGCATAAGACATTGGAATAGATCCCATGGAACTCACAAAAGCAGAGTTAGCAGGAGTAGGAAAGGAATCACTTGAGTATCCTCTCACATGAGTCTCAAAGGTTTTGAGTTTATAAAACAAGTCATCAAAAGCAAGATAGTCAAGGCCTCCTTTTGCCTTTAGAGAGATGACTACCTGATTCCATGAGTGAGGTAGGGCTTTAAGAAACCTGGCATTGATGTCTTCATTGTCAGGTTTGGACCTGAGTTGATTCAATTGGCTAAGAATCTTTTGGAACCTGTCATAACCTTGATGAAGACCTTCTATTTCAGAAATCTTGAATTCTATGAATTTATCTCTCAACATTGATCTGCGCATCTTCTTGGATTCCTCATTCCCTCCAAATCTTGCCTTTATTCCATTCCAAATCTCCCTAGCATCATCCAAGTGATAAAAGTCACCCATGTGATCATCAGGAAGGGACTGAAGCAAAATAGTTTTTGCTTTGATTTCATTCTGAACAACAGTGATTTCTTCATGAGTTTTAGGATCGAGAATGGTGATGTTACCATTCTTGCCTCTACCCGTAGTTTTCTTGCTGTTGCCATTCTGGACAATCTTCCAAAGGTCTAGACCAGTGTTGGTGATCCAGCATTCCATCTTCATGGCCCAACTATCATACTCATCCTTCTTCAAGAGTGGGTATTTTCCATTAATATTAGAAACAGTAGCAACGATTTGCTGAGGTTGCTATGTTTTAGAGGTGCTTGCTTCTCATGTTTCAGTAGAACTAGAAGTAGACATGATTAAACAATGATGTTAGTAAAAAGAAAAATTGATTCTTCTTGAGCAGAGACTCTCCCAGTCTCTGATACCACTTGTTGGGTCCACTAGATATGGATTTTGCAGCCTGTTAAGGATGGTGAATGACTTTTGTAATCACAAGTCTATTCACAGAGAGACTCTAGATGAACCACACAGTATAAGTGCAGAATACAAATACTATGAACAAGAAGAAACAGAATAACTAAATAACTTGATCCTTACTAAGGATTTCTACTATTAATATTAAATGAATAATGTTTGATGAAGGTGTGTCTAACCCTTCTGCCAATGGTTCCTTTTATACTACAAGGAAACCCTAATACTACATTAAACCAAAACGTGTAACTTCTGATATGCATATCCTTTCCTAACATATCTCATGCATATCCTAACAAACTACTCAGAATAATAATGTTTGACTTTCTACAAGACCAGGAGCACGTGTTGCTCCTACTACAACTAGGACCATGAGGAACTACATACCTCCTAGCTTATCTATTACAAATGTCTATTACAGAGGTCCTAACAAAAGTTATCCCAGGTTGGTCCTCAATATATCCTAGGCTTGATTTATCATAATACCCCATTTGTGAATTAATCAGCTTACCCAATCCTTTAGAGGATCTTTGCCAATGATTAATCACTTCCCTTTCATTATAATGACTGGCTTTTAAAGCTTCATTTTCTGCCGATACTTTCAAAAGTTGTTTTTCAAAAGCTTTAATTTCCACATCTTTTTCCCTCATTTGACGAGTCAAAATTCTAATTTTATCTTCATAGTTTTGTTGACCCTTTTTATACAAAACTATATTTTCTTCTAACTTAACAACACACCGTTTGAAAGCACTTATTTCTACAGTACATGTCTTGACCTTTTGATATTGTTCATCTAGTTCTACTTTTAGACTATTAAATTTAAGAACACAATTTTTAGAACAATGATGTACCTCAATATCTTCATGTGAAAGAGCCATCAAACCAAGCTCTTCTTCTTCCTCATCTTCAGCTTAGTTCACCACTCCATCTACCGTTACCAATGCTTTGATTCCTTTGGGAATCCTGCTGTTTCCTTTTGGAAAGCTTTCAGAAATTCTTGGACTGGTTCTGTAAAACCCGCATGCTTTTACCAAGAACAGTACACTTAGTAAACGTATGTACATAGTAAAACTTTCCTTTTATAGCACGAACAAGTGTCACGATTATTAATTACAAGAATCACGTACGTGTTATTACACGATAGTATTAAGTACGTGATAGTACACGATAATTATTAACAATAATAATTACAATCACGAACATGAAATCATGAACGTAAAATCACGAACACGTAATTACGTACTTATTTAATATTGTATGATTAATATCGTTACGTATAAGTATTTATTTATAACACGAACATTTAACTATAATATAACACGACTACACGAACGTATGTGCACGTAAAATATTAGACACGGGAAAACTTTGGGTTTCCCCTTGTGGGCCCCACATGCCGTGGACACAAAAGGGACAAGAATGCCAAACCCACTTTTGGTTTTATTAAAATAAACAAATAAGGAAAACACATTTTCATTTACAGAGTTTTCTAAAAATTTATAAAACCCTAGCCTTTGTTCTTCCTTTGGCCGCGAGCTAAACACCACCAAGGGGTGTTTGTTGATTGATTTTGGTTGATTAAAACAAGTGGTAATCGTTCGTGTTATTATTCTCGTTTTATTCACGCATTGGTAATCCTTAATCCTTTTTCTTTTGATCCTTTTATTTAATTAAGAACATGTAATCATGGGGTTCATTAAAACAAGAATGTGAACATGTTAAATTAATCATGGGGGGAAAATAAAAGGTGTTTGGGTTGGTTTGGTTCGGCCAACGCAAGGGAACCGAGAGCCGAAGCTCTCGGTGGTCTTCGAATCACCACCAACCGAGACCCCATGGTCTCGGCGGGGCTGTGGTGGTCTCGGCAGCAAGGAACCAAGGGACCCTGACTTGTGTCGGGGTACCGTTTGGTTGTGTGGGTCTCGGCAGCAGCAAACAACACCACCGGTCTAAGACCGGTGGCGGTTTTGGTCAAGCAGGGGGAACCACAGGCTGCGGCCGGTGGTGATTTTGCAAGAGCAGTGGCAACCGGTTAAACCGGTTCGCCACTGTTAGGGGGTGTTTGTTTTGGTCCGATTCATGGGGAATTCAGTCCGGTTCACATTATGTCTAAATTAAAACCACGGGTCCGGTTCATGACTAACTTTTTATAAGTATTAATTTTTACAAGTTATATTAGTTTTAACAGGAAATTAAATTAATTAATCATGACTAATAATTAATTTAATTAATCAGGACTTAGGTTAATATTATTTATGAAATAATACATGTTTTAGTCTAAGTATTTTATTTATTTAATTTAGACTATAGTATTAATTAATTATTTAAAACATGGACTATAACTAATTAATAATCATGACTTATGTTATAGTTAATATAATATTAATACATGTTTAACCTAAGCATGTTATACACTTTAATTTAATTAAATCATGCTTATATTTAAGTAAATCGTATAACCTATAGTTTATTTAATTAACATGATATTATTAATAAACTATACTAATAATTACATGGCTTATGATATTTAACCAGTAAACTTATGCTTATATTATTAGCGTATTAATTCAGCTTATTTCTAAATATGGAAACTTTCTAATTCAGGAAACTTACTACTTTTGGAAACTTTCTATTTTTAGAAACTAATCTATTTTTAGAAGTTAATCTATTTTTGGAAACTTTCTATTTTTGAAAACTTCCTATTTTAGGAAACCTGCTATTTTTAGAAAGTTACTTATTATTACACAACAAGTATAATAATACAAGAATACAAGTAATACTTAATCAGAATACATAGAATACATGATAAACATAACATAACCTTAATATCAGTAAAATAAGACAAGAACATATAAAATAAGCTAAGACACGATATAATCAGTAAAGTACTCAGTAAAAAGAATACTTACACATGTCCCCTATTTATGTAGCATTAGTGAGATCGGAGTAGGACTTCCATTCTTTCGTCTTCTTCGTTCACTGGACATAAGGTACGGATTTTCCGTCCCTTCAGTATGGACATTCTTTCCTTATTAGGATTCCCCGTTTGTAGCCAACTGTTTTACTAGTATTGTTTTATATGTTTGATTGCTTATGTTAGTTTAAGAGCCTAAGCCATATACATGCATGACCAGTGTCACCTAGTTATGGAGGTACCATAACGATAAAACTAGAGGCACCAGTGTTATGACTTCCCCACGGCGAAGTGATTGCTCGTGGCGTCCCTTTACAGTTTTGGCCATTATATTATATTATCATGTGGGGTGTATGGGTGCATCCTAGTTACATGTTTTACCAATAATACCAGAGTGAATGCGATGTGTGCCTTGCATCCTTCACTAGGAGTTAATCCCTCCTACCCAGACTATTTAATTAAAGACAACCCCGCTAATTGTATGACGAGGTCTCCCCTCCAAGTATTCATGCACGGTGGAACATCATGACCTATATGGGCTATTGGCTAATTAATACATATTTTACATAAAAACATAAGTCTTTTCAAACTATAAAACCAGTTTTATGAACATGATCCAGGTTACATAGGACTTATACATTTCCACTGTTATTAGTATTTTATGCTTATGTTATTCCATGCTATGCTTGTATATCCGTGCACTGAGCGTTATGCTCAGCCGTTTTCCTTTCATGTTCCCAACGGCAGGTACTCAAGGGCGCTCGTAGACTTTAAGCGTACGTGCATATGGATTGGAAGGTATCTAGCCTTCTCTACTTTATGCATTTCATCATACATTTTGCTACTTATTTCTTTGGACATTGTTTAGTCCTTTTCCTTTACAGTACCTATGTTTGTGTGTGATGAGCTTATGCTTGGACTACCGATGTTTGTTTCTGGTATTTCCATTCATGGTCATTTAATGTTTTTTTTACATTTACCTTGTATGCTTTGATGACACGCCATAATCACATGTGACATTCCAGTTACCAAAATGGGATGTTACAGGTTCTATAGCTGTTTTTGGACTTTTGACTGCTACTCCCAGCCTTATCTCTAGTGCACTCTATTACAAAATGTCCATTCCTTCCATAGTTATAGCATTCAACTTTAGACTTGTCATATCATAATGGTGCATTAGGATCAACAGTCATCTTCCTTCCAGTCTTCTTAAAGAACCTATTAGATCTCATAGAGATCATAGCAGCTTGCCATTTGAGATCCATCTCCTCAACATCAGCATCATCCATTTGGAACAAGTCACTGAGAGTTAATCTTGGTCTGTTGTCTTTTCCAGCAAAGAATGAGAAGGCATCATTGTCACTAAACAATGGTAAAAATCTTCCCTGTAGATTTTGAGAGACAATAGGACTGTCTTCAGTACTTTGTGAGTAAGTACTGCTTGTAAGTCCTCCAGCGTTATTTTGGAAGTAAGTACCCCTACTTGATCCACTAGCGGTATTTTGAAAGTAAGTACCGCCATTACCTTCTAACACAAAAGCCAAGTTAGACTTTGTTGTTGTTGCTGCTTTGGTCACCTCAACGCCTTTAACATCCATCTCATAAGCTCTAAGATTGTTGTAGAGATGATAAAAAGGAATTGTATCCAGATCATCCTTTGTGATGAAGTGCATAGCCATTGCTTTCCATTCTTGTGGAACACTCCTTAAGAATTTTAGATTAGCTTCTTCATTAGGAATTATTTATCCATAAACTGCTAATTGAATGAGCAGCTTACTGAACCTTCCATAGCCACCATAGATTCCTTCAATACTGGAAATTGAGAAGTTATCAAATTCTTGTTTCAGAATAATCTTCTTCATGTTCTTAGATTTGTCATTACCTCAAAATCTAAGTTTGATGGCATCCCGCATAGCCTTTGCATCCTCGTAGTGATGAAAGCTAGGTAAGATGTCCTCTGAAAGTGCCATAGCCAAAACAGTTATGGCCTTTCTTTCTCTGATCTCTACTTGTACCTCCTCAGCAGTCACAACAGGTAAAGCATAGCATGTACCATCAGGCAACCAGTACAATTTCTTAGGTGTATTCCCATTCTTGATAACTTGCCATAGAGTATGATCTGTGTGATTCAAATAATATTCCATCTGCATAGCCCATGTCTCATAGTTATCACACTTGAGAAATGGGAGTTTGACAGTAGAGAGAGTATGGGAATGTGTTGTAGTTGTAGAAGTAACTACAACATCTATGGCTTGAACACCTTGTGGTGGTGCAGGATGCACAACTTGAGGTTGTCCCTGTGGTATTGGATTAGGATCTAGAATGTCTTCCAAGTGAGGGTCATCACCAGGTTGAGACATTGAGTTTTAGTGCGAGTGGGGATTTTTAGGGTTGTGTTATTCTTTTTTAGAGTTTCTCAACAAGCTCTGATACCACTTTTTGATCCCTTTGATTAGATCTATATTCTATTAAGAACTAGTATAGTAGTTTGTAATCAAACTAAAACACTTTGAGAACTCTTACTCAAGCTAAATAAGTTATGCAGAATCTAACTTATAAAGCACAGAAGAACAAAATTACTTTTAACTATTCGATTCTCTTATTAATCGAATTGAATGAGGTACATGAATGTCATCGTACCTATATTCCTTTTATAGAGTAAGGAACCCTAGAAACCTTAGAATATTTTATAAAGATAAGTATATCACAGACGATATATTATCAATATTCTAACTATTAAGTATATCACATAAGATATACTCTAACTATAACTATGACATATCTTATACAAAGATATATTCGTCCTAATCAATATAGCAGTACTTACTTTATAAGTAGCAGTACTTACTATGTACCACGTTAACACTAACGGTACTTGATAATACTAACAATACTTAAGTTTACACTGACGGTACTTGATACTTAGCAATAATTCCCAACAGGGTGTTCAAAAAAACGTACAAATCAAGTTAAACCGCGTAATCTGAAACCAAAAAACCAGAAATCGGAAAGACCCGCTTATCCTAGTTAGATTCGGATTTTATTTTTAGATATTTGCGGTTAACCGAACTGAACCATATACAATATACATGAAGAATTTTAAAATAATATTCCAATAGTTGTAAGAGTATTAATCATATTATTGTACAATCTTTTAATGCATAACGACGTTTTTCTCCCAACGTAAATATTTCTAAACATCTATCTATGTAAATTAATTAATATGATCGTAATTTATAAACGTCGAATAAATATATTCTTATCAATATGTTATGTATGAATATTTGAATGTAATTATTGTAACAGAATAACTATTATATGACTTTTATCTATTTTACTAGTTATAATGCCCGTGCACGCACGAGTTGTTTCTAACTTATTTAATACAAAAGTTTTTGGCTAATAACACCTTGTTTATGTGAAACACAATTTCAACTTGATATTTCTGCCTTGTCTCAATGTTTGAGGTGGTTTAGATTCTATTTTAAACACAATAAAGTTCATGGTACTTATATCAAATTTCAAATGATATTGCACAATGTGTTCCAATGCAACTAGAGTGGTCATTTGAAAGCCAAATACTATCTATAATGAAATGGAAAAATTTCATAAGAAATAAATAGAAACATAAAAATAGACATAAAGCCTTCATAGATTCATCATCACCTTCATTACTTAGTATCACTTTTAGTTTCTCTATATCAAGCATACAAAAGATACAAAACCTAAAAAACAATATATAAAGCCTGATATCATTGTTGTCAAAATGGTAAAATATCTATGGCAAACACACTATAGACACTATAAAAACAACATTCAAAAGCTAGAAAAAATAACACATAAAAGCTGAAAATAACAAGAAACATAAACTGTAAAAATCGAAACACCATAGCTCCATATTTCTGCCGACCAAACAACCATGGATTTGCCATATTCTTGTTGTCCAAACATCCTGGTTTCTGTTGTAAAACATTAGTTAAAAGCTATAAAAACCATATTTAAACCAATGTGTCCGAACTGCAAATAAATGGTCTAAGAAACTACATTAAAACTTGCAAAACACGTGTCCAAACACCCCCATAAACACACCTAACATAAGAATATCCAATGACCATCTCATACGATAAATTACTTCCACAACACATAACCAAACTCCCCTACTTCTAGTACCATCTGTGAATTTTTGTGAGTTTACTTCACACTTCATAGACGTTTCCTTGCCTTACCAAGAAAGATCAAGAGCCTACTATAATGAGCATGAACTTGCATGATTACAAATATGTCACCTAGTTACATCCTACACCAAAACCCTTTTTAATATGTAAAACATTGACATCATAAAAGCGCACAACTTAAGAGATACTAAACTTATATAAGCCATAAAGTTAAAAAATAATCCACAAAAAGAGAGATTATGAAACATAAGCACAAAACCAAATAAGACATCAACCAACTGTTTAAGCCAAACCAAACACTCCCTTACCCGAACTCTCTAAAGATATTAGAAACCAGTATAATGAATGTCTTGGTGAGAGACAAACAAATGCATAATTAAGAATTGTATCTAATTCCATCTTTTTTTGCAAAATTAAAAATTTTCCATTCTTTCCACTCTCTTAAAGTCTGAAATTTTACCAAACACATTGATAAGTGTGTAAACACTTACCTTTTAACCACTAAAAACAAGGAAAAACCAAACCAAAACGTGTATTTAATATCATAAATGTCAGAATTACGCGTGGTTTTATGTTTTGTTGTGTTTCATGTATAAAAGATCATAAATGAAGAAAACACGGGATTTTACGGACATTTATCGAAGAAAAGTCAAGATAAAGTCAAAGTCAAAGTCAAAGGTCCAAATGTGCAAAAAGAAGGAAGCTTGAAGGACTTGGAATGAAGAAAATATGAAGTTTCTAGCCAAAATCCTAAACTGCCTAACAACAAGGACCAAAACTACCAAGCATCAAAAGTGTCAGAGTTAGTGGAGGTCATGTGGACCAACCGGACGTGCGCTTCACCTAACACACGGATTGCCACACTGACCACTCACTTTTACAGAAAAAGGGCTAATAAATGTATGCCGCGTGTTTGTGTTTCCTTGGACGACTTCACCAGGATGTAGAAGACGATACAAACTCTTTCACAACTCGACCTCAACATGAAATTGACTCGTCTCAATGAGACGAGTCCAATGGTGGTGGTCTCATTCCATGCCGTTACCTAAATCACAAACCCCCAATTCACTACCCAAACCCTAACCCACGTGTCCTATTTTAATTGGCTCAGTTGAGCTGTCATTTTTTGACATTTGTGACCCTAGAATGTTCTCCCCACCCACACGCTTCCTTACACTCCTTAACAACCTCACCAACCACCTCAACACCTCCTATAAATACCCCCTCCTACGCGCACACCTGGTGTACTTTTCTAGCTTATTTTTAGCTTAAATTTCAAGGAAATTAGTTTAAAATGTTTTAGTTATAGCTTATAGTACTTTTCATTCCAATTGTACTTTTCATTCCAATTGTACTAAAATTCCATCATTACTAAAAATAAAAAATCAAAAATATACACTGTTCATATTCGTCTTTAATTTATCTGCTGCTTGTACTATTGAATTACTTTGTTTGATGATGATTCGTTCTATAGAGCTTGTACATAAGTTAGAGGAGCTTTTGTTTTGAAGTTTGGTTGATTATTGATGTAGTTAAGGTTTTTGGAGGGAAAGTTCAGATTTGAACACACAGATTCAGATTTGTGTGTTTTGGTGTTGATTGTTGGTGTTTGAAGGTAGTTTCAGGTTAGAGGTGTTTAGGTTCGGCTTAATCTTCAACAAAGGAAGCCTGGATGTGAGGTATTCCTTGTTTTCAATTTTTAGGCACAAATAGGCTATTTGTTGATCTACTATTGTTCATGTGTTTTTGCCAATTTTTATTGCTTTTAGTTACTTGCTTAGATATGTTATTGTGTTTGTGATAGTTGTTTAAGCTTGTTGCTCATTAGATCTGTCTATTGCTTCATTATTTTTCATAATTTCTTCATTAGGCCTGTTTGGATTGGGATTACTTGATTCCGTGATTAGGAGTTGGTTATTAAGGTTATATGCTTCTGTTTAGACTTCATTTGAGCACTTATGATCAGTCAAAGTTTTGTCTAATAACAAAGTCAAACAGGTTTTTGTTGAGAAAATGGTTTGACTTTTCTGGTTTATAAAGGTCATAAACAGTCATCTTCATAGCTTCATAGATCTTTCAATTATCAGTGTTAGGGCTTAAATATTGGTTTTCTAGATAGCTTATAGGTCACTTAATAAGTTCCTAGTTAATTGTTCAGCTTAATAACACATAGATAAGCCTAGAATTTAGATCAAAAGTAGCTGTTCATCCATTGTTATAACTGTTTGCTTATAGCTTATCTAATATGCTTATCTAGCCATAGCTTAGATTAATTTCTTCACAAAAGTTTCTTATTATCATCTAAAGAGTAGATCTAGAAGTTTAGTAGCTTTTTCATAAAAGTCAAAGTGCTTATTATTAAGTTGTTTTGGATTTTTGGTCTTATTTGCTTATTTTGGGTTCTTAAAAAGAAACTAAGTAACATTCTATTAGTTTTGTCAGCTTTTTAGCAGATCTGGTAAGTTTCAGCTCCTTTAATAAGCTAGATAGGAAGAAATCTACTTTTGAGCTTATTTGAAAATTATTACAAAAGTTGTAATTAATTTTCCCTAGCTTAAATTGGATTTAGAATCTTTTGCAAGTTGTATGAGCTTATTTGGTCCAGAATTAAGCTAGATATTAGCTTATTGTCATTAATCCCGTTTTTTATATATGTTTATGTGATTATTGCATTTTAATCCTTGTGCTTTCTGGCTTGTTTTATTTCGGCACGTTTAGCTAATTGCATCTAGGTCCTTAATCTTTCAGTTTTATTTTTAACCAGCCCAAAACGCAACTGAGCTGGGCTTGCGTTTTGGGCCTTGTTAGCACTTGGATCACGTTTGGTTTTGGGTTTGAAAGCTGGGCTGGGCTGTTTCATTTTTAAACCCGGTTTATATTAAGTTTTAAATTTTAATTTTCAAAATAGATTTTAATTAATAAAGTTTTAATAAATATCAAAAATATTAAAAAATTCTAAAAATAATAAAAATTATTTTTAAACTTTTAACATTTTTACATTTTAAATTTGGGGTATTTTTAGAATTTACATTTAATTAGATTTTTAATTGCATTTTATATTCTCATTTACGTGCTTCATTTACTTGTACTTTGTGTTTATCTTGTGGTACGTGCACTTTGTTTTTGCGATAGTAAGTATTTATTTTTACTTATATAATATTTTTTACATTTTTAGTTGTTTGTTTGAATTAGAAATAGATTACCAAGCAAGTACCATTAACCATAAACAATAAATCTTGTGATTAATTTGATATCAATTCGAGTCGAGTCGAGGAAAAACGATACTTAAAACATCAATATTACATATCCAATATTAAATTGGCGTCCCTGCCACTTCGATCTCGTTACGATTGACGATTTTTCGTGAGATGATTTGGATTTTGGGATCCGTTCAATTTTGAACGTTATTTTTCTTATTAAAATACAAAAAAATAAAAAATCACAAATGGAATTCTTTCCTAAGATTTGCACAAAAACTAAAAAATAAAAAAATAATACTTTTCCTAAAGTATTACACTAAAACTATTTAAGTACTATTATTATTTTTCTTATTTCGATTTCTCTTGTCTTTTTTTTTGTGAATATATTTTCTTTAAAAAAATAAATACAAAAATATTTTCTTTTTACAATAGATATTACGTATACGAACCCCAATACACAATATTCCGTAAGTATTTCTTTGCAATACGCTGTATTTGGAGGCGTTCCGGTTCCATATACGTGTATCTATCAAAGAAAATAAAAGGCAAAAAGAGATAAATACTTTCGTTAAGCAAGAATTCGAAAAAATACGAAGTATACGGTGAATAGAAAGGTGACGTGCTATAAAAGGCCGTCAAAGGAAAAAGGTACTTAAGTGCTTCGCGCCACCTCGTTTCCCCCGTTCACGTGTGAGTATTTTGAGAAGGAAGGCTAATCGAGGGTTTTGCCACCCAAGTAGTATTAAGTATATATTTTCTTGTAGCATTTTAATATCGAACCTCGATAGGGGTAATCCCTCCCCTTTCAAAGTCACCAAGGGAAATCCCCTTATTCCTCGGTTTTTAGTTGTATACGCACTCGCGCGCGTACACACATACCAAGTGGTGTACCTAATTCTTCTAAAAAGAATAAGAAGAAAAAAAGACTGTTAATCAAGCCGATCCCGAGAATCGAGCTTTCGATACTACGATGGCAACGGATAACCGACCAATGATCGAGATCTTGCAATCTCACGTTGAGGGAAATGAAGACGCGATTGTGGTGCCCGATATTGGAGCGAATAATTTTGAACTTAAAACGGGTTTTATTCAAATGGTTTCCGCTACACCATCTTTAGGCCGTACTCATGATGACCCACACGCTCATATTAAGAGGTTTTTACATTTGTCCAATACCGTTAAGAATGGGGTGCCACAAGAGGCAATTCGTTTGTTACTCTTTCCTTTCTCCCTCGAGGGGCAAGCCCGGATTTGGCTTGATAAGGGACCACCCCAAAGTATCACCACATGGGTGGATTTAGAGACCAAGTTCATTAACTACTTCTTTCCACCATCCCATACCACCACCTTAAGGAATGACATCATTACCTTTGAACAAAAATATGGGGAAACGTTTAGTGAGTATTGAGATAGATTTAAGGAGCTGTTAAGAAGGTGTCCCAACATAGTTTTACTAAAGTTCATCAAATTAATACTTTTTACAATGGATTAACTTTGAATGACCAAGACTCACTAAATAGTGCTTCGGGGGAAATATTCTTGTAAAATCAATGAACGATGCTTGGGAGATTATTGAAAATAAGGCCAAAGTTCAAACTAAGAGTGCAAGGGCTAATATGGCTAGTGTTAGTGGAGGAGATTCTAGTAGTCACGAGGTTACAAATCAAATTAAAGAACTTGCTACAATTGTTAAGAATCTTGCTTTAAAAGTTTATAACCCTCCTACTAGGCACGTGCATGCCCTTAGTGAAACGTGTGAGACTTGTGGTGGACCACATTCGTACTTCAATTTTGACGAGGTTTATAATCAACCCCAAGAAGTCTCTGCTTACAATTCCAATGAAAATGAGAGGGTTCATTATAAACCGAATGTTGATGTTAACCACTTGTCATATAAGTCTACTAACTATTTGGATCCCCGCGTTTTGTAGCTCCCCAAAGACCACCCCCACCCGCCCAAAATATCCAATACCAAAATAGGAACCAAGGTCCACAAAGGGGTAATTTTCAAAGATTAAAATGTAAGGGGTTTTAATCAAAATCAAGGGAATTTTCAAGGGCAAAACCAAGGGTTTAATACTAATAATCAAGGCTTTAATAACCAAGATTTTAACCAAGGTTTTCAAAACTATAATCAATATCAAAACCAAGGTTTTCCGAATCAAGGGTTCAATATGCCTAATCCTCAAATGGACTTGGTTCTCCAAAAACTTAATGAGCAAGACCGTAAGCCTAAGGAAATGAAAGAGTCCACGGATAGGAAATTCATGCAAATGTTACAAACCCTTCGACCCCAAGGTGCTCTCCTTTCTAACACCGAGACCAACCCTAGAGCTAATGTGAATGCCATCACTACTAGGAGTGGTAATACAACTAATGGACCTTCTTTTTACTCACTTACCATTGATAAAAAAGGACCCGAGATTCCTTCTACTTATACCAAACCTCCTTCACCACCTACTTGTGAGATACCTCCCCTAAGTAATCCGTCTACACCTTATGTTCACCATTCCCCTCAATATTTTACCACACCTTCGATTCCTAAACCCATTCATGAGGTTGTGAGTGAACCGGTTCTTCCTCAATCTTCTCCTAAGTCCAATATACCTTACCCTTCAAGGTTGAGGGAGGATAAGTTGAAGAACAAGGATGATATTCAAGTTTCAAACTTCTTAAAAATGTTCAAACAATTAAATTTTAGTATCATCTTTGCCGAGTCTCTCGCTCACATGCCTAAGTATGCCAAAATGTTTAAGGATCTTTTATCCGACAAGGAAAAATTGCTTGATATTTCCAATACCCAATTGAATGAGAATTGTATAGCGATTCTTTCGAGAAAATTACCGGTTAAGCTTGGAGACCCCGGTTGATTCCTTAACCCTTGTAATTTCCCGGTGTAGAGAATTGTATGGCTTTGGCGGATCTCAGAGCGAGTATCAATCTTATGCCATTTTCCGTGTGGAAGCAATTATCTCTACCCGAGCTAGTCCCCACTCGTATGACATTAGAATTAGCTAACCGTTCGGTTGCTTATCTGGTGGGGATAGTCGAGGATGTGTTCGTAGGATTCGACAAATTCACTTTCCCTGCCGATTTCGTTGTAGTCGACTATGAGATGGATCCCCGTGTTCCTTTAATTGTGGGATGACCCTTCTTGAGGATCGGGCGTACAATGATTGATGTAGTCGCGGGTGAGCTTATTATGAGGGTAGGGGATGACAAAATCGTTTTTAATATGGGTAAACTTTCTAAGCTTCCCGATGAGCCTGAATCCGTGAATTTAATCGATGTGCTCGACGAAGCATGAGAGGAATATTTTCACGAGGCTTGTAAGAGCGGGATTTCTCCTTTACCACATATTGAGACCGTAGCTTCTATTTCTCCTTCATTGACTCCATTTGGAGAAAGTGATTTTCTCTTACATGAATTCGAAGCAAGTTTAGGAGACGTGGACTTAAAATATGACGATTCTCCCACCGATTAGGAAGAATACATTCGTACCATTGATAGACTTCTCAATGAGGACCAGATTTCTCGACCTACTCATAAGGAAGTTACAAACGATGATCCAAATTTGACTAAGCCTTCCACCGAAAATCCACCAGATTTAGAGCTTAAGGATTTACCGTCTCATCTAGAATAAGTTTTCTTAAAAGGAGTTGATAAGTTACCCGCCATCATTGCTAAGGACTTAAAATAGGATGAAAAAATTAGGCTTATTGAAGTTCTTATAAATCATAAGAAAGCAATTGCTTGGAAAATATTCGACATCCGCGGAATTGATCCTAACTTTTGCACTCATAAAATTCTCATGGAAGATGACTTTAAACCCGCAATCCAAAGTCAAAGATCCTAAAATTCATTAAGTCATTAAGAATGAAGTTATCAAAGACCCTATTTCGGATTCACCGTGGGTTAGTCCGGTCCATTGTGTGCCTGAGAAATGTGGGATAACCGTTGTTCCCAATGAAAACAATGAGTTAATTCATACTCGACTTGTTACGGGTTGGCGAGTTTGCATAGACTATCGTAAGCTTAATGATGTCACTCGTAAGGATCATTTTCCTCTTTCTTTCATGGATCAAATGCTCGAGCGTTTAATGGGTAATGAATACTATTGCTTCTTAGATGGTTTCTCCGGATATTTTAAAATTTCTATCGATCCAAAAGACCATGAGAAAACCACATTCACTTGTCCTTATGGAACATTTGCTTACAAAAGATGCCTTTCGGCTTATGCAATGCTCCTGGGACTTTCCAAAGGTGTATGATGACAATATTCCATGACATGGTTGAACAAACTATTGAAGTCTTTATGGACGATTTATCGGTTTATGGAGATTCTTTCTCTTCTTGCCTTGCCAATTTAGAACGTATGCTTAAATGGTGTGAAGACACTCGTCTCGTTCTTAATTAGGAAAAGTGTCATTTCATGGTAAAAGAAGGCATCGTCCTCGGTCACAAAATTTCTAAAGCCAGTATCGAATTCGACCGTGCTAAAGTTGACGTCATTACTAAATTGCCTCCACCCACCACCGTAAAAGGAGTTAGGAGTTTCTTAGGTCACGCGGGATTTTATCGACGCGGTATCCAAGATTTTTCCAAAATAGCCCGAACGATGACTCATCTTCTTGAAAAGGACGCTCCTTTCATCTTTTCACCCGAATGTCTTGAATCCTTCGAAATTCTTAAAGGTAAATTAACTAAGGCACCGGTCCTAGTCTCTCCAAATTGGGAGTTACCTTTCGAGCTCATGTGCGATGCTAGTGATTTCGCGATAGGAGCGGTTTTAGGTCAACGAGTTAACAAACACTTCCAACCTATCCATTATGAAAGTAAGACAATGACGGGGGATCAATTCCATCATACCACTACCGAAAAAGAGCTTTTAGTTGTAGTGTATGCTTTTGAGAAATTCTGCCCCTATCTTATGCTTCCCACCACCATCGTTTACACCGACCATTCCACCTTAAAATACTTGTTGACCAAGAAAGATGCTAAACCAAGACTCCTTCGTTGGGTTTTTCTCTTACAAGAATTCAAAATTGAAATTTGTGATAAAAAAAGGAGCGAAAAATCTAGCCGCAGATCATCTTAGTAGACTCGAGGATCCTTATCAAGGAGAAATACTGACCAAAGAAATCAACGAATCCTTTTGAGACTTTAATGTCTAATCACTATAAGGAGGATGACACCCCATGGTTTTCGGACATTACAAACTATTTAATGGGTGATGTTCTTATTGAAGGGTTATCGTCCCAACAACGCAAGAAATTTTTCAAGGACATAAAACATTATTATTGGGACGACCCTTATCTCTTTAAGCAATGCGCGGATCAAATTATCCGACGTTGTGTCGATGGGCCAACGAATTTACACATTCTTGAAGCTTGCCACAAAGGACCCACCGGTGGTCACTTTGGTCCAAATTATACCGCAAAGAAAGTTTTCGATTCCGGATTCTTTTGACCCTCCATTATTATGACGCGCATGAGATGGTTAAGCATTGTGATGCTTGCCAACGTCAAGGAAAGATCACTCACAAAGATGAGATGCCACAAAATTTCATTCAAGAATGTGAGATCTTTGACGTGTGGGGCATCAACTTTATGGGGCCATTTCCCTCGTCTAAGGGTAATAAGTACATCCTTGTAGCCGTCGACTACGTTTCCAAGTGGGTTGAAGCTAAGTCTTTACCTACTAACGATGCTAAGGTTATAGTTAACTTCTTGAAACAACTGTTTGCTCGATTCGGTGTGCCTCGTGCTATTATTAGTGATTGCGGGACTCATTTTTGCAATGATCAATTCGCACGAGTCATGGCTAAGTATGGTGTAAATCACCGACTTTCCACCGCGTATCATCCATAAACTAATGGTCAAGCCGAGGTTTCAAATCGTGGTCTTAAGAGAATCTTAGAGCGAACCGTGGGAGAGTACCGTGCTTCTTGGTCCGATAAATTAGATGATGCTTTGTGGGCTTTCCGTACCGCTTATAAAGACACCTATAGGTTGTACTCCTTATCGCCTCGTGTACGGGAAAGCGTGTCACCTACCCATTGAGTTGGCGCATAAGGCTTATTGGGCTCTGATAAAAGGTTTTTGCCAAGTATGAAAAAGTTATCGTCTCGTCTCGATTCGAATTGACCGTGGTTTTAAGTGCGACTCAGTCGTTCTTGGTTAATTAAAAAGAAAGGTGACAAGTTATCTATTTTAAACTAAAAGTAAAAATGAAAATGTCGTTGAGTAAAAATGAAAGCTTTAAAAGTTAAACTAAAAATTAAGATTTAAAAATAAATGACGAAAATTTAAAACTTTTAAAAGTAAATTTGAAATTTAAAACTTTATAAAAACGTAAACTTTATGAGAATAAATCTAAGATAAATCAATTAAAATAACACTTAAGCAAATGGCAGGAAAAATAAATATTTAAAACTAAACAGGAAACAAGAAACAAAACAAAAGTCAGGAACACCCAAACTAGACCTAAGTCATAATCAGTGAAATCTTAACCTAGTTCAGAATGTGTAACCTACACACAAGTAAGAATGTATGTTTGCTCAACCTAATTCGGGATATAGATCCCACTCTTAATTCAGAATTCTGGTTTCTAGGTACAATCCGGAATCGAGGTCCTGGACCTAATTCGGAATACTCAGTTTGAAGCTAAGTCGGAATGTACGGTTTGAAGCTAGTTCGGAATCTGAGTTCACTACGTAATCCGGAATCCACTATCCTACATCTAGTTCGGAATGCACCCAAGGCTGCTAATCCGGAATGGCTATCATGCGTTTAATTCAGAATCTTCATGCTACAACTAGTTCGGAATCCGTGACTTTAATGTAATTCGGAATAATCAATCCGGATTCAATCCGGAATATGAAAAGGTGTTTTGAACTTAAGTCGGGATGAAGAACTGAGCACTATTTGGAATATTTTGTTGGCACGTAATTCGGGAAAAGCAATTTGCATATAAGTCGGGAAAAACTGAAACTGTACCTAAGTCGGGAAGCTAAGGTTTTAAAAGAATCCGAATTATAACAAAAATAATCTAAATGAAAATTAAGCTAAAACCAATTAAGCACTTATCTAAAACTTAAACCAAATCAATTTTTATAAAAGGCTAATAAGACACAATTTAAAAACTTTTAAAAACACTAAATGAGCAAAAATTTAAAATCAACTTTTGATAAAAATTTAAACTACCAAAATCAACTTATTTAAAAACTAACAAACATGAAAATTAAGCAATGAGCACAATAATCTAAGAACCTCAAACATACCAACTCAATAAGCACAATCCAATAAGCAAACCAATCACACAATCAACAAAATGAAATCAACTACATGATTAATTAAGCAAAATAATAGATTATGATTAAGAAAGGTAGAATGAGAATTTATTAAAAAGCTTGATTATATTAAAGATTAAGATCAAAGAGTACAAGATTAAGATGAAGGTTTGATAAGCTTGAAAGAATAACTAGAGAGAAGAAAAATAAAAACACACTTAATTACCTACTAAAATTAAAGACTAATTAAAAAGACTAACACCCTCCCAATGAAGGATTAGGAGGGTATATATAGGAGAAGGGGAGGGTCTTGTGTCTTCTCTCTTTCTTCTTGTCTTCTCGTCTTTTAATTAACTCGTCTTTCTCGACTTTGTCTCGGGATTAGTCGAATGATAACTTGACTCGTCTTCTATTTTTCTTCTTTTAGTAGACTTGGTTCTTCGACTTCGTTAAACTTCCGTCTTTAGACTTTTTCTTCGATAAATCTTCAGAACAGGCCTTTGACTTCCATTCTTCTTGCACTTTTGACATTTTGACTCCGTCTTTTGTCTTTTTCTTCGATAAAAGCCCGTGAAAGCCCATGTTTTCTTCCTTTTTAATATTTTTGTCCTAAAACACAATAAAAACACAAACCACGCATAATTCCAACTTTTACGACATAAAATACACGTTTTGGTCTTGTTATTATTGGAAATAAGTGGTAAAAGGATAAGTGTTTTCACACTTATTAAATCCCCTACACTTGACCATTGCAATGCCCTCATGCAATGCATTAATTTCAAAGCACAGTTTACATTTCTCATCATAATTAACCCACCTTGGCCTTCATTAAATACTAAACATTAGGGAAACTTAAAAAGATAGAAAATTGCAAAATATTTAAAGGAAGAATAAGTAAAGAAATCTAAGACTTACATTGTGGTTTTGGTTGTCATGAATGTTTATCACCATCAAGTTTCACGTTCCCCAAACCAAGCTTATAAACGAGATCATTCTTATTATAAGTTAGCAAACTAACACAAACTCATGTGGCCCAATTATTTACTTAGACTCCCTTATTCCTAGGTGTATCTCTTATATTTTATTGTTGTCTTAAATGATCACGAGGATGCATTGTTTGACTTATTTCGATAGTTTATTTAGGCCTAAAATAAAGTAGGACGATTTAATCAATAGTTAGCTAAAGGACAAAATCTTTTAAAACTGCTTCTCGGGACCTCATAAAGTTCATATCTTGGCATAACTCGCTTCACGATTTGAGACCTTTCTCGGACCGATATTTGGCAGTGACTTCATACTTCAAATCTTGAGAGACGTTCTTGAAATAATGGTCTTCTCTTCATAATAGGAATTTCTTCACTTGAAGTTTTTGAGAGATTCTTCATACTTGGACCACGACTTCTTCATTTTTCTCCAATCTTTATTTTGGATTTTGATATACAACAATCCGTCTCCTTTTAGGACTTGGATCTATTTATCCTCATACCTTGTTAGGGCCTTTTTGGATAGACTTCTCCATGATATTTAGGGGGTATTTGCTTTTCGTCGTGTGTCTCGATCCTTCATATTGATTTTTGATAAATGATTCTTCACATCACTTTGGATCTTTAGCAACAAAATGTAGCCATCATGCCTTGTTAGGGCCTTTTCGGACTCGCCAATCTTCGCATCCCGCTTCATTAAGTTATGCCTTGGCTATGAACTCTAATTAATACCGAGCAACTTTTAAACGATCTTGTGCTAGAAGCTAAGTAACTTTTTAAATCGTACGACCTTATTTATTGCAATTAAATTTATTAGCAAGCGATGGGAGAAAAAGCTCATAATCAGCTCACATAAATTCATGAAAGAATACCAAACTTATAATTGACTCTATCATCTCTCGTTCACCACAATTTATAATCTCAAGGAATGAGACTCGTGGATGCTTAGCCAATTAAATCAGAGTTTTGGGTTTTCAAGTCATCTATATGATCTTGCAACTTTTTAGACTCTTTCAAGTTTAGAATTCGCATTTTAAGGTTCCCTTGATAAACGACTTTCTAGGATCAATTATAGGAACTTGCGAAAAGTTCTTGTTCTTAACCCGTAAGAGTTAAGACTTTCGCGTGTTAAAGTTCCCTATATAAAAGCCTAGCAAAACTTGACTTAAACACGTTAAGGATACTAGCTAGAGTAAACTTAGATAAGTAAACTCGGGTTGAGTCAAAAGATTCATGACGTTGAAAAATTAAAACCACTTTATTAAACTTTATTCTAGCAAAGAAAGTAAATAACAATAACAAAGGAAAAAACTACTAGGCCAAAATAGATTAAAAATTTTGAAAAATGTCGAAAAATTATATTTTCCGGTTAAAATGAGGACAAATTAATGGAAAAGCCCACTTAACTTCGATAGAAGTCCCCCTACACTTGATATAAACATTGTCCTCAATGTTTAACCATGTGGGAGTAAACTCCCCTATACTAAAGACATTGTGCACTTTGTTTAAATCTTGCTAAGGAAGAGACAACTTTAGTGATTTCAATGTGAACATATAAGATATGAAATATTGAATCACGACAGTTTAGGATAGAACTTGGAAGACGGGTACACGGGATCACGGGTTGTCAAATATCATCAAAAGTGCTCTTTAAAGCTTTAATCCCTGCATATTATAAGAAACAAGACAACAAACATCTACGTGGCTCCCCTACACTTATTATGAAAACGGGTAAAGGATAGATCATCAGGTTGCCTCCCGAGAAGCGCTTGTTTTTGTTAACCGAGTCACGAGCCTGACTCGACCCAAAACTAATTCAAGGGAAACGTGGCGAGGGATGGAATCATCTCATGAGAGATGTCCTCACCAAAGTACAACTTAACACGTTGGCTATTCACCTTAAAGTTTGGCCCATTTGGTTGAGATAACTCAATGGTGTCATAAGGGAAGATTTTGGCAACGATGAATGGACCAGACCAACGGCTCTTAAGCTTGCCCGAAAATATTTTCAACGTAGAGTTAAAGAGTAAAACTTGATCACCTATGTGAAACTCTCGGTTCTTAATCCTAGAATCATGAATGAGCTTGGTTTTCTCCTTATAGATCAATGAATTCTCATAAGCTTCATTCCTTAGTTCATTAAGTTCATGAGTTGGATCTTCCTAAGATCACCGGCTTTGTTGATATCAAAATTAGCCCATTTCAAGGCCCAATAAGCCTTGTGCTCCAACTCAATGGGGAGGTGGCATGCCTTTCTGTACACAAGGCTATATGGAGTGCAACCAATAGGTGTCTTATATGCGGTACGGAAAGCCCACAAAGCATCATCTAACTTATCGGCCCATGAGGCACGATGCTCTCCCACAGTTCGCTCTAAGATTCTCTTAAGTCCATGGTTTGAAATCTCGGCTTGACCATTTATTTGTGGATGATATGCGGTGGAAAGACGATGATTGACACCATACTTAGCCATGACTCGAGCAAATTGATCATTGCAAAAATGAGTCCCGCGATCACTAATGATAGTACGAGGAACACCGAATCGAGCAAATAATTGTTTCAGAAAGTTCACAACCACCCTCGCATCGTTAGTAGGTAAAGCCTTTGCTTCAACCCATTTTAATACGTAGTCAACGGCTACGAGGATGTACTTGCTCCCTTTGGATGATGGAAATGGCCCCATAAAGTCGATGCCCATACGTCAAAGATTTCACATTCTTGGATGAAATTTTGAGGCATCTCATCTTTATGTGTGATATTGCCTTGTCTTTGGGCAAGCATCACAACTCTTAAACATTTCATGAGTGTCATGATAAATGGTGGGCCAATAAAATCCAGAATCAAAACTTTCTTTGCGGTATAGTTAGGACCAAAGTGACCACCGGTGGGTCCTTTGTGGCAAGCTTCTAGGATTAGTAAAGCTGTCGGCCCATCAACACACCTACGAATTACAAGATCCGCACATTGCTTGAAAAGGTAAGAGTCGTCCCAATAATAGTGTTTAATGTCCTTGAAGAACTTTTTCTTTTGTTGGGACGTTAACCCTTTCATAAGAACACCACCCGCTAAATAGTTTGCAATGTCCGCAAACCATGGGGTATCGTCAAGATTGGAGTTAATAGACATTAAGGCCTCAAGGGGAAAAGATTCATTAATCTCTTGATTTGGAAGTTTCCCTTGATAGGGATCCTCAAGTCTACTAAGATGATCCGCGGCTAGGTTTTCCGCTCCCTTTTTGTCACGAATTTCAATTTTGAATTCTTGAAGGAGTAAAACCCAACGAAGAAGTCTTGGTTGGGAATCTTGTTTAGTTAACAAGTACTTCAACGCGGAATGATCGGTATACACAATGGTGGTGGAAAGGACAAGATAGGGGCGAAATTTTTTTAAAGCATATACAACAGCTAAAAGCTCTTTTTCGGTTGTAGTGTAATGCAATTGAGCCCCCGTCATTGTCTTGCTAGCATAATGGATTGGTTGGAAGTGTTTGTTCACTCTTTGTCCCAAAACCGCTCCAGTAGCAAAGTCTCTAGCATCACACATCAATTCAAAAGGTAACTCCCAATTAGGAGTAACTAAGACAGTTGCCTTAGTTAATTTATCCATAAGAAGATTGAATGATTCGATACACTCTTTAGAAAATATAAAAGGAGTATCTTTTTCCAAGAGGTGGGTCATCGGGCGAGCGATTTTAGAAAAATCTTGTATGAATCGACGATAGAAGCCCGCATGACCAAGAAAACTTCTCACACCCTTCACGGTTGAAGGTGGAGGTAATTTAGTAATCACATCAACATTAGCACGGTTGACTTCAAGACCGGCTTTGGAGATTTTATGTCCAAGAACAATACCTTCTTTTACCATGAAATGACATTTTTCCCAATTAAGAACAAGACGAGTGTCTTCACACCGTTTGAGCATACGTTCTAAATTGGCAAGGCAAGTAGAGAAAGAATCACCATAGACCGAGAAATCATCCATAAAGACTTCCATAGTTTCTTCAACCATGTCATGGAATATAGCGATCATACACCTTTGAAAAGTCCCGGGAGCATTGCATAAGCAGAAAGGCATTCTTTTATAAGCAAATGTTCCATAAGGACAAGTGAATGTGGTTTTCTCTTGGTCTTTAGGATCAATGGGAATTTGAAAATACCCGGAGAAACCATCTAAGAAGCAATAATAGTCATTACCCGCTAAACGCTCGAACATTTGATCCATGAAAGGAAGAGTAAAATGATCCTTACGAGTGGCATCATTGAGCTTGCGATAGTCTATGCAAACTCGCCAACCCGTGACAAGTCGAGTAGGAATCAACTCGTTGTTTTCATTAGGAACAACGGTTATTCCGCCCTTTTTAGGCACACAATGGACGGGACTAACCCATGGCGAATCCGAAATAGGGTAAATCATTCCGGCATCTAGAAGTTTGATAACTTCTTTCTTGATGACGTCATGAATTTTAGGATTAACCCTTCTTTGGCTTTGGATTGTAGGTTTAAAGTCATCTTCCATGAGAATTTTATGAGTACAAAAGTTAGGATCAATTCTGCGGATGTCGGAAATTTTCCAAGCAATTGCTTTCTTATGATTTTTGAGCACATCGATAAGTCGAGATTTTTCATCCTCTTTTAAGTCCTTTGCAATGATGACAAGTAGCTTCTTATTGTCTTCTAGGAAAACGTATTCAAGATGAGACGGTAATTCCTTAAGCTCTAAATCTGGAGGATTGTCGATGGAAGGTTTAATCAAATTCGGATCATCATGCGTAACTTCTATAGGGGAAGGAGGAGAAATATGGTCAGCATTGAGAAGTTTCTCAATGGTACGAATGTCTTCTTCCCAATTGGAGGGAGAATCGTCATATTGTAAGTCCACATCCCCTAAACTTGCTTCAAATTCTTTCAAAAGAAAGTCACTTTGTCCAAATGGAGTCAATGATGGAGCAATATAAGCTACGTTCTCAACATGAGGTAAAGGAGAACTCCCGCTCTTACAAGCCTGGTGAAAATGTTCTTCACATGCTTCGTCGAGCACATCAATGTAATTCACGGATTCAGGCTCATCAGGAAGTTTGGAAAGTTTACCTATGTTAAAGACGATTTTATCATCCCCGACCCTCATGATAAGTTCACCCGCGGTGACATCAATCAATGTACGCCCGGTTCTCAAGAAGGGTCGTCCCACAATTAAGGGAACACGGGGATCCATTTCATAGTCGACAAAAATGAAATCGGCAGGGAAAGTGAATTTGTCAACTCCAACAAACACATCCTCGGGTATCCCCACCGGATAAGCAACCGATCGGTTAGCTAATTCCAATGTCATACGAGTGGGGACTAGCTCGGGTAAAGATAATTTCTTCCACACGGACAATGGCATAAGATTGATACTCGCACCGAGATCCACCAAAGTCATACAATTCTCTACACTCGGAAAATTACAAGGAATAAGGAATCGACCGGGATCTCCTAACTTAACTGGAAGTTTTCTCAAAAGAACGGCAGAACAATTCTCATTTAATTGGGTATTGGAGATATCGAGCAATTTTTCCTTATCACTTAAAAGATCCTTAAACATCTTAGCATATTTAGGCATGTGAGCGAGAGCCTCGACAAAGGTGATATTGAAATTCAATTGTTTGAACATTTTTAGAAAGTTCGAAACTTGAATATCATCCTTATTCTTCAATTTCTCTTTCCTCAACCTTGAGGGATAAGGTATATTGGGTTGAGATGAAGGCTTTGGAATAGAATTCTCACTCACGTCCTTGGGTGGAGGAGGGGTAGAAGTGGAAGGTGGAGGAACCGGTTTTGGAACCGAAGGTGTGGTATAAACTTGAGGCATCAGTGGAACATAAGGTGTAGACGAAGGCATAACGGGTGGTATATCACAAGTAGAAGGTGAAGAACGAGAGGTAGAAGTAGAAGGAATGTCGGGTCCTTGGTTAGGTGGGGAATAAGAAGGTTTTACGATGGTATTACCGCTCCTAGTAGTGATGGCATTAACGTTGGCCCTAGGATTGGTCATGGTGTTAGAAGGGAGGGCACCTTGGGGACAAAGGGTTTGAATCATTTGCATAATTTTCCTATCGGTTGATTCTTGTATCTCTCTAGTCGATTCTTGTAGCTCTCTAGTCGATTCTTGTAGCGATTTCATTGTTCGCTCATGTTCAGTCAACTTTTGTAGAACCAAGTCCATAGGATTTTGCATGTTCATTTGATTATACCCTTGGTTATTAAAATCTTGGTTTTGAAATTGTGGATGAAAACCATTGTTATTATGAAAACCTTGATTAAAGTTGTTATTTTGAAACCCTTGGTTTGGCCCATTAAAATTCCCTTGATTTTGACCATTAAAATTCCCATGATTTGAATTAAAATTCCTTTGATTGTTGGAAGAATTCCCTTGATAATTATTTCTTTGTTGGCCTTGGTTCCTTGGTGGGTATTGGGCATTAGTCAATTGAGGAGGGGGTCTAGCATAAGGTTGAAAACCGAGAGGAGCCAACTAATTAGTAGATCTATAAGAAAGATTATTAGCATCCACATTTGGTTTAAAATGCACCCTCTCATTAGTGTTATAAGCATACACTTCTTGTTGAGAGGGGTCATGAATCTTATCACAATTTAAGTATAAATGTGATCCCCCACAGATTTCACATGACTCACTTAAAGCATTAAATTGCGGATTGTTCTTACTGTGTAAAACAAAATCTGTCATGAGTGCGGTAAGTGCGTCAATTTTCTTGTCGGTCTCACTAGAACTAGCACTAGCCATTGTAGCCCTAACACTCTTGGTTTGGACTTTGGCTTTGTTCTCAATAATTGCCCAAGCCTCATTCATAGTTTTCACAAGAATATTAACCCCCGAGGCACTATTTAGTGAATCTTGGTCATTCAAAGTTAATCCATTATAAAAAGTATTAATTTGATGTACCTTTGTAAAACCGTGTTGTGGACACTTTCTTAAAAGTTCCTTAAAATGTTCCTAAGATTCACTAAATGTAACACCGTACTTTTGTTCAAAGTTGATAATGTCATTCCGCAAAGCGGTAGTATGTGAGGGTGGAAAGAAATAGTTTATGAACTTTGTTTCAAGGTCCGTCCATGTTGTAATACTCCGGGGTGGTTCCTTATCAAGCCAAGTCCGGGCTTGTCCCTCGAGGGAGAAAGGAAAGAGGAGCAAACGAATTGCCTCTTGTGAAACTCCATTGTATTTTACAGTATTTGATAAGTGTACGAACCTCTTGATATGATCATGAGGATCGTCAGGAGTACGGCCCAGAAAAGGTGTTGCGGAAACCATTTGGATAAACCCAGATTTGAGCTCGAAGTTGTTTGCGTCAATAGCCGGCACCATAATCGCATCATCGTTGCCTTCGACGTGTGATTGTAAGAGCTCGATCATTGGACGATTCTCCATTGTATTGACAACGAGAGGCTCGACAACAGGAGGTTCAATAGTAGCGGCTTGAATGGATTTCCTCCTTCTTGAACGGGTACACATACACCTACAAAAGAACGAGATAGCAAAATAGAAGAAAACTAATGGTTAATGTGAAAAAGAAAATATTTTTGGTGCAAAACCTTTAAAAAAGAATTGTTTTTTATGATTTTTAAATGTTTTTGGATTTTTTGAAATTTTTAATTGTTATGGATTTTTGAAATTTTTTGACACGAAAAATAACGTCCAAGAGTGAACGGATCCCAAAATCCAACGCGTATCTCACTAAAAACCGTTAATCTTTACGAAAAGAGCCGACATCGACGCCATTTGATACAAGGTTTTTGCCAAGTATGAAAAAGTTATCGTCTCATCTCGATTCGAATTGACCGTTGTTTTAAGTGCGATTCAGTCGTTCTTGGTTAATTAAAAAGAAAGGTGATAGATTATCTATTTTAAACTAAAATTATGAATGAAAATGTCGTTGAGTAAAAATGAAAGATTTAAAAGTTAAACTAAAAATTAAGATTTAAAAATAAATGACGAACATTTAAAACTTTTAAAAGTAAATTTGAAATTTAAAAAACTTTATAAAAAACGTAAACTTTATGAAAATAAATCTAAGATAAATCAATTAAAATAATACTTAAGAAAATGGCGGGAAAAATAAAGATTTAAAACTAAACAGGAAACAAGAAACAAAACAAAAGTCGGGAAACACCCAAACTAGACCTAAGTCGGAATCAGTGAAATCTTAACCTAGATCGGAATGTGTAACCCACACACAAGTCGAAATGTATGTTTGCTCAACCTAATTCGGGATATAGATCCCACTCTTAATTCAGAATTCTGGTTTCTAGGTACAATCCGGAATCGAGGTCCTGGACCTAATTCGGAATACTCAGTTTGAAGCTAAGTCAGAATGTACGGTTTGAAGCTAGTTCGGAATCTGAGTTCACTACGTAATCCAGAATCCACTATCCTACATCTAGTTCGGAATGCACCCAATGCTGCTAATCCAGAATGGCTATCATGCATTTAATTCGGAATATTCATGCTACAACTAGTTCAGAATCCGTGACTTTAATGTAATTCGGAATAATCAATCCGGATTCAATCCGGAATATGCAAAGGTGTTTTGAACTTAAGTCGGGAAATGAAGAACTGAGCACTATTCGGAATATTTTGTTGGCACGTAATTCGGGAAAAGCAATTTGCATATAAGTCGGGAAAAACTGAAACTGTACCTAAGTCGGGAAGCTAGGGTTTTAAAAGAATCCGAATTATAACAAAAATAAGCAAAATGAAAATTAAGCTAAAACCAATTAAGCACTTATCTAAAACTTAAACCAAATCAATTTTTATAAAAAAGCTAATAAGACACAATTTAAAAACTTTTAAAAACACTAAATAAGCAAAAATTTAAAATCAACTTTTTATAAAAATTTTAAACTACCAAAATAAACTTATTTAAAAACTAACAAACATGAAAATTAAGCAATAAGCACAATAATCTAAAAACCTCAAACACACCAACTCAATAAGCACAATCCAATAAGAAAACCAATCACACAATCAACAAAATGAAATCAACTACATGATTAATTAAGCAAAACAATAGATTATGATTAAGAAAGGTAGAATGAGAATTTATTAAAAAGCTTGATTATATTAAAGATTAAGATCAAAGATTACAATATTAAGATGAAGGTTTGATAAGCTTGAAAGAAACTCTAGAGAAGAAAAATAAAAACACACTTAATTACCTACTAAAATTAAAGACTAATTAAAAAGACTAACACCCTCCTAATGAAGGATTAGGAGGGTATATATAGGAGAAGAGGAGGGTCTTGTGTCTTCTCTCTTTATTCTTGTCTTCTCGACTTTTAATTAACTCGTCTTTCTCGACTTTGTCTCGGGATTAGTCGAATGATAACTTGAACTCGTCTTCTATTTTTCTTCTTTTAGTAGACTTGGTTCTTCGACTTTGTTAAACTTCCGTCTTTAGACTTTTTCTTCGATAAAATTTCAGAATAGGCCTTTGACTTCCGTTCTTCTTGCACTTTTGACCTTTTTACTTCGTCTTTTGTCTTTTTCTTCTATAAAAGCCCGTGTTTTCTTCGTTTTTCATATTTTTGTCCTGAAACATAATAAAAACACAAACCACGCATAATCCTGACTTTTACGACATAAAATACACGTTTTGGTCTTGTTATTATTGGAAATAAGTAGTAAAAGTATAAGTGTTTTCACACTTATTAGGCTTTCAAATAGGCTAATTTTGACTTGAACAAAGCCGGTGACCATAGAAAGATCCAACTTAATGAATTGAATGAGCTTAGAAACCATGCATATGAGAATTCGTTGCAAACTCATGATAGCAAGATTAAGAACTGAGAGTTCAACATTGGTGATTCAAGTTTTACTCTTTAACTCTCGGTTGAAAATATTTTCGGGAAAACTAAAGAGCCGTTGGTCCGGTCCATTCATCGTGGCTCAAATTTTACCTTATGGCACCATTGAGATAGCTTAACCAAATGGGCCAAACTTTAAGGTGAATGGCCAACGGGTTAAGTTGTACTTTGGAGAGGACATCTCTCATGAGATGATTCAATCTCTCCATATGTCCTTTGAATTAAATTCGGGAAACCGAGTCGAGCTAGAGACTCATAATAAATAAATCAAGCATCGTATAACTAGGTTAGATTTTCTTTACCTTTTTCAACTAATAAGTGTAGGGGGAGCCAAATAGGTTGTTGTTTTGTGGTGTTGTACAAGGATCTATGATTTAATGATCCACTTTTGGTGCTTTTGACGCTTCCCGTGATCCCGTGATACCGGTTCTATCCAAACTATTGTGATTCAATATTGTATATAAATAAGTTGAATAAATTCAAATCACTTAGTTGCCTCTTCCTTAGCTTGATTTAAACTAAGTGCAAAATGTCCTAAGTGTAGGGGAGTTTACTTCCACATACTTAAACATTGAGGACAATGTTTATATTAAGTGTATGGGAGACTTCTATCAAAGTATAGTGGGCTTTTCCATGAATTTTGACTTCCTTTTAACCGGAAAATTAATATTTTTCGACGTTTTTCAAATATTTTGATTTATTTTGGCCTAGTAGTATTTTCCATTTATTTTCTTTTATCTACTTTCCTTTTGTCATCACCATCATATGTATATATTCCATTTCATGAATAAAGTAAAAAAGGAAATGAATAAATAAAATAGTTTTAACAAGTTTAGATGTTTTTGACATATTAGGCCCGTCGTGAATATTTTGACTCAACCCGAGTTTACTTATTTGAGTTTACTCTAGCTAGTATCCTTAACCATATGGACCTTAATTGGTTTATTAGGCTAACCATCCACGAGTCTCATTATTTGAGATTTTAAATTATGGAGAACGAGAGATGATAGAGTTGATAATAAGTTTAAAGGTTAATTCTTCCTTATATGAGTTTTTGTGGCTCTTTCTTCATGCTTGAATATTTAATTGCTTAATAAATGAGGATTTTTGCGGTTTGGGTTCAATATTTTAGCTCTTAACCAACTCTTTTATTCCCTTGTAATTAAAGCATAAACACATTGAGGATGCCAGCGTTGTTGACTTCCGACTAAGGTGGCTCATAACTACTAAGTAGGAGGTATTCAGATCATAGGATTACTGAATTTGGCCTACTATATATATCATAAATAAAGAAGAATAAATTAAAACATGATCTCAAGGAGCCTTCGGGTGTTGGACATGTAGCACAAGCCTTGTCATTAGAGCCTTAGGGTGTATGGCATGGTAAGTGTTTAATAAAAATTGATGAATGTCAATTCCCTTGTTTATGGTTCAAGGAGTCTTAGGGTGTGGATCATAGATAAGGAGCACTTTTACATCTTAAAGAGCCTAAGGGTATATGATGTAAATTTGTTAAACTCCACTATAAAGTCAACATGACTTTGGAGGAATATATAATAAGTAGTACTATTGGCCAAATTTCGTATCCGGGAATTTATTCCCTAAATCGTGTTAAATTATCCTTGATGTGGGCTTTCTTTAGTGACAACGTTTTTGAGGATGAGGTTAGGTTCTAAGTGTCGGGTTTACACCGTTTTGCCTTCATTTTGGACTAATAACTATAAATAAAGTCAAATGAGCCTACGGGTGAATGACAATCTTTAAAATCTAGAGATACAACTTAGGAATAATGGAGAAGAAGTTTTACACAAATGTCTTGTGTGAGTAGTTTTAACATGAGAACTTATTGTTGACAATGATCTCGTTTTTACGCTTGGTATAGGGAACGTGAAACTTGAGGGTAATAAATATTCATGACACCAAAAGCCCTAATTTAAGTCTTAGATTTCTTTACGAGTTTCTTCCAACAAACAATTTCAAAGTAAATAAATTAAATGGAAATTGTTTTATCTTTTTAATCTTTTATTTCTTGTTAAGTTTCTTTTGTTAGTAGTAGTAGTATATATAGTAATAAAGGCCAAGATTGGTTAATTATAATGAAAAATATAAATTTATACTTTAAAATCGTGCATTGCATGGGGTCATTGCAATGGTCAAGTGTACGGGCATTAGATAAGTGTGTAAACACTTACCCTTTAACCACTAAAAACAAGGAAAAACCAAACCAGAACGTATCTTTAATATCATAAATGTCGGAATTACGCGTGGTTTTGTGTTTTGTTGTGTTTCAGGTATAAAAGATCATAAATAAAGAAAACAAGGGATTTCACAGACATTTATCGAAGAAAAGTCAAGATAAAGTCAAAGTCAAAGTCAAAGGGCCAAAAGTGCAAAAAGAAGGAAGCTTGAAGGACTTGGAATGAAGAAAATATGAAGTTTCTAGCCAAAATCCTAAACTTCCTAACCACAAAGACCAAAACTGCCAAGCATCGAAAGTTTCAGAGTTAGTGGAGGCTACGTGGACCAACCAGACGCACGCTTCACCTAGCACACGGATTGCCACGCTGGCTGATTGGTGTATTTTGCATACACCTAATAGCATGTTAATTTAGCATAGTTATATATTTGTTTTTTGGTATACATGTACTATTAATATGTTTTGTCATTATATAGGTTACAAGCGAAATGGAATAAAAATGGATGCTTAATTAATTTTTTGGAGAAAAGACATTGTGAGCGCCGATAAATGAAGAAAAAATATTGAAGAAAAAGATTTGAGCGCGTCGCAATATTTTCGGTCATCTTTTATTTGTCCGGGATTCGTTTGAGTAATTATTGGCGTTGGGTTATTTTTTATTGGGCCAAAGTTATTACATGCCAAAAGAATAAAAAGAAATTTTTTTTTGCCCCAATTAACCCATGTAGTAACCGACTACCCAAAGTATATATATAAAAACAAAAAGGAAGAAAAAGAATGAGGAGAGTTGGGACGCAGATTGGAACAGTCGAATAGTAAAAGAAAAGGACGAATCAAATTGGTGAGGAGTAAAAGGGGCGCAAGAATTATAAAAAAACAAGTTGCAACATTGCGATTCCAAAAACAAAAGTGGGGGCTATTTTTTTGGTTGCTGTAGGACACAAAGAAAAAAACATTTATAAAGAGAAGATTCTCTTGTATTATTATTATGATGATTGAGATCAAGCGGGTCGGGTGCACCGCGATGTCCGGCTAATTTTGCTGTAATTCCTTTCGATAACTTTATTTATGGTTTGATCATTACTTTTGGGTTATCATATTTTTATTACATTGATTTATGATTTATTTATAAATTATATTATTTGATTTAATATTATGTTTAATTATTTGTGCGAGACAATTTATTGTTAGTTAACGATTCATACTTATTTTATTTATTAAAAAAAAGATGGTCGTATAATCAATATAAGTTGTACCTAAAGAAATTGTTAAAGCATAATTATTGGTTGGATTAATATAAGATTTATTATTGCGAGCCTTTGACAAACATAATAAATGCCGACGTTAATTCATTCATATTAAGTCGAAATAATCTTTGCGAACGAACTAAAAAGTTTCGATAATCCATAAGTTTGATCAACCATAAATATTAGGAGCTAGAAGGGATTACATTTTTCTTTTAATTTTTTACATCCTTATTATATTTTTCTAGCTTTATTATTAGTTTAATAAGTATTTTAATTTTTAATCAGCATTTTTATTATCAAAAGTATTTTAGTTTTAGATTTCAAAACCAAAACTTTTATTGATCAGTGATCACCCTAAAACTTAATCTAAAACCACATATTACTCGTGGATCGATACCCGCTTACCCTATCTAGCATAAGGTAATTAGGTTATTTTTGACTGGCACTTCGACGTCGATCAAAAATTTGGCGCCGCTGCCGGGGAACAGTGAGCGTTTTGTTTAAGTTTTTGCTAATATTTTTCATAAATAAAATTAAAAAAACACAAAAAGATTTTATTTTTCTTGTTTGTTTGTTTGATTTGTTTCTTGTGAGTGTGCAGGTTAGTGTATGCGCACACGTAGATCAGGACGTACATCACCGTTAGCTTACGATCCAGAGGTTGAGAAAAGTGCACGGTTGAGGAGGAAGCGTTTCGACAGTTTTCTACTAATCTTAATTTTTAAGGTTTAGTAGAGCTTTTCACTGAAATGCCAGGTGATGACGACGTTGGCGGAGATGCTAGCGGAAGTAGTAGCGGAGAAGAATCCCCACCACGGAGTGTTGATTCTTATTACAGGCCGGGGATTTTCGAGGATCCCTCGCCTATCGTTTATCCGGATCCGGTTAAAGGGGTTACAAGTAACTTCAAGATTCAGCCGAACCTCATAGCAATCTTGCCAGTGTTTAGAGGTCGTGAGGAGCCATATGCACATCTGCGAGAATTCTTCTCAATTGCTGACACACATCAGGTTAATAACATTATCAAGGATGAGTTAAGACTTCGCCTTTTTCCTTTTTCTCTTAAAGATCAAGTTAAGGACTGGTTCTCATCTCTTGAGCCAGGTAGTATTAACTCATGGTCTAAAATGCAAGCTGCTTTTCTTGAGGAATTCTATTCTATAAGTAAACCTGCTGCCATTAGAAATAAGATTAAATCCTTTCATCAAATCCCATGCGAGCAGTTTCATGAGGAATTTAGTAGACTTAAGGAGTTTTTAAGAACTTGCCCTCATCATGATGTTCCAAAATGGGAGCTTGTCATAGTCTTCTATGATGGGTTGGATTATAACAACCAACAATTTGTAATGGCCACTAGTGGGGGTATGTTTTTCTCGCGACCTATGGAGGAAGAATGGGAGTTTTTTGAAAAATTGAGCAAAGGTTCCAAGACCCAAGCTTCAGTGGATCGAAACAACCACCCATCTTCCGCCAATTCTGTGTCTAACCAACGTGGCACAAATTCTGAAATTAGCGAGTTAAGTAAGAAAGTTGATCTTTTATTGAAAAATCTAAGAAAAGGTGTTCCAAATGTGTCTAATGTGTCGCATAGGGGGTGTTCAATGTGTGGTGATCCGAGTCACTCAGTCGATAATTGTCAAAGTTTGGGGGCGCCACCAAATGAGGAGGGGAATGGAGTTTATGGAGGTCGTCCACGAAATGACCCATTCTCCGAAAGTTACAATCCTGGATGGCGCAATCACCCCAACTTCCGTTGGAAAGATGAAGACAATCGTCCTAATAATGCCCAACAACAACACTATGGTTATAAACTAAGGTATGAGGGTGGCGATCCATCTAACCTCCAACAATATTCTTACTATCATAAGCCACAACAACAATATCCAAATCAGGGCCAAGGGCAAGATGACAACCGTCTCTTGAACCTTGACCGAAAGTTTGATAGGCTTATGGATTCATTGTCTACCAACAATCAAGAGATCAATAGAAAATTTGAGGTCACCAATCAAAGACACAAGACTACTACCAAATCTATTGCATCTCTTGAGAGACAAGTTGGTCAATTAGCGGATCAATTAAGCAAACGAGACGAGGGAAAGCTACCGAGCTACCCCTCTATGAATCCCGCACACAAGAAAAATGGAAATGAGCACGTGAATATGGTGACATCTCTTCGAAACGGTAAAATCTACAACAATGACAAGGGAATTCCTAATTCTCCTGATGTCGAGGATTTCGTTACTAATGACGAAATTATTGTTGAAGGTAAAAATTCTGATAATGTTAAGTCCGGGTCTGAGTTGGTAAATGATTTGTTAAATGATTTTCCTAAACCAACAACGTAGAATCCTAAAGCTACTAAATCTCCCGAAGTTGGGAAGGGTGGTGTGTCCAGCACACTATACGCCACCGCTTTGGAGAAATCAACATCTGCAACGTTAGCTAAAAAGGGTCCTTATGCTGAGGATATGTGGGAGACTTTCAAGCAAGTTAAAATCAATCTCCCCCTTATTGATGCTATCAAGCAAATTCCTGCGTATGCCAAGTTTCTAAAGGACTTGTGTACCCAGAAGAGGAAGCTGAAGGCGTCTTTGCCTAAAAAGACTGACCTAACTGAGCATGTTAGTGCAATCTTATCTATCTCTCTTCCTCCTAAATTCAAAGATCCCAGAGCACCATTGATTTTAGTGGTGGTGTGAAATATTTCTATTAAGAAGGCGCTCCTTGATCTTGGTGCCAGTATCAACATCCTTCCTGCTAGTTTGGTCGATAAGTATGACTTAGGAACTCTTCGTAAGACATACACCATTATTTCCTTAGCCGATCGATCTACCAAAACTCCTAGAGGTATCTTAGAGGACGTTATTGTGAAAGTTGATGACTTCTATTACCCAGTTGACTTCTTTGTTATGGACACCGAGTCACAATACAAAGATGTTCAACCAACTATTATCCTTGGGCGCCCATTCTTAGCCACGATAGATGCTAGGATTAATTTTCGAACCGGTTCCATGGATATTGCATTCGGTAATAAGAAGATAAGATTGAATGTGTTTAATTCGATGAATTCTCCTATGATGAATGAATGTTACCAAGTTGATGTGATTGATGAGGAAGTCCAAAAGCATGCATCCCGTATGCTTAAGGATGATCCTTTGGAATTATATTTAACTAGTGTGAATGAGGAGATTCTTGATGTTGCTGAAGTTCAAGAGATTCAAGAGTGTTTGGTAAGTTCTTTGGACCATCAAAAACCACCTTGGTCTTATAAGGTGGAGCCCTTGCCTTCTACTTTTGACACGGCCACGAAGCCGTCTCTAGAGGTGCCTCCAACTCTTGAGCTAAAACCTTTGCCATCCAGTCTCAAATATGCTTTTCTAGGTCCTAACAATACTTTACCCGTTATTATTTCTTCTGATCTTTCTGAATCACAAGAGGAAGCACTTCTGAAAGTGCTTTCCAAGTACAAAGCAGCAGTGGGATGGACAATTCCAGACTTGAAAGGGATCAGCCCTTCATTATGTATGCATCGAATTGTTACCGACCCAGATATTAAGCCAGCAAGGGATGCGCAAAGACGTCTGAATCCTAATATGAAAGAGGTAGTGAAGATGGAAGTTCTTAAATGGTTAGATGCTGGTATCATCTATCCCATCTCAGATAGTAAATGGGTAATTCCTACTCAAACGGTGCCTAAAAAGGCCAGAATCACCATTGTGGAAACTGAGAGTGGGAAAAAACTCACAATCCGACCAGTTACTAGGTGGAGAGTTTGCATAGATTACCGTAAGTTGAATAGTGCCACATCTAAAGATCACTTCCCACTACCTTTCATTGATCAAAAAGTTGAGAAGCTTTCTGGTAAGAAGTTCTATTGCTTCCTGGATGGGTACTCCGATTATAATCAAATACCCATCCATCCTGATGACCAGGCCAAAACTACTTTTACGTGTCCATATGGGACGTTTGCATTTCGTAGAATGCCTTTTGGCCTGTGTAATGCACCCGCTACCTTTTAGCGGTGCATGATGAGTATCTTTTCTGACATGGTTAGAGAATCTGTAGAGATATTTATGGATGATTTCTCCATATTTGGTCAGTCTTTTGAAGGCTGCCTTGATCAGCTTGAAAGTGTGTTAAAAAGATGCACCGAAACTAATCTGGTGCTTAGTTGGGAGAAGAGCCATTTCATGGTTCGAGAGGGTATTGTATTAGGGCATGTTGTGTCTGAAAAAGGATTTGAGGTTGACCGTGCCAAAGTTCAAGTAATTTCAACCCTTCCTCCTCCCACTACCATCAAAGGTGTGCGATCTTTTCTTGGTCATGCCGGGTTCTATAGGCGATTTATTAAATATTTTAGTGCTATATCAAAGCCTCTTTGTAATCTACTCTTAAAAGATGCACGCTTTGACTTTAATGAATCATGTCTTAAAGTATTAAACATGCTCAAGCAAAAGCTTGTAGAAGCCCCAATTCTATAATCACCTAATTGTTCGAAGCCTTTCGAGATCATGTGTGATGCGAGTGATTATGCCGCTGGGGCGATTCTAAGACAACGGGTCGATAAGAAACCCGTTGTAATCTTTTATGCTAGTAAGACTTTTTTAGAAGCTCAAATGAATTACACTACTACTGAAAACGAGTTGTTAGCTGTGGTTTTTGCTCTCGATAAGTTTAGGTCATATATTTGGGGGCATTCTAAGGTGATAGTATTTTTAGATCATAGTACCTTAAGACATTTGTTGACTAAGAAAGAGACAAAATCGAGGTTGCTTAGGTGGATTTTGCTTTTACAGGAATTTAATCTAGAAATCCGGGATAAAAAGGGGTTAGAAAATGTAGTTGCCGACCATTTGTCTAGAATTATCCCTCCACCGTTCAACCCTTCTGATGTGATAAAGGAAAGCTTTCTGGATGAAAGCTTATTTGAGGTTTCTAAGGTTCCTTGGTACGCAAATATAGTAAATTATCTTGCAGTTAAAAAGCTTTCAGAGTTTTGGTCCAAACAACAAAGAAAATACTTCTTCTCCCAGTTGAAGCATTATTTTTGGGAGGATCCAGAGCTATCTAAGGTGTGTACAGACCAAGTTGTTAGGAGATATGTTCCCGACCATGAGCATATGGACATATTGGCTCATTGCCATTCTTATGCGTGTGGTGGACACTTTGGTGCTACGAAAACTGGGCATAAAGTCCTACAAAGTGGTTTCTTTTGGCCGACTATATTCAAGGATGCCCAGTCTTTTGTGAAAGCATGTATTCGTTGCCAACAAGTTGGTGGGATTTCAAGGCGTGATCAAATGCCTATGAATACGATACTTGTTGTTGAGATCTTTGACGTGTGGGGTATTGACTTTAGGGAAAATCACCTAAAAATACATTAAACTTGCCACTTTTTATGGTTGTGTGTATTCATCTTTTTTTTCTCATTATACTAACTTACTTTTCAATCTTGACCTTTGTGTGTAGCTGATGACCTGCTAAACTTGTCAATCCTACGTGGAGCAGGTTAAACTAACGAACGTTTATTTTCATTGCAATGTTAGTCCTTTTTTAACAATAATTTGTAATTAACTAAAAAAAATTTAACCTTACTTTTTTATATTGTATTTTTAATCAAACAAAAAGATAATGATTTTTTTTTACCAAAGATAATGAATTAAGGTCCCTACTTCTACGACATAAATGCAGACCACACACACGTAAACTCAGTTCCTTCATCCTCATCACGACAGTTCATGAACACACAACCTACATCATCATCACACATCAGATCCTATCATTTTATATCTTTCATCAAAAAACCCACATAAATCAACAACTTAATTAAAAAACAAATCGATTGTTTGGTGAATCCCTTTTTAGTGGCCACGAGATGAGATTCAATTACATGAAGATCGATTGTCATTTTTATATTGAGTAAATGGGTTTGTGAAGATGTTGTATTTGGTATATTGAGTTCATAGAAACACGCTTGTTGATATGAAATGGTTCCAAACGGTTGTTTGTTTCAGAGTTACTTGTATGGGATTTGCAGCTCACGAGGTAGTGTTTATGACTTCAAGAGGAATTGGTTGAAAGGTGAAACCGAGAATAAGGGAACTAACAGACAATGGGGTCAAATTGCTTTTCTCTATCTGGTGTTGTATTAAGGTGGTGTTTTATGAAGAATCCTATGGAATCAAGGGATAATGGGTAGCCAATAAATGGATATACGAAGTTCTGATGATATATCAAGAAATGTATTTTTTTTTTGTCTTGATACATGGATACATTTTCACAAATTAAAAAAATCATATCCCCATATAGAAAGCAATCAAGATTCATTTCATATCCAGTGGTGGGTTCTGGATCTGGACACTGGTGGGTTTGAAACCGAATATGGACGCGGGTTGGTTACCACCGTTGATGAACTGAAAAACCAATCTTAGGTGTGTTTGAAACCGGATCTGCTCTTTCATCTTGATGTTCTTATGGTTTCATGAAAAACCAATCAACTTGATGGTGACACGAAAAAGATGTTTGGTAGAATCATTGGCGTCAAAAGGACTATGTTGGATGGTGGTAGTGATTGATTGTGGTGGTTGTCGGCGATGGTTGGTGGTGACTATCACTGGTGGCAGTCGGCGGAGGTCTCTAGGTAGATCTGGTAAACACCCATCTACACCAGATCTGCCATTAGTTTTAGGGATAAAGTGTTTATGTATTTTCATTTGTAAATATGTGTTTCGTTATGTGTGAAAGTGAATCTATGCTTTCTCTTTTGTTAATCTGTTTTTTTAGTTTATAGCCATCATAAAGAAATTAAATTTTTTTGAACATCATAAAGAAATTAAATTTTGAAAAAAAACATTTTATTTGAAGATTTAAAAGGGAAGAATAAAATTTGAAAAACTAAATTTTATGTAAACTGACGACGTTATAATAGTTGGACTAACAATGTAAAAGTTTGTGTGTAAGCAACCGGTTAAAGGTTTAGCAGGTTATTCGCTACACACAAAGGTCGAGATTGAAAAGTAAGTTAGTATAATGAGAAAAAAAGATGAATACATACAACCATAAAAAGTGGAAAGTTTAATGTATTTTTAGGTGATTTTCCCTTGACTTTATGGGACCATTCCCTACTTACCATGGCAATGTGTACATTTTAGTGGAAGTTGATTAAGTGTCTAAGTGGGTAGAGGCTGAGGCTACTAGAACCAATGATCATAGTGTAGTTCTTAAGTTTGTTAAGAAGAATATCTTTGTTAGGCATGGAATTCCTAAGGCTATCATTAGTGATGGGGTTCCCACTTTAAGAACTTTAGATTTGGAAAATTATTGAAACACTATGGAGTTAATCATAGGATAGCTACCCCTTATCACCCACAGACTAGTGGACAGGTGGAAGTATCAAATAGGGAGATTAAGCGAATTTTAGAAAAGACTGTCCGTAGTGATAGGAAAGATTGGTCCTTGAGGTTAGATGATGATTTGTGGGCATATAGGACGGCTTTTAAGACTCCTATTGGTATGTCACCGTATAAGTCGGTATATGGCAAGGCGTGTCATTTACCGGTTGAGATAGAGCATAGGGCTGAATGGGCGATTAAGACTGTTAATCTGGATTTAGAGAAAGCGGGTAGTTCTAGGAAACTTCAATTATTTGAACTAGATGAGATTAGACGTGATGCTTATGAAAGTTCTAGGATTTATAAAGAGAAAACCAAAGGTTTTCATGATCGACACATCACCAAGAAATCGTTCTTGGTTGGTCAAAAAGTTTGTTTATTCAATGCTAGACTTAAGCTTTTTTGGAAATTTGAGAAGTAAATGGATGGGTCCATACATTGTGACTCAAGTCTCTCCACACGGAGCCATTGAAATAAAAAATATGGTGGGTGGAGAGTCGTTTAAAGTTAATGGACACCGGTTGAAGCCGTATGTTGAGTTGGAGAGTGATCAGATGGAAACGGTGGATGTGGTTTACTTGGAACCACTCCAACCGTCTCAATAGCTCATATGAGTTATGTCTGGCTGAAGACGGTAAACTTAGCGCATCGTGGGAGGAAACTCGTGGTTTGTGGAACTTTGTGGGTGTGTTCACTACAAACCCTCACGAGACAAAACTCGTCCAGTCGGGCTACCGAGTGGTTTAAAGGCTTGTTGCATACGCTAAATGCAACCGTGATTCCTACGAAAGTGAGTTAGGTTTTGTTTTTATGTGAGTTTGTCAAATTGATTTTTAACCAAAATTTCAATTTAAAGTTTTTTGCATTAGGGGAAATGCAATACTTTAGGTTGTGGGGGGTGGCACATGTGTTACATGTTTTTGTGTGAAATTTTGGTCAAAATGGGTTAAAATGTGACTTTTGGGAAAAATTGAAAATTTTTAAAATTTTAAATCACATTAGAAGAGTCTTGTGCTAATTAGACGTGGAAGTTTCTTCTACATATATGTTTATTGAGTGTTTGCAGATTCTAAAGATTAGCTTGTGGATGATTTATTGGAGCAAGCTAGAGGATTTGGCCATAATTATCAGGTGCACCTGATTTTATTGTATAATTTGGTTATTAAATTAATTTGATTGTTTGCATGTAGTTAGGCATATATATAATTTAGATGATCAAACCATGCCGGTTGTATCCCCTCTACTTACCTTTGCTTAGATCGAGTAAAAAGTTTGAATAAATAATATGAAATATAGTAATGTAATAGTTGGGTTAGGACACTTAGAATTGATCTTATTTGGCTCGCCGCCCGCGCACGGCGGCCTTAGAAAAGAGTTGGAGAACTGTCATAATTATTGGTGTTAGTCATATGCTGGGCTTGCCTATCTGATTCGTCACCCGTGCAAGGTGATACTTTAGTTGTTAGCATGGGTCAGACGCTAATTTTTATGATGGATAGCATTGCACTTAACTGAGATAATTTTATGTGAAATAACCCAATCCTTGTATTGTTGTAATGAAATTAGGAAGATTAGTTTAATTTAGTGCATTGTATAATTAGACTATGTGGTAGATAACTCCATCATGTGATGTACCAGTAGGCACGAAGTATAATTGTTCCCATTTAATTAAAACAGAAAAATTAATCGGTTTTCATGTGCCAATGTGTCTTAGTATACACCTATAGGATAGATATTCATTTTTTTAAATGATTGGTCTTTATATCAACCTTAAAAGGAGTGCATAAAGCGTTCGGGATAACTTGTATAAGAAACGGTCCTGGATGGATAAAAAGAGAGCTTATGTGCGAAGTGAAAAAAAAATAAAAGAAAAAAAAATTAAAAAAACTGAAAAAAAGGAGGTGAAAGTATATAAGCTAAAGTATGATGGATTATGATGTGCTCGTATGGTATAAAACTCCAATGTTATAAAAGGTGTACGATATTCTCACCTCTTGTTTTAGATTAATGTTTAGATTGATTATAGGTGGTGCATTAGGTACGTTGGACACATGGTTAATTATATGAAACATAAATTAAATGAAATGAGAATCGTTATGCTAAGTGTTTAAGAAGGACAAAAATATTGGTAATCATTTTGGATTATTTGTCATGTAGGATGGTTATTAGTGTATAAAGTTAAATTTGATCTTTTTGATAGAATTTCAGTGATATGATTAAAAATTATGAAATTAACATGCTTGTATATTTTTATTTTATTTTTACTGAGACAGTAAAGGTTAAGTGTGAGGGGCTCTGATTGGTGTATTTTGCATACACCTAATAGCATGTTAATTTAGCATAGTTATATATTTATTTTTTGTTATAAATGTACTTTTAATGTATTTTGTGATTATGTAGGTTACGAGCGAAATGGAATAAAAATGGATGCTTAATTAATTTTTTGGAGAAAAGACATTGTGAGCGCCGATAAATGAAGAAAAAAAATTGAAGAAAAAGATTTGAGCGCGTCGCAATATTTTCTGTCATCTTTTATTTGTCCGGGCTTCGTTTGAGAAATTATTGGCGTTGAGTTATTTTTTATTGGGTCAAAGTTATTATAAGCCAAAAGAATAAAAAGAGAAAAAAATAATCTCTGGCCCAATTAACCCATGTACTAACCGACTACCCAAAGTATATATATAAAAACAAAAAGGAAGAAAAATAATGAGGAGAGTTGGGACGCAGATTGGAACAGCCGAATAGTAAAAGAAAAGGACGAATCAAATTAGTGAGGAGTAAAAGGGGCGCAAGAATAAAAAAAAAAACAAGTTGCAACATTGCGATTCCAAAAACAAAAGTGGGGGCTGTTTTTTTGGTTGCTGTAGGACTCAAAGAAAAAAACAATTATAAAGAGAAGATTCTCTTGTATTATTGTTATGATGATTAAGATCAAGCGGGTCGGGTGCACCGCGATGTCCGACTAATTTTGTTGTAATTTCTTCCGGTAACTTTATTTATGGTTTGATCATTACTTTTGGGTTATCATATTTTTATTACATTGATTTATGATTTATTTATAAATTATATTATTTGATTTAATATTATGTTTAATTATTTGTGCGAGACAATTTATTGTTAGTTAACGATTCATACTTATTTTATTTAGTAAAAAAAAGATGGTCGCATAATCAATATAAGTTGTACCTAAATAAATTGTTAAAGCATACTTATTGGTTGGATTAATATAAGATTTATTATTGCGAGTCTTTGACAAACATAATAAATGCCGACGTTAATTCATTCATATTAAGTCGAAATAATCTTTGCAAACGAACTAAAAAGTTTCGATAATCCATAAGTTTGATCAACCACAAATATTAGGAGCTGGAAGGGATTACATTTTTATTTTAATTGTTTACATCCTTATTATATTTTTCTAGCTTTATTATTAGTTTAATAAGTATTTTAATTTTTAATCAGCATTTTTATTATCAAAAGTAGTTTAGTTGTTAGATTTCAAAACAAAAACTTTTATTGATCAGTGATCACCCCAAAACTTAAACTAATACCACATATTCCTCGTGGATCGATACCCGCTTACCCTATCTAGCATAAGGTAATTAGGTTATTTTTGACCGACACTTCGAAGTCGATCACTGGCCACTCACTTTTATAGAAAAAGGGCTAATAAATGTATGCCACGTGTTTGTGTTTCCTTGGACGACTTCACTAGGATGTAGAAGACGATACAGACACTTTCACAACTCGACCTCAACATGAAATCGAATCGTCTCAATGAGACGAGTCCAATGGTGGTGGTCTCATTCCATGCCATTACCTAAATCACAAACCCCCAATTCACTACCCAAACCCTAACCCACGTGTCCTATTTTAATTGGCTCAATTGAGTTGTCATTCTCTGACATCTGTGACCCTAGAATGTTCTCCTCACCCACACGCTTCCTTACACTCCTTAACAACCTCACCAGCCACCTCAACACCTCATATAAATACTGTTAGTCGTATTTAAAGTGATGGTCATATAATATCCCGTTGCGAAGCTCGTGGAAAATGCTACATAATGGTGTTGAGAGTTCTAGTATAATGTTTGGTATGTAACGGGAATTAGTCCCGAACACACAAATGAGGAAGGCCTTCTACTCTTACACTTGTAGTATAAAAGGCACTAAACACCTCATTTATGTGTGTGTGTTTTCCATTTCATAGATTGTAGAGAGAGAAACTTATGTCTTTCTCTCACTAGGAATTCACAACCTTTTGGTTCTTCTTAATCTAATATTTCTTTTTGGTTTATTCCATGATGGTATTCGTATTTGGTTAAGTCATGTGCATAAGTCCTACAAGTGGTATCATTCGCCAAGGGATTCGTGGATAGCTCTTGGGTGTTGTCCTTGTTTTTCTTGTGTTTCGTGATTCATATATCTTCTAAGTAGTTGTGGTAGAGATTTGGTATATTCACTTTGGCTAAAAACACAAAAAATTTGGGTGTTTTGATCATTTTTTGGCTTAAAATCTCGAATTTGTTGGGTTTTGTCCTAGAAAAGTGGGAATTTGGTACTATTCTGACAGGTTTCATCGGAAAAGGGTTTTATATTCCGACGGATATTCCGACAGAATTCCATTGGAAAAGGGTTTCTTCATTCCGATCGTTATTCCGATAGTCATTCCGATAGGTATTCCGATAGTACATTCCGACAGGTATTCCGATAGTACATTCCGACAGGTATTCCGATAGAACATTCCGACAGACATTCCGACAGGTATCCCGATAGCACATTCCGATAGCACATTTCGACAGATATTTCGACATGTATTCCGATGGACATTCCGATGGAAATTTTGTTCGAGTATTTTTAGACTTAGCCACCATCTAGACTAGTCCCGGCACATAGTTTACACGAAAAAAAAGAGTTAAAATTTTTTAGGTCAAGTAAAATCAAAATTTTTTCCTACTAGTTTTTGGCTCTCTAACTCAATTTCAAAATTTGGCGATACAAAATTTTTTCAGCTTACTGTTTTGTCGGACTGAGGAATTTGTTGTCGGACTGAAAAAAAATAAAAAATCGGAAGTTTCAGATTTTCAACAACAACACACGCTTTCTACGAATTGAGATCCTGTTTTTCACAGGACTTCTACGACGACGTCTCAACAAGATATTTATGTTGCGGGTACTGAGAATCGTCCACCCATGCTTACCAAGGAGAACTACAGTACATGGGCTAGTCGTCTCCTTCGTTATGCAAAATGTAAACCTTTGGGAAAGTTGATTGTCAACTCGATTCAAAAGGGTCCGTATGTTAGAAGAACAATTATTTTACATGGGACCCTACGAATGCTAACCCAGTGGCTGACGCTAGTCATGAGCAAACAGATGAAGAATTAACTGAAGCTGAATCCAAACAACTCGACGCTGATGATCAAGCAGTTCAAGTCATTATTATGAGACTTCCTGAAGATGTTTATGCTGTTGTCGATAGTTGTGAAACCGCACACGAGATGTGGCTTAGGATTCAAAAAAATGATGAAGGGCAGTGAAATCGGTTTACAAGAAAAGGAAACTAAGTTGCTTCGTGAATGGGATAAATTTACGTCTACTGAAGGGGAACAAATTGAACCCTATTATCATCGGTTTTCAACCCTCATGAATCATCTTGAAGAAACAAACATGAACCTGCACAAATTGCTGCCAACATCAAATTTCTTGATAATATTCCTTCTGAATGGTCACGATATGTCACTCTTGTCAATCAAACCAAGGATCTTCATGTCGTTGACTACACTCAAGTATATGACTATTTGAAGATGAATCAAGATGAAGCTAACGAAGTTAGGGCAGAAAGACGTGCCAAGACACAAGACCCATTGGCTTTTATGGCAAACTCTCCATCATCTATGTCATATCCCATGGTACCCTACCATCAATCCTCATCAAGTAACTTCATGCCACAACAACAACAACAACAACAACTCACTGCTTATGGATATCAACCTCCTGCTGCTATGAATTACTTACAACTACCCATTGCCTGTTTTGATGACATCACCGATCCTACTCATGCTATTAATACTGGTCTTGCCCTTCTTGCAAAGGCATTCAAATTCACCATTAACCCCACCAACAACAATCAGAGAATCTCCTCGAACACTAGAAATAGGCATATTGCTCAACCTTTCATGAATGCGAATCAAGATCGCCAATTGGTAATTGCTGGGAACACGGGGACTCAGTTTCAACAATATGGTAAGACTATTGGGCAGACCGTTGGCAATGCAGGAAATCAGTATGGTCAAAACCGTGGTCAGAATCTGAATGTTCCGAATGCGGGTAATCAAAATGGGTTAATAGTTCTGCCAGCGGTTGGTAACCAGATGGGAAACATTGTGGCTGCAAGGGCTGAGAATATTGGTACGGGAAATGGAAACAACAATCGTCAGATTCAGTGCTACAACTGCAGGGGATTTGGTCATTATGCTCGAGATTGCACAACCAAAAAGAAGAGGGATGTTGCTTATCTTCAGACTCAGCTTCTCATAGCACAAAAGGAAGAGGCAGGGATTCCACTTCAAGCTGAGGAATTCGATCTTATGGCTTCTACTGCAGAATATGATGAGGAAGAAGAGGTGAATGTCAACTACATCTTGATGGCTAACTTACAACAAGCATCTACCTCAGGAATGCATGTTGACAGAGCTCCCGTTTATGATTCAGACGGTCCCTCTGAGGTACATCCACGTTTCGATGATGATGATATATATAGTACGTCTAATCAGGAGGAGGAGTATACTGAGATGCTTGAGCCCTACATTGAGACACACAGGGATCAAACGAATAATAGTAATATTAGTTCGAATGAGCCCAGTGTGGACCTTAGTGTGGATCAAGTTACCCAGCCTACAACCCTTCCGGATGCGGCACATGCGTATTATAAATCCTTATTTGAAAAGCTTGCTAAGGATGTTGACCATGCTACGGTGGTTAATAATAAGTTTAGAGAAACTAATGCCAAACTGACCACTGAGCTTGCGGGATATAAGGAACGGGAGAAAAGTTTTGAAATTCATCAGACTAAAATTAAAGAACTTGAACAAGCTCATGCTACATCGGTTTATCAAGAAAAATGCACAACTAAGAAATTAAATGCCTTACATTTAAGTAGTGCTAAAAAGATAAGCGAATTGAATGATGAAATCATCTCTCTTAATAAACAGCTTTCAACTGAAAAATCTACTATTTTGGATTTAAAAGAAGAACGAAAAAAGCTGAAACATGATTTCAAAATTCGAGAAGATGGGCTTCTTGAGGATTTTTGCAAAGCTCAGGATAGGATTAGCAATTTAGACAACCTTTTAGTAAAACGTGGCCAAACTATGCAAACGATAAATATGCTCGCACCAAAAGTGAATGAGATAAATTACACTCGATACAAATTGGCTTTAGGCTGTCCTCTTCCTCCTAATCCCAGATATCTTAAGAAAGTTCAGGCCACTAATGAAACTTTATATAATGGTAGTGTGCTCTTGTCTGATGAGCATGATCCTCCTAGTGTGCATGATTCTGAGGGGAAACTACTGAACTTGCAGTAGAGACTCGTTCAAGAATGAAAAAGCTTGATATAGAAGTGACACCCATTTATTATCCAAAAGTTAATCCTCCAACTGTTTTTGTTTGGTCTAAAACGAGTACTGAAATGCTTTTGCTCCCAAGTGAGGAATTGTCTGATGATCCTTCTAAACTGAGTATCACACGCCGATTTTTAAACGAGCTTAAATATAACTTTGTCATCCTTAAACGTGTTGTTAATCCCAAAATCACTGGAGGAAATTTTACATCACCTGTTCAGATTGAGGTTCAGAAAATTCTTCAAAACGATATTAATCCGATTATTAATCAAGTTGATGCTCGGTTAGGCAATTTGGAAAACGCTTTTCTAAAAGAATTAGCCAACTTTGTTGAAGACTTTAAATCTTTGACGAAGGAAGCTGATGAATCTCTTGATAAAATCAAAGTTTTGGAAAACGATCTTAAAAGCCTCTCTAAAGCACGTGATTGTATTGATAGTAGGCCTGTTGAGTTAGGTACATCTATGTCGCATAATGAAAACCTCCAAAATGAGCTTGATCTTATGAAAGAGAAAATGGAATCTTATGTCATTAAAAAGGATAAAGAATTCACCGATCTTTGGAATAAATTTGTCAAAAAATGTGATGAATGCAAATATGACAAGATTTCTTACGAAAAATCTTACAATGAAATGCAACAAAAAATTGTACGTTTGACAGCTCAGTTGGGAGGTGCTCAGGGAACCAATCTGGCTTCTCTAGGGTTAGAGAATGTCAGTGATGGAAATGTTCAGAAGCTTAAGGCTAAAATTGCAGATTTATAATCTGTTGTTGTTTCATATAAGCGGGCTGTTGAACAAAGTAAGTCTGTCTATCAGAAACTTATTGATAAAATCTGTGAGAACTGTAAGTTAAAAGCCTTATTAAAAGATACGACTTCTGAGCCTAGTACGATTCAAACACCAGCAACCTCGGGACCCACTCGTATTGTTGTGACACCTTTTCCCAAGGTTGCTGGAACGAAAACTGTTGTGATTGCCCCAGGAATGTTTAGTGTTAGTTCTCCCTCTGTGCATAGCAAACAACATAAAGCAAGCGTTAGGACAAAACCGACCACTATAACTCAACCACAAGTCATTGATTTAAAAAGTGCTAATTCTAATAGACGCGTGTCTTCTTCTACAGGAATAAACAACTACACTAAGAGCAGAAGGCCACAGCCTACGAGCAATACAAGGAATGATAGGGTCCCTTTTGCCTCTAGAAGTAGTCGCCCCAAGATCAATAATGTGGAAGTAGAAGAACACACTAGGAATTTACCGTTTTTTAATTATAATCAGAAACTTAATTCATCTGAATGTAATGACTTTAAGCTTGCTATTCGGAATGAAAAATCTAAAGTTATTTGTGCTAAATGTAATAAATGTTTCTTTACTTTTAGTCATGATGCTTGTGATTTGGCTATGAATGGTTTGAATTATGGTGGTTACACTCGAATTGACAAGCTATCAGTCAGTGAACAACAACGCACTCTTAAGGCTAAGGTGTATGTTCCAAAAAGTACGCACATAGGGTCCACATAAAGTCTTGCTAAGCCTAGTAGCCCTAGATTCACCTCTAAATGGTTGCCTACTGGTAGAAATTTTGACTGTAGTGGCAAAATTATCGACACTAGTAGATCACATACTGACAGTGAAGCGTCGGTATGTGATACGGCTTAATTATCATCTAACCCTACAAGAACCTATTTCATCGGTTTCCAAAATATTTTCTTCTCTTATCATTGGCAGGCTGTTGAAATTTGTCTCTGGTGTGTGGACTCGGGCTGTTCCAAACATATGACTGGGAATCGAAGCCTTCTCAAGAACTTTGTATGGCGTTTCATGGGAACTGTTCGATTTGGAAATGATCATGTTGCGACAAATCTAGGATATGGTGATCTTCATTGGGGAAATATAATCATCACCAGAGTCTCTTTTGTTGATGGATTGGGACATAATTTGTTCTCGGTTGCGCAATTTTGTGATTCAGACTTGGAGGTTGCTTTCAGAATTCGTACATGTTTTGTAAGAGATCTTGAAGGAATTGATTTGTTGAAAGGAAATCGTACCACCAACCTTTACACCATTGATCTTTTTCAAATGTCTGCTGCTTCTCCAATTTGTCTCTTGGCCCGAGCCACATCAACAAAGTCATGGTTATGGCATCAAAGGTTATCTCATCTCAATTTTGATTCCATCACCCAACTCGCGAAAGATGATCTCGTTACCGGTCTTCCAAAGTTTAAATATACAAAAGACCATCTTTGTCCTTCCTGTGAGCAAGGTAAAAGTAAGAAGAAGCCTCACAAACCCAAACCTGGTCCCAACTCAACGAATAGGTTACACCTCTTACATATGGATTTGTGTGGCCCAATGAGAATCAAAAGCATTAATGGAAAGCGGTATGTTCTTGTGATTGTGGATGATTATTCTCGTTACACATGGGTTCATTTTCTTGCTTTGAAAGATGAAGCCCCTGATGTAATTATTAATTTCTTGAAGAAAACATCAGTGATACTTCAAGCCCCTGTTATCATTGTAAGAACGGATAACGAAACAGAATTCACCAATCAGAAACTGAAAGCTTATTTTGACGAAGTTGGGATTTCTTATCAAACTTCGGCTGTAAGAACTCTAGAGCAAAACGGAGTTGTGGAATGGAGGAATCGTACGTTAGTTGATGCTGCTCGGACGATGCTTCTTTAACACCCCCAAATTTACACGCAGCGGAATACATCTTTGGGTGCTAAACAATGATACTACAACACATAATTTATAAAGAACGACTCAAAAAGAGATGTTTTAGATTTATCGTTCCTAAAACATTTGTCAGAGTAGCGTAGTCCCAAGACATCGTAACCAAAGTACAACAAAAAACAAAAAATTTAAATTGTTTTGAACAAAAGGAACGACAAATATTCAAAGAGTTTATATTGCAAAGTAGTGCACAACATTCATTCCCATGGCTTCCAAGCTTCACCCTTCCTGATTACCTGAAATACATGTGAGAAAATCATCAGCAAAAATGCCGAGTGAATCTATAGGTTTATATAATCATTTTGAACACAAGTAAAGATTATAAGTTTGTGGCATACTTGAAGGCAACAAGCATCTAATAATTTTCATCAACAATAATAATTGTATTTAACATAAATTGCAATAAGCTCATGGAACCGAGCCCTTAGACACTCCCATATCAGTCTAATAAGACGAGAGATTTATTAATTGTCGGTTACCTCCAGATTATTGGTACATTGCCGTATACCTGACTTCTCAATACAATATGCTCAAACAGTGTGGAGGTCAGGCCTAAGCTTCTATGACAAGTCCACAAAAACTGAACCGGGGCGGCTTCCCCCATAGATCTATTAATTGTACTAGCGGTTAACCCATCATAGGTTAATTAACGGTCCATAATTGAGGTTTTAACAAAGGCAATCACTTAATGCAATTTAAAGGCAACCACGGGTCCATTCATAAAGGGACAAGCATACCATAAAAATCTTGTGTTCTAAGTTTACAAAACATGTATTCCCCCTCGCGGGTTTTAAAATATTTGAATGAGCTCAAACGAGGCTATAGACTCACCTTAGTACTTATAGTAGTTGAAGACGATCGCCGACGATAGTAGATGCCCGAAAAACACGACAACCGCAACCTAGCAAATAAGGTGCGTACATCAATAATAGACTCGAGAAATAGATGATACTTAATAAAATCAAACTCAAGTATAAAATCACGATAACTCGAGAGAGAACGATGCAAGTGGTTCTATTATACTCTCCTATATATTCATTTTATTATTATATGCCTTTAATAAAAAATCTGCCGGAACATACCGAATGTCCAAGCCGTTTTCCCATACTTAAACATATCAAATTTTTATGATACTACTCAGAGAACTTACTTACTATATATAGAAAGTCCTCTCAAAATCCCATTAAAAGATTTTACTTCTAAAGTTCCCTGCCCGACTCATCTTTGAATCACAAAATCCGGACAGTTTAGTGACATTGACTTACGAAACCATTTTGACCATTCTAAACAACTCCATTTTTAAAAACGACACTTGATTCTAAAAATAGACTCAAAATGCTAAACTTGGAGCCTGAGAACAGCCCTTGAATCATTTTGAAACTCATTTTATAGTCCCCGAGATTCGATCCAAATATCGACAACAATTTTCGGATTGTGTCGACACTCGTCTCCCGGTACACGAAAATCAAACTAGTGTATCTTCCACCTCGTTTGGAGTTGGAAGGCCTACTTTATATGAAATCGAAGCTAACGAAATTCTCTACAACCCTATCCTATTAGTTAAGTGATTATCAAACAGTAAGACCCCCAAAAACAGCCTCAAACCTACTGCCCAAAATCACCTTTCAAAATCTCCCACAAAATCATGTTTTTGATCAATTGTAACAACTTTTGTCATCAACCTAAGCCCCTAATATCATTATAAACCATCACTAACACTTGCATCATCATCAAAATCAAAAACCCAAAAATTAAAAAATCAACTTTTTAACAAAAACATAGCATGAAAATCTTTTGATCATCACTACTAACACATGCATACAACAAATTTGGATCAAACATAACCAACTTTTCTTGAAAAATTTATATGGTTACATGTATAAAATTTTTATACCAAATTGTAGCCCTTTGAAAATGGAGGATGGGACTTGTTTTAGTTTCTCTTGGATCAAGCTAGAAAATTTTTGATCATGGTGTTTGTGCTATTAATGGTGGACGGATAAAACAAAGGGAGAAGAAGAAGTTGGTTGATTTTTTTGTTAAATGAATTTATTAAAAGAAAAGTGTTAGTGAAAGTGTTAGTTATAGTGTGGAGTTAGGGTAGTTTTTGCCAATTTGTGATAGTTTTGGTCCAAAATGTAAATATTAGTTAAAAAGCGGGAAATGACTAAAAGTTAATTTTAAAAATATTTACGGGACTCGGGTTTCGTAAAAATACTTAAAAGTTTAAACGCACACGAAAAATAATAATATAACGACTCGATACGTAATTAAAACGATATCGTCGAAAATATTAAATATCGAAACGATTGATAATAAAATATAAAATTGTGGGCATCCGTCGGAATCGCGATCACTAGTAGTCCTCGTTGCTCGTCAAAATATTAAAATAAAATATTTAATATCGGTTTCAACTTAAACCATTAAACATAATAATATTTAATATTATAAAATACTTCAAAAATATTTGAAAAGTAAGATTAAGTAATGACCTTATTTTGTGGGTTTTACATCCTCACCACCTTAGGAGAGCACCGTCCCGGGGCTTACTTCTCCTTAGGTCCGTCTACGAATAAATGCGGATACTTGATCTTGAAGTAGTCCTCTCGCTCCTGAGTGTATTCGGGTCCACGTCGGGAATTCCATCGCACTTTCACTATCGGGATCCGACTTTGCTTAAGCCGTTTCACCTCTCGATCCATAATCTCCACCGGTTCTTCAATAAAATGCAGCTTGTCGTCCAGTTGAATCTCCTCAAGTGGAATTATCAAATTCTCGTCCGCCAAACACCTCTTAAGATTAGAAACGTGAAAAGTATTGTGAATAGAACTTAACTTCTCTGGCAATTCCAACTAATATGCCACAGGACCAACTCGATCAATAATCTTGAATGGACCTATATAGCGTGGACTAAGCTTTCCTCGCTTGCCAAATCGAATGACTCCTTTCCAAGGTGATACTTTCAGCATAACCATGTCGCCCATATCAAACTCCAATGGTTTTCTCCTCTTATCCGCATAGCTCTTCTGTCTACTACGAGCTGTCAATAAACGATTCTTGATTTGCACGATCTTCTCAGTCGTTTCTCTAATCAATTCAGGACCCGTCAACTGACTTTCTCCAACTTCACACCAACCAACTGGTGATCTACACTTCCGCCCGTAAAGTGCTTCAAAAGGCGCAGCCTTAATACTTGCATGATAACTGTTATTGTATGAGAACTCCACCAAAGGTAAGTGTCGATCCCAACTACCTCCAAAGTCTATTACACACGCTCGTAACATATCCTCCAAGGTCTGAATAGTCCTCTCACTTTGTCCGTCCGTTTCCGGATGATACGCAGTGCTCATATCCAACTGAGTCCCCAGAGCTCGCTGAAGCGATTTCCAAAACTCAGATGTGAACCGACTATCTCGATCAGAAATAATTGACAAAGGAACCCCATGTCTACAAACAACTTCCTTCAAATACAACCGAGTAAGTTTGTCTAAGTCATCAGTTTTCTTTATCGGCAAGAAATGAGCCGACTTAGTCAACCGATCAACAATCACCCAAATCGTATCATAACCACTAGAAGTCCCGAAACAAAGTCCATAGTGATCTTCTCCCATTTCCATTCTGGAATTTCAGGTTGTTGCAGTAAACCCGAAGGTCTCTTGTGCTCAAACTTCACCTTAGCACACGTCAAGCATTTACTAACATAAGTAGCAATGTTAGCCTTCATATTCGGCCACCGGTAACATTTCTTCAAGTCTTGGTACATTTTATCCGATCCTGGGTGAATCGAATATTTAGACTTATGAGATTCGTGCATAATTAGATCTCTCAGTCCTCCATACCCCGGTAACCACACACGATTCTCGAAATATCGAATTCCGTCATCACGAATTTCGAATATAGGTGTCATCCTTCTACCCAAGTCTTCATCTCTCACATTCTCTTCCTCCATCGCCTTAGTTTGAGCTTTAAGTATTCGATTAGATAAATCAGAATAAGTTTTCATGGCTAAAGCTCTAACCCTTTTGGTTATTTCTCTGTCCTTCCTACTAAGTGCATCAGCAACTACATTCGCCTTGCCGGGATGGTAGCAAATTTGAATGTCGTAATCACTCAACAATTCTACCCATCTTCTCTGCCTCGTGGTGAGCTCCTTCTGATCTAAAATATGTTGCAGGCTTTTATAATCGGTATATACCACACTCTTTGTACCGTAGAGATAGTGTCTCCAAAGTCTAAGAGCAAAGACAACAGCTCCTAATTCCAAATCATGTGTAGTATAGTTCTCCTCATGCTTCCTCAATTGACGAGATGCATACGCGATCACTTTCTCCCTTTGCATCAACACAGCACCAAAACCCTTACGTGATGCGTCACAATATACCACAAAGTCTTCAGCTCCGTCGGGCAATGCCAAAATTGGTGCAGAACACAGCTTCCGCTTCAAAGTTTGGAATGCTTCTTCTTCTTCTGAACCCCATTCATACTTCTTGTTTTTCTGTGTAAGTTTAGTAAGAGGTTTAGAAATTAAAGAGAACCCTTCAATAAATCGCCGGTAGTATCCAGCTAATCCCAGGAATTGTCTAACTTCAGTCGGGGTCATAGGCCTAGCCCAATCTCTAATAGCTTCAATTTTGGAAGGATCAACATGAACACCGCTACTATCGATCATGTGCCCAAGGAATTGGACTGAATCCAACCAAAAATCACACTTGGAGAATTTCGCATATAACTTCTCCCTCTTCAACAACTCCAAAATAATCTTCAAATGACCTTCATGCTCCTCCCGACTTTTGGAATAAATCAGGATATCGTCGATAAATACAATCACAAACTTGTCGAGGTATGGTTTACACACACGATTCATTAAGTCCATGAATACCGCAGGTGCGTTAGTTAACCCAAACGGCATTACTTGAAATTTAAAGTGTCCATAACGCGTCCGAAAAGCTGTAATAGGTATGTCCTCCTCTTTAACACGAAGTTGATGATAACCCGATCTCAAGTCGATCTTCGAGTACACACACGAACCTTGAAGTTGATCGAACAAATCATCAATCCTAGGAAGTGGATAACGATTTTTAATAGTTAACTTGTTCAACTCTCGGTAGTCTATGCACATTCTGAACGATCCGTCCTTCTTCTTCACGAACAATACTGGAGCTCCCTAAGGTGACGAACTTGGTCTAATGAACCCCTTCTCTATTAACTCCTTCAACTGATCTGCCAACTCCTTCATCTCAGATGGTGCTAAACGATAAGGTGCACGCGCCACCGGTGCAGCTCCTGGCACTAGATCAATCTTGAATTCGACTTCTCGCTGAGGCGGAAGCCCTGGCAAGTCATCGGGAAATACTTCAGGAAAATCACGAATAACCGGAACATCTTCCACACGCCTAACCGGTAGTTCTTTCTCCACTACTTGAGCCAAGAACAGGTGACAACCTCTTTCTACATATTTCCTCGTCTTGATACAAGATATCACCGTCAGACGAGATCTACCGACATCACCTTTAACTACTAACACCTTACCCTTAACCGGTATGTGGACAACTTTCTCCCCACATACAATTACCGCATCATGAGCAACCAACCAATCCATACCAACAATCACATCAAATGAACCCAACTCTATCGGCATCAAATCAATTTCAAACAAATGATTTGCTAATTTCAAAGGACACTTCTTAAATATAGTGGTAGTACTAACTAATTGTCCATCAGCTAACTCGACCTCATAACTAGCATTTAGGCTTGTTGGCTCAACATTAATTAAACAACTAAAGGAAGTGCTTATAAAGCTCCTATCAGATCCTGAGTCAAACAACACACTAGCATAATGATGGTTGAGTAAGAACGTACCCGTCACCACATTTGGACCTTGTGCCTGATCAGCATCCTTAACAACATAAACTTCCCCAGCTACTTCATATGCTTTCTTGTTCTTCAACATCGGGCATTTGGGACGAACATGATCACGTTCTCCACATTCAAAGCAAGTCTTGATCGGAATAGCATTTGCTCCAGTGGCAGGGATCCATGGCTTGCACTTCTCCGTAGCATGCCCAACCTTTCCACATTTAAGGCACCTTGGTGGACAATTACCAAAGTGACAAACACCACAGCTCTTACATTTCTGGGCTGGTCCCCCATAGTCAGCATTGTCATTCTTGTTAGTTGCAGCTCTAGCCCCATCATTTCTCTTCTGATTGTACTGCCTATGGCGGTTACTACCTTGATTACCACTCTGCGAATTCTCCCATTTCCTTTTATTACCCTCAGCAGCTTTCTCAGCCCTATCTTGAACTTTCTGCCCCATGAGTGTATGAGCCATCCTTACAGTCTCAACAAAGTTCTTGGGTCGAGATGAAGTTGTCTCACCTTTAATGTACCCAGGCAGCCCTTTGATGTATTGATCCATCTTCTTTTTCTCAGTAACAAAAGCATCTGGACACAACAAAACCAACTCATTGAATCGGCTAGTGTATGCAGCAATGTTATTGTCTTTCAGCTTCAGGTGCCTCAACTCATCCTCCAAAGCAGATAACTCTTCTTCTGGACAGAACTCTTCTTTTAACAACCTTTTAATTTCATCCTAAGGTTTCCTGTTTGCAGCTTCTAAACCAACTGTAGCAACTTGAGTCTTCCACCAGCTTAAAGCTCGATCCTTGAAAGTAGCAACTGCGAACTTAACCTTGTTCCTTTCTGAGCAATCACTAATCTCAAATGTTGTTTCTGTTTTCTCAATCCACCTGGACAATTACAGTGCTCCACCAGTTCCTTGAAATACAGTGGGTCCACATTTCATGTATCCAGCAAAAGTACATTCTTGAACCGTAGCAACAGCCTGAGCAACCTCATCTGCAGGATTCTCAGCTACACCTGCCCCAGCAGCTTCTGGTCCAGCAGGTTCACCTTCACCTTCAGCACCCGCACCTCCAGAGCCACCTGCTCCTTCAGTGTTAACACGCGCAGCTCTATCCGCAGCTAATGCTTTCGCAACCTCTTCAGCAACTAGCCTTGCAATGGCATCATTTGTCATTCTCCTAGGTGGCATGATTCTGTCACATCTCAAAGAGAAGATAAAATGAATGAGTTAATTGTATTCATGGTATAGTCATATCATGTACAAAATCAATAATCCTCCTCATCGAAGACGTAATTTGATGGTGGTAAACTTTCACAAAATAGGTATAAGGTCATAACAAAATGAAATAGGATAATTTCCAGTAATTTAAATAAATGTAGAGAATCCTTCAAAATAATTACAGGAAAAATTCCAAAAATTTATTTAAGTAAATCATTAATAAATGATAACTCTTATCGAAAAGTTTAACGATATCAATATATATATCGATAAAGGGTTATAGTATTTATTTAGAAATACTTAGCAATAAGGCATACATAATAATGTATACTAAAGTTTTAATCCCAGGAGTAGCTTGAACCTGAAGTCACGCGAAATCATGTGCACCGACTCTTTGAAAAATAGAATCGACAGTTATAGTTTAGGTTTTTAGAAAAAGACCTAGTTCTCTATAACTCATGGCTCTGATACCAATCTTTAACACCCACAAATTTACACGCAGTGGAATACATCTTTGGGTGCTAAACAATGATACTACAACACATAATTTATAAAGAACGACTCAAAAAGAGACGTTTTAGATTTATCGTTCCTAAAACATTTGTCAGAGTAGCGTAGTCCCAAGACATCGTAACCAAAGTACAACCAAAAACAAAAGATTTAAATTGTTTTGAACAAAAGGAACGACAAATATTCAAAGAGTTTATATTGCAAAGTAGTGCACAACATTCATTCCCGTGGTTTCCAAGCTTCACCCTTCCTGATTACCTGAAATACATGTGAGAAAATCATCAGCAAAAATGCCGAGTGAATCTATAGGTTTATATAATCATTTTGAACACAAGTAAAGATTATAAGTTTGTGGCATACTTGAAGGCAACAAGCATCTAATAATTTGCATCAACAAAAATAATTGTATTTAGCATAAACTGCAATAAGGTCATGGAACCGAGCCCTTAGACACTCCCATATCAGTCTAATAAGACGAGAGATTTATTAATTGTCGGTTACCTCCAGATTATTGGTACATTGTCGTATACATGACTTCTCAATACAATATGCTCAAACAGTGTGGAGGTCGGGCCTAAGCTTCTATGACAAGTCCATAAAAACTGAACCGGGGCGGCTTCCCCCATAGGTCTATTAATTGTACTAGCGGTTAACCCATCATAGGTTAATTAACGGTCCATAATTGAGGTTTTAACAAAGGAAATCACTTAATGCAATTTAAAGGCAACCACGGGTCCATTCATAAAGGGACAAGCATACCATAAAAATCTTGTGTTCTAAGTTTACAAAACATGTATTACCCCTCGCGGGTTTTAAAATATTTGAATGAGCTCAAACAAGGTTATAGACTCACCTTAGTACTTATAGTAGTTGAAGACGATCGCCGACGATAGTAGATGCCCGAAAAACACGACAACCGCAACCTAGCAAATAAGGTGCGTACATTAATAATAGACTCGAGAAATAGATGATACTTAATAAAATCAAACTCAAGTATAAAATCACGACAACTCGAGAGAAAACGATGCAAGTGGTTCTATTATACTCTCCTATATATTTATTTTATTATTATATGCCTTTAATAAAAATCTGCCGGAACATACCGAATGTCCAAGCCGTTTTCCCATACTTAAACATATCAAATTTTTATGATACTACTCAGAGAACTTACTTACTATATATAGAAAGTCCTCTCAAAAGCCCATTAAAAGATTTTACTTCTAAAGTTCCCTGCCCGACTCATCTTTGAATCACAAAATCCGGACAGTTTAGCGACCTTGACTTACGAAACCATTTTGACCATTCTAAACAACTCCATTTGTAAAAACGACACTTGATTCTAAAAATAGACTCAAAATGCTAAACTTGGAGCCTGAGAACAGCCTTTGAATCATTTTGAAACTCATTTTATATTCCCCGAGATTCGATCCAAATATCGACAACAATTTTCGGATTGTGTCGACACTCGTCTCCCGGTACACGAAAATCAAACTAGTGTATCTTCCACCTCGTTTGGAGTTGGAAGGCCTACTTTATATGAAATCGAAGCTAACGAAATTCTCTACAACCCTATCCTATTAGTTAAGTGATTATCAAACAGTAAGACCCCCAAAAACAGCCTCAAACCTACTGCCCAAAATCACCTTTCAAAATCTCCCACAAAATCATGTTTTTGATCAATTGTAACAACTTTTGTCATCAACCTAAGCCCCTAATATCATCATAAACTATCCCTAACACTTGCATCATCATCAAAATCAAAAACCCAAAAATTAAAAAATCAACTTTTTAACAAAAACATAGAATGAAAATCTTTTGATCATCACTACTAACACATGCATACAACAAATTTGGATCAAACATAACCAACTTTTCTTGAAAAAATTATATGGTTGCATGTATGAAAATTTTATACCAAATTGTAGCCCTTTGAAAATGGAGGATGGGACTTGTTTTAGTTTCTCTTAGATCAAGCTAGAAAATTTTTGATCATGGTGTTTGTGGTGTTAATGGTGGACGGCTAAAACAAAGGGAGAAGAAGAAGTTGGTTGATTTTTTTGTTAAATGAATTTATTAAAAGAAAAGTGTTAGTGGAAGTGTTAGTTATAGTGTGGAGTTAGGGTAGTTTTTGCCAATTTGTGATAGTTTTGGTCCAAAATGTAAATATTAGTTAAAAAGCGGGAAATGACTAAAAGTCAATTTTAAAAATATTTACAGGACTCGGGTTTCGTAAAAATACTTAAAAGTTTAAACGCACACGAAAAATAATAATATAACGACTCGATACGTAATTAAAACGATATCGTCGAAAATATTAAATATCGAAACGATTGATAATAAAATATAAAATTGTGGGCATCCGTCGGTATCGCGATCACTAGTAGTCCTCGTTGCTCGTCAAAATATTAAAATAAAATATTTAATATCGGTTTCAACTTAAACCGTTAAACATAATAATATTTAATATTATAAAATACTTCAAAAATATTTGAAAAGTAAGATTAAGTAATGACCTTATTTTGTGGGTTTTACCGCTTCTCTCCTCCAGTGCACCGTTATTCCTTTGGGCCGATGCTATAGCAACTGCATGTTATACTCAAAACCGCTCCATTATTCACACCCGTTTCAACAAAACACCTTATGAGATCATTAATGGAAGAAAACCAGATATTTCATTTTTACATGTCTTCGGTGCATTATGTTATCCGAAGAATGATCGTGAAGATATCGGTAAACTTGAACCTAAAGGTGATATTGGCTTTTTCATTGGGTATTCTTCAACTGCGTGTGCTTACAGGGTTTATAATCAAAGGACAAGAAAGGTAATGAAGACTATGAATGTTACCTTTGATGAACTAACTCTCGGGTATGGCCTCTCAGCATAGAAGTTCACATCCCGAGCTTCAAGGTCAGACTTCTGGACAGGTAAGTTCAGGACTCGCGCTTCAATTTGCACCGTCAGCAATCTCATCGTTACAACCTTCGGAACGTGACTTGGAAGTTTTATTTGGGCCAATTTATGATGAATATATGGAGGGTCCTTCGTCATTTGGTGTTCCTCAAAATTCCTCGGCTGCACCTGCTACGATAGTTCCAGAACCACCAATTGCATCTACACCATCGGCATCTGTTTTTACACCATCTACGTCAACCTCAACCATATTGACTCCAAATATTCCAACCACTTCTCCGACTGCTGACGCAACCCAACAACATTCTCAGCAAATTCCTACTCATGTTCATCTTTAGAATGAAATAGTTGCTGAAAATGCAAACAATGCAATGCTCAACGAACACGAGTTTGTTAATCCATTTGCGGCTTCCACAAGTACTACTCAGCCTTCAACGCCATATGTGGATCCGTCGAGCTCGCATCAAGTTTCTCATACACTTCCACATGAACACAAATGGACTAAGAATCATCCTTTGGTTCAAGTGATTGGCAATCTATCACGACCAGTCTCAACACAAAATCATCTACGTACCGACGGTGATATGTGTATCTATGCACTATCAGTCAGCACAATGGAACCATCAAGTGTTAAAGAAGCAATGCCTGATGCATCATGGATTGAGTCTATGCAAGAAGACCTCAATCAATTCATCCGGCTTGATGTATGGGAGTTAGTACCATGACCGGACAATATCGATCCCCTTACACTGAAATGGATATTAAAAAACAAGATGGATGAGGAGCAAACGGTCGTTAGGAACAAGACTCGGTTAGTTGTGAGAGGTTATAAACAAAAGGAGGGAATTGATTTCGCAGAATCCTTCGCCCCGGTTGCTCGAATGGAAGCTATTTGGATTTTCTTGGCATACGCTACACACAAATCGTTCACTGTGTATCAAATGGACGTGAAGACGGATTTCTTGGATGGGCGGTTAAAAGAAGATGTGTATGTATGTCAACCTGAAGGTTTCATCAACACCGAACACCCAAGCCATGTCTACAAGTTGAAAAAGGCAATTTATGGTTTGAAACAAGCACCGAGGGCATGGTACGACGAATTATCATCATTTCTTCTCCAAAACCACTTCAGCAAAGGAACCATTGATCCAACGTTGTTTATCAAGCACTACGGCAAAGACATCTTGGTGGCTCAGGTCTATGTAAATGATATAATTTTTGGTTCTACAAACCCAAAATATTCCATATTATTTGTCGACCTTATGAAAAGCCGATTTGAAATGTCCATGATGGGGGAAATGACGTTCTTTCTTGGTCTCCAAGTTCACCAATCCCCCGTGGTATTTTCATAAATCAGTCCAAATATGTGCTCGAGATTCTAACGAAATTTGGGATGGAAAACTGTGATCCAATTGGTACTCCAATGGACACTAAACACAAGCTTGATTTGGATAAGAAAGGGACATTTGTAGATGCTACAAAATACCGAAGTATGATCGGGTCCCTTATGTACTTAACCTCAAGCAGACCGAACATTGTGCATGCTACTTGCTTATGTGCTCGGTATCAGGCTAAGCCAACCGAGAAGCACCTCAAGGAGGTTAAAAGGATCTTTCGTTATCTCCGGGGAACCATTCACATGGGTCTCTGGTATACGAAGGATTCTGGTTTTAATCTAACTGGTTTTTTAGATGCCGACCATGTAGGGTGTCATGATACATACAAGAGCACTTCCGGTAGAGCACAATTCTTAGGCGAAAAGCTAGTGAGCTGGTCCTCAAGAAAACAAGATTGCACGACGTTGTCCACCGCAGAAGCAGAATATGTGTCTCTATCTGTGTGTAGTGCTAAAGTCCTTTGGATGAAACACAACTCACAGATTATGGCTTTCACTTTAATAAAGTTCTTATTTATTGTGATTCACAATCAGCCATAGCCATATCATGCAACCCGGTCCAACACTCCAAGACCAAGCACATTGCTGTCCGATTCCATTTCATAAAGGAGCATGTGGAAAGAGGAACAATCGAACTGTATTTTGTCAAGACGGACTACCAACTAGCCGACATCTTCACCAAAGCTCTTTCTCAAGACACATTTGAATTCTTGGTTCGTCGACTTGGTATGCGTAGTTTCACTCCAGATGAATTTGAATGTCTTGCACATTCGTAGTAATCTTGTATATCTATCAGAAAATCAAAATACAAAAATATAAACCCTATAAAAACAAAATAAAAAATGAGAAAATCTTTCAAAAATACCAAAAATATTCTTCTCCGACATGTCTCTCAGCATCGATAATATGGACGCACTTAGAAATGTCGCTCAATAACGACACGGGTACGTACATAAAGTTCGAATGAGAGTTCAAATGTGTTCAAAACATGTCTTTTCTACTTTCTTCTCATAATGGCTTATAGTCACATGTCAGACTATAACCCCGTTCCCAAAGAAAGGAAAGTCTATGACTTATCCTCATCAACGGGAAATTAATTTTTCTCGGTCATGGGCTTATATTAAAACACTCAAAGTTTTAAGTTCATGAACTCAAGGAAAATGTTCATTTATGTACATTTTTCCTCAACAACGGGAAATTAAGTTTTCTCGGGTTTGAGCACAACTTTTCAAGGTATTTCAAAACTGTGTGCTCATATACTCCCCTATTTTAATTAGAATTCCTTTTCAAGGGTACAAACTTTCATGTAACATTATTCTCTCCATCTTTCATCACTAGTTTCACAAAAATTTCAATCACATGCAATTTTTGAGGGGGAGAATAGTGATAAAAATGTGTCATCTTGGATAAGATCTTTGATATAAGGGCTTTCTCTTTCTAATATGTGCAAAAACCTTTCATTTTATGATGCACATATGTAGGGGGAGCGTTTTGGGTGATATAGAAAACTTTCAAGGTGTAAACATTGATTTCATCAACACCTTGATTGCATTTTCAATTGGTTCTTCTGGTTACGATATCTATACCCTTTAACACATTAATTCACGATGCTATTGGTGTCAAAAGATGGTTAGGTATTCGTCCTATGATCCAACCAGAACCGGATGGATCTTCCCAGGGACAATCCATTAGAACTTAGAAGTCCTTAGGAAAGATAGAGTAGTAGTGCGTATGGGAAAATGCCGACCAAGTACTTAAGCTAACACTAGAATAATCACAACAAGGTGCTAGTTATGACGTATTGGTAAGCATTGAAGGGGTTGAAGAATGAAAAAGAAATGTAAGGATAAAGGGTGAAAAGAAATAGCCCTCCATACAACTTAGGCTGAAACCGGGTCAACACATATACTATCAGAATCACTTTGATGATTTCTGGTATTGAAGACAAAGTATCATGAACTCAGTGATACAATGCACAACCCTTCCCAGCCTACTCAAGCTTCTCTCAAAAGAAGCTTGTTTTATTGTCACGGAGTTCAACTCATTTCTATCAACTTTCTCACTCCGAGATAGTAGATATTGAAAAGGCGGCAGTCTGCTCCAGCCTCCGATCACCAAATAAACGTGCACTTATGGAGTCTAGAGCCAACGAGATTCATCAAAAATCTCATTAGGACACTTATTCCATATATCAAGTGTTTTTCATCTCTAGAACACAAGCAATAATTTACAAAGTTCTACACTCTATCCTTGTGATATTGCCAGAACATTCATAGTGATACTCTCTAGTATTCACAGTGATGAATGGAAATCCTTCCAGTGTTAACATCAAACAGCACTGCGGTAGGTCATGTGTAAGATTCACATGAATTGAACATATGTTAACTGGAAAGCAACAGTGGTTTGATTCTTTTGTGACTCAAACTCGTTCCAGGTCTCGACGCAATATCTTTATGATCTTGCCAAAACATTTAGAGTAATACTCATGAGTATTTACAGTGACGAATGGAGAAATCCTTCCAGTGTCATCATCAAACAGCACTGCGGTAGGTAACTTGTGAGATTCTAGTTGAATCAAACTTGTGTCAACTGGAAAGCAACAATGGTCTGATTCTTAACTGAATCAAACTTGTTCCAGGAAATTGAATTGACGACTTAATCAGCAGAATGGAACTGCTTGATTCACTCTTTACTATGAACTATCTTTCGAGATACCACAGCCGGAAACCCTATCAAGGAAGTTCTTTGAACTTACCTAATCACAGGTACAGTATTCGTACTGTATAACGGGAAACCGAAGGAATAGAAACGGTGGTGTAACTTTAAGAGTCGTAATTCAAGACCACATGCTCATGTAAATGAAGAAAGCTCAAGAACATCAAAAGACAAAGACTTCCGCTACTCTGATAATCAAGGGAGATTGTTAACAAGCTGTCAAGACAATACAAAATATGAGTATGTAGGGAAAGACACAAGAATACAAGTTGGAAAAGTTTCAAGATCATGTCAAGGCAAAGATCAAAGATCCAAGATCACAAGTCATGAAAGGAACTATAAAAGAACTCTCAAGACAACGAGCTTCAAAGTCTGCAACATCAAAGAAGTGAAGTCACATATTACAGGACCACCCCTTAGGGGGAGATTGTTAGCCATATTTAAAGTGATGGTCATATAATATACAGTTGCGAAGCTCGTGGAAAATGCTACATAATGGTGTTGAGAGTTCTAGTATAATGTTTGGTATGTAATAGAAATTAGTCTCGAACACACAAATGAGGAAGGCCTTCTACTCTTACACTTGTAGTATAAAAGGCACTAAACACCTCATTTGTGTGTGTGTGTGTTTTCCATTTCATAGATTATACAGAGAAACTTATGTCTTTCTCTCACTAGGAATTCACAACCTTTTTGTTCTTCTCTTTTATTCTTCTTAATCTAATATTTCTTTTTGGTTTATTCCATGATGGTATTAGTATTTGGTTAAGTCGTGTGCATAAGTCCTACAAATACCCCTCCTATACGCACACCTAGTGTACTTTTCTAGCTTAAATTTCCAGTAAATTAGTTTAAAATGTTTTAGTTATAGCTTATTTTACTTTTCATTCCAATTGTACTAAAATTCCATCATTAATAAAAATAAAAATTCAAAAATATGCACTGTTCATCTTCGTCTTCAATTTATCTGCTGCTTGACTGCTTCTACTGTTGAATTGCTTTGTTTGATAATGATTCGTGCTATAGATCTTGTACATAAGCTCTAGGAGATTTTGTTCAGAAGTTTGGTTGATTATTAAAGTAGTTAAGGTTTTTGGAGGGAAAGTTCAGATTTGAACACACAGATTCATATTTGTGTGTTCTGGTGTTGATTGTTGGTGTTTGAAGGTAGTTTAAGGTTAGAGGTGTTTAGGTTCGGCTTAATCTTCAACAAAGGAGGCCTGAATGTAAGGTATTTCTTGTTTTCAATTTTTAGGCACAAATAGGCTATTTGTTGATCTGCTATTGTTCATGTGTTTTTGCCAATTTTGATTGTTCTTAGTTACTTGCTTAGATCTGTTATTGTGTTTGTAATAGTTGTTTAAGCTTGTTTCTCATTAGATGTATCTATTGCTTCATAATTTTTCATAATTTCTTCATTAGGTATGTTTGGATTTGGATTACTTGATTTCATGATTAGAAGTTGGTTATTAGGGTTATATGCTTTTGTTTAGACTTCATTTGAGCACTTATGATCAGTCAAAATTTTGTCTAATAACAAAGTCAAACAGGTTTTTGTTGAGAAAATGGTTTGAGTTTTCTGGTTTACAAAGGTCATAAACAGTCATCTTCATAGCTTCATAGATCTTTCAATTATCAGTTTTAGGGCTTAAATATTGGTTTTATAGATAGCTTATAGGTCACTTAATAAGTTCCTAGTTAATTGTCGAGCTTAATAACACATAGATAAGCCTAGAATTTAGATCAAAAGTAGCTGTTCATCCATTGTTATAACTGTTTGCTTATAACTTATTTAATCTGCTTATCTAGCCATAACTTAGCTTAATTTCTTCACAAAAATTTCTTATTATCATCTAAAGAGTAGATCTGAAAGTTTAGAAGCTTTTTCATAAAAGTAAAAAAAAAGTCAAAGTGCTTATTATTAAGCTGTTTTGGATTTTTGTTCTTATTTGCTTATTTTGGGTGCTTAAAAAGAAACTAAGTAAAATTCCATTAGTTTTGTCAGCTTTTTAGTAGATATGGTAAGTTTCAGCTCCTTTAATAAGCTAGATAAGAAGAAATCTACTTTTGAGCTTATTTGAAAATTGGTTTGAGAGTTTGAGCTTATTACAAAAGCTGTAATTAATTTTCCCTAGCTTAAATTGGATTTAGAATCTTTTGCAAGTTGTATGAGCTTATTTGGTCTAGAATTAAGCTAGATATTAGCTTATTGTCATTAATCCCGTTTTTGATATATGTTTATGTGATTATTGCATTTTATTCCTTGTGCTTTCTGGCTTGTTTTATTTCGGCACGTTTAGCTAATTGCATCTAGATCTTAATGTTTCAGAACTATTTTTAACCAGCTCAAAACGCAACTGAGCCGGGCTTGCGTTTTGGGCCTTGTTGGCACTTGGATCACGTTTGGTTTTGGGTTTGAAAGTTGGGCTGGGCTGTTTCATTTTTAAACTCGGTTTATATTAAGTTTTAAATTTTAATTTTTAAAATAGATTTTAATTAATAAAATAGTTTTAACAAATATTAAAAAATATTAAAAATTTCATAAAATAATAAAAAATTATTTTTAATCTTTTGGCATTTTTACATTTTAAATTTGGGGTATTTTTAGAATTTACATTTAATTAGCTTTTTAATTTCATTTTATATTTTCATTTACGTGCTTCATTTACTTGTACTTTGTGTTTATCTTGTGGTACGTGCACTTTGTTTTAGCGATAGTAAGTATTTTTTTTTTACTTATATAATATTTTTTACATTTTAGGTGTTTGTTTGAATTAGAATTAGATTACCAAGCAAGTATTATTAACCAAAAACAATAAATCTTGTGATTAATTTGATATCAATTCGAGTCGAGTCGAGGAAAAACGATACTTAAAACATCAATATTAAATATCCAATATTACACATATCCTAACGTGACTACCAAATAACCCAAAATAAAGAAATCTATGTCAATAAAAATGTTGTATTATATGTGGTAAAAAGATTAAAAAACAACTTGTACATTGTCTCGTATAAAATTAAAACATATTATAGACAAATACTTTAAAAATACTCAAATTTTGATTACAAACAACATTTCAAACATTATTTGCTTTACAAAGCGGGTAAAAATTAGCAAGAAAACTTTTAAATCTCACAAACCATACCATTATCTTTCTACAGACTTGATACTTTTTAGGATGTTGGCAATGGGAGTTCGAAAATTTTACAATACATACAAAAACAATGTATGCTAAACTTACGAAATGGAGTGGATGTAACCGAGAGCTACAAAGAAAAAGAAGAGGATAAGTTTGGTTTAAATTTATGAAACAATTGAATCTCATTCACTGTTTATATACTAGAGTCTTTGGCTAATTATGATAAATATCTAATCTTTTTCTTCAAGTAATTAACCTTCTATAATTTTAATCCTCTTCTTTTTCTTAATTTGGCCAAACACCACCTTTTGGTGTCTTGGTTGACTTTTTTACTTTCTATAATACTATGTAATTACATTAATTACCTTGAAGTATCAAGTCATTTGAATTAATCCTTGTTAAACATTTTAACTTATTAATTAACTAGTTTAAAGACCCGTCTAACGTCGGGAATAGTTTTATAAAGTATTTATATAGGAAGTAACATACATATGTAAGAAATAAGATATCGTAAATATGTTTCGTTAATACTTGAAATCAATTATACAAAGATACGTGAATTATTCGATAAACATATAGTTTTTAACAATCATAATAATACACGTTCATACAAATTTATCTTGAACTTTGATGGTCTTGAATTGAATATGGTGTGTATGAGAGTGGTAATCAAGTCAAAACCCAATGTCCCTTTTGTGAACACCTAACAAATCAAATGAAAAAGTGATAAACATGAGACGGTGATCAATCATTAAAATGTATATGTTAAATATTTTAAAAAAACTTTTAAAATGTAAATGGCACATACCTACTAAACCTTGTTCATAAACCTTGTACCATGATGACCACAATTTGTAGTCGTTTTAAACAATGTTACTAACACGTGTCTCAATAGTCAATGAGATTTATAAGAATGGAACCACATTATCAATAGCTTATATAAACCCGTGAATAAACGTGGTATTTTAAAGGAATTGTTCATTATGCGGTTATTATAAGAAACAACAACGAACAAAAACAGGTTTCGCTATTTCGTGAAATAGTAAAATTATTATTTATATGCAAGAGTTTATTTATTAAGGAGCTATGTATGTGACTAAATTAACTAACAACTACGAACAAAAATATATCTTATTCTTTTACGAAGAACAAAAATATGTACTAAATCATAAACAACTACTTATAACTAAAAACCCATTATTAAACATAAATTACATAATATCATAAAAAAATTCATAAAAGGCATGGTTGTAGTCTCCTTCCGCTCCTCATTCCACCATGTCCCCTGCCCCTTTAAACCAATATATTTTATAGGCCATTAGAATTCATAAGTGATAGATGATATACGCTTTTGAATTTATTTTACTCATTATCGTACTATACATGAAGTATGAATAACAAAAACGCTGTGTAAAGTGTTTTCCACTATTTGTATTTTTGGTGCGGTATATTTCACAACATTTGTGAGTATTAGCGATAAATATTGTTTAGGTTTTGAAAGCTAAATGTAACATTATAAACTATGAATATGTAAATCATGATATAAAAAATGAACTATACCTGTCATAACACATTTTCCCTACAATCAACATCATATGGCATGTTGCATCAAGATAACACCATTAACAACCAACCTGTTGATATGTAGTTGTTGTTTTCTTGGGTAAAAGGGCATTCCTCGGTAAAATATATTACTCGAAAAATCGTTACAAAGCAACGGATGTAGGTGAAGCCATACATCTCGGCCTATTCAAAGGCAAAAACCAAGCACGGAACCGTGCAACAAACCTAACAACTACATAAGAAAGTACCCCCTTCTAATGAACTACCAACAAAACAAATTACTTCCTATTCTTCCTATGTATACGGATATCACTGCCCAGGTAAATCAAAGACTTGAGCCTCGTATCCGTTATAGAATGTACATGGCACATAATATGTAGTTGTTGATTATTTATCAACTAAACTTTGAATGGTTTTTTTATTTTAGACGTGTATTAAATATGACAAAATAAATAATGTACATGACACATAATATTAAATATATGTAGATAAAAAAAACAAATTAACTTTATTCGTATGTAGTGGTATCTGGTGTTATAGTAGATTTAACGAACCTTCCTCTTGGTGGAGGAGCTGCCATAGAAATCCACTGCTTGTTGCTATTTAAATCATTGCATTACCCTGCATAATCAAAATAAAAAATTTCATGTTTGGTCCCTATCGTTTACACCAAATATCAAGTATGGTCCCTATCTCAAACTAAGTGCACAGATCGTCCCTATCGTTTACACTTTGGATCAAAAATGGTCCCTATCTTGGATGGGTGTTGGTTTTGGCCGTTAAGTGGTATGAGGGGAGGGGTAATTTGGTCTTTTACTTGTTTTTTTACATATACTTTAAATACATTCATTTACTTTTTTCTTTTAATTTTTTTTTCACTTATCTCTTTATCTATCTCTCTCTCCCCTGCAACACACACCCTGCTCCTCCATTATCTCACTCCATCTTCTCACACTTTTCGAACACATAGGCTACTTACGATCCATCCTGATTTGACACCCTCCTTTTTCAGCAGTTTATACGATCCATCCTGATTCAACAACCTTCTATTGTAATCTCCTGTTATTGAGATATTAGATCGTCAATAAGCTTTTTGGGTCAACATCTGACCATTTACGCAACATACAAATTTTGTTTGCTATAGTCATCAGTGTTGGGCTTCACTTGGGAGTATTATAACATACTTTAATCTTGTTTCAGCCAAGAGATTCCATATTGATTTGACATCCAGAAAGGATACAATCAAAACCTACAACAACAATAACCTCCATCGCCATGTCATCCTCCTGCTACAAAAAGCTCTCTTTCATTACCGGATACAATCAAAACCTACAATAACAATAACCCAAATCACACACAAACCTCAACCCGAAACAAAATCAATCGAAAAGAAGGATTGATTTGTTCCCTAGTGGCTACGGAAACGAAGTGTTTTAAATCAAAGAATCGATTGGTTTTTCTAGTGGGTAAAAGAGGTATAGATGTTCGTGTATTGGGTGTTAGTTGATTTCGAAAAATTTCTGGGTTTCGACTTGTTAAAAGTGGGTTATGGTTTGTTGCCCAGATTGGTGAAATGAGTGAGTGGAATTGATTCAGAATCTGAGTTTGTTTTTAAGAAAATAGATGGGTTTGTTCATCAAGAAATAGGTGGGAAGTCATCTGTTTATTTTGATAGAAGCAGAGGTATAAACCTTGATAAAATAAAGTTAAAGAAAATTAACTAATGATTTTAAAAAGAAAAATACATACAGTTGATTGCTAATAGAAGCAAACTTATAGTCAATGAAATAGTTCCTTATAGACATAGCGTAATGGATAATATTCGGCATTGTTATCTCCGTGATATTCCTTCACTGGTGTTTTATCCTTGGCGATGCACTAATATACATGTGATATGATTTTTTGCTATATCAATTGTTGGTGTCAGCGATGCTTTTAAGTGCAATAGAGTAATACGAAAGGTAACATAAGAGAAAGTTAAGATCCAGATGTGATATAAATAAAACAGATTTGGAAAAAAGGATTTGTGGATTTCTGAAAGTTGTGAGTTGAATTGTTGTTACTGGGTGGATTTGGGTAGATTTGTAGGTGTTTAGCTGAGTCAAGATGGTAGGATATGGGTTTTGATTTGAGAGAGAGAGATCTGGGTTTTGATGAATTTGAGAGGGAGAGAGATAGATATAAGAAATAGGGCCGATTTTTGATGGAGATGGAGCAGGGTAGGAGGGGACGATTTTTGATGGAGATGGAGCAGGGTAGGATGAATTTTATGGAGGAGGGTAGGAGGGAGAGAGAGAGAAAGATGGAGATGGAGATGTGTAAGAGAGAGGGATGAGAAATAAAAGAAAATAAAATTATATAACAATATAACAAGTAAATGACCAAAATGCCCCTTCTCTCTCAAGACTTAACAGCCAAAATTAACCCCCATCTAAAATAGGGACGATTTTTGATCGTAGTTGTAAACGATAGGGACGACTGGTGCACTTATTTTGAAATAGGGACTAAAGTTGATTTTCTGTGCAAACGATAGGGACTATTTTTGAAATTTTTTCTAATAAAAAACAAAATTGTTAGTTTTTTTTTAAATTGAAATTAACCAAATCCAAAACTCATCAAAACAGATTACTACGGCATCTTAGGGATGTTGATTGCTTAATGAAATATATATAGCAAAAATCGCAAGTTATTTTAGGATTTTTTTAATGCACTAACATTTAGTAGAGGAGCGTGTATATTGATTTTATGGTAGTAAATTAATTTTAACAAATCAAAATTTAAAATTAGAGATAGAAAAAAGAATCTGTTACAATTATTTAGGCCATAAAATCTTTAATGACTTTACATAATTAATAATTAACAATTAACATTAACAAAACTCTATAATACGTTCGTTTTTCTTTGTCAAAATTTCGAACCGGTTTAGCTGGGCTTTTTATAAGATTACAAAAATAATATTTATTTCTAAGTTTACAAAAAATGAAACGGTTTTTTTTGTAGAACTATTCAAGGAAATGTTTTTGTTCTCAAAATATTAAAACTTGTTATGACTTGCCATAGTTATATTATTTTATTTTTATTTTAATCAAATATATATATTTAATTAAAATATTGTTATGACTTACCATAGTTAAATAATTTTTATTTTTATTATAATAAAAAATATATATTCAAATTAAATAATTGATAGGACTTACTCAAATTATTTTCTTCCATTTATTTTATTAAAAAAAATATATTTTTCATATTATTTTCACTTTAGCTAAAATTAATTTAGTATATTATAATGGATCTTAGAGTTATTAGATAATAACAAAAATAGATGTTTATAAAGTTTTGTTTAAAATAATATGTTTATAAACTTTTGTTTAAAAGTAACATGTTTATAAAAGGAATATGTTTATAATATATTTTTTACAAAGTTTGTACATTGTATGGTTATAGATAAAAAAAATTTACAAACTTTTTAACTGTATATTTATCAAGTTTTTTTCAAAAATAATAAGCTTTAAATATTAAAACACTCATGCATTATTTTATTTTTTTAAAAAAAATTTGTTTCCTGTGTGATTTAATTACTTAATAACTTGTATACTTTCAACTAATTGTTAGCGTCTGTTATTTTTAAAATTGGTGCAAACATAAAAATTTAATATGGAAATGTTATTATTATTATTTTTTTAAGAAATTTGTTTCTTATGTGATTTATTTTTTTAGGCGTATGGTTTACCTCAAAACATTGTTTCCTGATTTATTTTATAGGCCATATTAAAAAGTTGTGTAATAGTAACTTAATTCAAGAAAGGTTTTTATGAGGTTTTTAATATATTTGCTTAAAATTCTTGTACATTGATGTTATGTAAGGAAACTCTTTTAATGTTTTTAGCTTAAAGAACTTGTAAATTATTTTGGTTTATTAGTTAAAATAGATTACCGTTAAGTATACACTTTTATCAAACTAAGATTATATAATAAATATAGCCATATATATCGTATATCTTAATAAAAGATGATCTCGATGTCTAAGTGTGTGACCCCTTAGGCCCATGTACTCTCGGCCATATAAAATACTACCTATGACTTACACACATCCCTACAGCTCCCACTTGCGAAAGTCTCCATCATAATGTATTTTAATACTACCATTGACGGATAGTCTAACAACACCATCAATGCTCCCAAAAGTACATGAGTTTGGTTTCTGACAAACAATCTCATCCTTATGGTATAAATTATTGCATCCTTTTTGTTTCCGATACGGTATATCATGAATATGGATCAAAAGTTATTTCATGTATTAACGATTCTATTTCTCGTTTTTGTAATTGATCAAGATTACCAAATGTAATAGGAAACTTCTTAACTACATTTTGGGTGTGGCCACACAAACATTTAATCAACCTTACGAGGGGCCCAATATGTATCATACTCCATTCATGGAGGAACAAAATCCTATTTTGACTACAAGTACCTTTAACATATGTCAAAAACATTTTTGAAATAGGTTTTATAATTTTCCATTTTACTAACACAGTGTTCACTCTAAATCAAGAAATTCTATCCATCCATGCAAAGATCCACTTGTATCTCAAGTCTAATGATAAGCAGTATTTTACCATTAGTGTAGTTTCTTAATGACGCGATCCATAAATAAATCTACCCGGCTGGGGTAATCCAATTATTCAACCACATTGAATAACCTATGAGTTTGGAAGAATCATCTTTATGTATCTTCTGAAGATACAACCAACCCTTATATTTGTCTTAGTTCATCAATACTCTCATATTGATGATTGACAATGGAAATTTAGAATGTATATAATACATATAAATATGTAGATAATACACCATGGATTAAACATACATATATAGGACACAATAGTATTTAGTGAAAACGATCATACCTCATATGTCAATTCATTGTCTAATATAATTGCTTAACCGTCTATTATCCAAATACCAATTTAAGATCACTACATGATAATTCTAGTTTGAATACTATCGTCTTAGTCACAACAATCCAATTGTTGATAAGGCATAGATTCCTACAAACAAATTATTAATCTTGTGGAACTTTGAGAATACTTCATAATCATAAGTTATGAATAATATGATGATGTGTACTGTGATAAAATATCATATTAATGACTACTTTTCCATGAGATGTACAATACACTTATTGAAAATATTCATCATTATAGTTTTCAAAACTACAAAGTATTCTAACCTTTTAATGTACAATGAAACTGTGCTTTTAAACTAAGCATGTCAACTAGCAATTATGTCATTCATAAGAAAGACTTGCTAAAACTAGAATCGAGTATAATCTCAATTAAAACAAGCACTAGTGTATACCATATCACTATGCTACAATTTTGTAAACCTTGTTCATTCTTTTAGCAATTGTTTGGATATTTAAACAAACTCCAAGTTTGTCAACCATAATGATATTACTACGATTATTACTAAGTATATCCATAGTATTTCTGTTATTGGTTCTAGGAATAAATTTCTAATTCAACACTCATTAGAATGTTCTACTAATGTCTTTCAATTAGATTTTAATGTTTCCAACATTCCTTCTAATGTCTTCTAGTTAGACTTTTAATGTTGCTAACATTATTTATAATATATTTCAATTAGAATTTAAGGTTGTCAAAACAACTTGCATTCATGCAAAAGACACAACTTATCCCATGTGCAATATATAGCGCCCTTAATGAATCCTTTAGTGAGTCTTAAGACATTCATTCATGCATTCGATCTTACTACGTAAGATACATCATTCGAGATTCACTCAATGATTATTTATATTGTCTTTAGATTTAATGCACCGCACATGTTAAATTATAACATATTTTCAAAGGTTTTAGATTTCATTTCCTAATATACTTATACAAGACTTTATTTCGAGCTTAAGAACAATTTATAAGATGAACTATTGTTTCTAATATGTTTAACAACATATTCTACTTTAGAGCAATAAAACAAGTACTCCCACTAGCTTTGAGATTTACTCATGAGTAAGCTTACTTATAATTATAATCAAATCCTACAAGAGATCGACTTTACGATTAAACTTAAGACTTAGCTCATTTAGATGCATGCTTTTAATCCATATGTGGATTCTATCATTTTGTATATCTTGTAAAGATCATTTATGAATTTATAAAATCTTCTTATGATTATATATTTTCCTTACAAGGTAATCATCCATCAAAGAGTTTTGTAATACAATTTGTCATAACTCTAACATTTAAAGCAAGTATGACAATTAAAACATATTTACATATTTATTGTTTGCAAATGTATAAGTTTTAATCGTAGTTAATTTCTTAAGTATGATTTAAAACATCTAACATTTATCTTGCAATAAATATATACAACTTTGTCCTAATGAATCTTCCTAACAAGGAAATTCATTTAAACCTCATTGAATAATTGATAGGTGAAAGATCAATCAAATTCCAAATTTATGATTATCTTCCTGCGAACACATCTATCAATTCATAGTTTGATTTATCCATCAAATTCTAAACTTGATAATACATCAATTACGATTAGAAACTTCACAATGATCTTCTAACTCATAAATCTCATCGTTGATATCAGAAACATATCATGAGGAATCCTTGCGGGTCTATGAATGTGAGTAACATTACTCTAAGGTTCCACATTTTCATTTTTGGCCTTAATTGGCTTCAGCAAGTATGTTTAGAAGGGTTGTGTATTATGTTCTTAAAATAATTCAAGATTCCCACTTGCTTCGAGCAAGCGTGGGACTCCCACTCGCTTCTTATAAAGTGAGACTTTCTCAAAGAACTCAACTTAAAGAGCAACAAACATTTTGTTCTATGCATGGGGTTGTAAGATAATCTTCCCATTGTTTCTTTTGGGCATCCTACACAATACACTAAGTAGCAATAGATGTTTACTAATATAATTTCCAAGATTTCTAACAAAATCCAAACTATAATTAAGACTTTATGGGATTCATCCTATCTTATTATTCTAAGAATAAAGTCTTAATTGACCTTCTATTTTTGGAGTTATATTGAGTATATTTCAAATGCACTTAATTTCCTAACCTCGATAACCTTTTAGGAGTAATAAATTAATATTCATCAATAACCAAATATAAAACATATATATGTATATATTTTGATTTCACTTATTGGACATACCATATAATAGTATTTCAATAAGATCAAATTCACGAGATAATCTCATAATTTATTTGATGAACTTATACTTTATGGCTTTGTCTACTATGCTAACTTAAGTTCAAAACTTAATTGTATAAATAGTATCATTAAGCCAATTGCATGTTTTAATTATAAGTTTTTAATCCAATCAAAACTTAATGTGTATGTCAAATATAATCAAAACTTAATTGTAGAAATTCACGAGATTTCTCCCACTTGTGTAGGGAAACACTTATTGCATTAAAAAAAACTGCACCGGTTAGTTTATTTGTATCAACAACATGATAGTGTCACAAATATAATTAAGTCTAGCTTAAAGACTAGCTAGTATGAATAGAAGCTCATCTTTTAATATGAATCGTGCATAACTATCTTGTAGATGACTTCAACAACGGAAGCGACAACTCAAAAGGAAGCAAGTTATTTAATATAATACACGATGATTTTTATTAAATGAAGATGCTTCACACTTGTAAAGTAATTCATTATTTAAAGTCCAACAAGAGATAAAGTGAGCAGCTTACATCTTCCACCGAAATTGACAACATTTCATGTATGTCATTTGTATAAAATGTATTACTTCCACTTGTTTTGACAACACTTGAAGTGTTTTAATACCAGTGAAATTAAGTGACATTTTATCTTTTTATGTTATTGAATATCCACATATTATTGTTAGTGTGAGTCACATTGACTACTAACAATTACTTAGATATTCAAAAAAGTGTGTTAAGTTTTATATATGTATACCAATGATGGACTTTCCATATATGCATACATGATTTATTAACTTGAAAAAAATTGGCACGCAATTTCTCCCTCCCTTGTACACGCATACATTATACCCTACGGGTGTGTAGCGCCTTTTACTTGGTCAAAACAAACAACTAAGGACAACCGATTCTCTAGGTTTTGCTTTTACCATTTGTGCGGTGGTATTTTCATCTTTATAATCAAACCTTTAAATATGTCTTGATCATATCAAGATATTTACCTTTGGTATCTAAATACACAATTTCTCTAGTTATCGAACAAGATATGAAATATAAATTACCATATAGGTATTTCATATGTTTGATTTAAATTGGGATAATTCAATCATTCCTTTTATAGCCTTTTCACTTGTAAAAAGTATAAGAACGAACCTTTAAATTTTCTCATATAAAATAAACACGATTTTTCATTCTTATGTAAAGACCAAACCCACGCTTTCGGTTTACGTTGCATTTATACATTAAAATAACTTGCAAAATTTAACTATTAGTATTTTCGATAATAACTCTCTTATGATTGTGTGACCCAAACACATTTCCTACGTATGTTCGTTAGCAATCGCAAGAACTTTTAAAAAACGTTTTTAGATTAAAATAACAATGCAAAAACATTTCTCGACCATTTGAGAAAAGACTTTGGGGTGTTTTGAAATCATGGCAAAGAGTTTTAAAAAATAGAAGAAATCAACCCCATATTTGAAAATTTCCTACAGGAAATTAAAGACTCAGATTCAGACAATAACTGTAGGGAAAATACACCATAGTTCTCGAAGACGACCCACGGTTCGTTAAAGACGCCACAATTCTTTAAAAATAAAGGTCCGTGCATAGAGAACATTTTTTGGAAAAGAAGGAGTGCGATAATTTTTGAAACCGAAAACATTTTTGACTAAAAAAGAAAGACTTACCCAAGCATTCATACTCAAGGAATATGTTCTATTAATCCTATACCTAAGCAGAAATAATTAAAGGGTCCACTCTTAAGAGGCTTAGTAAGGATATCGGTTAGGTTGTCGATCGATGGTACCTTTTCTATAGTAATGTTCCCCTTTTGAACATTATCTAGGAAAGGGTGGCGAATCTCTATGTGTTTGGTTCGTGAATGTTGTACGAGATTCTTACTAAGGTCTATTTCACCCTTATTATCACACATGATAGGAACATCATTAATTGTGATCACGTACTCAACAGGATCTTGCTTCATTCATAAAGATTCATGACAAGCTTTTTCGGCAGTCACATACTCGTCTTTCGTGGTGGAAATGGCAAGAGCGGTTTGTTTCTTGGAGAACCAAGAAGTTAGACAACAACCCATGAAGGTACAAATGCCACTTGTTCTTTTCCGATCCACATAGTCACCCGTATGATATAGAGTCGGCGTATACTATAGTTTCTACGTCGGTTCCTTTGGGATACTATAATCCTAAATATATAGTGCCTTTAATGTATCGGAAGATACGCTTAACCGCTTCAAAGTGAGAGGTTTTATGAGCCTCTTGAAAGCAGGCACAAAAGCACACACTAAACATGATATCGAGTCGACTCGCCGTTAGGTACAACAAACTACCTATCATACCCCCTATATTTGGTGTTGTCTACCGATTCACTCTCTTCATCTATTGTGAGTTTAGTATCCGAGGCCATGGGAGTCTTCATAGGCTTAGTGACCTCTAATCCAAATTTCTTTTGCATTTCTTTAATTTAGTTAGATTGATTAAAGAAAATACGATCGTCCATTTGTTTAATTTGGAGTACTAAAAAGAAGTTAAGTTCACCCATCATGCTCATTTCGAACTCGTCATGCATGATTTTGGCAAAGTCATAACACATTTCTTGACAGGTTGAACCAAATGTTATGTCATCAACATATGTAACACCCCATTTTGATAAATGGAATGTCACGCGTGATTATGGCGTGTCATCAAAGCATATAAGGATAAATGTATAAACATTACATGACCATAAAGGAAATACCGGAATCAAACATCGGTACCCCAAAAGTAGAACTCATCACACATAAACATAAGTACCGTAAATGAAAAGGACTAAACAATGTCCATGGAAATGAGTATCAAAGTATAAAGAAATGCATAAAGTAAAGAAGGCTATGAAGCTTCCAATCCATATGCACGTACGCTTAAAGTCTACGAGCGTCACTGAGTACCTGCCGTTATGGGAACATGAAAAGGAAAATGACTGAGCATAACGCTCAGTGCACGGATATACAAGTAAAGCATGAATAATATAAGCATATAAGCATGAAGCAGCGGAAAAGACTAAGTCCTAGATAACCTGGTTATATCTTAGTAAAACTGGTTTTATAGTTTGAAAAGCCTTATATTTATCTTGTAAAAATTGTTTAACATATTTACCATTAGCCAATATAGGTCATGAATTATCAACGTGCATGAATACTTGGAGGGGTGACCTCGTCATGAAAATTAGAGGGGTTGCCTCTAATTTAATATACTGGTTTTGGGTAGGAGGGATCAGCTCCTTGTGAAGGATGCAAGGCACACACCACATTCACCTGAATAATCTGTTGAAAACATGTAAACTAGGATGCACCCATACGCCCCACTTGATAATAATAATATGGCCAAAAGCTGAAAGGGATGCCACGAGCTATCACTCCGTCGTGGTGAAGACATAACACTTGTGCCTCCAATGTTATGGTTATGGTACCTCCATAACTAGGTGAAACTGGTCATGCATGTATATGACTTTAAGTATTCTAATTAAACATAAGCAATTCAAAAACATATAAAACATAGACTGGGGAAAACAATTGGCTGCATACGGGGAAATCCTAATAAGGAAGAATGTCCATACTGAAAGGACGGAGAATCCGTACCTTGTGTCCAATGCACGAAGAAGACGAACGGAAGAGAGTCCTACTTCGGTATCACTAATGCTACATAAATACATACGTGTATAAGTATCTGATTACTGAGTACGTAACTGGTTTTATATCATGTCTTAGTTTTTTTTATGTGTTCATGTCATGCTTTACTATTTAAAACTTTATACTCTGTTTATAGTGTATTCTGTCTATTCTATTTAAGTATTTCTTGTATTTCATGTATTATTATACTTGTTGTGTAATAATAAGTAACTTTATAGCAGGTTTCCTAAAATAGAACGTTTCTAAAAATAGAAAGCTTCCAAAAATAGAAAGTTTCCAAAAATAGAAAGTTACCGAAAATTGAATGTTTCTAAAAATAGATTTACTTCTTAAAATAGATAAGTTTCTAAAAATAGAAAGTTTCCATAAATAGATTAGTTGCCTTAATTAAATAAGTTTCTAAAAAGAGAAAGTTCCCATAATTAGATATAAGTTGGATTATTAAGCTAATTATATAAGCTTAAGTGTTTACTGATTATTATTCTAAGTCATGTAATTAAATAATATAGTTTATTAATTATTTCATGTGAATTAAATAAACTATAGGTTAAAGTATTTAATTAAATATAACATGGTTTAATTAAATAAAGGTAAAAATACTTAGTTTAAAACATGTATTATTATCTATTAATAATATAACCTAAGTCATGTAAATTAATTAATTATAATTCATGATTTTAATAATTAACTAATTATATAGTCTAATTACAATGATAATTACTTAGGTTAAAATTCATGTATTAATAATAATATTAATAACCTAAGTCATGTATAAATTAAATTAGGGTAAAAGATATAAAAAACCATCTTACTTATTGATTTATGCCGACTTTAAACACTTACTATTTTATCTCGTGACTTTACCAAGGTACTTTTAAATTTGTTTCGACTATACCAATATTAGCCTGAAATGACTATACTACCCTTGTAAATGACTAATATACCCTTTGTCTTTTTTCCTTATATTGATTGAAAAATCCTTTGTTTAATAAAAATCATCATATCTTAATAGAAACTATTAGAAGTCAAAGGTTTTGACCCCACGGGAAAAGTCCAAACAAATAGCAATTGTAGCATTGAATCGGTGAAATCTGTATTGGAAGAAATGCTCCAAAGAGCAAGAATCCTAAACTCTGATGAGGTAAAATTGATAAGTTTATTAATACACTTTACTTTCGCATGTGAATAGATTAAATAATACTGACACTCATTGTTATTAGGTTGATCTATACTTTGGAGGCATTGATGCTTCTCGCCCATTAGGGTTTTGTAGTCCAAGAAATGAACTAGATTCTCTTCATCTGATCTTATCACTCGTCAACAAGTCAAAGACAAAGGATCAACAATTGCTAATATACCCGCACCGCAAATATATCAAAAAGCCCCCCTCGAACCCACTTGAGTTTTACTATTATTCGGGATTTTTTATTTATTTTTTTGGGTAAAGTATTATTCGGGATTTGGGTCGGCTTGAGTAGACACGGCTCCAAACGGGTACAATGCAACAACTTTACCTAATCACAGTGTACAAGAAGAGAAGGGACAAAGTTTGGAACCCGAGATAATGTATGCGTATTCGTCTAATGTTAGTCAATTTGTAAACCCTTAATAGTATTAATAATAATTTGCAACCACACATTCGTATCTTTGTGTAATTAGTTAAAATGATTGTTGTCAATTCATATTTTTATAGAAAGAACTGTAATGGAGGAGAGTGAGACGTGATGGCAATAAATGTAATTATGTTGAAGAAGACATGGGTAATATAGTCATTTTAGGCTAATATTGGTATAGTAGGAACAAATTTGAAAGTATAACGGTAAAGTCACGAGATAAAATAGTAAGTGTATAAAGTCGGCACAAATCAATAAGTAAGATGGTATTTTATAACTTTTACCTATTAAATTAATCATGTACATGTGTTAATTAATTTAATTTAATTATTGTAAAAAAATAAATAAACTTGTAAAAATAATTAATCTTGTAAACAAACAACTCATGAACCGAACCGTGTTTTAATCTAAACATGTGTGAACCGGACCGGTTTTAACCCGTGAACCGGCAACCAAACACACCCTTGACTTGGCTAGCCGCCGGCAAGCATGAGTTCCCACCGACTAGCCGGTGTTCCCCCTGCTGCCGTGGCCTACGTTCCCCCTGCTTTCCTTATTTAGCCACCGGCTTAGGCCGGTGGTGGTTCTTTGTTTTAGCCGAGACCCACCCGAGCACAAACATACCCCGACCAAGGTCGGGGTCCCTTTTCTCCTGCTGCCGAGACACAAGACCACCACACCGAGACCTTGAGGTCTCGGTTGGTGCGAATCAAAAACAAACCGAGACCCCATTGGGGCTCGGTTCTTGCGTCGGCCACAAACAAACACCCCTTAAACCCTTAATTAATTTTACCCCCATGATCAATTAACATGTGTTTACTTGTTTTTAAAATATTCATGATTCATGTGTTCTTGATTTAAATAAAAACATAAAAAGAAAAAGGTTTAGGGTTATACCGATCACGTGAATCAAAGGAGGATGAACACACTAACACACTTGCAATAGATCGATCACCAAAATCAACCAAACACACCTTTGGTATGTGTTAAACCCGGCGGCCAAAGGAGAGGAGAAAGAGAGATTTAGTGTTTTCTTGTTTTTCTAATTTTTGTTATTATGAAACAAGTTTTCCTCTTAATTCCTTGTTTAGTAAAGTTTCATGGGCTTGGCCCTTGTTTTGAGTTGTAGCCGCGGGTAGGATGGGGCCCACAAGGGTAGCCCATAGTTTTTCGTGTCTAATATTATGTGTATTCTCGTGTTCGTGTTTTACATGATTAAAATAGTTATCGTTCGTGTCTTATTATATTTATTCGTGATCGTAATAAATATACATAATACGAAATACTAAGCTCGTGATTATTTACGTTCATGATTTCATGTTCGTACATTCGTGATTATAATTATTATTGAAATAATTATCGTGTCTTAATACGTATTAAATACTTATCGTGATATAACACGTACGTAATACTTGTAATTCGTGTTCGTGAAACGTAAACATGCTATAAAAGGAAAGTTCTAATCGTGTACGTACGATCGTAAGGGTACTATTCATGGTAAAAGCATGCGGGTTTTACAACTCTTCCCCCCTAAAAAGAATAATTCGTCCCCGAATTATAGATAAAGTAAACTGGAAAAGAAGAACATACCCGAATTCAAAATATGAAATGAGGGTAAGAAGCTCGGATAGAATCCTCTGTTTCTCAAGTGGCTTCCCGCTCGGTATGATCCCTCCAAAGCATTTTGACGAATGGAATCGTCTTCCTTCTCATGACTCGTTCTTGTCTGTCAAGAACTCGTTCGGGTTCTTCTATGAAAGTGAGATCTTCACGAATCTGTTCCAGTGGATACTGAACCATGTGAAGAGGATGATACTTGTACCCTCTGAGTAAGGACACATGGAAAACATCGTGAACATGAGAAAGCTGCGGAGGTAACGCTAAACGGTAAGATACTTCACAGACTCGTTCAATGACATCAAACGGTCCGATAAATCGAGGACTGAGCTTCCCTTTTATTCCAAAACGTCTAACACCACGTGCCGACGAAACCTTAAGGAAAACGTGATCTCCTACGTTAAAATGTAAGTCCCTACGATGCTTATCTGCGTAACTCTTCTGACGTGACCGTGTTTCTTGCAGTTTTTGCTTAGCTACTGCGACCTTCTCATTAGTCAGCTCTATCATTTCTGGTCCTTCAAGTGTTCGCTCACCAACCTGATCCTAGCAGATTGGGGCGCGGCACTTTCTGCCATACAACATCTCGAAAGGAGCACACTTGATACTTGCGTGCCAACTGTTGTTGTATGCAAACTCCACCAAACCGATATAATCGTCCCAATCACCATTCCATTCCAACGCACATGACCTCAACATGTCTTCCAATGTCTGAATCGTTCGCTCTCACTGCCCGTCTGTTTGAGGATGAAAAGCCGTTATAAGCTTAAGTTGTGTACCCCAAGCTTTCTGCAGACTTCTCTAGAATCGCGAAGTGAAACGAGGATCTCTGTCTGAGACGATGCTGGATGGAGCACCGTGAAGTCTCATGATCTCCCTTCTATAAGTATCGGCGAGTTTACTGATCGAATCTTCCTTGCAGATCGGTAAGAAATGAGCTGATTTGGTAAGTCGATCAATGATAACCCAAATTACATCGTGCTTCTTCTTTGTCGATGGAAAACCAGTAACAAAATCCATGGTGATTTTGTCCCACTTCCACTCTGGAATATCTAACGGTTGAAGGAGACCGCCAGATCGCTGATGCTCGATCTTAACCTACTAGCAGGTAAGACATTTGGAGACATAAGTAGCAACATCCTGTTTCATACCACTCCACCAAAAGTACTTCTTGATGTCATGGTACATCTTGGTCGAACCAGGATGAATAGAGAATGGGGAGCTATGAGCCTCAGCTAACAATGCTCCCCGAAGTTCTTGGTCATCAGGAACACAAAGTCTCGTGCCCTGCCATAAGATACCATCTGCATCTACTCGAAATTCTGTCTGCTTCTCTAAATTCTGAATTATCGCCCAGATTTCTCCATCATCTTTCTGAGCTTCCTTGATCTTAGAGAGTAACTCGGGTTCTACTCTAAGATTATCCCAGTAACCGTGTTGTCCATGTACCATGATCTCTATGTCTAGTCGCTCCAAGTCTCTTATGATTTCCTCCTCAATTTTAATGTCGTTTATCATTCGGGAATTTCTGCTAGGTGCATCTGCCACTACATTCGCCTTGCCGGGATGATACTGCAGATTAATGTCATAATCCTTCAACAGCTCTAACCATCTCCTCTGTCTCATGTTCAATTCACGTTGAGTGAAGATATACTTCAAGCTCTTGTGGTCCGTGAAAATGTCACATGATTCTCCATACAAGTAGTGCCTCCATATCTTCAAAGCAAACACGACTGCTGCAAGTTCCAAGTCATGCGTAGGGTAATTTTCCTCATAAGGCTTAAGCTGCCGTGAAGCGTACGCGGTCACTTTCCCATGTTGCATGAGAACACAGCCAAGTCCCTTCCCTGATGCATCACTGTAGATCTGAAATCCACCTGTACCAGATGGGAGAGTAAGAATCGGTGCAGATACTAACTTCTGCTTTAGGTCTTCGAAGCTCTTCTCTCGTTCTTCAGTACAAACGAATTTTTCCCCTTTCCGCATCAGTTTGGTCAATGGTAGTGCTAAGCGGGAAAAGTTCTCCACAAACCTACGGTAATAACCAGCTAAGCCTAGGAAACTGCGGACTTCAGTCGCTGATGTCGGCCTTGGCCACTTGGTAATAGCCTCAACCTTTGCTTGATCCATCGTGATTCCTTCTGCTGAGACAATGTGGCCTAAGAATGCCACCTTGTCTAACCAGAACTCACACTTGGAGAATTTAGCATACAGCTGCTTCTGGCGAAGAATCCGTAGTACTGTACGAAGATGGTCTTCGTGTTCCTCCTTGGACTTAAAGAAAATCAAGATGTCATCGATGAAGACAATGACGAACTTGTCCAGAAATTCATGGAATATTCTGTTCATCAAATCCATGAACACTGCTGGAGCATTGGTAAGGCCAAATGGCATGACTACAAATTTGTAGTGGCCATAGCGTGTACAGAAAGCAGTCTTGGCGATGTCCTGCTCCTTAACCCGTAGCTGATGATAGACCGACCTTAGATCAATCTTGGAGAAATGCTTGGCCCCTTGGAGTTGGTCAAACAGATCATCTATACGTGGTAATGGATACCTATTCCTGATGGTAATCTTTTTAAGCTCGCGATAGTCTATGCAAAGACACATACTGTCGTCCTTCTGCTTAACAAATAAGACCGGTGCGCCCCATGGAGATGCGCTCGGTCAAATAAATCCTCGTTCCAGAAGTTCTTGCAATTGATCCTTCAGCTCCTTCAACTCTATGGGAGTCATGGAAATCGGCACAGCTCCTGGGATGAGCTCGATATTAAATTCTACTTCACGTGTAGGTGGTATGCCCGGAAGTTCTTCTGGAAATACATCTGGAAATTCTGACACTATCGTCTGATCCTGAATTGATGGAGATTCAACATCCATGTCATGAACAGTAGCTAGATAACCCTCGCAACCATGTGAAAGTAATGCACGTGCTTGCATGGTTTATATGATTTGTACAGACCTGCCGGGTACGAACCCGTTGTGAATGTACTCTGGCGCATTAACATCACTGAAGATGACTCGATATGAATGGCAGTCTATGGTAGCATGATGCTTGGATAGCCAATCCATGCCCAAAATCATGTCAAAATCATTCATGTCCAACGGAAGTACGTCAACAGGACGAACCTTGTCGTCAAACTCTAGGGGAAGGCTCTTATACACATGGGTTATGCGTACAGAGTCTCTCAAAGGCGTGGAAATACTCAGTATATTCTCTAGTGGCATGGGGGGGGGGGGGGTATCCTAACATTCTTGGCGTAAGCAGTAGAAATGACCGAGTGAGTAGCACCCGTATCAAACAAAACACATGCAACTTGACCATACATATACAAGATTCCAGTGATGGTACCTGTAGACTTGTTGGCCTGATCGCGAGATGTCGTGTAAACGCGTCCACTAGTAGGAGGCGGCTTGGTATCAGCATGTCCCGATGTACCCTCCATCTCGCCCTTCCGGCAATCCTTCATGCGATGGCCAGGAAGACCACACTTGTAGCATGCGTCGCTGTCGCGGCGACATGGCCCTGGGTGTCGACGGTGGCAAGTAGAGCAAAGAGGATGAGTATATCCTCCAGCAGGTGCCCTGACTGGCTGAGAGCCTGATAAAAACAATATACATGAGACATGATAATAGGTACAAAGAACAATGCGGATCATCGTAAGATTGAATACCAGTTGTTGGAGCATAGTTTGGCTGGGCCAGCTCGACGACTCTCCTGGGCCGTTAATTGTCTTCCCCGGTCCTGAGTAATGCTGCAAATAAAGGAGAACCGGTTAGATGTGGACCCGAGGCCGGAGCCCCGGGGTCCACCTCTGACGATCAAGTTAGTATTGGTGTGATATATAGTAAAGGTGGTGTGGTTAAGAGAGAGATAACCTGATGTAGAATGAGACCCCTAGCCTTATTTATATAGTGCTAGGGTTTCTTGAAGGATAAGTTAGGTGTGTGTGGGCCGCGGGCCTGTTGGGCCGGGACGAATACCGATTGTACGTCGACATGTCCCCCAGTCTAGTATGATATGGTCCATGATCATGTTATGCTAGACTCATTCGTGTATCATGCTCACTAAACAACCGTTTGCGGCTAGGACATCCTCGTGGGTTGTCTGTAACATATGGCTCCACTCGTAATGGGCTACTTTTAGCGAAAAGATGATGGTTTGGGGTTGCGAATAGTGAGCGAAGCCACTATACGTCATCACCAGTGATAGCTGGACGGTTAGGCTGTGAACCTCTCTGGTTCTGGTCCCTCCCGTTACCATGATTCCTGGTAGAAGATTTGCTAATGTGTCAGAATTAAGAATTATAACATGTAATCATAAGAAGATGAGTAAGTATAAGGACCTGCTGCTGTTGGAGTGTCCAGCGTTGTTACGGTAATTATCATTACCGCCACGCCTATCCGTAGCAGAACGGTCGTGAGTCTGACCGTTTCCCTTGGGCTGATTAGGCTGTTGCTGAGTAGCCGGCTGAGACCGGTCCCCAGTCTTCTGCCTGGAAGATACAATTTAAAGAGATGAAATATTGACATATACTGAAAGAATATGGATTGGTCACCACTTGAATACGAATGTTTACCTCTTATCGGGTCTCTCTGCTTCCCCGAACTCATCTCTTTCCTGCAGCATCTCCAGCTTACGTGCTGCATCGGCCACTTGTGCTACCGTGTTGAACGTAGCACACACCAATTTGTTTGCGACCGATGTACGAAGCGCCCACCTGAAGTGGTGTGATTGCTCTTCAGGAGTACCTGCTGCTGCACCAAGGAAATCAGCCAAGCGAAGAAAGCGCTGCATGAACTCGTTGCTATTCTCCCCAACTCTTTGTCAGATCCTATGGTACTCCCTCTTTAGCTTGTCTTGCTCAGCCTTGGGAAAGAACTGTTCCATTACCCTATCCCTGAACTGAGCCCAAGTCAAACCAGCCACCCAATCATCACCTCCCTCAGACTGCTTCAATGCTATCCACCATGCTAACACATCACCTTCGAACCGGTAGCATGCCAACCTCGACTTGAAGACGGGCTCACAGCCCATAGCATCGAAGATCTTCTCAATGTGAGCCAACCAGCTTTCAACTTCACTGGGGCTATCTGTTCTCTCGAAATCTCGAGGTCAGAGCTTATTGAATCTCTCCAGCCATGTGGCCAATGTTGCTGGAGGAGGATGAGGAGGTACTGGGTGCTGCTGCTGGTTGTTGGCAGCCTGAACCTCAGCCATGATTTCGTTTCTCAACCGAGGAACCATAGCTTGTATTGCAGCTTGGATTGATGCATTGAGTTGTTCCTGCTCGCGTGTGAGAACCATCTGACAGTATAACATAAAATACATGATTAAACTGATTAAAACATAAACTATATACATGAAAAAAATTTATACCAATAAATCATGAGAAAACTTTTATGCAAGAAAAACTAGTACATGAATGTATGATGCAATTTTATGAAAACTTTTGTATGCGCGGGAGTGAACGCCTATGGTCAGTTCACTCAAAACAAAAGACATGGCGAGGGGAAGCCAATGGGTCGGTCCCAAATTTAAAAGTTTCGATAAAACACATGCGACTAAATAGGGCCAGTCCTGTACCAACCATTACTTAGTCATAAACCTGCGATAATGACATATATATGTATGCATGAAAATGATGAATGCATGAAAACCGACTGTCAGTTCTAGGAAGACCATAGTGACTACCCACTAATCACAGGTCGTATTTTGAGAGCCTACAGGTCGAAGCCTTGGCTCTGATACCATAATTGTAACACCCCATTTTGATAAATGGAATGTCACGCGTGATTATGGCGTGTCATCAAAGCATACAAGGATAAATGTATAAACATTACATGACCATAAAGGAAATACCGGAATCAAACATCAGTACCCCAAAAGTAGAACTCATCACACACAAACATAAGTACCGTAAATAAAAAGGAGTAAACAATGTCCATGGAAATGAGTATCAAAGTATAAAGAAATGCATAAAGTAAAGAAGGCTATGAAGCTTCCAATCCATATGCACGTACGCTTAAAGTCTACGAGCGTCCCTGAGTACCTGCCGTTTTGGGAACATGAAAAGGAAAAAGGTTGAGCATAACACTCAGTGCACGGATATACAAGTAAAGAATGAATAATATAAGCATATACGCATGAAGCAGCGAAAAATACTAAGTCCTGGATTACCTGGTTATATCTTAGTAAAACTGGTTTTATAGTTTGAAAAGCCTTATGTTTATCTTGTAAAAACTGTTTAACATATTTACCATTAGCCAATATAAGTCATGAATTATCAACGTGCGTGAATACTTGGAGGGGTGACCTCGTCATGCAAATTAGAGGGGCTGCCTCTAATTTAATATACTGGTTTTGGGTAGGAGGGGTCAGCTCCTTGTGAAGGATGCAAGGCACACACCACATTCACCTGAATAATATGCTGAAAACATGTAAACTAGGATGCACCCATACTCCCCACCTGATAATATAATATGGCCAAAAGCTGAAAGGGACGCCACGAGCTATCACTCCGTCATGGTGAAGTCATAACACTGGTGCCTCTAGTGTTATGGTTATGGTACCTCCATAACTAGGTGAAATTGGTCATGCATGTATATGGCTTTAGGTATTCTAATTAAACATAAGCAATTCAAAAACATATAAAACATAGACTGGGGAAAACAGTTGTCTGCATACAGGGAATCCTAATAAGGAAGAATGTCCATACTGAAAGGACGGAGAATCCGTACCTTGTGTCCAGTGAACGAAGAAGACGAACGGAAGAGAGTCCTACTCCGGTATCACTAATGCTACATAAATACATACGTGTATAAGTATCTGATTATTGAGTACGTAACTGGTTTTATATCATGTCTTATCTTGTTTTATATGTTCATGTCATGCTTTACTGTTTAAAGCTTTATACTGTGTTTATCGTGTATTATGTCTATTCTGTTTAAGTATTTCTTGTATTTCATGTATTATTATACTTGTTGTGTAATAATAAGTAACTTTCTAAAAATAGCAGGTTTCCTAAAATAGAAAGTTTCCAAAAATAGAAAGTTTCAAAAAATAGAAAGTTTCAAAAAATAGAAAGTTTCCAAAAATAGAAAGTTTCCAAAAATAGATTTACTGCTTAAAATAGATAAGTTTCTAAAAATAGAAAGTTTCCATAAATAGATTAGCTGCCTTAATTAAATAAGTTTCTAAAAATAGAAAGTTCCCATAATTAGATATAAGCTGGATTATTAAGCTAATTATATAAGCTTAAGTGTTTACTGATTATTATTCTAAGTCATGTAATTAAATAATATAGTTTATTAATTATTTCATGTGAATTAAATAAACTATATGTTAAAGTATTTAATTAAATATAACATGGTTTAATTAATTAAAGGTAAAAATACTTAGGTTAAAACATGTATTATTATCTATTATTAATATAACCTAAGTCATGTAAATTAATTAATTATAAGTCATGATTTTAATAATTAACTAATTATATAGTCTAATTACAATGATAATTACTTAGGTTAAAATTCATGTATTAATAATAATATTAATAACCTAAGTCATGTATAAATTAAATTAATCATGTACATGTTTTAATTAATTTAATTTAATTCTTGTAGAAAAATAAATAAACTTGTAAAAATAATTAATCTTGTAAAAAAAACAACTCATGAACCGAACCGTGTTTTAATCTAAACATATTTGAACCAGACCGATTTTAACCCGTGAACCGGCAACCTAACGCCCCCTTGACTTGGCTAGCCGCCGGCTAGCATGAGTTCCTACCGGCTAGCCGGTGTTCCCCCTGCTATCGCTGCCTACGTTCCCCTGCTTTCCTTATTTAGCCACCGGCTTAGGCCGGTGGTGGTTCTTTGTTTTAGCCGAGACCCACCCGAGTACAAACATACCCCGACCAAGGTCAGGGTCCCTTTTCTCCTGTTGCCGAGACACAAGACCACCACACCGAGACCTTGATGTCTCGGTTGGTACGAATCAAAAACAAACCGAGACCCCCTTGGGGCTCGGTTCTTGCGTCAGCCACAAACAAAACCCCTTAAACCCTTAATTAATTTTACCCCCATGATCAATTAACATGTGTTTACTTGTTTTTAAAACATTCATGATTCATGTGTTCTTGATTTAAATAAAAACATAAAAAGAAAAAGGTTTAGGGTTATACCGATCACATGAATCAAAGGAGGATGGACACACTAACACACTTGCAATAGATCGATCACCAAAATCAACCAAACACACCTTTGGTGTGTGTTAAACCCGATGGCCAAAGGAGAGGAGAAAGAGAGATTTAGGGTTTTCTTGTTTTTCTAATTTTTGTTATTATGAAACAAGTTTTCCTCTTAATTCCTTGTTTAGTAAAATTGCATGGGCTTGGCCCTTGTTTTGAGTTGTAGCCGCGGGTAGGATGGGGCCCACAAGGGTAGCCCATAGTTTTCCGTGTCTAATATTATGTGTGTTCTCGTGTTCGTGTTTTACGTGATTAAAATAGTTATCGTTCGTGTCTTATTATATTTATTCGTGATCGTAATAAATATACATAATACGATACTAAGCTCGTGATTATTTACGTTCATGATTTCATGTCCGTACGTTCGTGATTATTATTATTATTGAAATAATTATCGTGTCTTAATACGTATTAAATTAAACTTATCGTGATATAACACGTACGTAATACTTGTAATTCTTGTTCGTGAAACGTAAACATGCTATAAAAGGAAAGTTCTAATCATGTACGTACGATCGTAAGGGTACTATTCATGGTAAAAGCATGCGGGTTTTACAACATATATTTGAACAATGATAAGGTGAGAACCTTTTTTCTTTATAAAAAATGTATTGTCTACCATTCATATGGTATACGCATGTTTTACAAGAAACGCTTTAAGTCTATCATACCATGCCTATGGGTAACTTTACACGGTGTAGTAACGCACTGTGCAAGTTATTCCAAAATGACACCTCTTCGATTTCAAGGTACTCAACCGCAATGTGAGTGAGTTGTTTTTTTTTGTTTTTTTAATTAGTTTTTTAGTAAGTTTGTGTTTTAATGGGTTTAAATAATGTATTTTAGGTGTGTTTGATAGATATATGTTAGATGATAAAAAAATGATATAGCGGTGAATTGATAAAAACTTTCAAGTAATGCACTTTGTGCCTTTATGATCTTAAAGTTACATGACTAAGGTGCTGTTTGTCTGTTAAGAGGGTCTGAATCTGAATCTGATTCGCACATCTGAATCTAAATCTAAGACGAAAATGTCTGAATCTGAATACAATAAGATTGTTTGTTTTTCATTTAAAAACGTCTGATTGTTAAATGTTCGATGTTGTTAGTTTGTATTGACGACACCAACATTATTATACATTAGATGTCCAACGCAAATAACTTGTTACAACCAAATAATTTTGACATAGACATACGCATGCTACATACACCTGGTTAATTTTCTATAAGAATTTTTTTTATATACGTAACTTATTTTATAAATTTGAACATTGTAAATTGGTGCAAATTTAGAGAACTACTGACATAATTCCATTATATAAAAATACATTAAAACTTTTACTATTGAGTCATAGACCCACCCAACTTAACATTATCTCTTTATCTCCATAACTTGCTAACATAAGCAGTACACCGCTGTTTGATTTGTATAAACAACTCGTTTCTCATTTTTCCGACAAAAGTTACAATGTAACTACGATAGATTATCTGGCTAAATTGTTCAAATAAAAGACGAAGAAGAAGAAGAAAACACTGTTTTAAATTTTCCGGCAACTGTGATGTGGTTGAGGACGAGTATTTTAGCCTTTTAGGGGATGCGTAAAGAAAATGTTTTTTTTGAGTTTGCAATAGAAGAAAATTGCCGCTTATATGCAGATCTCTATTTTTCTGAGTTGGATAATTTGTGAAAGAAGCATCTGTGTCTTGGAGATGTGAATAATGCAACTTTATTTTGTTTTTTCAAGGTTCAGAGGCATTAAGACTGCTCATCATAGTCTAGTTCAACAAGATGGTTTAGCCCATGATTGCATCTAAATGAAGAAAAAAACCACTCTATTTGGTATTTTTCTCTGACCGAACCAGATGTGACAGCCATTCAGACCATGTTAAAACCATTTTTAAAAATACAAACACCACCTAAATGTCTCATAGTAAAATGATAATGTTTTATATTATAATGCTATACACTAATAATGTAGATAAATGGTTAAGTAGTCAAGATTCATCTTCATCACCTTATAAATAGAACTATGAGTACCTTCGGTAACTTTGCAAATGATATAAAACACATTAGCATGTAATGATTGATGTAATGACTAATTAGCAAAAATATTATATTGCTAATTGATCAATTTTACTACATAATGTTCTCAAGATTTTTTATTAAAAGAAAAGAAGAAAAAGAAAGTAAATCGAGAAAACATTTCACTTTTAAAATTATCCAAATTACACAATTTTTTCATTTATTTCCTTTTTTCCTATTAAACAACTCAAAAATATAACAATTTTTTAGTTTCACTTTCTTTCTTTTATTTTTCTTTAGTAAAATATCTTGAGAACATAGTTAAGAGTTATTTACGGCAGAGGTCTTTTACAAGGGTCTTTGTCCACCAAAGACCCTTTTAAAATAACTTTATGAAAATGACCCTGTTCTCTGCGCCCTTTTGAAGCGGAGCAAAATATAACACGTGTCAGCTTCTTGTTGAACCAAAAAAAAGAAAAAAGAAAAGGAAAAAGTTCTCCGCTCCATTTACCAAGCGGAGCATGATTTTTTTAATAATTGTCTTTTGTAATAAATTTATTTCCATTATTAAAAGTTGTCCGCTCCATATTTTAAGCGGATAACTTTTTTTGTGGGGCCTATCTTTTTTTATCTTTTTTTTTGTCCGTTTCTTTTTCCTTTATAATTTCTTACCACTTTTTTTTTAAAAAATTTAACCACTAAGTATTAGGTAATATAGTACCTAGCTAATTATGAATACAGTTTTTAAAAGTTAACATCATTTCGTTTGAAATGATTAATCCCTCGCATTAAACACGTAACAAATATTGACATCTATTTGACACTGTAACAAATGAGGTGTGTAAAAAATATATATAATTGTTTAGATACAATTGAAGATAGAAAGTATAATTTTTTTTTTAAAAAAAAAGCTAAAAAGCCACGACCCAATAAAAAAAATTGTTGAACAAAAATATATAATAGATACAGTTGTAGAAACCATCAAACAACGACATCGTTAAACAACTTATACACATTCATAAACAGTGCAGAAGTTGGTGCTACACCAATATATAAATGTTTCAAAAACTCTCGGACACACTTTAACACATCATATCTTGCAAATATTAGCTCTATTCGTGTCCATTTTTTGTGCGTTTCAAAGCCCTCGTCGTGAAGAGCGGAAACCATCAAACAATAACATTGTTAAACAACTTACAAATATGTAAAATCACTCCAGACGTGGACGATAAACTACTTAATAAACAAGGGAAAAGAAAGAAAAAACTCAAAAAAAAATGATAAGAAATAATAAAGAAAAAAGATATGAAAAAAAGATAGGCCCCACAAAAAAAGTTCTCCGCTTAGAATATAAAGCGGACAATTTTTAATAATGGAAATAAATTTATTACAAAAGCTGACAATTATTAAAAAAATCATGCTCCGCTTGGTAAATGGAGCGGAGTACTTTTTCATTTTTTTTTCTTTTTTTTGTTCAACTAGAAGCTGACACGTGTTATATTTTACTCCGCTTCAAAAGTGGCGCGGAAAACAAGGTTATTTTCGTAAAATTATTTTAAAAGGGTCTCTGGCGGACAAAGACCTTTGTAAAGGACCTCTGCCGTAAATAACTCCATAGTTAATTATTATTTAATAGTACCATAAAAAACTCTTTTGCAATATTCTTAAGACCTTTTCTCTTTTTAACAATCATAAAGATATATCGTAATAGTTGACTATTATCTTTTTAACCCATGCCATTGTTTGTAATAAAATGTTGGTTTAAGAAAATGGAGTTTTTTACTAAACAATAGTTTTTACAAAAAGTATTTACCATTACGTGGTTTGTTCAAACATATTTACCAATATGTAGCATTTTTTATTTCTTTGACTTTTAATTTATTTCACGTATTTTAAACGAATCTCGATAGTTAAACCTTTTTCATTCTTCTTATTCTTCTTAAAAACGAAGATGACATTTATATTCGTTCAACTGCTCTTCATTAAATTTATCAACGCAATTCGTTACAAAATGTACACAATTTTATATTATATGTTTATCAAAAGATTAATGATGTTCATGATTATTAACTTTCTATAAAAAAAAAAATTTTGTTACCCTAAAATTTTTGGATAATATAACGACCTATTTGCCCAATAAAGCGATCTATTTTAATTTTTTAAAATTTTTGTTATTCAATTAAAAAAACCGTATCATGTATCCGAGAACTGACTAATCGTATTAGGTATTTTTATTTTATCTATTTAGTAGTGTATTTTCTTGCGTATTGTATTTGAATTCCAGTATTTCAATGTTTTTACATATGGAGTAAATGTTTTAATTTTCGAATAAAAATTGTCTACATTTACGTTTTTAATTTACGAATTTAAATAATTAACAAGAAAATAAAATAAGGTATGATTTTATTTTGAAAATAATTAACAAGAAAATAAATAATTAACAAGAAAATAATTTACGTTGTTAATTTTCTGACAATGAGTAACGGTATAGGGTTTCGATTTTAAAAATTTAAATAAAAATTTGTTTTTTTAGAACACTGAAAATTCAAGAAATTAAACGATTTGTTGTGGTTCAACTAGGTCACCTCTTGGATCGATTTACCCCACTCGATTGAGTCGACTCGATTACCGCAACAGTTTGACCGAGTGCGACTTTGGTCGAACTCGACCCCGACCCACACCGTTGCGAGAAGCCTTATTTGTCATTCATGTTTTAGTATCTTTCAGGTCTTTAACAACGATATAAGTTGTTCCTTATCTCTTGTTATATTTTTAAAATGATGTTACTTCTTGGTTTGTTCGAAGAAGAAAGATAAAGTATTTGAATACTTTTGTGAAAATAAACTCTTTTTAATTTATTGTGAATATTTGTATTTTTTATATACATCCATTGCAAATTATAACGTATGGATAATATATGGTAAAAAGAAAAGATAGATAAAAAAATGTTGTATATTGCTCACCAAAAAAAAATAAAGGAAAGGCTATATACTGGTCAATATGTTTGAAGAAACCACATAATGGTAAATATTTTTTGTAAAAACTACTGTTTAGTAAAAAACTCTAAGATGTGTTTTGAATACCGGACCAGACACGTCAGTTGGTGTGAACTGGCTATCAGAATCGAAAAATTTCAAACCGTATTGAATCGACTCAAAACAACTTGGCTCATTATGTGTGTTAAATAGGTTAAATTAATTTAGGAATCGATTCGTTTAGCCTCTTTATCTCTTATAATAAGTAATATAATTTTAGTTTATGAAAACTACTTAATTAGACAGATGACTCGTGTAATATTTCTTTAATTAGACAGATTATTCGACTCGTGTAATATTTCTTTAAACTTAGGGGGTGTTTGGATGTGTGTTTCACCACAAATAATCTCCGAATCCCAGTTTCAAACCGGAGAAAAACTAGAAAAAGGTGTTTGGGTAAAAAAGGCCAAAACGGCGTTTAGTGATTCAAAAATGGAGTAAAACGGCGTTTTGTAAAAGTTGGTTAGGAGGTCCAGCTGCGAAAATGGAGTTTTCAAAAATGGAGTTTTCAAAACGAAAATGGAATCCCAAACACCCCCTTAATAAGTGAGTTAGATAAGTTAACACGAACCCTACCCGTCACCTATTTAAACTCGATCATTTAAGTCGGTTTTCGTGTTGGGTCACTTATTTATAACCCTTTTATTTAAAAAAAAAAGAACATTTTACAAAAATTAACCAACATTGTTTACCATGAACGATAGACAAAGGTTTGCCAAGCTTTTAAGGCTATGTTCAAAAAATTTATACTTAGAACAAGGATCACAGGTTCACAGTGCATCATTAAAAATGGGTTATGCTTTTGATACCATGATAAACAATGACTTAATTGACATGTATGGCAAATGTGGGCGCGTCGAAATTGCGCGTAAATTGTTTGATAAAATGCCTCAGAGAAACGTTGTTTCCTGGACTTCGCTTATATGTGGGTATTTGAATAATGGCAATGCGGTTAGTTCGTTGTTGTTGTTGTGTCGAATGGGGGGCGAGGTTGTTAAGCCGAATGAGTTTACATTTTCGACGTGTTTTAAGGCGTGTGGGATGGTTGGTGTTGTTGAGAATGGTGTGCAGATACATGGTTGGTGTTGGAAAAGTGGTTTTGAGTGGTTTCATGTTGTTGGGAATTCTTTGATTGATATGTACGCGAAATGTGGGAGAGTTGAGGATGGGGCGAAGGTTTTTGGTGAGATGCGTGAGAGGAGTTTGATAAGCTGGAATGCGATGATTGCAGGGTATGCGGGTGGGTATAGTGGTGATAAGGCTTTGCGTTTGTTTAAGGAAATGCAGGTAGAAGGGAATGTGCCGGATGCGTTTACTTTTACGAGTACTTTAAAAGCTTGTGCTGGTATCGGGGAGGTGTGGGCTGGGAAGCAAATTCACGGGTTTTTGATTAGTACGGGTTTTAGGTTGTCTGAGGAAATGATTGTTGCGGGTTCACTTATTGATTTGTATGCGAAATGTGGTTATTTATGTGAGGCACAAAAAGTGTTTGACAGTGTTGCAATGAAGAGTGTGATATCGTGGACAACGTTAGTTGTAGGCTATGCTCAGTATGGAAATTTGTCAAAGGCTATGGAGTCGTATAGGGAACTTAGAAAGAGCGGTGTTACAGTTGATGAGTTTGTTCTCTCGAGTCTGATGGCGGTTTTTGCGGATTTTGCTCTTGTTGAACAAGGGAAGCAGATGCATGCTTTCACAAACAAACTCCCATCTGGTCTACACATATCTGTTGCAAATTCTGTTATGGATATGTATATCAAGTGTGGGCTAATAGAAGATGCAGATAAGTTGTTCCGCGGAATGCCTAAAAGAAATGTCATATCTTGGACAGTCATGATAACCGGTTATGGAAAATATGGTTTTGGCAAAGAGGCGATTAAATTCTTTGAGAACATGCAGTCGGAAAACATTTCCCCTGATGGAGTGACTTATTTGGCTGTACTCTCGTCTTGTAGCCACTCCGGGCTCGTCAATGAGAGTCGCGAATACTTCCATAGATTATGCAATGACTCCAAAGTCAAGCCGCATGTGGAACATTATGCTTGCATGGTTGACCTGCTTGGTAGATCCGGACGTTTGAAAGAAGCTAGAGACCTTATCAATAGCATGCCCGTCAAGCCAAATTCCGGGATCTGGCAGACATTGCTAAGTGCTTGCAAAGTACATGGAAATTTGGAAATGGGACGTGAAGTAGGAGAAATCTTATTACAAACGGATGATGTAAGTGCTGTGAACTATGTGACAATGTCAAGTATATATGCTAATGCTGGTTTCTGGAAAGAGAGCGAGAGTATTAGAAAGTCAGTCAAGGCTAAAGGGTTAAAGAAAATAGGTGGTCAAAGTTGGGTCGAGATTGATAAATCAATCAACTTTTTCTACAATGGAGATGAGAGACATCCTTTGACATCAAGAATCCATCAAAAGTTGAAGGAATTAGAGAAAAGATTGAAAGAAGAGGTGGATTATGCTCATGAAGTGAGGTTTTCATTGCATGATGTGGAGGAAGAATCGAGGGAGGAGAGCCTGAGGGTTCATAGTGAAAAGTTGGCAATCGGGCTCGTGTTGGTTCATTACGACGGGGTTGAGAAGGAGGAGGGGAGATGCATTCGAATTTTTAAAAATTTGAGAGTGTGTGGGGATTGTCACGAGTTTATAAAAGGTTTGTCAAAGATAACAACAAAAGTGTTTTTGGTTAGAGATGCTAACAGATTTCATAAGTTTGAAAATGGTGAATGTTCTTGTGGAGATTACTGGTGATTTGGTGATAAAGCTTCATAACATTGTTATTCATATTGCCTAATTGCAAAGGCCGTTGCATAAACTTGAACAAGAAACAGGCATGTACATATCGGAGTTTGTATTCGAAGACCAGACCTTTTAAGATTGAGGCTAGACTACTATTTTAAATATTGGTGATTGGGTATCCATGCTTTGAAGAGAACGTGTCGGGGTAGTAAGTTTCGTCTAAAGGAAGCAAAAGATCAAAACTTGATTAGATGTCTACTTGAGATCACACAAAGGTATGTTTACACATACTCCCTTATACTTCTTCAGAGTTGAACTCTCTGACTTAGAGTATTAGATGACTGGAAAAATATCATAGCAGTAGAATATTTATAGACCATTGTACTGATCAAACAAATTTATATGATAGATGATTCATACATACAATGATTGGTAAATCCATGTAACTCAAAGTTCAAAATATTTCATTTGATTAAATTTATGGTCTCAGAAAACTTATGTTATGAATTCACTGTTAAATTGTGTTTGGATATACATTCAATGCTGTTTTCAATAAAGAAAAAGAGCTAAAGCATAACTATTTTTGGTGATCGTGTGCAAACTTAAGGCATTTTCTGTTATTCAGTATAGAAAGCTAATTTGTCATACAGACTCAGGACTTGGGAGTTTCTGATCCCGATGCTAATCAGCACATTCGTTATTGATTGGACCAATATTAATGCAACTATATACTTTGCTATTCATTATTAAGGTTGTTTTGTGAATGTGTTATCACCTGTGCTCAAAACTTGATAAAGTATGCCTACAGTAGTTTTTAACATTGAATTTTTATTTGTCAAGTGATGTCTCTCATATCGGTAAAGGTATTGCAACGTAGGCCTAGTACGAGTTCACAATATTGGTAAAGGTATTGCAACGTGTACTTAATACTGTGAGCCGTGAGGTATGGTCTTACTGTAGTTTTAACCTTATTAACATTGATACATATAGGCTGATAATGATCTTATAAATAACAGTATAGAAACTATTTTGTGTGATTATTCAAGAACTTGAACCGAGAAACATCAAATAGTTTAACCATCTCAAGAGTCAAAGTGTCAAACTGATGTTAGTGAACGCTTTGGTGTGGATGAGTTCGGTTAGGTCGAATTTTGGGAGAATGTATAAGATGGTAGTAGAATTGTCACATTTAGAGTTGCATATAAGTATGTTTAAGTTGAGAAAATATGCAGTTGACTTTTGCTAAAAAGTCAATCTGCATGTGTTAACATTTGATTGGATGACTTCTATAATGATTTATCCAATTTGGCATGAAATATGGGGATAATGAAGTTGCAGAAGATGTTAATTGTGTTTAGTATATATGCTAATGCTGATTTCTGGAAAGAGAGCGAGAGTATTAGAAAATCAGTCAAGGCCAAGGTGTTAAAGAAAGTAGGTGGTCAAAGTTGGGTCGAGATTGATAAAACAATCCACTTTTTCTACAATGGATATGAGAGACATCACTTGAAATTAAGAATCCATCGAAAGTTGAAGGAAACTGAGAAAAGATTGAAGGTAGAGGTGGATTATGCTCGTGAAGTAAGGTTTTCATTACATGATGTGGAGGAGGAATCGAGGGAGGAAAGCTTGAGGGTTCATAGTGAAATGTTGGCAATCGGGCTCGTGTTGGTTTTTGACGATGGGCTCGGGGGATGCATTCAAATTTTCAAAAACTTGAGTGTTTAATAATTTGTTATAGGTTTTGATAATAATGGCGGCTAGGCGATTATTTTCCATCATCACCAACGCCACTAGAGAACCCAATATCTGTATCGGGTCCTCCTTATAGGCTTCTTTCTCAGTAAAGTTTAAAGCTTTTATCATTGTAGACCTTAATCTTGCTGAATCATCGTGGTGTTGTGTGAATATAGGTTCTAGTTTAATGAGGTGTTTTGTATGTACTTATAAGTTAAACTTGAATTCGTTTTATATAATCTTACTGAATTAATGTGGTTCTGTGTGAATTCAGGCTTTAGCTCATTTGGGTTTCTTTTGTTTATATGTTTTGTAGCATGTGGGTTTGTTAAATCTTGGATTTTGGTGACTAATAATTTTGTTGAATCAATGTTGTCTTTTAGCTCATTTGGGTGTCTTCTTATCTGTTATGTAGGTTTGTTATATACTTAAAATCTTGTTTTGTTGACTTCAATCTTGCTAAATCAATGTGGTTTTGTGTGAGTCAAGATATATTCTGGATATGCATAAATTAAACTTGGTATAATCTAACAACTAGAAATGGTAAATCCTTACAAAGACACACACTAAAAGGCCAAATAAGAATTCTGCAGACTTTGGTTCTATGTTTCTGTTGAATCTGCTGTTGTACTCGTTGATTTCAAACGAGCTACTTTATACCCTTTCAAGGACTGAGCGCTCTTATCATGTTTTCGCTATACTAAATTTTCAAGGACCTGGAGGAAGAAGTGAGATACAACTCCCAATTTTAGATACATTGGTTTCATTTGGAATATTATCAAGCATAAAACACCAAATTATGACAAGTTTGAGGTTCTTGCGTCACGTCCAGATTGAAAACTCCAGTTTCTTATATTATCATTGAATGCTAATTCTGCTAGCCTTTTTTCCTAAATGCACTGTAACTCAGTAAATTAGACTGATATTTATGGACATACATACTGCAACGTAGCACTACTTACCACAGAGCTCAATCAACGTTCACAGTTACATGCCCCATCCAACATCCAGGCAGACTGATATTTATGGACATACATACTGCAACGTAGTGGAGAGTGATCCAATGGAGGTAATCAATATGGTGAATGCAGAGAAGGCATTGAGAAAGATTAAGGCTGCAATAGGTACTCTCTCCACTCTTGTTTGATTCTGTTCTCGCAGGTACAATTGCTTTCCATACATCTATTATTTCTTTGCGCTTAACAATAACATTGCTTGATTTCTTTTAGACGTGCTGTCATCTATCCTAATCGTACCATAATTGTGCTAACTTAAATATGCCTTGTATTTATCTAGATTGTTAATTTCTGGCATTTTTGCTATCTTCTTACAGATGTGCTGATCTTGAGCAGTTGTTGGATGTTCATTATCGTGGATGAAGTATGATCCATTTAGTAGTTTTTGGTTTCTTATATGATTATCATTTAAAAATTTTGATTTGTACTCTTGTGAGTTGTGTCTTAATTTTATATACCGTTTCAAGATATTAGATTACAATGTTGAATGACTGTACAACTATTTAAATGAATGAAATTGAGTTTCTTTTTCAAGCGCCTTGTTGAAACTAATTTGATTAAGTGTTAAATAGCTATAAAAATACACAGATATGCTATTGCGACGTGTATTCAATTGCTACAAACTAAAGACAATAGACAGGCTGCAACAACACAAATTAAAAGTTATACTCTTTAGTAGCATTGTGCTTAGTGACACACTATTATTGAAGTGTGGCCGGAATCATTGAGTGAAGAATATTATTAAAATGGTACCCGAAAATTTGAAGAGGTGGCCGGAATTATTTGGAGAAAAGAAAATGGTTGAAGAAAATGTAACGAGAACAAAAATGAAAAGGTGTTTGGTGTGGAAGAAGAAGGTTCATAATTAAGGAGGTGTTTGTTTACAACTTTATATAGCTCGTTTATGCCTTATTTGGTTTTGAGTTCATGTTTCACAAGTTTATCTTTTTGCTTACTTTAAAAATTTTTCGGCTTATATAAATTACTATGACATAGTAATAAAACTACATAAGCCGAAAAGTTTCAAAATAAGACACAAAAGGTAAGCAGTAAAACATAAGCCAAAAACCAAATAAGACATAAGCTGGCTATATAAGCCAAAACAACCCCTTAATTTATTAGATTTAAAAAGAAAGTATCATCCTCACTGACAAAAAGTTTGTGGTGATCGAAAACGTAAACAGTTGGAAGTTTTAAAATTTAGGTTGACACATCCGGTTGAACTAGTTGAGCCGTAAACGATTGGGTGACAAGAAGTCGGCTTTGTCTGCAAAACCAAGTTGGACCATGACCCGATCGCTGAAAAAACCGGTTTATATTAGGTTTGAGCAAAACCAACTGAAAACCGAACAAAAACAACAGACCGAGCTGAACCGATCAGTTTCGATTCGTTTTTCTATATATATTTTGGTTTTACTCGGTTCGGTTTCGGGTTTAAAACGCAAAAAATATGTTTAAACTATATATTCGTGTTTTTTCAAAAGCGGTTTTCAGGTTTGTTTCAGTTTGGTTTCGAACCGATGCTCATTGGTTTTTGAAATTTGGACTAAGAATACAAATTGAATACAAGTTTAGGGACGAAGGGTGTAAAACAAAAAGAGGTAAACCCAAACACGCCCTCATTTCTTTTCATCCAAGAAAGCTCCTCCGTTATATCATCACATAAACAAACACTACTCCGATCCAATTGAATCGAATTGAATTAATAATCTCACTTGTCCAAGGTATCCATCCATCCATCTCTTCAATTCAATTTAATCTCATCTCTAATTAATCGATTAAATTAGGGCTTCTAACATGTTCATCATAAGTAATTAATGATTTTAACTGTTTGATTTTACATTAGTGCTTATCTGTTTGATTAAATTAGGGCTTGTATTTTTATTTTTATGTTTAGTGTAATCGATTAGGGCTTCATTATTCTTAATTCGAGGCTTTGTTGCTAATGTTTACTGTTAATTATTGACGCTTTTATTTTAGGGCTTTTAACATGTTAACGATGAGTATGCTATGTTGATTGTGTGGTTAGCGTTTATCATTATTCACGCGTTTAAATCCGATTTCATGATATCCTCTGATAATAGGGTTATACTCCCTCCGTCCCAAAATAATTGTCTTTTGACAAAAAAACACACAATTTAAAAAAAATAAAATACTCATTGAAGCCTTCTATCTTTTTATTTTTAGGTGTGAACAATTAAATTGGGACATCCTAAAAACAAGCGTGGACAATAATATTGGCACAATGTTGCTATTAGATGCTTGTATAGGTATTGTTAATTGTGCATTCTATGTGCTGCTTACAAGAATATGATATTATAAGTTTATAACCTTCGCACTTGTTGCTGCATTAGTTTTTACGGGTGTCTTGCTCTTTCTTCAGAATTTCATCATTTCGTAATGCTTAAGCTAGATGTTTTCCACTTTATGCTTAGCGTTTCCCTGAGATTTCTCTTGGTTCATTAGAGTCAGAATGATTTTGAGCTATCGTTATAGCCAATAGCCTCTTAACTTAGGATTGTCTAGTTAGGCTTTTTAAATGACTAGGCTATTTACAATTTTATGCGGTCATATCCTTCTATCGGTATTCCCAGTGAATCACTACGGGTGTGTCAAGACGTGGTTTTCCTGAAATATGTTTACATTTTGCTTTTTCAAAGGCTGCTAGTTTGTAACTTGGATCGAGTTTTTGTGCAGTAATATCACTCAACAAAAACTTGTGTTACATTGCACCTCTTTGTTTTAACTCGAACTGCCTACTTCTGTAGACTCATCTGAAACTTGTTACATCTTCCATGTTTAGTTGATCGTATCTTCATCTATTAATGTGATATTGAAAGATGCAAGGAGCTTGTGACTTCTGTTACAAGCTGAATTGTATGTCCTTAGTGTTTAGGGCATGAGACGAAAGTTGTCGCGACAGACGCCCTTATAATTTGAGCTTCTATTGCATGGTTTGTGTGGATCAACTACTTTTTTCCATTTATTGTTAACATGTGGCTTTTCACATAATAAGTAGCACTGAAACTGAAATTTGGCTTAGGTTAGCTATTAACAACTTAAAATGTCTTGGTTATTCTGGATACTGTTTCTCATGATGCAATATCTTCTTACTTTGTTTATATTACACTAACTGTTACGTGTATTGTGCTTGCTGGTTAGATGTTTAAGTAAAACTTCTAAAATATTAAGATTTAAGTCTTCTACTTCCTCTTGTGACGTTAATTCATTCTCTTTATTGCATCCAGCTTCAAGATGTCAACATCATATCTTCCAGCGACAGCAGAGTCACTTGACCTGGCTTCAGAAGCCAAAAATCCATCAGAGGCTATCACCATTCTCTACCGGGTCTTAGAAAACCCTGCATCTTCTTCTGAAGCACTACGGATCAAAGAACAGTCAATTGCTAAGCTGTCTGATCTTCTCAGGGAGGAAGGTAGAGGGGAGGATCTCCGTGGTCTTTTGACCACACTTAGACCATTCTTTTCACTGATCCCCAAGGCTAAAACCGCAAAGATAGTAAGAACTGTCATCGACGCTGTTGCAAAGATTCCAAACACCACCGATCTTCAAATATCCTTGTGTAAAGAAATGGTGGAATGGACCCGCGCTGAGAAACGAACATTTTTGAGACAACGTGTTGAGGCCCGGCTTGCTGCTTTGTTGATGGATAGCAAGGAATACTCAGAAGCTCTAACCCTTCTTTCTGGATTGGTCAAAGAAGTCAGAAGATTAGATGACAAATTGCTCCTAGTTGATATTGACTTGTTAGAAAGCAAGTTGCACTTTTCTTTAAGAAACCTTCCAAAAGCGAAAGCTGCACTTACGGCGGCCAGAACTGCTGCGAATGCGATTTATGTTCCTCCAGCTCAACAGGGCACAATAGATTTACAGAGTGGGATTCTTCATGCTGAGGAGAAAGACTATAAAACTGCATACAGTTACTTTTTTGAAGCTTTTGAAGCATTTAATGCTCTTGAGGATGCCAGAGCAGTATACAGTCTCAAATATATGCTGCTATGTAAAATCATGGTGAACCAAGCTGATGATGTGGCGGGAATAATCTCGTCCAAAGCTTTGAAGTTCTTAGGACCTGAACTTGATGCAATGAAAGCCGTCGCTGATGCTTACGGAAAGAGGTCGTTGAAGTTGTTTGAAACCGCCCTACAGGATTTCAAGGCTCAGCTAGATGAAGACCCTATTGTCCACAGACATCTTTCTTCACTCTATGATACCTTGTTGGAGCAAAACTTGTGCAGGTAATGATTTTTGTCATTGTTGTTGGAGTTTATTACTTTCAAACCGCTACACTTAACCCACAAATATGCTCGTGAAAATGCTAATTCTAAAAAGGATTTCACTTTTTGCGGACAAGTCTGGACATAGAAAAAACAGCTAAGTACGCCAATTTTGCAGTGAAGTGCAATGATTGTGACAATTTGTATCAGTTTCATCTTTGTCCTAAATAATTTCACAGGAAACATCCAAAGGCCCTTAAATTCTAAGTTATGTGCTTCATTAATTTCAGTGTTTTTTATATGGGAAATTTTTGTCTAAATAGCGTTATGTTTTACATGTAAGATTTGTCCAAAACTGTTCATTTTTGCCTAGTATAGGAGCTCTTAATTTATGAACACAGTTCATTTGCAAAGAGAAGCTGATAAGATTATTATTAAAAATCTAAATTACTCGTTAGCTGCAACAGTAGCTGCTAGTTTTAACTTTAAACTTTTATCGTGTTTTGTTCCTTTTATATTCTTAATCATGCAACAATAATCACTGGTTTTTTGGTGCAAAACCAGGTTGATCGAACCGTTCTCAAGGGTCGAGATTGCGCACATTGCTGCGCTGATTGAGCTTCCAGTTGACCACGTGGAGAAGAAACTATCTCAGATGATATTGGACAAGAAGTTTGCTGGAACACTCGATCAGGGTGTTGGGTGTCTCATAATCTTTGACGATCCAAAGACAGATGCAATCTACCCTGCCACACTTGAGACGATTGAAAACATGGGCAAGGTTGTCGATAGCTTGTTCACGAGATCAGCTAAAATAATGGCATAAGGTGACCTGTTTCTCTCCCTTCATGTACTCTTTTGTTTTTTCTTTAGACCGTAAAAGTGAAATGAAATTTGAAATGTAGTTGTACTGAATGTGTTGTTAGTTCATGTCAGAATTTATCTCTTTTTTTTTTTTTTACTATGGGACAGTGTGTTACAGTTTACAACTTATGTACTTAGACATTGTTTCGGTTTTACATTTACAATTCAGATGGCATGAATTTTAGATTCCAGATCATAAGCAGTTGTGAAAACAGATGAGAGAAATAGCGGCAAAGAAAACATGGTCTGTGAAATGAGGGGAAAACGGTCTCCGCAAAGAACTTGGTTAACTGAATGATTGCTTACCAAAACATTTGCATTGTGGGGCATTATCCTCATTTGCTTTCGACATGTCTTTTTCGTTTATTGCAAGTGCATTATGATACTAGATGTGATATGTTATATTATTATGTTTGTTACCGACTTTGGTTTAAGAAAGTTCTAAAATGTTGGTTAAAAAAGATTTTAAATTGATTACAGGCAGGCACACAATGATACAGGTTTTGTTACATTTCTGATACCATGATTAAAAATCCTATGTTAGCAATCATTTGGTTGAACCAGCGCACTGAACTTTCCATATAGATGTTGATGGGAACCAAGATCATATGACCACCCATTATGGGAAAATATTATAGTATTATCATACCTTAATGATAGTGTTTTGTTTGAGTGTATGTAGCATTTAAGATATCAGTTAGTTAAAGTTTTTGCCAAAGGCAAAGACTGCGCTGAGTACTCATTCCAAACCTAACCAAAGCGCGCGACTCAGTTTCTGGTTTATCAAGTCACTCCATACAATGACATGCTTAAGCTAGCGAGTTCATTTTTAAAAGGCTGTTAAACTCGCGAGTTTAAACGTAAGATCGTACGATCTTACGTGCCCACCTGATAAAATCGTATAAGATCGGTGTGGGATCACATTAGAGGTAGGATCGTAAGATCGCCCAAATTACCGAGTTATTGACTTACTCACTTACATACTTACTAACCCATTACTTTTTCCATTACTTTTTTAGGCCCAAAAAAGATAAATACGAGTCCGTTGATCTCAGTAAAAAGTATTGACGTTTCATGTCCAGATTCTCTAATCAGTAAACATAATTATCTGCTTTCTCCATATCCAAATTACATTAAACAAATTAAGGTTTTTCTCATTTTCTTGTTTCCTGAAGCAAAAAGTTTTTTTCAGGTAATTGTGGTTTTTTCTTTTACCTTTTTATAGTTTTAACTATTAACGTTTAAGTATTAGTTTAGATAGCTTAATTATAGTGATACTATAGATGTACGTTGTTTTAAGACGTATATATGCATGTTATGTAATCATGAATGTGACGAATGAGACTTGACTTTTTTGTGTTTTACTTTTACTTTGGTATATAAAATTTGAACTTTAACATTTTCAAACGGATATTATATAAATTTATCTTTGATGATGAGTAAAAATAAAAAAAGTTTGACTCGTTTATCAATTAATGATAAATTGCTAGGATCTAAGGATCTCGATCTTGCAAAGATAAAAACGATCTCAAATAAGATCGCGATCCTAACAGCCTTGCATTTTTATACTAACTGCGAATACTGGGAACCTCTAATTGTATTCCAATTCTGCATCCTTTATGGTTTTTTGGTTAAGTGTAGGAAGTTAAAATAACTAGCAAACCTCTTTAATTTTCGATTCTGCATTTGAGTTCTGACAGATTTATCATTGTTATTCATAAGCTAAGCGCATAGTGCAAATAAATACCGTATATATCATTGCAACGGCCGCTACCTTAGATTCGTCCACATGTATTTCTTCACCAGAATTAACATACCACAAAAACAAAACTTTAGAGGTCATAGACACACTTTTTTGTAGCTCTATAAAATCTGTCCGATCTTAGAATAGCTATAACGTCTTCGTCAGTTCGTTGTGAGTCCGTTTTTGACATGTAAGCTATCAAAACGGCCACAATAACCTATATTCTCATTTTATTATCTTTTTTCGTATCTATTTTATATTGTAAATTGCTATCTTCAAATTAAAGTTAATCTATTAACTATTAGTTGTCTAACATTAACTTTTAGTCTTTTAGAAATTTGGTGCATTCTTATTGCCTTACCGGTGATGATTATAGTTACTGATTTGCTTAAAAAGTTGAACGATTATAAAATAAAAAGGTTTAAGAAGCAGCCAACGGGCTTGAGTTATATTGGATTCAACTTTCAAGAAGTAACCAGTGGGCCTTCATGATTTGGTCGGTGGGCTTTATAAAAGCCTTATCGTATGCCTTTTAGCATATAAAAAAACTCTGAAATGGAGTCACACACAGAATCTTGTGAACCAGTCACATAAAAGTAAAACAATCATTAGCAGCCATCTACAACAAGGAACGAGAGAGCTAAAAATTAAGGGTAAGTGGCTAGGCACAAAACTAACTAACCACTTACATGCCGTTCTGAAAAAAAAAAGTATCATACTATACTCGAGTTATGAAAAATCAAAACAAGGTCTATATTGACAAGAGAGAGCTATAATCACGATATTTCTTTACGTTCGTATCCTTTTTAGGTGCCTCAGTGTAGGTCGTCGTTGTCGCTACCAACCCGTTTCTTGGCTTTTTTTCGGTTATTCGTATACACATTTGATAAGCACTATAGTTATAAAGTGTACAAGTGAAAGACGAATCCATGCAAAGGTTTTTAATAACTTTTAGAGTAAGCACCTTCTTGTAATATATATTATTTGTCTCTTGTTTCATATTTTGAAAGGACAAAAAGTGTATGCAAAACCCATCAATCAAATCAGAATTTCCATTGGTCAGAAAATATTTTTTATATTTCACTTTCCATTTTGTAAAAGAAGTGGACATTGTGTTAACAAACAAAAGCATTATTAGTTGTTAATTAAATTTGAAATGTGTTATATTAGAACTTGTTCGATACACATATGAAGAGCCAATATCTATCTAGTTACTATTATGTAAAAAAAGGCATTGGTCGATCCTATCATTATACAAGACAACAAATGATAACATTACAAATTGGTTTTTAGTTGGTATTTTCTGAGTGCTCATTTTCTAACCAAGTAAGATTGGGATGTTATACGATCCACTATAAGTGATAGTCGTCATATGGACGGACTTGTGATGGATGAATGTCTCACGTACGTACGTAGCTACATCGACAGGACTCATTTCGACACTTTTAGACGTGGTTGATGGTTCATGATCGTTCGACATGCATGCACTTTGTGCGCTGTTGCTTTGCTATTCTCTTATTCGTCATTGAGTTGTTCGAATGGACTTCATCATTTTGACGTTTTAACTGTCATGGTGTCGCAGCAGAGCAGCTAAGTAGCTAAGTAAAGTAGCCTTTCATAGTAAAAGATTACGAGAGATTATTCTTGTACAGACTCTTATGACTTTTTTTTATCACGAAGATTCATCTCCATCGATTTCAGGCTATCCAGAAAGGTAGTTTGTGTTGGAACAGAAAGGTAGTTGTGAATGAGATATCATGAGATTTTGTATAAATCTATTTTAATAGTTGATTTAAACTTTGGAAATAAGTTTACAGAATCAGTTTTAAATAAATAAAATATATCAGTTGTTTGTAAACATTGACAAAATATGTTTAAATAAATAAGATATATCGAAATCATTTTAATTCTTATGTGGTATTCCGTCTTGGTGACCAAGACAAGTTTCCACTATAAATCAAACTCATTCTTATTATGTTTGAGACACAGAAAATACAGCTTCATAGCAACCAAATTTCAGCAGTCTCTTCGATAAAAAACATGCAATTTTTCCGTGATCTTTCAGACAGTTTTGTTAAGTCCGACAGTACGACTTACTGTTTCGGCTGTTTTACCCTGGGAAACAGACGACGAATCTGTTTTAAGGGAAGCGTGTCAAACACGTGTCTCGGCTCTTTATTGCTAATCATGTCAAACACGTGGTTCCGGTCGCGTGAGCATCCTTGCTGGCGATCTAGTAAGTCTTCTATCATTTTATTGGTTTATATAATTATCATTTATAATTATATATGTCTGTTATATATTTTCTGTTATTTTAATAATATTATTTTGATTTTATAAATAAAAGTGTACATGTTTCCCTACAGTCTTAAAACAGACTTTGCGTAATAAAATTAAAATACTTTTTTTGGTAAAATCAGATTAATTAACGGTTTTTTATAAACTGTTTTTTATCGAAACCAAGATTGTGTTTCTTTGGAAAATCAGCTTCAAGTAAAAAGACTTTTATATAACAGATGTATAAACGATATTTAAAATAGTTTATTGAATCAGTTTATGTTGAAACCTTGATGAGTTTCATACCAAACTGGTCTATTATTTGTTTGTTACCTATGTTATTGTTTAAATCTAGGTTTATAGAAACCAAGATTGAGTTTCTTTGAATCAGATTTTGTACAAGTTTATATAAACCAAGCCGGGTCTATTTGACACCAAGTAATGTTATCAAGTTGACTGATTACTAATGGTAACACAATTGTGACCTTAGTGAATTTTGTAAATGTAATTGGTAAGTCAGTTTATGACATGATTGCAAATCATGGTGAATTTAGATTCATTTAAACAAAGTGGATTTTCTTTGAGACCAATCTCGTGTTGTTACATGATGAGATTATTAGAAAGTATTTATTGAAACCAAGTGGAGTTCTTTTTAAAACAAATCTCATAAAATGCAAGTTCTTATTTTATTAGATTGTTGGAGCGTGTCCAATGAACTCAGGAGGAATTTCTTTGAACCAAGATATTTATAATAGTACAAATTATTTTTATCAGATTAAATACACCTTTTTACTAGATTCTTGAAGTATTTGTTTTACTTGTCTCTTTTAGTTTAAACTGGTCGAGTTTAATTATAAACTATTCGATATTTGTAGAGTTTAAAAGTGCATATATAGAAATCACCTTGAGTTTCTTTAAAAGAGTGGATCTACTGAAGTCTTGTTGAGTTTCATTGTAGAAATTAATCATGCGGAATTGATCGATTAAGATCTTTCTAAGAGACATTCTTTAATTGTTTAGTCGAAAGACTTTCTATAAAGTGGTTTTGTAAAACGGATCTTACAAAACATTAGTGGTTCAAACCTAAAAGTCGATTTAATTTGGTTTTGGATAAGAAACACTATGTGATTTAGAATCAGCGGTGGAGCTTGAAAAGTTATTGTGGGAGGACCAAAAGAATTTAAAGTCTCTTGTGGGAGGGCCAAATCGAAAAAACAAATTATTTACATATGAAAAACAAGCAAAGGTACTACAATAATCCAAAGTCTAGGAGAGCCACCGCTCCTTTTGGTCCCTTCATTCCTCCGCCCTTGTTTAGAATGTTGCTAATAGTAACAAAAAATTAGTTTCAAACTAACTATGGGGCTTCATATTAAAAAAATATTTAGATTGTCACGAGTGACATCTAAAGCATCTGCGCCCGTACTTGTTAAAAGGAAGACCGATACTCGAGTTATGTGTACGGTAGATACTTTAAAGCATTCAGAAACCTTTTGCGCCATAAATATGTGTTAAATGGCTAAAATAACATGAAAATTGAGGCATGGAGAATCCGACCTTTGATAATGGTGGATTAACACTTGGGCATCAGGTCATACATATGTTGATAAGGGTTTGAATAACTCTTATAATGTAGTAAAAAATGGAGAGATCGATTGTTTTGACAACTCTCCTACTGCTAATATTATGGGAAAATAGATGTGATACTAAAATTCACATCGAGAAAGAGTTTAAGTTAACCAATGCGTTGTACATGCCGGAGATTCTTAGGAATCTTGTGTCCGGATGGTTGCTTAATAAATTTGGCTTTCTTCTTATGTTTAAATCAAATAAATATGAATTAACAGAGAATGAAGTGCAAATCTATACGGGTAACATTTTTTAAATATGTTTAAGCTGAATGTGATTTTCTTATGGTTCTTTTAGTAAAATGAGTATGAATTCAACTTATTTTATTCTCTAAATGTATGGCATGACTGACTCTGGCATGTTATTGTTAACTCATTGTGTTTTTTTTTAAATTAAATTGGATACCCATGTTTTATATTTACACGGATTACAAAATAAAATTTGTGTTGAAGCTAAATTGACAAGGTTGTCGTTTCATTCGGTTGAATGAAAAATAACCGAACACCTTGATATGATTCACATAGGTTTTATGTGATTTGAGCTTGATACCTACTAAGGTACAAAATAGTGAGTACTTTATCATATTTGGTGACGGTGGTACAAAACATTTCTATTTGTACTTACTTGAGAGTAAGGATATAGACAAGATTGTTCTATACACATAAGTTGAGAATTGACTTATTATGTAAAACAAGGTGGTTCTAAGTAATATCGGAGGTGAATATGTGTTTCTATTTTCAAATTTATGTGATAAACTTGGAATAAGTCACAAATGTATAATTCTTGAAACTCTAACAACAAGAATTGTTGAGGGGAAAGAACTGTGCCTTGGAAGATATGGTTAATGCCATGTTCTTAAACACTGGTTTAAGCCATGGCATGCGGGGGAAATAGATTATTCCGAGTACTTATCTTTTAGATAATATTCCTTGTAAATAACATAAGATACTTCTTACAAACTATGGGTGAGAAGATAACTATCTTATAAGTACTTACAAATGTGGGGGATATCTAGCTAAGATATCCGTATGAAATTCATGGTTCAAAAGATTGGACCTAAACTCATGGATTATATGTTCCCATGATATGCTATGAATAGCAGTCCTTATCGTTTCATTGTACATGAATCGAAAATAGACAAAGTAATGGAATTAAGGAGTAATTCCTCCTTTGAAAATATATTCCTTGTTTACTAAGGAAATTGGAAGATCACCTAGAATAGATTACCAGATTGTCCAAGGTCAGAGACAACAAGATGATATTGATCTCTTAGATAAGAGACAAGATTGACACCGAGAGAGGTTAAACCTAGAAGAAACAAAATGGCATGAACCGAGAGATTGGTTGGATTCAGTTTTTATTTCTTTTATGGTAGAAACTGAGCCTACTTCTTACTGAGAAGCGGTAACTTCTTTAAAAGGGTATCAACGGAAAGAAGTCATTAAAAGTGAAATAGATTCTATTTTATAATAGTAAAATTAGAAGCTCATGGATTTACTTCAAGTTTGTAAACCACTATGCTATAAATGGATCTTCAATAAGAAGATGAAAGTCGATGGCACCATTGATGTGCAAAGCAGGATTGTTAATCAAAGAATTTAGACAACGAGAAGGTCTAGCTTCCTTTGATACTTATTCATATGTTACACGAATAACTTTAATTTGAATGTTGCTTTATTTCGGCATTAAGAAATTTTGGAAGTTCCTTATGTGGATGTGAAAAGGATATTTCTACAGAGATCTAGAAAAGGAACTATACATGAACCAGCCTGGGGGTTTATGGTTCCTAGACTAGAAAGAAAAGTTTGTAGGATTATTAAGTCATTATATGGCTTAAGGCAAGCTCCCAAACAATGGCATCAAACTTTTTGACCATATCATGTCAGAATGTAGATTCAAAATTAATGTATATATTTGTGATCAATAGTAAATATGTACTCTTGTGTTTATACAAGAATAGTATACTTATCACTAGAAGTGATAACAAGATGAATAAATCCACTAATGATATGTTGGAGTCAAGATTTGACATGTACTTCATTAGTTGTTGGGTTTGTTTTGAACCCATATGGATTTGTTTTAAAGTCCAACATTAAGAAAAATAGTATTATTGAGAGGTTCAATGTAGGGGATTCAGGCCTAGCTAGAGTCCAATGATATCTTTTTAAATCTATTTAAAATAGAGGTAAAAGTGTTGCCCATTTTAAATACTCAAAGAATATTGGGCATCTTATGTGTTTAATGACCTGATTAAACAAATATATTAGTAATTAAAGTGGGGACCATTTGAATAAGGATTACTTTAGTACTATGATACTGATAATACTGCATTATGGAAGATATCCGACTACTATCAAGTGATAGTATAATGTAAATATGGATTCTTACATATAATAATCTAGATCCACTAAAGCGGATGCATTTATGCTAAGTGGAAAGCTATGTCTTATAAATCTTAAAAGTACTACAAAAAGACGGTTATAGCTAAATCTATGATGAAATATGAATTTATTATTTGAGATAAATTAATAGAATATGCGGGAAAGTTTACGCTAAGTCGTAAAGGACATACCAAGATGGTGTATACTGGTAACGACCATGTTTATGAAGTGTGATAGTCAATAGAATTTGACAGAGCTCATATCACAATGTAAAACGGTAAGTCGAGGCAAATCCATCATAGATTGTGATTTTTGCGACAACTACTTTCAACTAGAGTTATCATGATTGACTACGTAAAGTCAAAGGATAACATCGCGGATCCGCTTACGAAAGGCTTAAGTAGAGAGTTAGTTAGTGAGTCGTCTAAAGGAATGAGACTAAAGCCCGTTAAAGGATGTGTTTCTATGAAGGAAAACCTAACCCAGTTGATTGGAGACCCCAAGATTAGGGTTCAATAGGACAACCTAATCATATAGATGTGGGGGAAGTCACGTCAATGTAGGGGAGTTACTTAATCCATTAACTTTCCTAGTCCATTCCAATAACAATGTGACTTGGTGAAAGGTTAAACATATGGCTTAATGATTTAAGATGAAATCATAAAGCATAATGATTCAAGATGAAATCGCAAAACATATGTTTTTAGTGATTCAAGATGAAATCACCTATGTGAGAGATAAGTAGGGTTGCTGCGAAAGAAAATGCGGGGGGCGCAATTCCTAAGAGCTCTTGCAGAACCAGGCTAGTGTTCATGACCATAACGAACACAACTATGAGGACTTGAGAAGGTCAGGGAGAGTCTTGTGTGAGTGTGTATTGTCGTCTACGTAAACATATATTGAGTTCAAGGAAATTGCGTCTACTCAGATCTAAGAGACTAAGTGCATCTCACAAGGGAAGGTTCAAAGGGTTACCTATCTTATGCAGAACTTAACCGCAGAAATTTCGCAGAAACATTCGTGTGTTTTCGACCGATCTCCATTCATGTGGGGCATTGTTGGAATATTGTATAATGTGAATGAGATATCGTGGGATTTTGTATAAATCTATTTTAATATCTGGTTTAAACTTTGAGAATAAGTTTACAGAATCGATTTTAAATAAATAAGATATATCATTTGTTTGTAAACATTGACAGAATATGTTTAAATAAATAAGATATATCGAAATCAGTTTAGTTCTTATGTGATATTCTGTCTTGGTGACCAAGACAAGTTTTCACTATAAATTAAACTCATTCTCATTTAGTTTGAGACACAGAAAATACAGCTTCATAGCAATCAAATTCCAGCAGTCTCTTCGATAAGAAAAATGCAAGTTTTCAGTGATCTTTTAGGCAGTTTTGTTAAGTCCGACAGTACGACTCACTGTTTCGGCTGTTGTACCCTGGGAAACAGACTGCGAATCTGTTTTGAAGGAAGCGTGTTAAACTCGTGCCTCGGCTCTTTATTTCTAATCATGTCAAACACGTGGTTTCGCTTGCGTGAGCATCCTTGCTGACGATCTAGTAAGTCTTTTATCATTTTATTGGTTTCTTTAATTATTGTTTATAATTATATATGTCTGTTATATATCTTCTATTATTTTAATAATATTATTTTGATTTTATAAATAAAAACATACATGTTTTCCTACAAGTTTCTCTATGATTAATTGACTTGTAATATCGAGTCGGAAACCATGTAAAGTAAATGGATACCGAGAAAACAAATTATATTGTAATTACCTTATTTTTCTTAAAATAAGCTTAATATGCTAATAGTCTTGTGTGTCAAATACGTTGTAACATAATATTTAGTTTGTTAAGTCTTTTCCTGTAATTGCAAGTCTTAAATTTCTTTCTATGTTCACAAATAAATTGTGAAGAAAACCTAAGTATGCTTAAAAGACAAGAACTAAACTACTGCCAAAGATGAAAACCTACGTATGATTAAAAGACAAATATTAAACGAAGATTTAATTTTATTTGGATATCATATTTTTCTTGAATAATAGAGAACCCTATTCATCTTCCATTTTCTTACCATTTAATGGAAGCGATTTAATCCTTAATTTATACTACATGGATATTTTGGTCATTTCATCCGATCAATATATAAATATTTTTCGTTTTACTTCCTAGCACATTTAACACACACATAATAGTCTGTGTGTTTCTCTCTCTATCCTCCGATCCGTTTTCTCTTTACATATATAATCAACAATCACAAATCAATATCATCACAAATCGACGGACCCATCATCACGAATGATGCATAATCACGAATGATGCGTAATCACGAATGATCCATTATCATGAATTGATTGATCCGTCATCAGGTTAGATTAAGATCTATTCTTATTTTAGCTTATTTGATGTGAATAAGCTTATTAATTTACCATAATTCAAATTTATAAGCTTTTAATTAGCTTATTTTGAACAAATTATCTGAATATATTGTTCTTAATTATAAACTAGCTTATTAGGTTATTTATAGAATAATTAGATTATTGTGAATACATTAATTCATGTGAATAAGCTGATTCAAGTGAATAAGCTTATCGATTAGAGGATATGACAGCTATGGGAATAAATGTATGAATTAGAGGAGTGTTATGTGAATACGCGTATGAATTAGATGAGAGTTATGTGAATAACCTCATAAACTAGAGGATGTGAGTTATGTGAATAACCTCATAGAGGAGACTTGTACATAAGCTAGATTACTAGCTTATTCTGGCAAATTATCACTTTATAAGTATGATAGGTATGAATAAGCTTATGTTAGTGTAAATAAGTTATATTATTAGGCCTTTTAGTTAAGTTGCTGATGTAAGCTGAATTAAGTTTGATGTATCAAATATGATACCTCATTTATCATACATGTTAGTTATATGATATGTGATATATGATAGGTTTATCATATACTCCGTATGATATATGAGGTATCATATATGATGTCTCTAACAAACCACTAAAAAACCAGACTTTGTGATTAATTTCCATAAAATCTCTTTAAGTTCTTCAAACCTGCCTTATATCATATATGTTAAGTTACTAATAACATGATGCCTAGTATGTTTATTCCTTTCTTCTATAAATGCAAACTGTGTGAACACAACAACGAAGGGTTGTTGTAATTGTTCGGTTAGAGAAAACAGCAAGAGGACGTGCATAGGTACGTGTGGATGTGTGGTTGAGAGCATGTAGGGAGGAAGAAGTAGTTGATTGTTTTATTGAAGAAGTTTTGTAATTTTTGTTTTTTAGAAATCACGTATGTTTTAGTGATTTATCACATATGATATCTATAGTTTACATTTTTATACTTAGGTATCATATTTGATATATTGTACACATCAGATATGATGTTTCATGTATTAACTACATTTATATATGACATATGTTTTAGTTATTTATCACATAATGTTTTAGTGATTGATCATATATGATACTTGTAGTTTACATTGTTACGTGATGTATCTATTTAATATGTTGTACACATCATATGATGTGAAACTTTTTTTTATGTATCATATATGATAATGCATTATCATATATAACAGTGAAGTATCATATATGATAATGAATGATCATATACGACAAATATCAAGTGTTACATGCATCATCATATATGATAATGCATGATGATATACGATACTAAAAAAGGTAAAAATTATGCTTCAAAAATATGATAAAAACATTAACAAAATAGCAATTATCCAAAAGTTACATCCAAAGATGTTTTGCCATAATTATATTCAACAAAAATCATAATGATTGAGTAGCATTACAAAGTCAGATCATTACATCACCTTACAAAAATTACTAAAAGATAAACGAGTAAAATTCTTAAAACGATGGATGTTGATCCCAAGCAACATTTTTGTAGCAAACATAGCACTTTTCTTTTGTCATCTCATGCACCTACCCTTGTTTGTTCTTTCAGGCAGTTAACTGATGTTTCACTTTTTTAGCTTACTTTGGTATGATGATTGAATCTTTTTATATACACTTCATTGGCCTTGTTCCCTTAGGATGGTTAAACTCTTCAAAATTCTCTGAAACAACTTTCTATACACAAATTAAAAGTCTTGATTTTAATTTCAAGCACATTATCATATATAATATTTTATAAAAGTTGAATTTCAAGGAGATTATCATATATGGTTCTAGACACACAACTAACTTTTAAATACCCACCAAGAGATCACAATCTTTTACTTGTATTTTGTTTCTAAGAACATTATCATATATCATAAATCATAGTGTTAATAAGCTGACTTGTAAGTAGATTATCATATATGATATATCTACCATATATGATATATTAAGGTTTTATACATGATATATTACAAAAGGGTTTTTTTATGTAACTTATCATATATGATACTTTACGAACAAGTCATATTATATATGTTCAACGTGGGTTCATTCATAAAACCTAATAATTCATAAAAAATAAGCTAATAAGTTGGCTTATAATTCACTAACATGTCATATTATTTAAATCGATCACCTAATGAGTTAGCTTATCATTCAACATATCAAGTACACATAATTCATCAAAATAAGTTGAATTATAAGCTTATAAACCAGATGATAACAAATTTATGCACTTAATCACATCAAATAAGCTAATAAAAAATTAGTTTCGTAAAATAAATTCACATCAAATAAGCTAACAAGAGAAAAGTTAAATTATAACCCTATTCACATAAAATAAGCTAAAAAAGATAAATAAAAATAGACCGTGATGGTTTTACCTGATGTAATGACATGAAGAAGGAGATGATCGATTACTGATCAATTGATGATCGATTACTGACCAATTGATGATCGATTGATTATTTGTAACATGATTGATCGATCGTAACTATGTGTTTAATGTGTGTTTTTTGTGTGTGTTAGGTATGAGAGAGACAGAGATATGGAACATAAATATATGTTTAGATATGGGTTTGGGGTGAGGCGTGGAAAAGACAAAAATACCCCTCTGTCCTTTTTTTTTTAAATTTAATAAACGTGGATTAATCTGGGCCTTCAGATCATTTTGGATGGATGGCTGGGATGTGTCCTCTATATCCAAGAGATCTAGGGTATCCAATATAACCCTCATTCTAAACTAATACCGAAGATGAATGATTTTGATTTTGCTTTATATTTGTTTTATCAAAATTTTGTTTTCCGTTCCCTTTCATAGATGTGAAAGTTTTTGAGTATGTTGGGTTTTTATACATTTTATTTTGTTAATTTTTTCATAATGGATCATATTCGGTGTTACGGGTAGGGTCGAAACAATATAATGATGCGAAGTGATCATGTCCACTTGGTATAAACTAAACAATAAACAGTTTTTAAGGATTGAATGCATTTAAAAAATACGAGTATTCTTAACAAAATTAACACTACAACACAAATATCTATAGATTTTTCACGAACACCTGGTTCCGTCTCTGAACCCTTGAAACACCCTCTGACTCCGTCCATTATCAGACGATAATATGGCTAAAACTATATGCAGCCAGTTTAGTGCATAACCATGGCCAAAATATGATGGCTCTTTCGTTAAAAGATGTGAACTTCAAAATGATTTGGTCTAGTTATCAACAATGTCTAAAGTTGTTTATGTTAAATATAGCTCATATTTGAATAAGGTTTACATTCAATAAATGAAAGTAAGTGGGAGCAACTTGTATGTTGGAACTAGCATTTTAAGGCAACTAGCTATCAGCTTGTGAGCTTCTTTGAAGCCTATAATATGACCTTTCACTTTGAGTTTAGACACACCAAAAAACATACAAGCATACTTGTTGTGGGAGCAAGTTGTATGTTGGAACTAGCATCTTAAGGCAACTAGCTATCAACTTGTGAGCTTCTTTGAAGCCTATAATATGACCTTTCACTTTGAGTTTAGACACACAAAAAAACATACAAGCATACTTGTTGTGTAGCTTTTTAGTTATGTTTTTTGGTTCTTAGTTTTGTAGTATGTTTCTATAATAAATATATGAAATTTTTGGTGTTTAGTTCTTGGTTTATTTTGCATTGTATAATTTTTAACCAATCTAGTTTGAGGTATACTTATAGTGTTGAATTTATTCACACTCTTTACCTAGTCGGTGAGATATTATCACAGTTATTCCAGCACAAGTGGTTATTCTTAGTACGCCCTGTGGTTGTAATTTAATTCGACCTTCCACATCTGAAAAGAATTACATTGGTCTTTTGGTTAGAAGGTGCTGAAAACTAATTGGTACTCGAAATAGTAGATGGAAAAGTTGACGAAGTACCTTCCACATCCACATTGGTGGATCCAACATCTTAATGTTGGGCTAGACCAGTATTGACGAATGAAATATTGACGACGGAGGTATTCGATGGCACGAGCCATTTTGGTATGTGACAAAGTGAGGTTCTAGACGCTCTTTTTTAGTAAGGTCTAGATATTCCCGCTGAAGAAATTAAACCAACGAATGTAGAAGAGAGGAATTGGTTAACCATCAACCAGTTAAATTATGGTAAGATTTGTTCATGTTTCGAGAGAGCATAAACATGCTTTCTCAAATGAAATATCTGCCTGCAAATTGTGCGTGGTGTTGGAAGAGAAATTTTTAAAGAAGAATTGTCAAATTAAGCTCTTTAAGAAAAAGCGACTTTCTTCGCTTCACATATGTACCGGGTACCACAATGAATGATCACATTATCAATTTTAATTAGCTGGTAACCAACTTGATGAATATGGATGAGGTGTTCAAAGACCAGAATCTAGCATTGATACTTTTAGGATCTTTTCTAGAGGAGTAAAAGTTGATTGAAACAACTTTACTAAATAAGAAGGATGATGTGTCTCTTAGTGAAGTTTGTGATGCCTTATATAGTAAAGAACTGAGAAGGAAGGAGTTAGAAGTCGTTCGCATAAGAAGAGCATTGATAAGATATGGAGGTCCAAGTCAAGGAAAAGACTAAGCAAAGATGAATGTGCCTTTTTTCATGAAAAAAGTCACTGGAAGAGAGATTGTCCAAGGTTAAAAACCAACGACAATCACTAAAAAGAGAAAGATGTAGCTAAGGCAAATGTAACTAAGTGCGATGATGAAGAATCAGATCTCTCACTAGCAACATCATCAAGTAGAAATGATTATGAAATATGGCTATTGGATTCCGCATGTAGCCATCATATTACACCATATCGAGAGTGGTTTTATAATTTTGAAGAGCATGAGGAAGTTGTTTATACCATAGACGAAACTCCCCTCACTACTCATGGTATTGATTTTGTTTGATTACAGAATGAAGACATAACAATTGTGACCTTGAAAGGTGTTCATTATTCGCTAATGTTGAAGAAAATCTCATTTTTGTTGGTACCTTAGAATCTAAAGGGTTTGAAGTAAGATCAAAGAATAGGATTATAAATATCATATTTGGTGTACTTTTAGTAATGGAAGGTATTCGTAAAATAAACACCACCGATCACTACAAGGGTAGAACAATTGTTGAAACAGTAGCAACTATTACCAACAGTGATAAAAATTAGAACTATGAAGCTATGGCGTATGTGCTTAGGACATGCAAGATAAAAATCCTTGAATTTTCTCATAAGGTAAGGATTGTTGAAAGGATTAAGTTTCTGTAAGTTGGATTTCTGTGAGCATTGCATCAACGGGAAGACGACAAGGGTGAAATTTGGGACAACTATCCAAAAGACACGAGGTATGTTAGATTATGTCCACTCTGATATGTGGGGTCCCTCAAAGACAAGATGTTTAAGAGGGAGACACTACTATGTTAACTTTTGGTTTATGAATTTTATCGAAGAGTATGGGTGCATACGTTGAAGACAAAGGATAAAGTGCTAGGAGAGTTCACCAAGTGGAAAAGGATGATGGAAATTAAGATGTGTAGAAAGATAAAATATCTCCCAAAAGATAATGGCGGAGAGTATAAAAATGATCTGTTCACAAAATTTTGTGAAGAAGAAGGAATCGTGAGGCATTTCACTATCAGACCTACACCAATACAGAATGAGGTGTCTAAACGCATGAACTAGACCTTGCAGGAGAAAGTTTGGTGTATATTATCCAATGCTGGGTTGGGTATAAAATTTTGTACTAAAGTTGTGACGTATGTGTGCCACCTTGTTAATAGTTCTCCATCGACTGCTATTGATGGGAAGACACCATTGGGAATATGGTATGAAAAACCTGCTACGGATTATGATTACTTACATGTATTTGGTTCTGCTGCGTATTATCATGTGAGGGAATCAAAGTTGGACCCTATAGCAAATAAAGCATTTTTCATGGGGATCACCTTTGGAATCAAAGGCTATCATCTATGGTGTCCAGAGACAAAGAAAACGATCTTTAGCAGAAATGTCACCTTTAATGAATTTGCCATGTTGAAGAAGGTGTATGATGAGCAGTTAGTTGGAACTCCCAAAAAGGTGGAGTCTGTAAGAATTATTATACCAACTGGTAGAGAAACCGATGGTGATTCTCATATGGTAGAAGGAGATAATAAAGAGCGCGAGGTTAAGCTAAAGAACCTTGAGAATAACAACATGAATTAATTGCTACCAACAAGACAAAAAGAAACACCAAAAGGCCTACTCGCCTTAATGATACGATGTGCATCTTCAATTCTAGCTGATGATGTTCATGTTCCTACTACTTACTGAGAAGCGGTTCGAGACTCATAGAAAGATAAATAGAGTATTTCCATAAGCAAATAAATGTAGTCTCTTAATGAGAATCAGACATGAGAGTTGACCAACCTTCCAGATGGGAAGAATGCAAATGGATGCAAATGGGTGTATGCAAAAGAAAGAAGGATTTCCTAGCCAGGATGATGTTTGTTACAAAGCAAGATTGGTAGCTAAAGGCTACGTTCAAAAACAGGGAACTAATCATAACGAAGTTTTTCTCCACTGTAAAACATTCCTCTATTAGAATTTAGTTGTCTCGTGTAGCACAGTTGGGTTTAGAACTAGTTCAGGTGGATGTGAAGACTACATTTCTAAATAGAGACGTGGAAGAGGAAATCTATATGGTTTAACCAGAAGCATTCAAAGTTGTTGTGAAATAACATGAAGTATGTAAGCTTCATAAATGTTGTAAGGGTTGAAGCAATCCTCAAGGAAATGGTACAAACGATTGATAAGTTTTTGATGAAGTCTAAGTACACAAGAAGCGACTAAGACCATTGTGTCTTGTTGAAAAAGCTAGAAGGTGGGTCCTTCGTATATCTTCTTCTATTTGTAGATGATATTTTGTAGCTTCTTAAAGTCTTAACGAGACCGAAAAGTTACAGACTCGATTGAAAATCGAATTTAAAATGAAGGATATGAGTGAAGCAAATATGATTCTCGCCATGGAGACAATCAAATACAGAAAACCGAGGAAGCTATGTTTGATTCGGAAACAATATATGAGGAGGGTTGTATAATGTTTTTCGTTTGACAAACAAGCAAAATGAGTGAGTACTTGATGAGCGTTTACTCGGGGTTACCCTTTCGCGCTAAGGAGTTTTACAACCCCTCGGGCAGTGTATCTGGTCGAGTAGATATAGTATAGGCAAGGACTAGGGTTGTTATCATTATCTCGGGGAGTAGTTTGGGAGGTTTGTGTCGAATGCCAAAAAGGTTCTAGAGGTTTAAAGAGGGTCCTTTTTGTTATTTTATTGGTTTATTAGAAATCGAGTAAAGACTAAGGTATAAAAGATCTAGTTTGAAACTAATTTAACTAACTATGCTAATTAAATACTAAGGTTAAAACAATGATGATAATGATTTGTTTAGTTAGATGAAATTCTACTTAATGTCGTATGTGTATTGTGCTTAACTAGTTAAATACCTTATTGATGGTGGTTTATAACTAATATGGCTCGATTAAGCGTTCACATCCCCTCGTCATTCTACACCTATTGCTAATGTCTATGTGGTTTCTCAATCAGACATGAACACAATCATAAAGCATTAAGATTACTATTGAAAACTAGAAAAGGGTGGGGGGTTGAACAGTTTTACTGATTTATTTTAAGTCTTTGAAACTTTTGTTGTGTTTACTAAGGATATATAGCTAGAGTATGAATGAAATTAACCAAAACAGATAATACAGATAAAAGAGGAGATAATTAAACGACACAAGACAAGAGATTTATAGTGGTTTGGCCTAAGAAGATCTCACTTATCTTGCCCCTACTTTCACTCCTCGAGTATCTAACTCGAGAGTTCGCCTTTCACTAATCAACCAACCTCTGTTAACCGGCGGAGAAAATCTTTACACTTCGCTTACAATATTTATCGACACCTAATCTAGTATGTCGTATTCTTTCAACCGTGTACAACAACTCCTTTCATACTATGTATTTTAAGGACTAAAATACTAACCACACTATTAAAAAGTAGTATATGTTTACGTACAACAATGGTGGATGTATAGGTAACACTTAATACATTTACACAAATAAGCAATGAAGGATCAAAGCTGGGAGAGGTTTCTTGATGATGATATTCAAGAGTTGGAGATCTATATCACAAGAGACAAGAGTAAAAAAAAAAGATAGTTAGAGAGAATAATCAGAGAGTGATAGAGAGTATATGTTAGAAAGGGGCGAGGAGAATGTTTGGAGATTCTTTGCTATTTACAGGCATCCAGGCTAATAAACCACGAATCCCACAGACCCTTATGAAGGGGTCCGTCTTCTTTATAGAAGGGGTCCGTGGGAGCTGACTTTGGATCAACCAAAAATAGCAAATCTCTTGCCAAGATTATCATATTTGACAAAGTTCTAGATAAGATATAAGAAGATATAGTGTTGGATAGAAGGAGACATTAAAACACAAGCTGAGATTTATAGAAGAGAGTTTTTGTAAGAAGATTATAAAAGAAGATAAGTATAAAAAAAATATTTCAAAAGCTATTATTGATTTTAATATGGACTTAAAAATAAATTTAATGTTTTTCGTTAACAAAACGTAAGATTAGATTAAGAATATAAACATCGTTTTATGCGATATTTGTTTTAACAATTACCACTATCATACATAATTTAACCTATGTAAGGTTTCCGAGTATCACTAATTAACATAGAAGTTGCTCTTTTGACTAATTACACACACTTACACACAAATCACTAATTAACTTTCCATGCTTAGGTTGCGAAGTCATGTCTCTCAAAGGCCTTTAGGTTGCTAAATGACCAAGAACAAACCAGTTACACGTTAAGGTTGCCTAATCATTCAATGCTAGTTGAAACAAATCAGTCAATCAACTATAGTATGTAAACATATGGATCTTCGATTAAGCATGCATAATATACATCAACAATATTCAAATAACACAAATACACAATCAATCATAAGTATTATAACATCTAATCAAACACAAACAAGATTTAGTCTAACATAATGAATGAATCAAAATCCATAATCACCAAATGAATTGAAGATATAATTAACATAGAACTCAATAGACAAACCATTGATTAAAATATGTTTATGAGATGAATTAGAGCCTTTAAGTTGGTGCAAAAACATCTACCAAAACCATAAAATCGGACCTAGGGTCCGGTGCTTACAAAACCTAAGTTTGAGATTGTATTTATTGAGAAAAAGTAGGAATAGGCTGGGCCATACGATCCAATGGCGTCGGGCTCTAGGCCCCATGATGTATATAGCTACTGTTCATATACTTCTATATTTTTTCACCGCGCTCGTGTGGTCACCTGAATCGTCGAAATCCAAGCCATATAAGAGAGTTACGGAAAAAAATACTATTTTGTAGCACGCGCGCACACACACATCGGGTATAAATCGCGACGTCCTCGGCTCGTCAAATATTCCTATGGTTTCTCATCCGTCATAGTGGTGACTCTGTCGCCTTTTGAGTGCAACGTAGTCAATAGGGATACTGCGGCGATGTCGGGTTGTAATCATGATATCGTCGATAACTCCTGTTGTCCAGGTCTTGGCTACCTTTTGAAAAACTTGTGAAATATTGTCTTGGCTTCTCCCTATATGTATGAACATGCCAGTGAGTAATTATGATTACTAGACTGCTTAAAGTATGTATGATCATGCCAGTGAGGATCCTTTTACTTTAAGAAAACATATTCTCGGTTGAAATTTTATAGGTTATAGCACGAGAAATGATGTACGTAAGACGGGACGAGGACCAGCACTTGGCTATCAAGGAAAAGAGAAAATCAAAATTATTTTCAATGGATCCATGCAGCCTATCAGGGATAGTAGTACCGATCTCTCGAGTTTACTCGGTGGAATTGCAAAATGTGGGGCTCGTGCTCCTCTTAATATTGTTTCATGGAAGTCGATGCCAGATACCAATCTCGATTTAATGTGGCGAGATGCTAAGGTATACCAATATTTGTTTTTGAATGGCAAGGTATAATAGTATATATAAATACTCTTTGCACGTATTTCTTATAACATGAAGTATAATATAATTAATTTTATTTATTGTATGGATAACACAAAAAAATTGTTGAACGCAACATAAGACAGATGCTCCAGATGTTTATAAAGATGCTTGTTTGAAGTAGATTGGTGGTATTTGGGAGAAATGGAAAAGCATGGTAAAACATGATTTCTTTACTCCAAACAAAGATGATCCGGAGAAAATTTTAACTCCTCCATTAGACAGTCGAGTTAATCCCGAACAATGTCCAGATTTAGTAAATCATTGGCAACGTGAAGATGTTCAGGTAAGTTAATTTTCCTTTAAAAAGTGGCTTTATATACAACATCGGGTGAAAACGCATTGGTTAGGATGTGTGTTCAAACTTTAGGTTAAACATATTCCGCCCATGACCGTCTTTAGTTTATTTTATCAACTTAGTTACTGTATTCTATTATTTCAGGCCCAATCCTTGAAAAATTCCAATAATCGAAAAAATCTAGAGTTTTTACCAAGAACTGGTAGAACATCTCAAGCTAACGTTCGAGAGGAGGTACAAAATGCATACCCTATTCATTCAATATATATTACATAGTTTTTTATAGCTTCCAGAAACTAACTAAATATATTTAAAACTTCAGATGAAAGCTAACAACGAGGATTTGTGTCGCGCTAATGTTTTTATTAAAACACATACTGAAAAAAACGATACCATACCAGATGAAGACACAAGGATAGTCATTGTAAGTATTTTGGCTACAAAAATGTATCACCAGATGTTATATTACATGATAATTTAGAATCATTAGTTTATGTATAAATACTAACGTATTTGTATCTATTATTAACATATGTATATTTGTGTTTACAGGACATAATGAAAGACAAGTTAAATGAGGTACCACAATCAGAGCAAACTGATCCATTTAAACAACAAGTTTTCATTGATCTATTGGGCCCTGATGGACACGGAAGGGTCAAGACTTTTGGTGGAGCAGTATCTAGTCGTAAAATTTTTGGCCCTCGCCCATCATTAAGAAATACCACCTCCTCAGATGCAATAGAAAGGATGGTTCAAGCACAAGTAGGTGCGCAGTTAGAGGCTAAGGTAGCTGAACGAGTAGCAAATAAAGTAACCGACTAAGAAGCACAGATAGAGGCAAAAGTAGCAGCACGTATTTCTAATCATGAGAAGGCTCAAATGGAGTGGTTTAAGAAATTGGAATTACATATAGGAAGGGAGTTGCCACCTCCACCAGGTTATCACGCACATAGCTCTAGATCAAGCGCTCGCCAGGTATATCTCTAACTATATATTGTTCATCTATTCTGGGAATTATTGCATGTGAATCAAACTAGTAAACGATTAATGGTATTTTGTAGGTCAGAACCAAATGAAAATTAATAGATGAGTGAAGACATTTTGGCTTAGCTATCTTTTTAATGTAAGTACTAATTCCATACCTGAGCTTTGTAGTTAAAAAAAAATTATTTTACCCATTAGATCCTTAATGCTTAATGCTTGTGTATTTATCTTGAATAAAGACAATGTAATGATTGATATAGTTTCAATTAGAAAGCCAAAACCATATTTAATAGAGATGTTAAGTATCACTAAAAGTTAAAAAAAGGGAAACACATAAGAATAGCGATGAATGTGTTTAGATCAATGAAAATTAAACTCAAGTATGGTCACTTTAGTAGCGTTTATTCTTTTTTGGTCTGATGATAAGCATGAATAATAGTCTCTCAAATTTGTGTTAAGTATCATTATTATAGCAGGGAACAAGAATATTTGAGGAACCTCACTGGACTATACCATGCCCACGTTAGTACTAGAAGGTGAATTGGTTGCGGTTAATCCCAACAACACACACGAACCACTTTAGGATTTTGCGATGTGTGTTGACACATGCTCTGGAAATCCTTAAGTAACTTTCGTACTTTTTCGAGTGTGACAAAGACCAGAATAGTAAATGGTCCATGTCTCAATATCGTAGGAATGAAATATTATGTTTGTTCATGTTCAAATATGGCCTAATATATATAATTTGACCCGTTATATACTCGTGTCTAACTTCTTTATTGTTTCAAACATATTTTTAATGTTAAAATATTTTATTATGCAAGTTTACAATGAAAATGTGTTCCGATGAGCTCTATTTTTCCCTTAGTAATCACAGAGATTTATATTGAGTTCCACTTTTAACTTTCTGATTCTATAGACATGGTTTTGTAAAGATGTTGGACGTATTGTTTTTACATTGTGGTATTTAAGTGACGATGTAGACTTTATTTTATTGATGATTAATAAAAAACAAGTTCAGTTTATTTTTGGCTTTATTGAAATTTATTTGTGAAAATTTGAGATTTTGATATAATGACTCATTGAATGCAAAACAGTGCTAAATGAAACTTATAATGGAAGGAAAACTATGCCAAATGTATTTTGGCAAGGCAGATAAAAAAAGTGCCAAATATGGTTGGAACAAAAACTAGAAACCGTGTCAAATCCGTTTGTCACGGTAGCTAGAACCGTCCTATCTAAATTTGACATGGTAACTAAAAACTGAACCAAATATGGATTTGGCACGAGAAAGGAATTGGTACCAAATACGCATTTAGCACGGAAATAAAAGTGTGACAAATTCCCATTTGGAACGAAAATTTGCCGGTCGTTACAAATACCTCACTGGTGGCACCCCAAAGTTAAACCGTCCCAAGGACCGTGCCAAATAATATTTAGCACGCTTTCAACCTGACCCAAATGTATTTGGCACCCTCATATTTAGGACGGAGCCAAAAGTGTCCCAAATTAGTGCCAAATAACATTTGGCACCATTTTTTTGAGTATTTGGGACGGTTTTTCACCGTCCATAATACCCTTTTTTCTTGTAGTGCTACTTGCTTCCAAGCTTCCAAATCATCTCCAAATCATCCAAGTGCTTTTAAAATGTTAAAATTACATAAAGAAAGGAATAAGGACTTTTTTAAGACACATTTGCAAAAATATAGGGTTAAACGACCCCTAAAAAGTGTATAAAATGGCACTTCATCAGTACTTCACCCGCTTCTCAATTCAAGATCAGTGCTTTTATGTCACCAAAAAATGACGCAGATACGGAATATATGGAAGATGTACCTTATGAAGATGCTTTTGGTCGCTTGATGTATGATATGATATAAACTTGACCAAATATTAGTCATGTTGTTAGGATGGTGAGCAGGTATATGCATAACCTTGGAAAATGACATTAGAAAGTTGTGAAATAGATACTACGGTATATGCATAGCACAATAGATGTCGGGTTATTATTCGAACATGAAGTAGTCAGGGGTGGCATGATATTGTGATTCCAACTATGCTGGAAATTTAGACAAGCGAAGATCTAATACAGACTATGTTTTTACTCTGGCAAAAGCTCCAATTAACTGGAAGTATAACTTACAGCCAACTAGTGCTTTGTCAACTATGAAAGCAGATTATATGGAGATTACAGAGGTTGCCAAGGAAGCAATTTGGCTTCAAAGGTTTCTCGGTGAACTTGGAATCAATCAGAAATTTGTCACAATGCAATATGAAAGTCAAAGTGCAATTCACTTTGCAAAAGATACTCAGAAAAAGTAGAGTTAGAATCCAGAAGGTCTATAGTTCTAAGCATCATGCATATATGTTGACTAAAGCGTTAGCTTAGATCAAGTTCAATTATTGTTTGGACTTGATAAACATTGTGAAAACTTGAAGGTTAGTTTGAAGACTCCACTAAAGATAGTTGATGGCGATATTCGCCAAAGTGGAGATTTGTCATATATAGTTCATATTTGAATAAGCTTTACATTCAATGAATGAAAGCAAAGTGAACAACTTGTATGTTGCAATTGTTGGGATTTTAGAATACTAGTTAAACCATTTTGTTAGTGCAAACATTATGATGCTTTGTCGATATAATTTCTTTGTGTTTTGTTGATGACAAACGTATAATTCGCAATACATTATGTAAAATGTTAAGGTACTCGTAATCACTCAAGAATACATTTGTATACTTCTCTTGACACCTCCAAGATCGCATTCGGCATGAATCACTCAAGGTATGTACAAACATGTCATTAACCTAACTAAGTGATCAAGGATTAATATTTTCTTAAAACTCACATTTTAATCAAATGTGACAAAAGATTTTAATTAACTTTATTTTTAAGAAAATGTTTTATTAAAAAGAAAATGGAAATTTGAATTTGGCATATTCCATATGCCAAAGGAATATCCTTTGAGGGTATAAACTACCCCAGATGGCATATCCCCACTAAAGGATAAATTTGCACGGACTCCGACGCGGAGGTTCCTTAAAGGAACCCGTGGTTCCTTATTGATAAGGTACCGCGGGTAGAGATAAGGAACCGCGGGTGTTTTTTACCGTTGCAATGTTGCCCTATAAATAGTGGATCATTTCCAGATTTTCTTTTAACCCTTTTTGCACAGTTTCTTTCAAAAACCATCTTAGATCCTTGATTAGTTAGTTTTGATTAATCTTGTTTAAGATGTGATTCAATCTTCAATCTCCTCATCCTCTCAAGTGCAAAGATAAGAACACTATCATTACCATGATGTGTTGGGTTCACTACATGATGAAGATCTTTCCTCTTATAGATCTAAGTTATGTTTTTAGTGTTCCTACTATGTATATGTAGAAGATCCAAGTGTTGGGTACACTTGGATGTGTTTGTAAGGGTAGAATATCCAAGTGATGGGTATCCTTGGATTAGGTGTTAGTTGTGTAGATCCAAGTCTTGTTAGTACTTGGATATAGTGTTAGAGTTATAGATCTAAGTGATGTGTGTTTAGATCTATATGGTTTATGTGTTTAGGCCATAAAACACAAGGTTTGTTATGTTGGGCCATAAAACATAACTAGTTGGTAGATTAGGTTGTGTCTTGGTAGTTCTCACTAAACTCTAAAGTGATGTGGTTGTGTCTAGGTAGTTCTCACTAAACTCTAAAGTGATGTGGTTGTGTCTTGTGAGTTCTCACTTAGCTTTAAAGTGATTAGTAGTTGTGTTGTGTGAAGTTCTCACTTAGCTTCAAAGTGAAGAGTCGTGAAGATTGGTTCTAGCTTTCGATTAGAACTCGACATGTAGCCTTGTGTCGTTAAATGGTGAAGTGGGCGACGTTGTGTAGATTGGTCCTACCTAAGATTAGGACTCGACTTTTAGCTTAGAGTCGGAAATTGGATAAGCGACGTTGTGTATGGTTTCTCCACCTTAAGGAGTTTGTTGACTAGTGAAGTAACTCTCGAGTAAGGTGTACTCGAGGAGTGGAGTAGGGCGAAGAGGAGCTTCGTGACCGAACCACTATAAATTATCGTGTCGGTACTTTCCTTTACATTTATGTCTTTATTATTATAGATGTATTTATATGTTGTGTGTTGTGTGCATCTCATAATATAAACATCTAAGTTGCGAAAAAGCTAAGGCTTAGTACGTGTGTGCTTCGTGTTTAGATTATGGTCAAGTGTACATCACTTAGTCTAAATATCCTAGTTGCGGAAAAGCTTATGCTTAGTACGTGTGTGCTTAGTGTTTAGACTATTGCTTGATGTACTCTTGATTTGATGTGTTTGTGTGTTTACTTACTTGTAGTATTTATCTTTCAATCAAACACATCTCATATCTAGTCAAGCTTGATCAAGAATTTGATACAAAGGATTGTCAAAGTTTAACATGCAACAAAGGTTAAGTTCACTGTCGGCGGTTCCCTAAATGGACCGGCGGTTCCTTATTGATAAGGTACCGCGGGTACACATAAGGAACCGCGCACAGTGGATTAAGCCAAAATGTTTTGAAAACTAACTAGAAACTATTCAACCCCCCCTTCTAGTTTCTACAATTGGTATCAGAGCGATGGTCACACAAGATCTTTGAAGTATATTGTACTTTAAAGCTTGGATCGATCCTTGCTCTAGTTTTTCAAAACAAATGGTTTTCAAAATGAAAACGGTTTTTAAAAATAGAGACGATCTTTGTATCAAATTGTTCATGAAGAGTGATCACTTATGAAATGTGTTTTGTTGTTTCATTCGTACAAGTTTTGGTGTTAAATAAACTTTGTATAATAGCTTGAATTAAATCTTTTCATGTTTGGAAGTATAAAAATCTTTTATGACATAATTAACTCTAAAATACGATCTCTATGTGTCTAAAATGATTTTTTAGAGTCCTAAGTCCTTCCAAAAAGTTACCAAATGATTTTGGCTAAAAACCCCATTTTTGCCCTCTCGACGCGGTTCTTTATCTCTTCCTCGAGGTTCCTTATCAATAAGGAACCGCGGCCAGTCTGACTCAGATTTTTGCAAACTTTGAAAAATCATATAAAATCAACCGTAAGTCCGTAGAAGTCGTGCCACCCGACGTTTCAAACGTAATTGAGTTTTCTTTCAATTAAAAATGCTCCCAAACCTTTACTCAAACTTTAAAATTTAAATGTTTTATAAGTTCTATACTTTGTCCAAAGTATTGAGTCTCGGTTTGTCGTAAAACTAGTGTTTTACTCTTTTATATCAAGTTGGACATCTCTTGTTGATATATATTTGTAAATTGATATATTTATAAAGTGTTGAACTTAATTAAATTTTGAAATGTGTCGAAAACTATTTTCAAATAAGATCAAGCTATGTATACGTTGGTATATCTAACACTCAAAACATGGACGAATGCTGTTAATTGTTTGTGTGTGTTTCTTTGTGTGTTATTATTATTTGTAGACATTATTAAGTGTTCCTTGCTATTTGTAGTAGTATTGCTTATATGTCTAGTCTCTTGTGCCTTGCTTGGTATTTGTTAGTATCTAGTTCTTCCTAATTAGGATGTATGCTAGATTTCTTGCATTTTGGTTGCAACATTATTTGTGCATTGCATATAGGATCAACATCTCTAGGTTTATATATGTTATATAAACATCATGTACACCTCGTTATGTTTATTAACACACTTAGGTTTGAAAGCTTTGGGAGCTTATCAAATCTATTGATTTGGGTCATCTTACTCGATCATTGTGTTATTAGTTCAAGTAGATAAATGTCTCACTATTAAACATGAAACACCCTTTGAAAATCTTAGCTATTTTCTCTTAAAAGAGTGTTTGTGGGAATCAAGAAAGATTTCGATTAAATATCAATGCATTATTCAAACTATGATTGGTATCATTATCGAATCTAATTGACATGTTTTTTAGTGTAGACATGAATGTGGTTTATTAAGAATATACATCGATCATAACTCACACTTGTGTTGATGGTGTTATATTGAATCTACTTGTTCAAATTGTTAGACATATTTTGTTTAATAATTACTTATAATGCACAATAGAGTCGATTTGATAACTTGAATGTTTCATCCGAAATACTCAAGTAATTTACATTGCTATGCAATTTATAAATGTGTCATTTCCGAAAGACCAATCAAGAGTGTTCTAACAAATTGTGTAAACTTGGTTTGTAAAATTCAATGTTATTGGCCTCAAGATCTATTAAGGTAATTAACCTTAACTAGACTCTTTTGTAAAGATATGCAATGGTGCATTCTTAACCCTCATTAGGTCATGCATTGTGTCGCCATGCAAGTTTCATCCTTGCTAAACTTTATTAGGCAAATGTTGGAATTACATTTTGTCTAACTTGAGAATGACTACTAGAGAATTTAGGCACTAGGATCTTAATTTGACCTAACGGTTGAATTACTTCCACGTGGGAAGTTGAGTTGGTGTATAACTCGTAAAAATGGTCGTGTTTAGCCTTAATTGAGCACCTCTAGTGATAGTCTCATACTCATTCTCTAAATTGGCTAAATGGCTCTTCCTATATATGACTAATGATAGTTTACTTTGATGTACTTTGTATGTCATTAGGAGTCTTTTTCTTTTGTAGCCATTAGGTTTTTCTTAGCTTTCCTCTTACGTGCTAATTGAACCTATGTGTCTTTCCTTTGTGTGTGTTCTAGTTTTTATTGCTCTTAAGCATGACTTTATGATAAGTTAGACTAGAACATTAGGATTTGCTGAATTGGAAAATCCTCCTTCACCACCTAAACCTAGCCTCTGTAGGCGGTTCTTTAAATAGACCGCGGCTCCATATCAATATGGAACCGCCGGTGGAGATAAAGAACCACGGGCAGAAGCTCTCAAATTCAGGTTTTCTGAAACTTCCCAATTGTTCCAACACCCTTTGGAATCTTTGTTTCAAACCTTTGATCACTCCCAAAATATCTTGGGCTTTCCCTTTTAAACCCACCTTGTTAGCCATGGTCTTCACATTTCAAACCATTCATCCTTACCCCTTGAACCACCCATTACTACCATGGTTTCTACAAGAACCTCTCATTCATCCAAAACCTCCTCTTCAAAGAGGCACCTCAAATTTAAGATTAAGTTACCAAAACTTAACTCTTCACCTTTTGCCACACCCAAGAATGAGATTGTTCCAATTCTCATCTCTTCATCATCCTCACCACCTCTTGCTCCATGTAAGACTACCTCAACCCATGGTACCAACCATTCACATGGTTCTACCTCCTCTTCATTCCAATATAGAATGAATGAGCTAACCTCACCCTTCACTCCAAGTACACTCTTGGATGTGACTACCCAACCTCAACCCATCCAAAGCATTCCCATTATGAATGACTTTGTTGATACCTTGGTGACTTCACCTTTTACCCCTTCAAACTCACCCACATCACCCATCCAAAGCATTCCCATTGTGAATGACTTTGTTGAACCCTTGGTGACTTCACCTTTCACCCCACCAAATTCCGCCACCACCCTTGTCTTTCATTTAAGCATGTGGATTGCTTATTGCTAAGGCATCTAATTTAAGCAAATCTTAGGATTCTAGTGTAACTAAGATTAAAATTATGCTTAAGTTTTTGGCTTGTTTTTTTTATACATCTTTGTATGATCTTTATTCTCTTGTATTTCCTTTCATGTTTTTCAACATGATTTTTATTTGAGTCTTGGATCTTGTTGTTATTATGTTTTTTCTTTTCTCTTATTTTGAGTCATTTTCTTAAACTAATAAGAATTAGGAATCTTCTTGGAGATTTACATTACTTGTAGCTTGATTTGTGATATCTAGATAGATGACTTGCTTGTATGCTACTTGCTTATATATATTCTTGCTTATCCGTATGTTATATGCTTAATTGATTAGTTAATGAATGCATGCTTATTATAAAGGTTTTGTCTTTGTCAAGCAATTCCGATATAATATCTCTTAGATGTGTCTAACTCATGCATGTCCTTAAATGCTACGTGCTAACATGTTTTACTTAGTCTTCTCTTTCTAAGTAATCTTGTTTCTTGTATGCCATATGTGTTAATTGCGCACCTTCTCTACATTGGTTTATTGTAGACTTCATAAGGCATTGCATGAATTATCCTATGTGCTTACTTGATTATGTGTTAGATTTTGTACTAACTCTTCATGTCTTCTTGAGCTTCTTTTGAGTTTCTTCTCTCATTTTCTTTCGAGATTTCACTATCACCTTCTAAGGTATAGTATTCATGAATCAATTTGTGAAGTTATCCTTAACTTCTTTGTTGAGTCTCTCTCAATTCTTTTTAATCATGCTCTTCTAAGTCGAGTCTCTTTCTTCTAGTCTTTCTAAACTAAGTTGAGTCGAGCCTTACCCTTTCCTCATCATGTAATTGTTCTTTGAACATCCGTAATGATTGAGAAGAGCTACAAAACTTTGAGCATGTAGTTTATCGTATGCTAAGCACCATTTGGTGTCGACATTCATACGCATTCTTGCCTATAATGTCCTATATCCCGAACTTTTCTTAAAGCGTCGATTTATCCGCTTTTGGTTTTCCTTTATTTTTTTTCTTGGTCAAAAATTTCTCTAGGTTGAGATATTTTTGTTCCTCTTTTTGAGAGTTGATTGCGGTTAAAATTTACAATTGGTATGGGTGATTCCATCAATTCTAAGTTTTTAACCCCTTGAGATGATATCTTCAAATTCTTGGATGTTTCTTTTCTACCTATATTCCAACAATTTTGAATTGATTTCCTCAAAATTCTCTCCTTGTTTTTTTGAGAGTTGATGGTTAAATCTTGAATTTTCTTGGGTGATTCCAAAAATTCTAAGCTTTTTACCCTTTGACATATTATCATTACAATTGGTATGGATGTTTCTTTTCTATCTCTACTCCAACAATTGTAAATTGATCTTGTCACGATCCTCTCCTTTATTTATTTATTTTTGGTTGATAGCATCGCGTGCACACTTCTTTCTTCAATGCTTGTCATTGTTTGTGCAAACGACTTGTTTATCATCCTCTTTTTATATATGCTCTTATCTACTAACCTTGATTTGTAGGACACTTCTAACCCATTTTTGTAGCTCGTCACTATTTTTGCTTTGTTGGTGCCTCAAGCAAGGGGGGCATTTGAAAGAGTTCAAGTCATTACATTTGCGATCATTCATCGAATATCTTGCTAGTAATGAATTTTGGAATCTTAAAGATAAGCATTTTATTATGCATGGAGTTAGTTAACCTATGGTGATTGAAGACTTCACTAGGATGACGCAAGCTCAATATCTTTGGATGATGGGTTTATGGTTTGGATTCTCGCCTCTCAACGACAACCACTATGGATGATTAGATTTTTGGATGCATGTTCTCTCGAAGTCGATCCTCCTCTTCTACAAATGAAGACTACCTTTTTGATTCGACAAAAGGGGGAGAAGTAACTGTAAACGAGTAACTTATGCATTTTAATATGTGTTGCGGTTTACTTGTTTGTCATCATCAAAAAGGGGGAGATTGTTAGTGCAAACATTACGATGCTTTGTCGATATAATTTCTTTGTGTTTTGTTGATGACAAACGTATAATTCACAATACATTATGTAAAATGTTAAGGTACTCGTAATCACTCAAGAATACATTTGTATACTTCTCTTGACACCTCCAAGATCGCATTCGGCATGAATCACTCAAGGTATGTACAAACATGTCATTAACCTAACTAAGTGATCAAGGATTAATATTTTCTTAAAACTCACATTTTAATCAAATGTGACAAAAGATTTTAATTAACTTTATTTTTAAGAAAATGTTTTATTAAAAAGAAAATGGAAATTTGAATTTGGCATATTTCATATGCCAAAGGAATATCCTTTGAGGGTATAAACTACCCCAGATGGCATATCCCCACTAAAGGACAAATTTGCACGGACTCCGACGCGGAGGTTCCTTAAAGGAACCCGCGGTTCCTTATTGACAAGGTACCGCGGGTAGAGATAAGGAACCACGGGTGTTTTTGACCGTTGCAATGTTGCCCTATAAATAGTGGATCATTTCCAGATTTTCTTTTAACCCTTTTTGCACAGTTTCTTTCAAAAACCATCTTAGATCCTGTTAGAAATACGTTTTAACGTATATTAGAAGTATCGGTCACTCCACAATATTATTCATGTTGTAATAGCTCGTAGTTAATAGTTACTTATTTAGTTAAGTAAGAACCGGCCCATGGGCTTGTCATGGGCCGGCCCAAGTCCATTAGTGGCTTGGAAGTATAAATACCCCTTTCCTCCTTGGAAAGGGGTTGGTTGTTGTTCACTTTCTAGTTTTCATTTAATAAAAAGACACATAGTTTCTCTCACTTTCTCTCTCTAGTTTCTCTCTCTAGAAAACATCAACCCACTTCATAGATTCATAGGTTTTCAAGATTCTACATTTGGTATCAAGAGCTATGGGGTGATTTAAGGTAATGATTTGTGTGGTTTTTTAGTTTTTGATTGTATTAGTGTTCTTTAAGAAGATCCATCTTGATTCTTGTAGTTTTTGGTGTTTTTGTGATTGGGATTAGTAGATAAGTATTAGTTTTTACTTATTATTGTAGAAATCACAAAACTTTTTGGGTCATTTGGTAAAAATCTGGGTTTAATCTTGATTTTTTGATCGACTGTATACCACGAACAAGTTACTGTTTTCCCAGAAAAAGTTCTGAACCAAAAACTTCCGGACCAAAAAGTTCCGGATCAACCAAAGTTCCGGATCAAAAAGTTCCGAACCAAAAGTTCTGAACCAAAAGTTCCGGATCAAGGAAGTTCCGAACCAAAAGTTCCGGATCAAGGAAATTTCCGGATCAAGGAAGTTCCGAACCAAAAGTTCCCGATCAAGGAAAGTTCCGGATCAAGGAAGTTCCGAACCAAAAGTTCCGGATCAAGGAAAGTTCCGGATCAAGGCAAAAGTTCCGAATCAAGGTATTCCAAGCCAAAATCTTCCGAATCAACACTTCCGAATAAAAAAAAGTTCCGAATCAAGGGATATTTTACTTGTTTTTTCGACGATTTTTTAGAGGATTTAATCTTGGTTTCTTACAACAAAAACTCAACACAATTCACAAGCTTTACTTCACTGCTCGATCAACCGATAATCTTTGTTTCTTTGAAGTGAACAAAATGAATCCGAATTCAGTAATGCCTTAGATGACATCACTTACGGATATTTCCGTCATTACGGGAACGGATAATCGCCCTCCAATGCTCATCAAAGAAGTTTTTGAAGCATGGCAAGGCCGAATGATGTCTTACCTTAAGGGAAAACCGGTATATGGGAGGCTTATGGTTAAGTCAATTTTAAATGGTCCACTTGACTATGGAACCATCGTGGTTAACAATGTGACTCGACCAAGGGAGTTTGAAGAACTTACACCAGCTCAACAACTTGTTGCCGATGCAGACGAAAAGGCTCTTCAAACCATTCTCCAAGCTCTTTCACATGACATCTATCGGATGGTAAGTCAGTATACGGTGGCAAAGGATTTATGGGAACGTCTAAAGGTGTTGCTACAAGGTACGTCTCTTACCAAACAGGAAAGGGAATGTCAGTTGTATGATCTGTTTGATAGATTCACGTACAACCCAGGGGAAACGCTTCACGATTATTACATCAGATTCACCACTCTCATGAATGATCTGAATGTATACAATCTCGTGATTGCTCCATTCCAGGTTAACACCAAATTTTTGAATACTTTACCTCAAGCTGAATGGGGTGAGTATATTACCGATGTTAAGTTAACCAGGGATTTGCATAAGTGAAATTTGGATCAACTCTATGCTTTTCTTCAGCAGCATGAGAAACATGTGATCATGCACCGTTCGCCTCGAGGTATGTACCCTGATTCTTTAGCTTTGATGGCGAATCAACCAAGCTTGTCACACAACAACACTCTTTATATCTTGGGACATCAAGCCTATCATCCATCACCTTACATGACACCAACCTTTCCCCAATACTCGATTCTACCGCAACCACCCACCTCACATCAGCAAAAATATCGGTTTAATGCACCTTCTTCACAATATGCTACACAACTTCACCCAGCAAGCATTGCACCTTATGCTCAGTCTTCATATTCTTCTTATCAAGAGAATGCAGCATATCCAACAAGCTACCCTGACCGCATGAGTATTCCTTCTAGTGATTATGCAGCTCATCAAGACCAAGCAATGTATTGTGATGATGATGAAGTCCCCATTCCTGTGTTCAAACAAGGAACTGACCCAGTTGAAGTATTAACCACTATGTCTGCTTATCTCACAAGAACTTTAAGCAAACGAGGATTTAGGGGATCAGCTCCGACTAACAATCAGTTGAGGAATTCATCCAATTCTCGCCAACAAGCTACTATTGAGAATGACAGGGTAATGGTTCAACCTATTCAACCATATCAGGGGAGACCTACTACATCAACTACCAATGCTCGCACGGTCAATCCTGCTCCAATGGTCAACACTGCTCCACGGGCTAATTCCACAGGCAAGTTGAGAATGATTACATGCTACAACTGCAAGGAAGAAGGTCACATGTCCAGGGATTGCAAGAAACCCAAGAGGAGAAGGGATGGTCAATGGTTTGCAGAGAAGATTTATCTGGTGAATGCTCAGGCACAAGGAAGGGAACTTGATGAAGAGGAGCTTGCATTTCTTGCTGATCCAGGGATTGCTGAACAAGACGTTGTCACCATACAGAATGCAGCATACCAAGCAGATGATCTTGATGCGTATGACTCAGGCTGTGATGAATTTCAATCTGCAAAGGCAGCTCTTATGGCAACTATCTCCAGCTTAGGGCCAGAAAAGAGATCTGAGGTACTTATTAATACCATTGATAATACCACTGATGCTAGTATTCAACCACATCAAGTTGTGCAAGAGAGTGCTGATTCGAATGAATCTTCGGTGGTGAGTCTTTCAAATGAGGAGACAATCAATGATAGTAATATCAATGTGAGTCCCCAGACTTTGAGTGAATCACAACCGGGAGCCATTTCGCATACGCATACTCCTGCTCAACAAGATTTGGTCATGGTTCCTGCTACATTACTTAGCCAAATGAATGCTGCACTCTTAGAAACTCTAGCTAAGAATAAGAATTTGTCTGATGAGCTTGCCTTAAGCAACGAGAAAGTTCAAACTTTGGAATTAGTGCCTTCGTCTAGTGTTCTAACTAATCCCGAATATGATCATTTTTGAAACAAACAAATGGGTCATTTGCAAGAAATTGAAAACTTAAGAGCAAATCTTTCTAATGAACTTAAAGAAAAAGAGTTAGTGGTCACTAATTTTCAAAAACTTCAAACGGATTTTGAATTACTCGAGTCTAAGAAGAATGAAATGGAGATTAATGCTGCTAATAAGATTAGAAGTCTAGATTATTTGCTGTTAAGACAATACGCGGCCTCTCAACTAGTGCACTTATTTGATGCTTCGTTTAGAGAATTTAACTTATCACGTCAAAAAGGCCTTCCCCCTAACCCACGGTATGCAAAACAAGCTTTAAGCCAAAGTCCAAGACTTTATAATGCAACCCAATTAGGTTTGGTCTTAGACCCGATTGTTATTTTCGATGATCGCACCAATAAGGATCTAGTTGATGAGAATCGGTCATACAATTCTGCAAAATATCCCGATTGTGATTATTTTAAAATGAATCAGGAGCTTGCTAAAACAGATTTTAGAATTCGCTTCCATATGGACAAAGATCTCATTACAGCACCAACCTACATGTTGAATGAAGAAAACCCTAGTACATTTCCTACACTTGTCAACATGGAAGGTCCTAAGGAAATTCCAAAGGATCTTCCACCTGTTAGCACTGTATGGTTAAACTTGCAAGAGATTAATCAATACTTTACTAATTTTGACAAGGTCATTTTGGAATGTACGACTTCAAATGGCCTAAACGCCGGAGAATGGGCTTTCGAACACATGAACGAGGTGTTTAAAAATGAGATCAATCCATTTGTCGAAAGTCTAAAAGGAAGTTTTGCATCTCTTAAGGAAAATCTTGAATTTGAAATTGGAGAAGTTCAAAAAGTGTTTTATGAAATGGACACCGCTTACGAACTACAACTAATTGAAAAGGAAAAGATTTTATCCGAATATGACCGATTCTTGTCGGAAGTAATCTCGTGTGATGTGCTTACTACTGTAAATGTTAATTATTCGAATGAGCTTACATCCGCTATGATTAAATGTGCTGCTGAGAATATATGTGATGATGTGTGTGATCTCTCTGTAAATGTTGCTGATACTGTAAATTAGGTAGATAATCATTCTTGTCACGAATCTAATGCTGAGTTTTTAAAGCTACAAGATTCTTACAATTTACTTTCAAAACGCTTTAATCTACTAGAACAACATTGTATATCTTTAGAAGTAAAACAACAAACTCAAAATGAGGATCTTTTGATAACAAATAGTTGTGAAAACGGTGTTGAGACGAGTGACAAGATGATTGCAATAGTTAAGGCATTAGAGGAAGAGATTATGAGATTGAAGAGAGATGTGTCATCAAATGAAACACTAAAATTGGAACTAGAGGCTGCAAAGTCTAAAAACCTGGACTTAGAAATTAGACTTTCGTCTATTCTAGGGGAGATGGATCGTGCAAGACAGGGAATGTCCAAACTTTATGGTTCACTAGTAGAACGCTTCGCTTTTAATGTGGCACAGCAACAATCTTATGTTGAACAATTGAACCAAAAATGTGAGGAAATCTCTGACTTAAACATCCTGCTCATTGACAAAAACATGGTTTTGGCCGAGTTAAAGGAGACACTTCTTCTCACCCGACAAGAAGCTGTTAATAACTTAGCTACCAAGTCTGCACCGTCCACTAGTGCTCCAACAACCAAGTCAGTAGTGCTTTATAAGAACCCGCTCCATAAGAAAAATCCGGTTACCTACGATGATTATATGAGGAATGCAATTAAGCATGTAGATCTTGTTAGGGATATCTTAGACGATCTTTATGCCTTAGATCCCTCAAGTAGCTACTATTATTCAGCCCATGAATATATTAAGCGTGTTCAATATTGCTTAGCCTACTTGCAATACATAGGTAAACCAGGTGCTGCACTACTCACTAATTGACCCATTGCTGTAACTCCATTTAATAAGACTCCAGGAGCAAAACTGTCATTGGCACCATCAAGTAAGGCACCTTTAAAATCTGTTGCTAATGTTCCCACTTTGCCTTCTACAGGATTAAAAGAGACTACTAAGGCTAAAGGATCGCCACTCAAGAAAGATAAGATCAAGCCATCCACTAGTAGTGCCAAAAAGAAGAAAGTAGAAGCTCACCATAGGAATGTTAGTTCAGTTTTAAATAAAAAGAATCATGTTAAGACTAAAAGCTCTGCGCCTGTGCAGAAGCCTAAACCATTTGTGAATTCTGATTTAAAATGTTGGAATTGTAATGAATGTATGTTTTCCCAACGTCATGATTTGTGTCTTATTGATCATGTGAATGAGATGAATGCCATTAGGAATAATCTTGAATGGAAGCCAACGGGTAGAACTCGTGCCCAAGTTGGCTGGCAATGGCGTCCCACTGGTAGGACCTTTACATTAGATGGAACAATGTGCCCTTTAACTAGGAATGCATCCATTGAGGTTAGGTCTGAGCGTCCTTTAGTTAGGAACACTCGCACTCAAGTATGGAAACAGCGCCCTTTAATTAGTTCAGCTCCCACTATAGTGCCTATCAGTGAAGAAATACCACAGGATTTAAGCCAACTAGAATCTACACCACCAACTAGGAAGAAGAAGGCTAGGAAATCTAAGAAACCTAAAGTTAGCAAATCTAAGATTATTAAATCTGTACCTGCTAATAACAAGGAACATTCAGATTCCGATACCTCTACATTGTCTTCGTGTGGTGATATTTTCAGGTGGTCCAAATCATCCTCTGGTATTTGGACTCCGGTTGTTCAAAGCATATGACCGGAGATCGCTCGATGCTCTGAAATTTCGTCAGCAAGTTTCTTGGAACGGTTAAATTCGGTAATGATCATATTGCAAAGATAATGGGGTATGGTGAATATCAGATTGGAAACGTTACGATTTCAAGGGTATACTATGTAGAAGGTCTTGGTCATAACTTATTTTCAGTAGGACAGTTTTGTGATTCCAACCTAGAGGTTACTTTTCGACAACACACTTGTTTCATCCGCAACTTGGAAGGAAAAGACTTGTTGAAGGGATCTCGTGGTGCAAATCTTTATACGTTGTCCCTACAAGACATGATGGCCGCCTCTCCAGTATGTCTTCTCTCTAAAGCATCTAAGACCAAGTCATGGTTATGGCATCGCAGATTATCTCATCTTAACTTTGATGCTATCAATTATCTGGCTAAAAACGAATTAGTTCGTGGTCTTCCAAAGCTCAAATTTCACAAGGACCATTTATGTTCCGCGTGTTCAAGGGGGAAAAGTACCAAGAAATCATACAAGCCCAAAGCTGAAGACACCAATCAAGAAAAACTTCATCTTTTGCATATGGATCTTTGTGGGCCAATGAGAACTGAAAGTGTGAGCGGTAAGAAATTCATTCTGGTTATTGTGGATGATTTCTCCAGGTTTACATGGGTTAGATTTCTACGTACAAAGGATGAAGCACCGAAGGCTATCATCACTTTTCTGAAATTCATTCAGGTACGTTTGAATACTACTGTCCGCCGTATTCGTACAGATAATGGAACAGAGTTCGTCAACCAGACTCTTCGTGATTACTATGAAGAAGTTGGTATCTCACATGAAACATCCGCTGCACTCACTCCACAACAAAACGGTGTCGTTGAAAGACGGAATCGTACGCTTATGGAAGCTGCTAGGACTATGCTAATTTATGCGAACGCTCCATTGTTCTTGTGGGCAGAAGCTATATCTACTGCATGTTTCACCCAAAACCGTTCTATCATTCGGAAACGCCATGGAAAAACACCTTACGAGCTTCTACATGACCGTAAACCCGATGTTTCATTTTTTCATGTGTTTGGGGCTCTTTGTTATCCAAACATTAATAGTGAGAACTTGGGCAAGCTTCAACCGAAAGCCGATATAGGTATTTTCATTGGTTACTCACCCTCCAAGAAAGCATACCGAATTTACAACCGTCGTCTTGGTAAGATTGTAGAAACTATGGACGCAGATTTCGATGAGCTGACAGCAATGGCTTCTGAGCAACGCAGCTCTGAACCCACGCTTCATGAGATGGGAACCGGTGCTATTAGTTGCGGATTAGTTCCCAATAATCCTACTTCTACATCATTTTTACCACCAACAAGGCCCGAGTGGGATAAACGGTTTCAACCGTTGTTTGATGAATTCTTTGATCCCCCAAATGATGAAGTTCCAGCACCTGTAGTGATAGCTCCAATCCCTGAAGTTGTTGCTCAAGCAAATGAAGCTTTATCTAATGCATCTTCAATTAACATTGAACCGGATGCACCTTTACCAAGTGATTCTCAAACTACACCTGAATCGTCACCCCTACTTGTGCCTAATGATGTGGAAGAGGATTCTATCGATCACGATTTGGAATATGCTCACCTGCAAGAGCTTCCTTTCTTTGGTGTAGCGATACCTGAAAACCCTTCAGCCGCGTCTACCTCAGAAGAAGCTCCTTCTATTGTTCACTCCAGACCACCTAGGATTGAAAAACATAGCACCAAATGGACAAAAGATCACCCAATTAGGAATGTCATTGGTAATCTCGATCGACCAGTCTCTACACGCCATCAATTACAAGAGAGTACACTCTATTGCTACTTTGATGCATTTCTCTCCGAAGTTGAACCTAAAAATTGGCAACATGCTATGACTCAATCATCTTGGATTGAAGCCATGCAGGAGGAACTAAATGAATTCCAAAGACTTGAAGTATGGGAATTAGTTCCTCTCCCTGACAAGGTTAACATCCTTACTTTGTTATGGGTTTATAAGGTTAAACTTGATGAGATGGGTGCAGTATTGAAGAATAAGGCTAGATTGGTTGCTAGAGGATATAAACAAGCATTGAGTATAGACTTTGAAGAATCTTTTGCTCTTGTTGCAAGATTGGAGGCTATTAGACTATTCCTTGCGTATGCTGCTCATATGAACATGATCGTCTATCAAATGGATGTGAAGACGGCCTTTTTGAACGGTGAACTAAGGGAAGAGGTCTATGTTAGTCAGCCGAATGGGTTCGTTAGCACGGAGTTTCCTAATCATGTGTACAAGCTTAAGAAGGCTCTCTATGGGTTGAAACAAGCTCCACGCGCGTGGTATGATCTCCTTTCAACATATCTCATCTCGGAAGGCTTCTCCAAAGGCAAGGTGGACCCCACTCTATTCACTCTCAAGGAGGACAACGACATGATTCTGGTACAAATTTATGTTGATGATATAATATTTGCTGCCACTAACATAGACTTGTCAAATCGCTTTGAGAAGATAATGTCCACACGCTTTCAGATGTCAATGATGGGAAAAATTTCATTTTTCTTAGGATTACAAATTTCTCAGAATCCCAGAGGCATCTTTATTAATCAATCCAAATATGCTCTTGAATCTTTAAAGAAATATAACTTTGAAAATTGTGACCCCGTGGACACTCCAATGGTGGAGAAATCCAAGTTAGATGAAGATAGGAATGGGACTATTATCGATCCAAAACTTTACCGTGGGATGATCGGCACCCTTCTCTATCTGACTGCTAGCAGGCCTGATTTGCAATTTGCCGTATGCATGTGTGCCCGGTATCAGGCTCGGCCTACCGAAAAGCACCTACATGTTGTTAAAAGGATCTTTCGGTATCTAAAAGGAACACTTCATCGTGGTCTATGGTATCCGAAAGATTCCTCTATTGCTTTAATATCATACGCAGATGCCGATCATGCTGGGTGTCAAGACATGAGGCGTAGCACTTCTGGATCTGTGCAACTCCTTGGAGACAAATTGATCAGTTGGTCTTCAAAAAGGCAGAAAAGCGCTGCAATTTCTAGCACAGAGGCTGAATACATCGCCATGTCCGGTTGTTGTGCTCAAGTCCTTTGGATGCGATCACAATTAACTGACTACGGTTTGGGATTCAACAAAATCCCGATGTATTGCGACAACAAGAGCGCCATTGCCCTTTGCTGCAACTATGTTCAACACTCCCGGGCCAAGCACATAGACATTCGCTACCATTTCATTAAAGAGCAGGTGGAGAACGGAGTGATCGAGCTGTATTTGTCACTACTGAGTACCAGCTGGCGGATATGTTCACCAAAGCCTTAGATCGAGGACGAATCGAGTTTTTGATCGACAAGCTTGGCATGAAATCATTCACTCCAGCGACTCTCAAAGAGTTGGCAGAAGAATCAGCTGAATAGTGGTGGTAAACTATTCAGAGTATCCTTTGTTCGTGATCATGTATATTATTGTAAATATATAAACCACAAAAAGAAAAATACAAAAATATAAAACCAAGAAAAACCATAAAAAATATAAAACCTACAAAAACCATAAAAAAATATAAAATCAAGAAAAACCAAAAATATTTTTTGTTTTTAAATCGGGCATGTCTTTTAGTACGGTAATATTTACGGCCTTAGAAATTTCGATCAATATTGACACGGTGCCATAAATAGAGTCCGTATAAAAGTTGTACATTTTTAAAACATGCCCATTATGGCTTGTAGTTATCTCAGACTGCAACCCGGTTTTCATATTAAAGTCACGTATTTCCTTAGAAAACGTTGGCTCACAACGGGAATTAATTTTCTCGGGCATGATTTACAAGCCAAGTCATGCAAAGGGATCAAGTTTACTTAATAACTTGGTCTAACACGAATTAATGTACGTCTCAGTGCATTAATTTGTTAAAATAAGAGAAATCTTATTGTCACCACGAATCAATCTTTTTCAAGATACTAATTGGAAATGCTTTCATCAATATTTGACTCTTTAAACAATGACTACAGCTCTTTAAATAGAAAACGGGTCATCGTTTAAGGGGGAGAAAATATTAAATCATCTTCGTCATTAAATCGATTTTCAAAAGTGTTTGTGGGAAATTAATGGCTAAATGATAAATGAGTGGTCTTGCTTTAGAAAACGACTTGTGCTCGCTGAATGTGATAGGACTTGCTTTAGATTTTGGAGATTTGCTAATAGGTTGCGATTGCTAAGTTGTGTGAAAGTTAATAGTGGCTAAGCTTAACAATGGTTAGGAAAAAATGAAAAGTAATAAACCAAAAAGGAAAAGGAGTGAAAACTTAGGGACTTAAGTGACAACTTGGGAAATTTGTCAAAAATTGACCTAAGTCAAACCAAAACCCATCCCCCCCCCCCCCCCCCGTTTTTCATTCACTGTTTCTATTTATCATTTTCCGCCATTAACACACACTTAAGCTCTCTAAAACTTTCGTCTCAATCATCCAAATCTGTTCCATTCAATCTACAAGGTAATAACATCGAATCTTTAACTTTTAATTCGTCTAATTCATCATGTAAAACAAGCTAATTGATTCGGGTAATCATCTCTATCAAATTAGGGGTTGTTTGCTTAATTTAGGGTCAATTAATTAGGGGTTTTTGATGGGTTTTGCTCGGAATAGCATTAGAAGATGTTGTATTGCCTTAGATTTCCTTAGAACTCACAAACGCGACTAGATTAATCACTAATAGGCTACGTTTGTAAAGTTCCGAATGAACATGGATAACAACTTCCGAATGAAGGAAGTTTTTGAACAAACTTCCGAATGAAGGAATGTTCCGAACGAACTTTCGAATGAAGGAAGTTCAGAATGAAGGACTTCCGAATGAAGGAAGTTCCGAATGAAGGACTTCCGAATGAAGAAAGTTCCGAATGAAGGACTTCCGAATGAAAGAAGTTCCGAATGAAGGACTTCCGAATGAAGAAGTTCCGAATGAAGAACTTCCGAATGAAGAAGTTCTGAATGAAGAACTTCCGAATGAAGAAGTTCTGAATGAAGAACTTCCGAATGAAGAAGTTCTGAATGAAGGACTTCCGAATGAAGAAGTTCCGAATGAAGAACTTCCGAATGAAGAAGTTCCGAATGAAGGACTTCCGAATGAAGAGTTCCGAATGAAGAACTTCCGAATGAAGAAGTTCCGAATGAAGGACTTCCGAATGAAGAAGTTCCGAATGAAGAACTTCCGAATGAAGAAGTTCCGAATGAAGGACTTCCGAATGAAGAGTTCCGAATGAAGAACATCCGAATGAAGAAGTTCCGAATGAAGAAGTTCCGAATGAAGGACTTCCGAATGAAGAGTTCCGAATAAAGGAAAGTTCCGGATGAAGAGTTGTTTGATTGATAGTTGTTTGCATGTTCTAAGTACTTGATGAAATGTGTTATGCTTAGAAGTAAGAATGATACATATCTATATATTTTTGTGCATCAACCTTTCATGTCTTATCTTAAGTAGATACGATGACTAATCCAACAGTACAAGCAATCCAAGACTCTCGAGCAGCTGCAATTGCCGAAGCACGAACACTCAAGTTCATACCAAACAACTACCGGTTGAAGCCAGTTTCAAAATCCATTCACCATGGATTTAAAGTAGCCATAGCAATCCTTGATCAATCTCATTTCAAGAATGCTTTAAGGAGTACTGCCTCGGTGCCTTATGATTATATGTATGAGTTCTGGGCTACCAAGGAAAGAACTTCAAACAAGATCACCTTCACCATCGACAACAAACAGCAGACACTTACTGTATCAGACTTCCGTAAGATATTTGGCATTAGGGATTCACCCAAAGGTATGGCATTTTCGAGGGATCCTACTAAAGACGAACTCATGGAGTTGTTCGATGCTATTGGATGTCCTGACATACGAGTTGCGTCTGAGTTTACCACTACTAAAGTAGGACAACCTTGGAGAGCAATGTTGGGTATTCTCAGTAGATGTCTTACACCGAAAACAAGTGGGCATGATGCTTTGCGCAGTCCTATTATGAACATTTTCCATGGAATGTATAAAGGCGCAAATGCAGATTATGCATTGTTGTTATGGGAAGAATTCACCTTTCAACTCTTCCAAAACAAGAAGCTGAAGAATAACTTCTTTCCTTACCCTCGATTTATCAAGCTTATCATTAATTACTGTATGAAGAATGATGTTACTATTGATAGGCGTGCAGCAAGTCGTCATCACACAGAAGAGGCTGATCATACTGTAGATCTAAGGCATGAAGGACCATCTGGTGGTGTGATTCCTGGTCCTATTCCCGATTATCTTCTGACGGATAGAATTAAAGGTTCTGCTGATTACAAGCTACTGCTGCTAGAAATCAAGAAGCTAAAAGCAAGCCTTCAGACTGGAGAAGACTCGTCTACTACGGTCAAGAGTAAAGGTAAACGCAAGCAACCAGCTGCTTTACCTGAACCCGAAACCAAGAAGAAGAAGACTGAGGTTAAGAAGGGAAAGGGTAAGGCTGATGAGTTAGTTCTACGTGACGAAGAAGATGTTGTTGATCCTACTCTTGACAAGGCTGAGAGGAAATTCATGAAGATAGCTATTGAAAGGAGTAGGAAAGATACGGGCGGTAGTGGTTCAGGTGCAAGGATAAATATTGAAGAAGAGTATGAGGAGCCAGAGGATATTGATGAGTTTGGGTCACCTGAACGGTATTCTACTTCGAAGGAGACATCAATCCCTGTTTCAGCAAGTGTTGAAAAGGAGTCCGGTGCTCCTACAATCATGGTGTCTACTCAACCGTTAGTAACTCAACCTTTAGCAACTCAACCTCCACCAATACAACCCTTACCAACCAGACCGGTTTCAACACCATTCCTTCCACCACCAATAACTCCCATCCTTAGTACCGCAGTAACAACCGAGCCTCTTCACTCAACCCAGAGCAGCTCTGCAACGTCTTCAATGGCTGTATTTGTAATGGCCGAAATGTTGGATAAACATACGGATAATCACAAAAGAGAGATGGATGAACTTCGCCAAGAGCTACATAGACGAGCTCAAAGTGAAGAAGCATCTAAGAAAGCCCAAGAAGAGATGCTTGCTAAGTTCGCTGCAGAGATGGAGTTAACACGAAAAGCTCATGCAGAAGAACTAGCTCAGGTTAAGCAGGCTGAAGCTGATAAGCATGCTGCACGAATCACCAGACTTCAAGCGATGAGGGATAAATACAAGGAGCAAAAAGAAGCACTTGAAGCTTCTGTTGAAGAGAGAGTGAAAGAATCCGTTGAATCCATTATGCCTAAACTGCGTGATGAGTTGAAGACACTCGCGGCTGATAAATTGATGATCAAGTCATCCAATCCTTCTGAATCCGCCTACAAAATTGCCTATGACTTGACGGATTTTGAATTAAAGAAGATCCTCAAAGCTCGTATGAGGGAACTTGGATCTTTTGATAAATCTAGGATTCAACGGGCTCTCTACAAATCCCTGAATGATGCTATCATGGAAGATGATCGGTTGTTCAAAACGTTTGGAAGTGTGGTACCTTATCACATTCTACCTGAGGAGGACAAAGATGATAGTGAACAGGAAGAGGGTACTGGTGAAGAAGAAGAGGAAGAAGAAGGAGAAGAAGAAGAAAAGGATGATGACGATGACGATGGTGGTGATGATGATGAGGATGATGATGATGATGATGGTGATGATGGTGGTGACGGTAATGAGGAGAGTGCTAAGGGGAGCAACGAGGACAGCGATGAGGATGATGATGGGGGTAAACAGCCTGAAAAAGGGGGTAAGGTTGCCAGCTCAAAGAAACCTGCTAAGTCTGGAACCAAGTCTAAGAAAGATGCAGCAGCAAAGGAAAAATCTACTTCCACAGAATCAAGACGATCCAAGTGGCGTCATGATGTGAATGCTACTACGGCATCATCAATTCCTGGTACATCTATTGCTGTGTCTATACCTGTTACCACTAACCCTGTTAGTTCTGTTGTTGTTGCTCCTGTGATTGCAGAGTCGGTAACTGAACCTGAAGCTGCACAACACTCGCCCGTTCATGACACCGCCGAGATGCCTGAATCAGAACCTGCAGATGTTCACGTTTCCACTCATCTACAACAAGAACCACAATCTACTGTTCCTGAATCAAGCACACGGGACTGGGCAGACACGTTGGAGATTGACGAGACTGCACCGCCACAGGCTTGGATCACGGCAGCGGCGCAATATGATCCAATCACAAACGCTGACAGAGATGTCTTATATCTCTGAATCCGCAGTCCGATTGACTTATGTGCATTTCTGGCTCATGAGTATAAGACTTCGGTTACTCCGTCGTTGGTGAAGAGAGCGCTGAAGGATAAGAGAATTCGCGTCAAAACCCGGTTAACCCGAATGGAGTTCGAGTATTATGCTGATGAGATTCTAAAAGCTCTGAATACCGTTCAACGGCCAGGTCTTCATGAATCAGAAAGAGCTCCACCTCCACTTGATCCTTCTCAAGATAATCAGATTGCTCTCGACTTCTTCGTCACCAATGATCTTGAGTATCTTCTGAAGGGTTCCTCAAAGTACGCAACCTCCTTGACCTTGCTGAAAGCTGCCAACTGGGGGACAATACCCTTTATCGAGGAAAAGGTAAACCGACTCTGGGTCCCAAAGGTAAATCGTAATTATGATATGTATGCTATCATAGGTGCATCACACTGGGACGAACGAGTCCGAAGGGCGTACAGGGGTTGCTGCTTAGCCAATTCAGGAAGCAACGTTAGATCCGATATCCGCATCTCCAGTATTTTAGGGCTGAAAACTGAAGCCAAGAATGGCTATTATCATGTGACGGAGATTCGTCTGAAAAGGGAGGATGACAGAGAATACAAAATCCAACAGGGAGATTTTTCTATCATTCGCCTTGAGGATATCGAAGATATGTTGCTTATGATGACCCGTGATCAACTCACACATATTCCTCGTGAAGACATCATTGCCTTGAATACAGCACTTCGTATGTTCACACGAAGCGTTGTTATCAAGAAACGAGTTGAAGATCTTCAGTTGGGAGTCGAAAGCTACCAAAGGAGGCTCAACTTAACCCGTCCAGTGAATCAAGTTCTACCTCAACATGTAGATAGATGTCCCTATACCGGCATTTCTGTTCCGAATTGCGTCATTTTCTACTTGAACAGTCGAGGGTTAATGAAGTTTATGAGGGTGGGTGAGCTTTATAAGTACAGTGATGGGACTCTCCTATACGTCAGAGGAAAGTTGAAGCATCTTAATTCGGGTGGGACTTTACCAGAGATGACTGAGGATTGACATCAGGGTTATCGGCAGATGGCGAAGTATGTGATCAATAAGATTGATCAAAAGCTCCGTGAACGTAGATTGATGAGGAGTTTAGAAAGATTCGTTGGTGGTAGACCATATTTAGTGCACCACAAGATTCTACAACGATCCATCTAATGGGTCGTACATTTCAGGTCCACTTTATATTGGTTTTCAATTGTGAATATGTATATTTGTGAATATTGTGCTTTTGCGGCTTGATGTAGTGTTAAGGTATGATAATTTTTCAAGAATTTCTCACGAGATTCTAAATCTTTCAAAATATATCATACTAAAGCACTACAACTATCCCTTATTAACTTAAGGGGGAGCATTAACATGTTCTATGGCCAAACATCGATTTCATTTTTTACCCAAAGACCGGTTAATCCATTCAATATCCCAAATATTAATGGTTAACATTTTGGATAAGGGGAGAAAATGGTATTAAGGATACTTAAATGATACTTGGCTAAAAGATGAAAAAGACTTAACGATTATCTAACTTAATATGTGTAAAGCACGTGTTAAGGGGGAGCGTTTTTGATGAACAAAACACCTAAGGTACAAAACTTTTTATTTCAATATCACAAGTACCTTAGGTGATTTCCAATGATTTTTCATGGTGGCTATACTTTCCCAAAACACGCTTAATTCACGACGGAAGTGGTGACAAAAGGGTGGTAGGAATAGGTTTTAGTCCAAATGATTCATCAGAACCGATGGAATCTTCCCAAGGACAATTCCCTAGATAGAATTAGAAGTCCTAGGAAAGATGGAGAAAGATTGTGAACGTAGCTGAATGCCGACCAAGTACTTAAGCTAGCACTGGAACAATCACAACAAGGTGCTAGTGATGACGTATTGGTAAGCATTGAAGGGGTTGAAGAATGAAAAATAATTGTAAAGATAAAGGGTGTAAAGAAAGAAGCCCTCCTTACAACTTTAGGCAGAAACCGGGTCAATACATATGCTATTGAGATCATTTTTGTTAATGATTCTCGATATTGAAGAAAGACGTCATGGACCCAGTGATGCAATGCACAACCCTTCCCAGCTAACTCAAATATCTCTCAAAAGGTATTTGTTTTAATCACACGGAGATCAACACGTTATCTATTGGTTTATTCACTCCGAATAGACTGGTATTGAAAAGGTGGCACTCCTCTCCAGCCATCGCTCACTAAATCAAAACGCACTATCGAGTCTAGAGCCAAGAGATCATCAAAAGTCTCATTAGGACACTTTCAATTTATTCCTTGCTTTCTCACACACTGTGAAAAGTAAGAGATTTTCATGAGTCCTACGCAGTATTCCTGTAATATTGCCAGAACATCCGAGTAATACGCAAGTATTACAATGAAGATGGAAATCCTGCTTGAGCCAACATCAAACAAGCTCATGGTAGGTTACACGTGCGGTTCTTTTAGAACCAATCTTGTGAAAAACTGGAAAGAAACAGTGGTTTAATTCTTAATTGAACTTAAACTCGTTCCAGGCCTCTACGCATTATCATACGATCTTGCCAGAACACTCAGAGTGACTCTTTATTGATCACAGTGATGAGTGGAAATCCTTCTAGTGTTAACATCAAACATCACTTGGTAGGTGACGTGCAAGATTCTTTATGAATTGAGCCCGTGATAACTGGAAAGCAACGATGGTGAAAATCTTAATTGAAATTCACTTGTTCCAGGTTTCATGAATTGACGGCTTCAAATCACAAGGATAATTTATCCAAGTGATTCACTCTTTATGTTCGCAGTCAGCTTTGGACGGTCGAATAAAGAGAACGGGTTTACCCGCGAAATCCTGTCAGAAAGTTACTTAATTGAAACTATCCGTCACGGGTACGATATCTAATATCGTCCAACGGTCTTCACCGACCGGAGGTAAAATGCTACCGAATTAGAATAAAATGTCAAAGCCATTTTATTCGTGTCGTTGTTGTGTACCTGTTAAAGACGATGGCGTTGCTGTGTACCTGTTGAAGACGGTGGCGTTGCTGTGTACCAGTTAAAGATGGTGGTGTTGCGGTGTACCTGTAGAAGTCGTTCCCACATGCTTATGTTTTTCTGCATCAAGGTTCAGCAAAAATTCAAGAAAGCACAAGATGAAGTCTTCCGCTGTACTAAACTCTGAAGCTTTCGAGAATTCAACAAAAAGACATAAGTGTGTGGAACATGAAGTCACGAGGAGGCAAGTTTCACAAGAAGGCAAAGATCGCACGTGAAAGGCCAAAAGAACAATGCTCTCAAGCCAAAGCCTAAAAGATCAATAAACATATTCACAACAAAAAGAAAAAGAAGAAAAGACTACGAGCTAAAGAACGAAGACTTAGTATAGTATGCTAGGTTTAGAACTTTGTAACGTGGAGTGACCTCCCTTAGGGGGAGATATTGTTAGAAATACGTTTTAACGTATATTAGAAGTATCGATCACTCCACAATATTATTCATGTTGTAATAGCTCGTAGTTAATAGTTACTTATTTAGTTAAGTAAGAACCGGCCCATGGGCTTGTCATGGGCCGGCCCAAGTCCATTAGTGGCTTGGAAGTATAAATACCCCTTTCCTCCTTGGAAAGGGGTTGGTTGTTGTTCACTTTCTAGTTTTCATTTAATAAAAAGACACATAGTTTCTCTCACTTTCTCTCTCTAGTTTCTCTCTCTAGAATTCATCAACCCACTTCATAGATTCATAGGTTTTCAAGATTCTACAGATCCTTGATTAGTTAGTTTTGATTAATCTTGTTTAAGATGTGATTCAATCTTCAATCTCCTCATCCTCTCAAGTGCAAAGAGAAGAACACTATCATTACCATGATGTGTTGGGTTCACTACATGATGAAGATCTTTCCTCTTATAGATCTAAGTTATGTTTTTAGTCTTCCTACTATGTATATGTAGAAGATCCAAGTGTTGGGTACACTTGGATGTGTTTGTAAGGGTAGAATATCCAAGTGATGGGTATCCTTGGATTAGGTGTTAGTTGTGTAGATCCAAGTCTTGTTAGTACTTGGATATATTGTTAGAGTTATAGATCTAAGTGATGTGTGCTTAGATCTATATGGTTTATGTGTTTAGGCCATAAAACACAAGGTTTGTTATGTTGGGCCATAAAACATAACTAGTGGGTAGATTAGGCTGTGTCTTGGTAGTTCTCATTAAACTCTAAAGTGATGTGGTTGTGTCTAGGTAGTTCTCACTAAACTCTAAAGTGATGTGGTTGTGTCTTGTGAGTTCTCACTTAGCTTTAAAGTGATTAGTAGTTGTGTTGTGTGAAGTTCTCACTTAGCTTCAAAGTGAAGAGTCGTGAAGATTGGTTCTAGCTTTCGATTAGAACTCGACATGTAGCCTTGTGTCGTTAAATGGTGAAGTGGGCGACGTTGTGTAGATTGGTCCTACCTAAGATTAGGACTCGACTTTTAGCTTAGAGTCGGAAATTAGATAAGCGACGTTGTGTATGGTTTCTCCACCTTAAGGAGTTTGTTGACTAGTGAAGTAACTCTCGAGTAAGGTGTACTCGAGGAGTGGAGTAGGGCGAAGAGGAGTTTCGTGACCGAACCACTATAAATTATCGTGTCGGTACTTTCCTTTACATTTTTATGTCTTTACTATTATAGATGTATTTATATGTTGTGTGTTGTGTGCATCTCATAATGTAAACATCTAAGTTGCGGAAAAGCTAAGGCTTAGTACGTGTGTGCTTCGTGTTTAGATTATGGTCAAGTGTACATCACTTAGTCTAAACATCCTAGTTGCGGAAAAGCTTATGCTTAGTACGTGTGTGCTTAGTGTTTAGACTATTGCTTGATGTACTCTTGATTTGATGTGTTTGTGTGTTTACTTACTTGTAGTATTTATCTTTCAATCAAACACATCTCATATCTAGTCAAGCTTGATCAAGAATTTGATACAAAAGATTGTCAAAGTTTAACATGCAACAAAGGTTAAGTTCACTGTCGGCGGTTCCCTAAATGGACCGGCGGTTCCTTATTGATAAGGTACCGTGGGTACACATAAGGAACCGCGCACAGTGGATTAAGCCGAAATGTTTTGAAAACTAACTAGAAACTATTCAACCCCCCTTCTAGTTTCTACACATTTACTACGAGTACGCAGCAGAATAGATCTAGTATAACATACATGATTAAGCACATAATAAAAACAATTTAAAACCAACCTTAAATTACCGTCTTGATCTAGTATAAAATATATCAATTAATGCGTATTTATCTTGATCTTGAACTTCAACGGTTAAATTACCGACTCCATCGTTTGCTCACGCAACACGTCAAACGAACACACCACGATGCTAGTGGTAATTTCACTTCTCAAACAACTTGTGTATATATCTTGTAACTAGAAACCCTAGATCCAAAACCCTAAGTGGGATTACGTAAAAATCGGTTTGTATGACGTTACAAGATTAACCATAAATCACATAAACCCTAATCAGGGTTTATGTAGTCGACGAACCACAAGGGGACAAAACAAAGGACTAAAACCTTGACACGAGGATCAAGGGTTTAGTATTAGGTTTAAAAACTTCACAAGGGAGTATCAAAAGGCAGTCGATCTTGCAAAGGTTTACACTTTAGGTGATTTAGGGTTTGGAGGGATTTTGTTTAACCGAAAATCAGTTAGGGGTGGAGAAGGTGGGACAAAAATTATGACAAAATTAATTAAACACACTCACGATAAATGATTTAAAACTCGTAATTAGTTTAACTACCGTTAATTAAATAAATTAGTGAAGTTTTATTAAACGTTAAATCATAAATAATAAAAACGTATAACAAAAGTGTGTTCTTCATATTGAGTGTGTACCACCGATAAGCTCACGTATTTCCGATGACTAAACGATCGCATATCCCAACAGCAACTAACATCTTAAGGCAATTTGACAGCTTCTTTGAAGTTTATAAATAGGAGGTTTACTTTGAGTTTAGACAAAAAAAAAACATACAAATTGTTGTGTAGTTTCTTTATTCCCTCTTTTGGTTTTTATTTTGTAGTATTTTTTCATAAGAAATACATGAAATATTTGATAGTTTAGTTTTTAGTTCATTTTGCATTGGATAATTTTAACAAGCTAGACCGGGATATAATTATAGCATTCAATATATTCGAACTCTTTACTTAATGGATGAGATACTATCATGGAGATAACAGTTAAGTTATAACAACCTCCAAATAAACTTGTTTTTTGATGGAATTTAAGAGATAAATCTTAGCTATTTATTACTTAAGATTATAAAAATTTTGGAGGGACCATTTTTGCCAAAATATCTAAATTTTGTAAAAAAGCGGCGGAAGGACTAAATTGTAAATATGACGAAAATCGGTTATCACAAGTGATATTTCGTTACTGATAAAAACAATGAAATATCATTAGAGATAAATCAATGAAACATTCACTAGTGATATTTTATTAACATAGTTACTGTGTAATATCTCAGTGATATTTCATTGTTTTATCAACAGTGATACTTCATTGATTTTCGTTAGTAAAATATGACTAGTGATAAATCATTACTCCGTCATATTTACAAATTTGGTACATCCGCTCATTTTTTTAACTTTTGAACATTTTGGTAAAAATAACTTCTCCATGTTTTTTTTAAATCTTAAGTTAATTTCTCCTATTAAATCAAAAATAAATGAAAGATGAAGATTTATCTATTAGTTTCCACTAAAAAAATAAGAATGCAAAATAACACTTGTGATGTAAAAGAGTTAATCTTGCCAAATAAATGTAAAAGTGCGCAACTACAATCGCCTAAATAAAAGATATTCCCAATTTTTCTTGTATTGCTCTATGGAATAATAGTACTACAATTATAAACTAGCAAACTCAATACTAGTGCAGTTTTTGGCTATGTTCAATGCACAAAACTAAACATTGTGCCATTATGGTTGTATATAAATATAATAAGGTGCGGATACTTTCAATAATTCGAAACTTGACACTGAAGTTGCATACTACAAAATTTTACTTTTGTTCCCATTGGTTCACAACATATTGGATATATAATTTAATGAATGGTGAATTGGTGATTAATCTATCTCTAAATTTTATAACACGAACTACTATAATGAGTTGCTTTACTTTATTTTTATAGATTAATCTATTATAATTATAGTACGAATCCTCTTTATCAGGTAGATTTCGATTTCGACTTTGATTTAAAAATGTTAATCACTTACGAAAAAACATCATTGCCATTATTTATAATGTGAAACCTTGTAATGCTTTAGTTTAATTATTCATCATGATTGTCAACATATTAAAAAAAAAGTTTGCTAAAGTAGTATCATAAACAACACAATTAGTAGTATCAAGATTCATGGCATCCCAGTCTATGTTCCTGTTTGATTGATTAAGACTCTCGTGTCTCAACATATTCCAAATATATATAGTCATCGACTGCCTCGCTAATTGCAAAATGTGCGCGTCCTTTAAATTTGTGATCGGCTCAATGGTTTAAATCAACAGGTCGAATTCATACATTATGTTGCTCATCGAATCTTCATCACTGTGTTTTTCTAATTATGCTTGATTATTCGAGTATTGATGCAGTTTCTTTAGCATAAACATATGTATTGCCAAAAAGAAGATTGTATTGTCATTTTTGAAAAAGTTTGATTCATGTATGTGTATAATTTTCTACTCTATAAAATGTAAACTACCAAAAGTTGGTTGTGTATCTATACTTTTTCTAAAGACACATTTTTTATAGGGCTCTGCTATAAATTATTAGACGATAAATTAGAGGTCCAAGCTCGTATGCGAGCTTGGGTCAGGTTTATGATTACAAATTTTTTGTATTTAGCTGATAGATTTGAGGCTCGAGACTGTTTATAAGCTTGAGTCTCTAATATATGAGCTAATATAATCATTAGCAATCATAAGTTTTTATATCAAATTCAAACTATATGTCTTCACATCTCGTTTATAGTATAATGAAAGCTCTCTTAAATTCTTCAATCATGCAACACATTATAGTTAATAGACATATCAACTAGATGCATGATTGTTTGAAATCATGTTTCTATCATCCGATGTTCATTCGGCTTTTTGTTTAAAAATGTGATATTCGGTCTTTTCATTGTATTTGGTAGGCACAAAGTCACGTTCAGTAATGATATCTCATAATTTCACACCACTCGCATTTAAAAACGTTATATATAAAACTTTGTTTTCATAATTTTACATGGTTCTGAGATAACGTAGGTGATTAGGGGCTTGAGGAATATATATGTTGTTGATTTGAAGAGTTTCATATAATTTTTTCCTTAACAAAAAAATATGTAAAGATTATTATTTGTGGTTGTTCTAGAGAATGAAGTTTTGATTCCAAATACCCTTTTTGTGAAAATTTCATTTGAATGATACACAATTTTGAAAGTAAAAATAACTCCATGATATGCTTCTTAAATTGATATATAATGATAAATACAATTTTGTTAATTGATGTCTTGCTAAAAAAGTAGTATTATATTTAAAAAAATGTTAGATGTAGAGAAGTGTACATATTTTTATGTCTTGTAAGGAATGACATAGAAAGTGACAATGACATAGAAGGTAAGAAGTCATAATGTTATTAGCCCTTTTTTTTTAACCGACGAATTTATTAGAAATTTTTTAACAAAAAGCAAGGAATTACATACTAAAGTAACTAGAATTATTTATCCAAGTTACCTTATTAATTAGAGGTACAACGCTGAGCCACCATTTCACATAAGAAACACTTTAAAAGGTGTCATTCAGACGTTTTGACGGTCGAAGCTATGTAAAATATTTAAATCTTCTAATTATATTTTTTTTAGTCTACTACGAGGAGTTCCCACCGCCTTTAAGAAAATCTTCTAATTATATAATACTTAGAAAATTCAACTTTATCTACTAATGTATTTTGTACAATCAAAACAAGCCTATAAAGTTAAAATAATAATACTTAAATCTAATAATATAATACTTATAATAAATTGATTAATACATAATAATTAATACACATTTAAAAAAAAATAAAAAATAATACTAACTAATATTTAATCACACCTAATGCTTAAAAATAGCTAAACACAATTATATATTCACATTTTACAACAATTAAAAGCATATATTTACAAAAGTCGTACAAAAACAGGTTCAATTGGGAATATGAGTGTCCACCAGTTCGGCTAGCAAATAAAAGGCGTCCGAAAATAAACCAACCAAAACCTAAAAAAAAGTGAACCGGGCCTCATCATAATCATTTTCTTTTTGTTACTCTTTGGTTAATCACATGGTACCCGTCGTCGTATTGCGCGTCTACACTACTAGTCTTTTTCAACCAAATAATCCATTCGTATGTCTTCAAGCTCCCAACCATCGCAAGAATTTCCTCCACATAAGACGAGCCACGTAACATGTAAAGAAAAAATGATGAACGGATTCGACTGAGAGTTGCGAAGAGGACACAAAATAGATGGAATTTCCACTCCTCTAAAAGAAAGATGGGGTAGACAACTTATTCAATCGAACTCTCCAAGAAAACACATTAATCTTAATAGTAACCGCATGCTCCCATCTTGTACGAGCATCCTCCTTTGGGAAAACAATATCATCAATATGATCACGAACCGGGACTTAACAGAAAACACTAATGAAGCTTCTAAACATCAAATCCAACGATCGAGCATGTTTGAAAGAATTACACCACAAATACAAGAATGAAGAAAGCCTTGCTCCTCCTCCCAAATGCCTCCGCTTGGATCCCGATGATAAGACCAAACGAGAGATGAGTGATTTAACTTTTCAAGCACAGTGATACGTTTATCCAATTTTAAAGCATAAATATGCAGATATTCTTGCTTCAGTATAATCTCGTCAAGCCAAATATCCTCCCAAAATAAAGTCTCTTCCTCATTACCAATTTTTTACGAATAAGGGGCAAAACAAACCAGTACCAATAGAGTAAGGAATAGTAATCTCATAAACAATATCAAGCCAAGGGAAACGTCTAGAGCTAGGATCATGAGAATCAAAAGGATCAGTTTCGACATAGATATCTTTGATGGTCCTAGTCCATACCGTAGAACCTTGGGATAAAAACGCCAAACACATTTAAAAAGAAGAGCACAGTTAAAAGCCAAAAATATAGAAACACCAAGGCCAACATATTTCTTGGAAGCTAAAATTTTATTCCAACTAATCCATGTCATTTTTCTACCCTTCCCTTCTATCCCGTTGACTCCAAAGTAATTAACACTTTCTTAAAAACTTTAAAGGTAGACATTTAATATAAAACGATACAACTTAATACCAAATTAACTATAGTGAACCAACCTCTTATAGAAAGCGTTTTCACATAGGTGATTAATCATTCCTTCGGAATATCAAAAAGACCACTAACGTACTAAAACTTACATGCCTAATCTTGCCGACTTTTTTCCTTCATAAACCCTTGCTAATACCTTTCGTTCACTTTAAAACTGTTACTTTCATGAGGGTAGAGTTATCTAAGAGGGCATTGAGGGTTATGACTACATCAGAGTCATGTTGGCTCAAATTGGCTTTGATTGTTTGTTATATATCAAATAAGCCATTTACCCTCACTTTCTCTTAGAGTTCTTTAGCACATGTTCTCTTATCTCTAATGATAACGGAATATTTGTTAAGTTCATCATTAATGGTAAACTCATCCAATACTCTCTTGAGGAATTTGGCGAGGCACTTCGTGTGCCATATGAAGGTACTTGTCGTTTCACTTATTCGTGGAGACTTGATGCTCTAAATGAGTCTTACGATAGTCCTCCAAATGACACCGAAGACCTCATCCTTGATGTCATTACCAAAGGGTGTGGTACAACCGTTGTACGAAGTATTCACTCTACTAAACAATCCTTGAATCTCCATTAGATACTCGTAAGCGATCTTAATGATTGTTTGGTCCGGTGGGCCGACATTCTTAGGAAAAATATGTTTTGTCTTGGTGGAAACCAGGATCATATCCCGGCGTGTGTGGCACATATGATATGTTGCATCTTTACTAACACCAAGTATAATCTTGCATATTACATCGCTCGACGGATCAACTATGCTCTTTCTAGACAAACCACAAATCTTCCATATGCCATGCTCCTCACTCGTCTTTTCAAAAAGGTTGGTGAAGACTTTCCTGAACTCGATCTTTCTCGCTTTCAATCGGTTAATCGTGTGATGCTACCAATTCGAGAGGTAGAACCACGAAAGCCTAGAAGTGATCGAGGTACGAGAAGTAATGATCCACAAGAGTCCAAGATGAGGACACTCCTATGTCACCAAGTGATGGTGATGACCTAGGTACTAGTGCTCACTTTGGCTCTTCGAGTGACTCCCACCTACCCATGAACACTTTCATGGACGGGTTAGACTATATTGTTCCTCCTCCTCACTATGCCACTAGTGATCTTCCGGAAAATTTCAGACTTGAGCATGTTTACCGTTCAAATCTTCAAATGCGTGGTGAGTTGTATGATCTTAGAGTGGAGCAAAGGGGTGCATTCAAGAGTATAGGGAAAATGATCAAGAGCTTTGGAAAAAGGAAGAAATAAGGATCAAGTGAAGCTCGGTAATGATTCAAGGTTGACATGTTTGTGAACATGTTATGTTATGTTGAACTATTTCCTTTCATTAGACCTATTTATGTTTCTTGCATTTAGGATTTGGTGTTGTCTAACTAATACTTTGTGTTTGGATTGCTTAGAATTTTAATCCGAAGTTGTTTATGTGATCGATGTTTCGACTCACATATCTTTGTGCTATTTATGTGTTAGTTAGCTTTCTAAATTTTGGTTAATAGTCTATTTTGGCTTGATAAATCCTTGTCTAAAACCTGGCCTGTTAAATGTTGCTGGAAATTCACCTTTTTGAAGTCACTGCCCACGGTTCCTTAAATATGGGCAATTCCTTAGTGATAACGAACCGCATGCCTATTTAAGGAATCGCAGGCTCTGGATTCGATAGAATCTTTGCTTTACATTGTTTTCTCTAAATCTTTGTAAATATTGATGAAATTTTTGCTAAAAACTCGTGAGAGTGTGTTTGATTAATTTCTTGACAAACGAAGGGTTAATCCTTATCATTCCCATGTTAACAATGTACCCAATTCATCATTGACTAGAACATATGGCTATGTAAAATCAACCATGAACTTGAACATTGGTTTATCAAAAATTCGTTTTTAGGTAAGCATTAACAATGCAATTACCAATTTGTTCATGTGTTCATATCAATTCCATCATTTAACCAAAAATACTTAGTCAAAATTTGGATTGCTCTACAAGTGGGTTTTAGTGAAATCGCAGTAGGGATGAGCATGGATCTAGATCCGGTGGAACCGGAACCGGAACCGGAACCGGTGGAACCAAGAACCAAAATTTTGAGAAAAATAAGAACCGAGAACTGAACAAAATATATTTTTCGGTTCCAGTTCTGGTTCCAGTTCTTTGGTTCTACCCGTATAGGAACCGATTTTCTAAAAGAAGAAGAAAAACTCATTCACTAATAAATTAAGTCAACAAAAAAATCTTTTAAGTATTTACAATCATTTACGTTAAAAGCAACAACATTTAACTACTAAGTATAGGCTCAAATAAATAAACATTATATAGTTTCGCATGTTTACTATTTTTGTTTTACCCAAATTCGAACCAAAGTTATCAGGCTGAATATCGGTTGAATTTGTATCACATTAAAAATCAAATCAAAATAAAGATATAGATTACTAATTAATTGAGATTATGTTTACAAAATGTATATATTTGGCATGCCTAGTCATATTATATAAAAAATTTTGTTACAAAATAAATAAAGAACTCACAAATTATTCAAACTTATTGAAAGTGTCGTATCAACAATTATAAAATACAAATCAATTTATATATTATAAAAATCTAGTGATTAGTAATTCTATACTAACAAGACATACATACTTCATTAACATTGAGAAGACATACATTGAATGCAAATAAAAAACATCATAAAACTTAGTTCTATTGATTTTATAATGATGATAGTTGTTTATGTTTCAACGGATTAAGATTAGAGTTTAATATGTTCGGTTTGTTTTTTTTAGAGTAGGTTAGTTGTGTTTTTTTCCTATGATATTAGTTTTTGAGTATGGTAAATAAAAAAATTATAATATTTTTAGAATTATAAGGTATTTGGTTCCGGAATCGAGAACTGGTGGAACCGAACCGAACCGAACCGAGAACCAAAAAATCTCAAAAACTAGAACCAGAACTGGAACCAACGATTCTGGTTCCGGTTCGGTTCTTCGTGGTTCCGGTCCAGTTCTCGGTTCCGGTCTAGTTCTTTGATTCTTTTGCTCATCCCTAAATCGCAGTGAATTCGAACCTAAGGAATCATAGTAATATAACTATGTCAACCCACATTCCTAGAAAGGTTCTAATTTAATATTAATTTTAAAAATTCCCAATTATGAAAATAAGAACCCTAGAACAAATTAGTTGAAATTAAATGAATGTACTTACAATTAATTGATGTTGGAAGAGGAATGAGCGAAACCCACAACTTGGAATCAATTAATCTTGAGTGATTTGAAGCTTTTGAAGAATCAACAATGGTGGAAAAAGGGAAACCCGTCGCCTCTATGGAGAAGAAAGGGTGTGTTTGTTTTGAAATAGTGATGTTTAATAAAAACTGATTATTTTAGTCACCTGGTGGGGTCGCGGTTCGTTATCGATATAGAACCGCAGGCTTGAACCGTGACAATTAAAGAACCGCCCACAGTAGGAGGTTTTTAACAAAGAAAATCAAAGAAAATTTCAAAACCAAGTTTTAATAAAATACTTAAAATATATCTTAAGCCTTGTGGAAATCATTGGACCACTTCAATACTGATAATGACTTAATGAAGGATTACGAGTTAAATCGAAACCGAAAAAGACCGAAACGGAAAAACGACTACTCGTAGCAAAGAAGCAAAGAAGAGAGAAACCAAGGGGAGTGAATCAAGACCAAGTTCAATGCTCAAGAGACAAGTGACAATCTTCAAGTTTTAGTAACGAAGAACTTGTGTCGTTTATAGTGGTTTAAGACGTGCCTTTCCGGCGAAAGTCTAAACGGCTTTGGTAATGAACCATACCAAGCAATTTTGTAAAATAGATTAAGATCATTTTCAAAAGTAGTATTGATGCTATTTCAAAATATGAGCAAAGTATAGATTCACTTTCTCTCCCACATGATCGGACAATTATTTTTGCTAGGGTTTACAATAACAATATCCTTGGAATATTTCAATTCCAAATGTGTAATATCCTAACTACAACTTATGGAGTAGTTTGATATCTCAAGGGATTAATCAATCATCATAGAGATGAGCTCAATTACACATATTACACATGATATAGGGCCTACTAACTGTATGAGTGCAAACCAAGAAAATCATGCTTGATACTTTAAGCTACAACTAACTCACTCTACATCTTCGAAGTGAGTCAAGTATCCAAGCAATGAAGTTTGAGAGGGTATAAGAAAAGAATCACATACCACAAAAAAATATCAAGGAAAGGATGCCAAGAACAAGAACATAATCAAGTAATGATCAAAAGAATGATCAATAGGGCGTGTGGAAGGACGAAAACGTACCTTAGCCGCAAAATGCATTCCAAGTCTTCAAAGAGCCAATGCAATGCCTAAACATGACTAAATGGACTACTAAGGGGGTGTTTGAGATTGCTTATTTAAAATAAATTATTCGTTTTCAGATCGGATAATCAGATAATCAGTTGTTACAAAACGGGGTTTTAAAACATAATGTTTGGATTTGCTTATTTTTTTTTATATTGTAATAATAAGATAATTACATTTTTTTATTATTTGTGTAATGAGTAAAATTACATAAATAGACATTTATATTTCAAATCATACAACATAAAAAATAAATGACAAGGGCAATGTGGGTATTAGCTTTGTTTATTAGTGGGCCATGTGCAAAATGATTCCTGCGTTTTCAAAAAGTGACACAAGCACAGATTATCCAAAAGTGGGCCATGTGCAAAATGATTCATGCGTTTTCAAAAAGTGACACAAGCACAGATTATCCAAAATGTCAGTTTGTGTCTAATAGAACGCAAATAATCACTTATTAGTAGAACATTGTCAAACACTATTATTTGCTTATTCACGTTGTGTAATCATGATAAGCAGATAATTTACATCAAAAAGTGAAGTCAAACACCCCCTAAGTCTTCAAGGACTAGTATCACTCTCATCCATCTTGGTATCATCATTAAATGATGTTGGAAATCAAATAAAATGAGTCTTCTACAAGTGTAAGTAACTCAATCCACAATCAATTTAATGATTAATCTTCATGAGTACCTACACATAGCAAGATACAAACTAGTAGATACATTTCAAGGGTAAATATAAAATGTATAAATACTACTAATCTAGATGAGATGCTATATTACCAATTAAAAGGCCTATTTTTCAATGAAAAAGTAGTTTTGACCAAAGAGAAACTTTAGTACAATGAAACCTTCTAATTTGAGGAGACAATGGATTGATCCAAGTTTTAAATTACAATATACTTCAAAGATCTTGAGTAACCATCGCTCTGATGCATTAACGATGACAAGTAGTTGTTGTATGTGATGTAATAATGAAAGTAAGTAAAGAGTAAGGAAAGAAGCAACCTAATAGGAAGACACCAATATTTATATTGGTTCGGCAACGAAGCTCTATCTTCATTCCTACTCCACTCCTCGAGTACACCTTACTCGAGATTTCCACTATATCCACAAGCTCCCTTCTTGGTGGAGAAAACCTTACAACGTCGCTTACATTATTTTCTAACACTAAGCTAAACGTCGAGACCTAATCTTAGCTATGACCAATCTACACACGTCGCCTACTTCACCATTTTCTGACACAAGGCTAGATGTCGAGTTCTAATCGAAAGCTAGAACTAATCTTCACAACGTTGCCTACTTCACCAATTTCCGACACAAGGCTAGATGTCGAGTTATAATCAAATGCTAGAACCAATCTTCACGACTCCTCACTTTGAAGCTAAGTGAGAACTCACAAGACACAACCACACATCACTTTATAGTTTAGTAAGAACTAACACATAACTTTTACAACTCAATAACACATATCCAAGTATACACATGTAACTTGGATCTATACAAGACAAATCCAAGTATACACACATACAATAGATTTACACAAGACTAATCCAAGTATTTAATAATACAATAGATTGACACAACTAATCCAAGTATACACAAATACATTGGATCTACACAACACACAATTAAAACAAATGATGAACATGACTAGATCTTTAGGAGAGGATGATCTTCATCAAGGCTTCATCTTTAATCACATCACAACTGCGTGAGTGATATTCTCTTTGGACAAGGTAAAGAAGGAGATCAAGGGGATAATCATAAGTAAACATACTTAACACATTAAGTGATCATTTACAAATGATTAGGAATTAGAAAAGAGAAAGATGGCAGAAAGAGTGTCCAAAAAGGCTTTTGGAAAATGTAGATTTGATCCACTATTTATAGGAGACAAAAGCCAACGACTCTCTGAGCGCAGTTCCTTAATTGTGCCTGCGGTTCCTTATCACTAGGGAACCGCATAGCCATTTAATGAACCGTGGGAGTAGACTCCGGTCCCTTTTGTCTTTTAGTGAGGAAGTAATATTTGAGGTAAGTTATACCTTCAAAGGATATTCCTATGTCATTTGGAATATGCCATATTCAAATTTACATTTTCTTTTTTAATAAAACATTTTCTAAAAAAGAAAATTTATTAAAAATATTTTTTCACATTTGACAAAATGTAAGTTTTAGGCTAATCACTTTCATGATCACTAATCATGATTAAGATATATTAGTGCAATACTTAAATGATTATTACCTTGATGATAGTGTTTGTTAAGTAATTCGTCTTATGATTGTATTTGACGATAAATGTCTTTTTAATTTGTCGTGATCAAAACTAAGAAAGTTTAGTTAACACTAATAATGTTTTTAGGCATTACTTTGCATTAACATATGAGATAGCAAAAGAAGATGCACTTTCTTCTTTTTACCATGAGCGTGGTGTACGTGCTAACCACTCCCATTCCTGATGGTGGTGATGATGCTACCTTGGAGGACATGAGGAAAAGGAGCAAATGGTAGAATGATGACTATGTGTGTCGCGGCATAATTCTCAATGGTATGTCTGATTCTCTATTTGATATTTACTAAACTATTGAATCTGGTAAAGAACTATGGGATTCTTTGGAAGCCAAATATATGGCTGAGGATGCATCAAGTAAGAAGTTCCTTGTGAGTGATTTTACAAATTACAAAATGACTGATTCAAGACCATTCATGGAATAATACAATGAAGTTCTAGAATACTTGTTAGATTTACACAACACAAAATGAACATGGGTGAGACCATTCAGGTCTTGTGTGTCATTGACAAACTGCCTCATTGGAAAGACTTCAAGCACACATTTAAACATAAGAAGGAGGATTTAACTCTTGTTGAGTTGGGTAGTCATTTGCGCATTGAGGAATCCCTCCCGGTGCATGATAGTGGCAAGCCAAAGAGCAATAATGTTGCTGGTTCATCTGTTGTCAATATGGTGGAGCATAACAACTCCTCCAGGTACAATGACAACAAGGGCAAACATAAACATCAAGATAACACCAAAGCAAATCCTAACAAGAAGTTCTCAGTGACTTGTTGGAAGTGTGGGAAACCTGGACACTTGAAAATGGATTACAAAAGTGTTGGTATTGGCATCAAAGCCAACAGATCAAGCACAAAAGGTCAGAATATGTTTAAGGAATCTCTTCAGATTTATTATGTTACATATGTATATGAAGCTTATTTTGTGTAGGATGATGATGTTGCGTAGTGGGTTGACTCTGGAGCAACTGTTCATATGTGTAAAGATAGATGCTGGTTCAAGACCTATCAGTCAATGAATGATGGATCTATTCTTCACATGAGAAATGAGTCAACAACCCTAGTGCATGGACGTGGTCGTGTAGATCTTAAGTTTAGTTCTGGAAAGATTGTTTCTTTGTTTAATGTTTTGCATGTCCCTAATATTAGGAAGAACTTGGTTTCTGGTAGTGTTTTGAATAATTGTGGTTATAAACAAGTGATTGAATCTAATAAATTTGTTTTATCTAAACATGACGTGTGTATTGGTTTTGGCTATTTGTGTAATCAAATGTTCAGGCTTAATATTGATTCTAGTATGAATGTTGATTCTGTGTCTACCACTAAACTGAATGACTCATCACTATGACATGCTAGGATATGCCATGTCTACTTTAAAAAGATGCAAGACATGTCTAAGGATGGGTTAATTCCAGCCTTAGACATGGACACTGTAAGATACTGTAAATCTTGCTTATGTTTAGAGAGAGAAAGAGATGGAATGATGGTGAGAACACACACACTTTTAGAGAGAGAAAGTGAAAGAGAAACACCTTCTACTATGTGAAAATAATAAGTAAACCACCACCCTCTCCAACTAAGGAGAGAGTTTATATACCCAAGCCCATGAGATGGGCTTGGGCTTACAAGTTGGGCCGGCCTACACATGTTGTAGGCTAGGCTTGGCCTTGTTTGTTTAATATTAGTAAGACTAAACTACGAGCTATTACTTAGACTATTGTTGGAGTGACCGATCCTTTCTAATACGTAAAACGTATTTCCAACAATCTCCCCCTAAGGGAGGTCACTCCAAACAAGGGCGTTACCTAAGTTACAATAATAAAATAAACCTAGCATACTATGCTTGTCTTGAGCTCGTAGTCTTCGTCTTTTTTTTTCTGGTGAACATGCTGATGTGATCTTTGATATCAATCTTTAGCATTAACCTCTTGCCTTGATCTTGTGCATCCATCACTTGTGATATTCGCCTCTTCTTGACTTCATGTCCCACATACTTATACCTTCGTAATTCTTGAAAACTTCAGAGTTCGATATAGCGGAAGACTTGTCTTTTAGGCTTTCTTGAATTAGATGAGGTATTAAGTGCATAAAGTATAAGCATGCGGGGACGAATTCTTCTCGGATTCCGCAAAGCCACCGTCTTCAAATGCCGCAACATAAGTAGACACGAACAAAATGGCTTTGAAAATTTCATTCTAATTCTGTAGCATTTTACCTCCGGTCGGTGAAGACCGTTGGACGATATAAAATATCGTACTTGTGGCAGATAGATTTAATTAAAAATCTCCTTGAAAAGATTTCGCGGGTAAACCCGTTCTCTTTACTCGACCGTCTAAAGCTGACTGCGAACGTAAAGAGTGAATCATTTGGATAAAATTATCCGCATGATTGAAGTCGTCAATTCTGATTCCTGGAACAAGTTTGATTCATTAAAGAATCGCACCATCGTTGCTTTCCAGTTGTCACGAGCTTGATTTATATTTGAATCTTGCAAGTTACCTACCAAGTGCTGTTTGAGGTTAACACTAGAAGGATTTCCACTCATCACCGTGAACACTTAAGAGTGTCACTCTGAGTGTTCTGGCAAGATCATTAAGATATTACGTAGAGGACTGGAACGTATTTAAATTCAGTTAAGAATTAAACAACTGTTGCTTTCCAGTTATCACAAGTTTGATTCATAAAGAATCTCACAAGTCACCTACCATGAGCTTTTTGATATTCGCTCAAGAAGGATTTCTATCTTCATTGTAATTACTTACGTATTACTCGGATGTTCAGGCAAGATCATGAAGATATTGCGTAGGACTCTTAAAATATTTCTTACTTTTCACTGAGTGTGAAGAAGCAAGGAAATATGGAAGTGTGTCCTAATGAGATATTTGATAATCTCAAATGGATCTAGACACGATTCGTGCACTTTGGATTTTAGTGATTGGAGGTTGGAGAGGAGTGCCACCTTTTCAATACCAATTTACTCGGAGTGAATAAATCGATAGATAATGCGTTGTCTTCGTGTGAATAAAACAAATACCTTTTAAGAGATATCTGAGTTAGCTGGGATGGGTTGTGCATTGCATCACTGGGTCCATGATGTCTATCTTCAATATCAAGCATCATTAAAATGATCTCAATAGCATATGTGTTGACCCGGTTTCTACTTAAGGTTGTAAGGAGGGCTTCTTTCTTTAGACCCTTTATCTTTACAATTCTTTTTCATTCTTCAACCCCTTCAATGCTTACCAATACGTCATAACTAGCACCTTGTTATGATTGTTCCAGTGCTAACTTAAGTACTTGGTCGGCATTCAGCTACGTTCACAATCTTCCCCATCTTTCCTAAGGACTACTATTTCTAGCTATGGAATGTCCTTGGGAAGATTCCTTCGGTTTTGGAAGAATCATTGGACTTAACCTATCCTACCATCCTTATGTCACCACAATCTTTATCGTCGTGAAATAAATGGGTTTAGGGTAAGTATATGTCACCATGAAATCCATTTGGTATAGCAAATCCATTTTGCTCCCCTTAACATATGCCATGATATTCGAAAACATTTCGCACATGTCGGGATGAGCCATTGTGATAATTTCCCATATTAAATCACATTTTCTCCCCCATATTAAAAATATTAACCCAAGCGATATTTTTGATATCAATTGATTTAATGAAGCTTTAAATGTTTTTGGGAAGAAAGATGCAAATCCAATTTATCTTCATGATACCAATATGAGAGATATGATACCGATTTGTAACATGATAACATATTCACCAACTAAGAATGAATTGACAAGGTTGGACCTGATTGATGAGAACATCATATGATAAGATCAAATGGTTCTTGTCAGCAAATGTTGGTCGCCTCGTCACGTCTGAAGTCATCTCTTGACACCACATGTACGATTAGTATTGTTGTCTTGACACCATTTTGTGAACTTAGCACGTTCGGCATCAAAGATTATGAATGCTTGACAATTGCCCCCCCCCCTCAATTGTTGACCCGTGTTCTATCGAAAGAGCTGTAGTCGCCGTTTGAGTAGTCGCATCGTCGAGTATGTAGATACCAATTGTAGAGTGCTATGGTAGTAGAGATGATAACTTCATACAAACAAGATTTCTATTGTTATAAAAAAATAAATGCACTGCTGCGTACATTAATTCGTGTTAGACCAAGTTATAAAGTAAACTTGATCCCTTACAAGGTTTTTAAAGTAAACCTTGCCTGAGAAAATTAATTCCCGTTGTGAGCCAAAGCTTTCATAGGAAATACTTGACTTTAATGTGAAAACCGGGTTGCAGTCTGAAATAACTACAAGCCATTTTGAGCATGTTTTAAAAGATTTGAACTTCTGCTCGAACTTTATATACAACCCCGTGTCATTATTGAGTGACATTTCTAGTATCGTAAATATTATCGATTCCAGAAGACATGCTCTTTTTATCAAAACATTTTTGAACACAATTCTGAAAGATTTAGAAAAACCTTTTGAGAAATGCTCGAAAAATTATGTTCAATGTTTTAAAAACCATTTACTTGAGCTTAAGATGTTGAATATCTTACAAAACGAGCTCAAGTCCGAGAAGTTGTAAACTTCCCATTGTGAGGATAAGTTTATCATCGGCGATAAACTTTCCTTTTAACTGAAGAACGAGTCCTAAGCTGACATTTACTTAGAAGTCGTTTTCATGAGCTTGAAAAACTTTGAATGTTTTAACGTAAAGCTCATGACCGAGAAAGATGAATTTCTCGTTAAGAAGAAATGTTCTCTTATTTAAAAGATACACTTTACTTTATGAGCTTAAAACTTGGAATGTTTTAATACAAGCTCATGATCGAGAAAATTTAATTTCGTGTTACGAGGATAAGCTATCTTTAAAGATAAGCTTTCCTAAAATTGAAGTCCGAGTTACATTCTGATATTTAACTGTAAGTCATAGTGCATGAGCTTAAAAACTTCGAATGTTTTTAACATAAGCTCATGCCCGAGAAATATTAATTTCTCGTTGTCAGGATAAGTTTATCATCGGCGATAAACTTTCCCTTCTTTGAAATCCGGGTCATCGTCTGTCATTTAACGAGGAGCCATTGTGCATGAGCTTAAAAACTTGGAATGTTTTTTATATAAGCTCATGCCCGAGAAAAATTAATTTCTCGTTTGTGAGGATAAGTTTATCATCGACGATAAACTTTCCTTTCTTTGAAATCCGGGGCATAATCTGAAATATGATTATATGCCATGTACACGAGCTTAAATTTTTTGAATAGTTTTAATGTAAGCTCGTGTCCGAGAAAATTTAATTTCTCGTTAATGAGGATAAGTTTATCATCGGCGATAAACTTTTCTTTTATTTGAAGCTCGGGTTACAATCTGTTATGTGACTGCAAACCGTTGTGCATGAGCTTAAAAACTTCGAATGTTTTTAATATAAGCTCATGCCCGAGAAAAATTAATTTCTCATTGTGAGGATAAGTTTATCATCGGCGATAAACTTTCCTTTCTTTGAAGTTTGGGTCACAGACTATGATTTGACTGTGAGCCTTGTACAGCTTAACTGCGAGTCCCCTGAGACACTTGTTTCTTAGATATCAGCTTCTTCAACAACCAAACTCTGAGAGTGTCCTTAGTTGTACGGTATACAAAGATTGGACTGCTGTGTTCTTGTTGAACTTGGATTTTTGTACCTGCATTCTTATTAGGAGTTTGTATGCTTTGAGAAGGGTTAACGATATCTATTTTAGAACTATGCGGGTGTTCACAGTCAACCTTGGTAGTGCAAGAGGGAAACAACCTTCCCGTAGGAACCCATTTAAGATTAACTGATCTAAAAATCCTACCCGTGGGTTGCCACCTAAGATTGGATCTAGGCGACATGGTTTTCTTATGTACGGCAGAAGACTTAGCAGTAGAAAACCTATTTCCTTTGGAATTCCCTCTGTTAGCACTTGAGTTCAGCTCCTTCAAGACTTTAGTAACACAAGCATGATGATTTGTCGTGAAGACACTTTTCATGCATACGGAACAAACACCGCGTTTGAGGTCCGATTGAGATCTAGAAATCTTAGGTCTAGCTTGTGTCATTTTCTTAGATGCATCTACATAGTGATTATTAGGCATGCTATTCGACCTATGTTTTGGCATATTATTAGAACTATACCTAGAATCACTAGTAGCAGTCTTGTTTATAGGTTTTGCATAAGATTATTTGATCATATTAGGCCAAGATAGTAGAGTGACTGGTCTAGAAAGATGAACCTTATCAACTTGGGAGGCAAACCGCGGTCTCGAGGATTTTGGTTGCTCGGATCTAAATGCAGTCGGTTGACGAACGGACTAATTTTTAGGCGGTTTCCCCAAGATTGATGGTTTTTCACGCTTAGTGTCCACACTAGTGCCCTTAGTTTTCCTTAGCTCGTTTTTCAAAGAAACTATAGCAAAAACCTTTTCCTGAACTTGAGCCTTTAAAGTCTCATTCCCTTTGAGCAATCTATTTTGGGATGCCAACTTAGATTCAAGCAACTTAATTTGTTTCAAAAGATTATCCATTTCAGCTTTAGAATCTAGAACTTTTTGATCCAATTTTCGTTCAAGAACAACTTTTGACTTTTTAAGTTTTTCAAAATATGTTTGAAATTTGTCCGTTTTCTTCGAAAATTCGATTTTGGCATCCTCAAGAGCTTTAGACTGCTGAGCTAAGATCGCATCTAGCTCTTTAATCTTGGAATCAGAATCGGTTAGTGAAGCAGTCAAAAAGCATGTATCATGATTTACCATAGCATTCTGAACAATTTCTCTCTCATTATGACTCACATCGGATGAATCTGAAGTGTTAGAACTATCACCCTTTTCCATCCCATGTTTGTCATAAATAGGTTCGGAATACTCAACATGCGGTAGTTCATCGGCACAGACATCATATGCAACATTCGATTGTACCGTATCTGTAGGTTCTTCGTCATAAACGGATATGTTGTCATCATAAGAGATGTCTGTAACATTCCCTGACGTGCTGCTGGTATCATGATGTGATTCTATGCAAATGCAATCTCTATCAGCTTCCAATTTGTCAACCGTATGATCATTTTCCTCTTGCATCTACATCGTAGAATCGTGCACTCCACTATCATACTCTTGTTGAAGTCGGGATCTTTCATAAATCGAAGACGAGACCGATGTCATGAATTTCAACAGTGTACCACGGAACTCTTGAACCTCCGTATGTGTGTATTGAAGAAATGACTGACATATCCCTGAATTTTCATGCTTAACAATGTTGAATTGGAAGAAGTGCGTAAGTTGTGTCACTAGAGCTTTATATGCAGATACTGATGCAGAGTAATTAAAGTCTTCTTTGTGAAGTTTCTCAGCTAGTTGGTTCAAGTTGAGGAATATTAAGTCGATGAATGTATAACGATCTTGACCAAAGAGTGTCACAAATTCACTTCCTCCTTGAAGCCATGAAAGGGTTACAAGATGAGATCGTAGTTGTCGAAATAACGTTATACCACTTTCTCTAGCTGTGTTTTGCATTTTATGCAATTCTCTCTCTTGAGATGTCGAATTCAACGATTCCACTGAAGCTCGATGTGAAGATTTACAAAACATTGATCGAACAATGAAAGAAAGTAAATGTGTTTGTTGTTGTGTGTTGAAGTCGAGAAATAATGTTAAAATCCCCTAATAATTGTTCTTGATAAACCAAAAATTCCAAGATAAAATTACACACGAAATTTTCAAAAACACGTTTTTGAAAAATCTTAGAATATTTGTCACTCTATCGTAATGCCCAAAAAGAATTCAGTCGCAATGTTTCAGTCTATCACAATAAGTTCTGTTGCAATATCACAACCTGTCGCAATATCACAACCTGTCACAATGAACACCTATCGCAATAATCTCTATCGCAATAATCCTATCGCAATAATCCTATCACAATAACCTGTCGCAATATACTAAGCTGTCGCAATGTCTAACTGAATCTCTATCGCAATGCACATAAACAAGTTCTGTCGCAATGTGGGTCGGAATATTGATCGCAATATCACAAAAGAACACCAATCGCAATGTGGATCGCGATATGGATCGCAATATATAAACCCTTAAGCTTTGCGATGGAAGATCAAGTACTTCTGTCGCAATAGTACAACATTGAACAATATTTCCACTTTTCTCGGACAAAATACACCAAATTTGAGATTTTAAGCCAAAAAATGATCCAAACACCCAAAATTTTTGTGTTTTTAGCCAAAGTAAATATACCAAATCTCTGCCACAACTATGTAGAAGAGTTGTATCAAGAAAAAAAACCCATAAAAACCACAAAAAATTTGGACATGGGTTTAATAGATCAAAAGCTACTAAAATCAAGAACACAAACACATAAACAATACAATCATCCTATGGCTCTCTGATACCATTTGTAAGATATTGTAAATCTTGCTTATGTTTAGAGAGAGAAAGAGATGGAATGATGGTGAGAACACACACACTTTTAGAGAGAGAAAGTGAAAGAGAAACACCTTCTACTACGTGAAAATAATAAGTGAACCACCACCCTTTCCAACTAAGGAGAGGGTTTATATACCCAAGCCCATGAGATGGGTTTGGGCTTACAAGTATGGCCGGCCTACACATGTTGTAGGCTAGGCTTGGCCTTGTTTGTTTAATATTAGTAAAACTAAGCTACGAGCTATTACTTAAACTATTGTTGGAGTGACCGATCCTTTCTAATATGTAAAACGTATTTCCAACAGACACTAATAAGTGTCAGACTTACATGCTGAATAAAATTACTAAGAAACTATTTCAAGATGTAAAACGTGAAACTCAAGTCTTGAAGCTAATCCATAGTAATATATGTGATTTGCATGCTACTCCCTCACTAGGGAATAAGAAATACTTGGCAACATTTATTGATGATGCTTCAAGGTTTTGTTATGTTTATTTGTTACATACTAAGGATGAAGAATTAGATAAATTCAAAGTATTTAAGACTGCATTTGAATCACAACAAGGAGTCCAAATCAAAAGATTTAGGACTGATAGGGGAGGTGAGTGCATGGAAACTTTGTACTTTTAGTCTGTTGGAATAATCCATGAAACAACTGTCCCCTATACTCCACAACGAAATGGCATATCTGAAAGGAAAAATAGAGTACTAAAAGATATGGTTAATTCCATGTTGTCCTATTCAGGACTGAGTCAAGGATTTTGGGGGGAAGCTATATTAACAACTTGCTATTTATTAGATAGGGTTCTCAATAAAAGGAACAAGATTACCCCTTATGAACTCTGGACTAAAAGAAAACCAAACTTGAACTATCTCATGGTTTGGGGTTGTAGGGCTGTTGTAAGACTCCTGATCCAAAGGTGAAAACCTTGGGTGAAAGAGGCATTGAATGCATCTTTGTTGGATATGCTGAGCATTCCAAGGCTTATAGGTTCTATGTTATTGAACCTAATGATTCAGTTTCAATAAACTCAATCACTGAATCAAGGGATGCTAACTTTGATGAGACTAGGTTCTCATCAGTCCCTAGACCAATCCTTAGGACTCCTATTGGAGATGAGGACATTGGTGTTTCAGTAGAAACTGAAAGGGTCACTAATGAGGTTGTGGTTCAGCAACCTGAGTCTAAGCTTAGAAGCACAAGGCAAAGGACTCCAAATAATTTTGGACCTGAATTTCAACTATACTTAGTTGAACGGACAGGGGATGAGGTATCTGATCAATAATCCTATTGCTTTAATGTTGAGGATGATCCCAAAATATTTGATGAACCAATGAAGTCCCAAGATGTTTCTTTCTAGAAAAGCAATCAATGATGAGATGGACTCCATCATGGATAACAACACTTGGGTGTTGGTTGATCTACCTCCAGGTTGCAATCCACTTAAATGAAAATGGATCTTCAAAAGAAAGATGAAGGTAGGTGAAACTATTAAAAAGTTCAAGGCAAGGTTAGTCATTCAAGGCTTTAGAAAAAGTCAGGGATAGGATACTTTGATACTTATGCTCATGTAGTACGCATAAGTACCATAAGAATGTTGATTGCCTTGGAAAGTATTCACAATCTGATTATTCATCAGATGGATGTGAAGATAGCATTCTTGAATGGTGATTTGGATGAGGAAGTTTATATGAACCAACATCAAGGTTTTATCATGTATGGTCATGAAGCTAAGGTGTGTAAACTGATTAAGTTCTTATATGGACTGAAGCAGGAACCTAAGCAATGGCATCAAAAATTTGATGAAGTGGTTTTGTCTAATGGTTATTTACTTAACCAAGCTGACAAATGTGTAAATAGAAAATTTGATGAATCTGGTAAATGAGTCATCATTTGCCTATATGTTGATGACATATTAATTCTTTGGTACTGACCAAGTTCAGGTTGACTTAACTAAAGAGTTTTGTCATCAAAGTTCTCTATGAAAGACATGGGGAAGGCTGATGTTATCCTTGGCATAAGGATTAAACATGAAAGTGACGGTATTGTAATTTCTCAGTCTCATTATATTGAGAAGGTCCTGAAGAAATTCAATCACTCTGATTGTACTCCTGTGAGTACACCTATGGATACAAGTGAGACCTGATGCCTAACAATGGTCAGGCTGTCTCCCAGCTTGAGTATTCTAGGGTGATTGGTTGCTTGATATTTCCATGACTAGTACTAGGTCTGACATTGCATTTTGCTATGGGTAAACTGAGTAGGTACACTAGTGATCCTAGTACTCAGCATTGGCAAGCAATTCATAGGGTACAAAGTATTTGAAAGGAACAATGGATTAGTGTTTGTCATATACTGGATATCCTTCAGTGTTGGAAGGTTCCACTGATGCAAGTTGGATCAACAATACTGAGGATAATGCATCCACAAGTGGCTGGGTATTCCTTCTTGGTGGTGGTGCAATTTATTGGGCATCCAAGAAGCAAACTTGCATTACTAGTTCAACAATGGAGTCTGAGTCTGTGGCTCTAGCAGCTGCTGGTAAAGAGGCTGAATGGTTGATAAACTTGCTTCTTGAGATTCCATTGTGGGTCAAACCTATGGCACCCATATCTATATGTTGTGATAGTGCAACTACATTGGCTAAGGCATATAGCCAGATGTACAATGGTAAGTCTAGACACTTAGGTGTTAGACATAGCATGATGCGTGAACTAATCATGAATGGGGTGATTTCAATAGAGTTTGTGAGGTCTCAACAAAATTTAGCTGATCACTTGACGAAGGGATTGGCTAGAGACTTGGTTATAGATTTTGCTAATGGGATGGGTTTAAAGTCCACTCTAGTCACTGAATGCTAGGACACCTAACTCCCTCCTAAAGAAAATTGGGAGTTGAGTTCAATGTGGTAATCTGAACATTCAGGGGACTGAAGCACATGTTTTACATATCATCCCAAGGATGCGCTTGTACCTTCTGAAAGGAGGATGAAGTTATAAACTTCTTAATGGTTAATTTCTTTGAAAAAGTGCTTAAGCAGGAGCATGAACAAAAGAGGAACCACCTATGTAAATGGTGAGGTTTCGCCGCCTCAAGGAGCATGGACTTTGGCTTTTACAACATTTATGAATTAGATACGGACACATGGCTTGTATGGTGTAAAGATCGTTTTAAGTGTTTGAAAACTTGTGTGTATTTCATCTTCAGGTATTCAAAATAGTTGAAGGGTTTAATTCTTAGAACACCCGGATTCTTGAATATTTGATGTGATGTACTAAGATAGAAATCCAATCCCCATGACATTTTCATTTTTGCACTGATTTTGTTAAAGTTGATTTTCATGCAAAAGGAATTGTACTAAATTGGGGAGGATTGTTGGAAATTTAGTGCAATTGGGGGATATGGTCAGACTTGTAAATGGGTTTGGAGTTACGGAGTGTACACCCATTAATTCCCTGAGCTACCTGGACTCAATATAGTGGTTTGCTGATGATTCCTGTCAGGGGCTAGATTATGCATGTCAGAGGCAAGATTTGCCTGTGTCAGCGGCTAGATTTTGCCTTGTTAGCGGCTAGGTTATGCCTATCAGCGGCTAGGTCATCAGTGGGTGGGTTATCTTTGTAACCTATTTATCGTTTCGTAAGGGGTTTAAGATTGACTTAATGACCATGATTATGGTCATGTAACCACTATGTAATCATGTGAGAAATAATGATATTAATTGGCCGATTAATACTCATTATTCCTTTGACTATGAGTTACATTCTTAAGAATGTGATCACTATACACTTGCCTGAAGAGATATACGAAAATACTGAAACATAAACACTTACACGCACATAGTTCTTGATTTGTGCCTAAAGCAAGAACTAACACTTGGTTTTATCCCAAGGAAGTATTCGTGTTAACCGAAGCATAGGGTCAAATAATCTTCTTTGGAAAGTGATTACACGACTTCAAGTGATATCCGGTAAGCATTCATTGGTACGTAGTTAGGCTGTTGATTATCTTTACCCTGTTGGAACCAAGTAAACCCTAACACCGTACGACATAGCTGATCTAGTCGCGACCCCACAAATTTTTTTCTTTAACTTTAAGAGAACTCTCATATCAGATAGAACTCTTTAGGTCATCCCCTCTCACTCGACCTGCTCTAATATTGTGAGTTACGTCATCGTCATCTAATATAAGGCCAAGAAATATGGGCTCATGCACCTTAACTAGTTACTCTTTAATATTAAAAGATATGCTCCCTAGTCAATTGACGAAGTTTGACCATGAACATTAATCAAGCGGTAATAATATGTCGAAGGGTAAAATTTAATCTTGTTTGTTAATCATATGGCCAAAAAGATGAATACGGTTGTTAACTCTTTATTGATTAGTGCATGCATTTAGAGTGTTATGATGTACTAGCTGAAGTGATTTGATTTGGATTGTATGATTAATCAATCTTTTCGAATTGATCCGTGTTGATGGTGAAATGGTCTATCACTAAATTATGGATTATATAAATAGAAACTTCATTTAAACAAAGATGGAAATTTCAACTTTCCGTTTCTTCTAATTAAAGTCTAATTTGTTTTTTAAAACAAAAAGGAAAAAAAATCAGGATGTGAATTTCTAATTCCCACCTTTGTGTATGTAGACTAGATGTATACTCACGCATAACGGCAAAAATTATTTAACAACATGTTAATTGATTCGATAATTGAACCGATAACTTGATCACTCGATCGGGTTGATTCGATGATCCCGTGACTAATACAATTGTTTATGATATGTATTTAACATTTCCTATTATATCACATATTCAAAATATTTTCAACTTTTCAAAACCATAAATGTTTCAACTTTTCTGTAAATAAAGCTTAAAATTAAGTTTTCACTTTTGAGATAACCCCTTTATAATGAGTACTAGCATACCCGCGTGTTGCGACTACGAATACCTTATGATTAAAATTTAGAAAAAAATTCATGTTTGGTCCCTATCGTTTACACCAAATATCAAGGTTGGTCCCTATCTCAAACTAAGTGCACAGATCGTCCCTATCGTTTACACTTTGGATCAAAAATGATCCCTATCTTGGATGGGCGTTAGATTTGATCGTTAAATGGTAAAAGAAGAGGGGTATTTTGGTCCTTTACATACTTTAATCCAAAAAAAAAACCCCACTATCCACCCACCATATCTTATCATCACCTAACCATCTTTATATCCACAAGTCCTCTATCCCTACTGTCACCATCCCTCGTCTCACCATCCCAGATTCATTCCAAAATTCTAACTTGAGCTAGGTATAAGGATCTGTAAAACCCAGTACGGCCGTATTTTAATTCGGGGACGAATTATTCCTTTTAGAGGGGAAGAATTGTAAAACCCGTATTTTTAAATCGATAATTTATAAATACGCGGTTTATATTTTTATACGCGGGCTATTTATTTAGACCATTTACGTATAAATTGTCAACAGAACAACGAGAAAACATTACAAGAAATATTTTATAACAAGAAATATTATTATTATTGTACTAGGTTTAAAAAAAAAAAAAAATAATAATAAATCATAATAATAGAGAAAAGGGCCGGTTCAAAAAAAAATAATAAAAGAAAAGAGTTGGGCTTAGCCCATTTGGGGGTTATACAAACACACGGCTCCCTTTTCTCTTCCATATCTTGCGTACAAAAAAAAATAAAATATAGAATTTAGGGTTTGTGTTTGTTGCCGCCGGGAAACAAGAAACAAAGGGAGATCAGTGATTTCGATTTTTCAATTCAAAGGTAATCAGCCTATATCCTTCCCTTTTATCACGATTTAAAAAAAAAAAAAAAAAGAAACCGAGAGTTATAACTCTCGGTGGTGGGTGGTATTGGTTTACAGCCGCAGCAACAAGAACCCGAGACCTAGAGTCTCGGGGGTGTTGTTTTCCCACAGCCGCGAGAAAGGAAAAAAAAAAATATATATATATAAAAGGGGGCGTCGGGTTGGTTACATCAGGGAACCGAGACCATATAGGGTCTCGGTGTATGTGCTGCACGACCCAGCCGAGACCACAACCGGTCTCGGTGGTCCTTTTCTTGCCAAACCCGAGCCACAAACAATATAAGGGTGCGTTTGGCTGTATAACAGAATAGGCGGTGGGAACTGCTTGGTAAAACAGTGGGAACTAAATACTAAGCAGGGGGAAAAATAGACAGAAAAAAAAACAAGAAAGTTTAATTAACTTTAGCGACAGTTTAGCGACAGATGGTTTTGTCGCAAAACTGTTAGGGTTTGGACAGTTTTTAAATAAGCAGCTTTAGCGACAGTTTTTGGTGACACAGAAATTCTGTCACTAATTGTTCGGACAGATTTTGTGTATATGTTTAATTGTTAGTCGGTAAGCTCGGGACGTTTTTATAAATGATAAAATAAACATTTTAAATTATACCTTTTTAAATTAAATTGTTTTATAAATATTTTATATATATATTTTAAGTGTATTAAATTAATTAAATGCCTAAATATTTAAAAGGGTATATTATTAGAAAACGAATTAAACAATTTAAGAATTTTCTAAAGTAAGAAACTTTCATTTTAGCGGGATACTTATTATAAAAATACTTATCGCCGGATATACATTATATGTAGCTATTAGTAGAACGTTAATGCATTACAATGAATTATTATAAGACCAAATTTAGCCGTTAATATGCGTATGGAATTTCAGAAATAAATAAATAAATAAGAAACCAATAAGATCAGTAAAATTTGATAACGGATAACTGTTAACTTATTCGCGTCCTTTATTTATGTAGCACGCGTGAAGCCCGAGTAGTATTCGTTCAGTCTTCCTTTCAGTCAGTTACTGGACTAGAGGTACGGATTTTCCGTTCTTTCAGTAAGGACTTCCTTTCTATGCATGTTTAGGATTCCCCGTCTGCAGCCAAATGTCTTCCCCAGTATACGTTTAAACTTGTCAGTAATCATATTAATAATAGAATAAATTGCCTGAGCATTATATACAAGCATGATTAGTATGTACTAGTTACGGAGGTACCGTAACCACGACACTAGAGGCACCGGTGTCGTGACTCACATGCAGGAGAGTGATATCCTGCATCGTCCCACTCAGCTCAGCTTGGCCATTTTATCAGTATTATTATTAGTGGGGCGTATGGATGCATCCTAGGCTATAGTTTACAGTTTAGCAGGTGAATGTGGTGTGTGCTCTACATCCTTCACACTGGAGCTGATCCCTCCACCCAGCACAGTTATTTAGAGGTCACCCCTCTATAGCATGACGAGGACACCCCTCTATGTATTCATGCAACAGTTGGTTTAATACATGACCTATATAAGCTCTTGGCAAATTAAAATACAGAAAATGCATGTTTCATAATTTATAAGTTATATTTCAGTTTCAGTATTTATAAAAAGGTTTATCAGATTTTATGCAGAGTTTTACCACTTTTCATATCAGTCTTATAGTTTCATTGTAGTCTTTTATCTCCATTACTTCAGTACATCCTATTCATGCTATATCCGTCCACTGAGCGTATTGCTCAGCCGTAGTTTCCTTTCATGTTTCCAAACGGCAGGTACACAGGGACGATCTTAGGACTGCTAAGAGGGTATGTGCACTGGATGGGAGCTATCCAGACTCCTTTATTTTATGCATACATTACATTACATCTCTTTGGTTGTTGGACATTGTTTCGTCCTTTTTCTTTCAGTACTTAATCTTTATATTTTGGGCTTGTTGGACTACCGATGTTTGATTCCGGTATTTCCGTTTGGTCAGTTAATGTTTAATACATTGCCTTGCATGCTTTGATGACACGCCATAAATACACGTAACGGTCCATTTATCCGAGTGGGGTGTTACAGGATCAATACGCGCGAGTATCGCGCTAGAGAGCGGTTGAATAAAGAGCGTCAGGAGATTATTTCCCAGATTATTAAGAAGAATCCTTTGTTTAAGCCCCCTGCGGATTATCGTCCGCCTAAGCTGTTTAAGAAGCTTTATATACCGATGAAGGAGTATCCTGGGTATAATTTTATTGGGTTGATTATTGGGCCGAGGGGAAATACGTAGAAACATATGCAGAAGGAGACTGGGGCGAAGATTGTGATTAGAGGGAAGGGGTCTGTGAAGCAGAATAAAAGGGGTTTGAATCAGGATAATGAGGGGAATGAGGATTTGCATGTTTTGGTTGAGGCGGATACGCAGGAGGCCCTTGATGCGGCTGCGGGGATGGTGGAGAAGCTCTTGCAGCCGGTTGATGAGGTGTCGAATGAGCATAAGAGGCAGCATCTTAGGGAGCTTGCCGCGATTAATGGGACTATTAGGGATGAGGAGTATTGTAGGATGTGTGGGGAGCCTGGGCATAGGCAGTATGCGTGTCCGACTCGTGGGACGACTTTTAAGAGTGATGTTTTGTGTAAGATTTGTGGGGATGGGGGTCATCCGACTATTGATTGTCCGGTTAAAGCGACTACTGGGAAGAAAATGGATGATGAGTATCAGAATTTTTTGGCGGAGTTGGATGGGACGGTTCCAGAAGGTTTGATTAGGCCGAGCTCTGCGACTCTTGCGCTTGGTCCGGGGAGTTCAGGAAATGGCGGTACTAGTACTGCTACTGGAGCAGCTGGAGGTATGACGGGGCATCCTGGATTAGGGGCATGTGCGTTGAAATCGATGAAGGATTATGATGAAACGAATTTATATATTGGGTACTTGCGCCTAATTTTGATGATGATTCTTTGATTTCAATGTTTTCGCGTTTTGGTGAGATTGTGACGGCTAAGGTTATGAAGGATCGTGACACTGGGTTGAGTAAAGGTTATGGTTTTGTGAAATATTCAGATGTTCAGCAAGCGAATAATGCAATTGCTGCCATGAATGGTTATCGCGTTGACGGTAGATCAGTTTCTGTTAGAGTTGCAGGAAAACCCCCTCAACCAACTGTCCCACCGGGTCCTTCTGGTTTGATTCGTACATTGGTGATGGTCTAATTGTTTTTACTTTGGATGTGTAATGTAGTTTTCCATGGCCTTTCTAACAAATTAAAATGGTGATAGACTTGTTTTGCAAAGTGGGTGGTTTGTTAGCTGCACAAAGTTGTTTTGCTCAACTTGTGAACAGTTGCGGTGGTGGAGACAAATATGGTGGTCGTGGGTAGTGAACAGTTAGTTTCTATGGATTTGTTGGTGGTGGACGTGATGAGGAGTGGTGCCGGGATGACGGCCGGTGGTGGCCGGAGTTGGTCGCCGGCGAGTGGCTGTCAGATTTTTGGGAGAGAAGAAAAAGATGGTGGCTAGGTTAAATGAGAAACCCTATTAGGGTTTGAGTTATTTAAGGTGAGAGAGAGATAGGTGAGGGAGAAGGTGTTTATATTTAATAAAATTTTTTTAGCAAAAGACCAAACTACCCCTATACGTCCAAAAGTTAACAGACAAAATTAACACCCATCCAAGATAGGGACGAATTTTGATCCAAAATGTAAACGATAGGGACTATCTGTGCACTTAGTTTGAGATAGGGACCAACCTTGATATTTGGTGTAAACGATAGGGACCAAACATGAAATTTTTTCTAAAATTTAGTCATCACAAATATAAAAACTGGTTAATCAGTAAATAATAAAAAATAACCATAGTCTGATCGTCTGGTTCATCCTTTATACCGAGTTCGCCTAGTTATCTCTACTTTTTTGCACGACTTATATCGGCTAGCTGAACCGATGACCGCTTCAGTTTTCGATTAAACACATTAATATATATTTTATAATATGTATTAATTAAAATTATTTTTTGGAGTGGGTTAAATATTGTACCATAAGTTATACGTAATATGTAATATTTGATATTTAGATAAGTGATTCTAACTTTTAATCACACTTGTACGATATGGTTTTAAATTTGATTACATAAAAATTTAATAAAGAAAGATACTTATATGTTCTATATGTAGTAAATTATTACTTCAAATATGCTCGACTTTTAACAATTCAAAATAAGTTTCATGCTAGTAATAGATACTACTAACTATTAGTAGTATTATGTAGTATAATTATTACTTCAAATATGCTCTACTTTTAACAATTCAAAATAAGTTTCATACTTTCATGCTACGTATTATATAACTATGATGTGTTAGTTCATGCTCGTTGGATTAGCCAAATGTGGCTAGAGGTGTGTGAGCCTATTGGGGGCACACACGTTAAACACTTAGAGTGCGTTTTACTTCACGATATGCTTAGAAATTGTAAACTACTGGACTAATCATGTAAGAACTTTTATGGCTGTCCTAAAGTCGTTTTAGTAGGCTGAGGAAAGATCTAGAATGATTACTTGAGTGTCCAGATTCATTTGAGATAAGGAGTAAAGAAGAGTCATGATAAACATTGGTGTTTGTGTGGGATAAGGCTTAAAGTTGAAGAGTTTTTGACTTATCATGAGTGGGATTTGATGGGTATATAAACACCCTTCTACCCAGCTCATAACACACGAATTTCACAACGCAAAACCAAAGAAAAGCTCTGCCATTAACATACTCTTAATCAATTTGGGTTTAAACTCAATTAGGGTTTATAATCTTAAATTGATCACTCCATCTCAAATCACTTGCATTTAATCAATCCAAGTTGTTTAGTAGTTGTTATTTGATACTACTAAAGGTTTACAAACCGTGGGATAATCTGTCAAAGGCGTGACAGATCATAGAAGCTATTCCGGGCTCTTTCTGATCGTTCTCGGACAAAAGCTTCTGTGCAGATCGGACAGTGTTGTCCGATATCTTACAGCAAAGGGAAAAGTTCTCGGGTAAAGCTATATATCGGACAACAAAGCAGTTTTAGGCTGTTTTGTTTTTTTGGTTCGGATCAGGTTTTTCGACACTTGGTGTTTGGGCATACGTGGAGTTCGGCTAGCAATCCGGACGTGTTCATTTGACGTGTTTGTGTGAGCAACCATAGAGGTGGTATATTTTATCACTCGTTTTAGTTTCATTGCTTTTGGACGAAGGTTAGTTTTCGCGTTTACTTTATTGTTTATTATTAATTACGTGTTAATCATAATTGCTCAAACTAGATCCATTCCGCTGCGCACTCGTAGTTACATGGTTAACTAGGTATTAAATCCCAACAGTGGTATCAGAGCCATGCTCGTTTGGTGGTTATGGGTTACACGTTTTAAATAAACACGCGAAACCGCATGCATGAAACCTAATTTAGTTATTTGTTTTATTTTTATTTGACAATTAAATTGTGTACTTGTCATTAATTATAAAAAAATAACAAGATGGTAATTATTAAAATTAATTGTTAATTAGAAACATATAATTAAAATTAAATGGTTAATTAGAATACATAAAATAATTAAAAAAATTAATAGTTAATTGTTTTGCCATGATTATTTTATGTGTTATCCGGCTATAAGACTCACTACAATCACGTAATGTGATGCATGGGGCGATTTAGGCACTTGATGAAAACCTAATGAGAGTCTTATGGTTCTTCGTTTGGGGAAGACTCTTCGGGGTCTCGGATTTATGTGTTTACTTAATGTCTTATGTTTGTTGTATTTGTTTTCCTAATTGCATTATTGTTACATGTTTTTCAAAACACCTAAATTACATGCAATATGGATAAATACTTATAGAGAAACATGACATTGAAATTGGTCAATATTTTACACGCCTAAATACATGTTCATTGTGACCGGTTATGTGTTACGTGGAAAAGTGTTTTATAAAATAAAAGGACCTAAACACTATTGAAACACGCTTTCATGAAAATAAAAACTGGACGCTATGGACTCATGGGATGTACGGCTCACCCACTAGAACAAACTATAAGGCGGGTATAAGCCGGTGCGCACAGTCACACCTAAAGGATATCCGACTATTGCCTTGCGCTGGTCTGGTCCTGCGCTTGCTTGCGAGTTCGATTGGAGCTACCGTGAACCATCGTAGATCACTACAGTGTCATTACTAAAAGTTTTTAAAAATCGTGCTACAAAGTTGTTTACATGCTTCTTTGTACACATGTTTTACCATATTTATGTGTTATACCCTATGTGAAATTTAAGTGTATGCCAGCCAACTAAGAACACGTGCATTTGATTTGGCTTCTCTGGACAGTCCTAAGGGCCTTGTCAAACCCATGGCAAATTTTTCACGACGGTCAGACCCTGTGTGATATTTGCATGTTCTTGCTTGGTTAACTTAACTCGAGTATGCACGGTCAGACCCTGGACCCGAGGCATAAGATGAGACTAAACATGCTCATGACACTACTACCGTTTTACTAGTGTCTTGAACGGTCTCATAAAGTCTAAGAGTTGCATGTTATGCAATTAACGCTCGTCGCTTACCTCTTGCCCCACTTGTTTACATATTGGACAGTCCTTTTGTAAGAGTGGGAGTACAAGATGGATCTTAGTCTTAATTAGTAATTAATTGGGTAGTTAATTCTATTAAGAATGTAATTATCGAAAATACTAATTGTTTGAACTTTTTAATTGTAGATGACTACCAATGTCGGAAACAATTCGGTACTCAGGAGTTTCTTCGAGAAACACAAACTCACTGGGCCTAACTTCATTGATTGGTACCGCCAGTTGCGCATTATCCTATCAGCTGAAGACAAGGAACAATACTTGGAACATCCAATTCCTGCTGCACCTGTTGCAACTCCTGGTCACCAAGTCCCTCCCGATGCTCTTGCAGCTCATGCTGCTTGGGTCAAAGGGTCAAAGGACATTGCTGCCCTTATGCTCATGACTATGGACTTAGAGATCCAACGAAATCTAACCCATCTCGGAGCATATGACATGTTGCAGGAGCTGAAAACCATGTTTTCTCAGCAAGCAGAACAAGAACTTCTTCAAACTGCGCGTGAATTTCACGCGTGCAAGCTTGAGGATGGTCAAAATGTAGGCTCATATGTTCTTAAGATGAAGGGCTACATTGAGAACTTGGAGCGTCTTGGTCACCCCGTGACTGTCAGCTATGGAATAAGCCTGATCTTGATAGGCCTTTCCAAGGAGTATGACAGTTTTGTTCAAAACTTCCACATGCATGGCATGGGGAAGACTGTGAATTCGGTGAATGAACTGCATGCCATGCTTAAACAACATGAGCAAACACTTCCCAAGAAGGTTGTTTCACCTGCACTTCATAATGTGCGTGCAGGCAAGGTCCAGAAAAACCAAGGTAGAAAACCGCCTAAGGCTGCGAAGGGGAATTATGGTAATGGAAAGAATAAGCTGGCTTATGCTCCCGAGCACAAACCATCTTATGCTCCTAAGAACAGAAATCCTCCACCACCCAAAAAGGATAATCCTGCTAAGGACGACCCCTGTCACAAATGTGGTCAGATAGGTCATTGGAAACGGAACTGTCCCGAGCACTTAGTCGAGTTGCAGAAAAAGAAGAGGTTGTCTCAAGAAGCCAACACTTCAGGTATTTTCACTATAGAACTATATTACCTTCCGAGTAATTCGTGGGTATATGACACTGGTTGTGATACTCACATTTGTAATAATACTCAGGGTCTAAGGGGAAGTAAGAAGCTGAATCCAGGAGCTTTGAATCTGTACATGGGCAATGGTCAACGTGCAGGAGTCGAAGCTATTGGAAATTATCATTTATGTCTCCCTAGTGGATTAGTTATTGTTTTGAACAATTGTCACTATGCTCCCTCTATCACTAGAGGGATTATTTCAGTTTCTGGTTTGTTTAAAGATGGTTTTGTAAACTGTTTTGATTCGAATAATGCAATTTCAGTTTCTAGGAATAACGTTGTTTATTTTACTGCTACTCCCCGAGGGGATGGCATTTATGAAATTGATATGTCTTGTTCTAAAACAAATGATAGTTCTATGTTTGCTGTTAGCAATAAAAGAGCCAAATTAACTTTGGACTCTACTCTCTTGTGGCATTGTCGTCTTGGACACATAAGCAAGAAACGCATGGAGAAGTTGCAACATGATGGACTTCTCACCTCAACTGACATTAAGTCATTTGAAAAGTGTGTCTCTTGTATGTTTGGGAAGATGGCAAGAAAACCCTATTCACATCAAGTGGAAAGGGCTAAAGATCTACTTGGACTAATACATACTGATGTTTGTGGCCCATTTAGAATCATGTCAAGGCAAGGAGCTAACTACTTTGTCACTTTTACTGACGACTTTAGTCGGTATGGTTATGTTTACCTGTTAAAGCATAAACATGAAGTGTTTGAACATTTAAAGTGTTTCAAAAGGAAGTAGAAAATCAACTCGGTAAGACCATAAAATCACTACGATCTGATCGTGGAGGTGAATATATGAGTCAAGAGTTTTTGGATCATCTTAAGGAGCATGGGATTATTGCCCATCGAACTCCTCCCTACACACCTCAACATAATGGGGTGTCTGAGATGAGGAATCGAACACTGCTAGACATGGTTCGATCCATGATGAGTCAAACTACTCTTCCAAAGTCCTTTTGGGATTATGCCCTTGAGTCTGCTGCACGCATACTCAACATGGTTCCAACTAAGAAGGTTGAAAAGACACCATACGAAGTATGGCATCGGCAAGCCCCTAAGTTGTCTTACTTAAGAGTCTGGGGTTGTGAAGCTTTGGTTAAACGTGATACGATGACCAAACCTGACAAACTGGAACCCAGATCTATTAAGTGTATCTTTGTAGGATACCCAAAGGAAACGATGGGATATTCCTTCTACTACCCACCTGAGAACAAAGTTATTGTTGCTCGGAATGCTGAGTTCTTTGAGAGTAATCTCTTAGATCAAGAAGCAAGTGGGAGTATAGAAGATCTTGAAATTATTCAAGATGAAGATACAAATCCTTCTGATGACACTGGCTTAGATCATGATGAGGATGATCAAGAAATTGAAGAACCTCAAAGTGATATCAATCCCATTCGTAAGTCCTCTAGGACACGCCGAGCACCAGATCGAATGTGTTTATACGTCGATGCTGAGGAGCATGAGTTAGGGGATCTTGGAGAACCCGCTAACTATAAAGCTGCATTATTGGATCCTGAATTCGAAAAATGGCTTAATGCGATGAATGTGGAGATGCAGTCCATGAAAGATAATGATGTCTGGGTATTAGTTGATCTTCCTCCTAACGGTAGAACCGTTGGTAGCAAGTGGCTATTCAAGAAAAAGACTGACATGGATGGCAAAGTACACACCTTTAAAGCTCGTCTTGTAGCAAAGGGCTTCACTCAAACCTACGGGGTTGATTATGAAGAGACCTTTTCTCCTGTAGCAGACATTAGAGCTATAAGGATTCTTATAGCCATAGCCGCGTTCTATGACTATGAGATTTGGCAAATGGATGTCAAAACCGCTTTCCTCAATGGACATCTTTCCGAAGAAGTCTATATGGTGCAACCTGAGGGTTTTGTCGATCCTAAATATCCTAACCGAGTATGCAAGCTCAAGCGTTCCATTTATGGACTTAAGCAAGCATCTAGGCAATGGAATAAGCGTTTTGATGATGAGATTAAGAAATTCGGTTTCACTCAGAATCAAGATGAGCCATGTGTATATCACAAAGCCAGTGGGAGTAATGTTACTTTCCTAATTCTATATGTTGATGACATATTGCTCATGGGGAACAATATTCCAATGTTGAAAGGGGTAAAATCCTACCTTGGAAAATGTTTTGCTATGAAAGATTTAGGAGAAGCTGCATATATTCTTGGAATCAAGATCTACCGAGATAGATCTAGACGGTTAATTGGTTTATGTCAAAGTGCTTACATTGAGAAAATCTTGAAAAGATTTCATATGGAGAATTCCAAGCGTGGAACTATCCCAATGCATGAAAGCCCTAAATTGAGTAAGTCACAATGTGCTGTTTCACCAGCTGAAAAGCAACGCATGCAGAATGTTCCTTATGCCTCGGCTATAGGATCAATTATGTATGCTGTGAGATGTACTCGTCCTGATGTTGCGTTCGCTCAGAACATAACAAGCCGATTTCAACAGAGTACTGGTGAACTTCACTGGACTGCTGTTAAAAATATTCTTAAGTATTTACGGAATACTAAGGATATGTTTCTGGTTTATGGTGGTGACGAAAAACGAGAGCTCAGGGTTTCTTGCTACACTGATGCTGGATATCTGACAGATGCTGATGACCTAAAATCTCAGACTGGATATGTTTTCGTTCTAAATGGAGGTGCTGTTGACTGGAAGAGCACAAAGCAAAGTATTTTTGTAACTTCATCTACAGAAGCTGAGTATATAGCTGCTTTTGATGCAGCTAAAGAGGCTGTTTGGATTCGTAAGTTCATTTCTGGGCTTGGTATTATGCCCACAATTGAAGATCCCATTGATATGTATTGTGACAATACTGGTGCCATTACTATAGCTAATGAAAGCGGAGTCACCAAGGGTGCTAGACATTTTCGCGCAAAAGTTCACTATCTTCGAGAAACCATTGAGATGGGTGATGTTAAGATAGCAAAAGTTCATACAGATGACAATCTAGCTGATCCATTTACGAAGGCGTTAGCATTCCCTAAGCATTCTAAATTGACTCGGGGTATTGGTTTGGTACCAGCTAGTAGTCTCATGTAAATCTGTATGTTAATTAGTATTTGGATAATTTGGAATTGTAAGACAGTTTTATTTTCTGATAAATAAAGATACGAGGTATTTGTTATTTCATTCATATAAAATTTGTTATTCTATATTTGCATGTTTAATCCATGAATGATTTAATCATTCTAAATATCCATTGTCGGTTAGCAATATGGGAATATTGTTTACATAAGGCAAATGTGAGTGTTGGATATATTCTGTGAGAATGAGAATTGTTCTAAGCCAAACTCATATGTGTTCATAAGGGATGCATACTGGATTCCCCAACTTCAAACATTTACTTTTGGATCCATGTCATGAGTAAGATGTTGAAAATGGTCTGTTAAGTCATCCTTAGACTTGAGATGCAAACAAGTTCTGCATGTGTGGATATCACTTTCGTAATTATATGCAAAACGCTGTCCTGAATAAGGTAGTTATAAAAGCTATTTTTCAGAGTGATGTGAAGCAGCATCCACAACACTTGTAGTCAATAAAGGATTTGTTACTCCACTTAGTATGTGCAGAATGATACCATGGCGCCTCTCTAGAATTAATCAGATAATTGTTTGGCCGAACCCAAATGGTAATGCAAGATGAATCTTGGTTACATTTGGTATATCTGAATTGAATTCAATAACGAGAATCTAAATGGTTAAACTATATGGAATGAGTTAGGATCCATATCCATGGTTTAACGATATCTATAACAAAGGATGATGAAAAGCAAGACATAAATGACCATGCTACTGAGAATGTTCTATGAAACTATATCTCAGACACCTCTAGTTAAATAACGAGTGTGAGCGTTGCTAGACGTTTCCGTCGTTGACATTTGTGTTGTCTACTCTAACGACCAAGTGGGAGCTGTTAGTTCATGCTCGTTGGATTAGCCAAATGTGGCTAGAGGTGTGTGAGCCTATTGGGGGCACACACGTTAAACACTTAGAGTGCGTTTTACTTCACGATATGCTTAGAAATTGTAAACTACTGGACTAATCATGTAAGAACTTTTATGGCTGTCCTAAATTCGTTTTAGTAGGCTGAAGAAAGATCTAGAATGATTACTTGAGTGTCCAGATTCATTTGAGATAAGGAGTAAAGAAGAGTCATGATAAACATTGGTGTTTGTGTGGGATAAGGCTTAAACTTGAAGAGTTTTTGACTTATCATGAGTGGGATTTGATGGGTATATAAACACCCTTCTACCCAGCTCATAACACACGAATTTCACAAAGCAAAACCAAAGAAAAGCTCTGCCATTAACATACTCTTAATCAATTTGGGTTTAAACTCAATTAGGGTTTATAATCTTAAATTGATCACTCCATCTCAAATCACTTGCATTTAATCAATCCAAGTTGTTTAGTAGTTGTTATTTGATACTACTAAAGGTTTACAAACCGTGGGATAATCTGTCAAAGGCGTGACAGATCATAGAAGCTATTCCGGGCTCTTTCTGATCGTTCTCGGACAAAAGCTTCTGTGCAGATCGGACAGTGTTGTCCGATATCTTACAGCAAAGGGAAAAGTTCTCGGGTAAAGCTATATATCGGACAACAAAGCAGTTTTAGGCTGTTTTGTTTTTTTGGTTCGGATCGGGTTTTTCGACACTTGGTGTTTGGGCATACGTGGAGTTCGGCTAGCAATCCGGACGTGTTCATTTGACGTGTTTGTGTGAGCAACCATAGAGGTGGTATATTTTATCACTCGTTTTAGTTTCATTGCTTTTGGACGAAGGTTAGTTTTCGCGTTTACTTTATTGTTTATTATTAATTACGTGTTAATCATAATTGCTCAAACTATATCCATTCCGCTGCGCACTCGTAGTTACATGGTTAACTAGGTATTAAATCCCAACATGATGTAGTATAATTAATTAATTATCATGTACATTGGTAGTGATCCGTTCACGGGCTGATAAACAATTAGTATAATAAAAGTTGGTGTACTAAATAATTAAATTATTTTACAATATGCATTTAGTTAAATGGAAGAATCATCCTTTCAATTCATTTTCAGACTATGCCTACTCCTTAAAATAAAAGATGAAAAGTAATAGTATAAACAAGCCAAGTACTTTAGAGAGTTGATAAATTATACAAAGGGGTTCACCAAACGGGTACTTAAACAAGATTCTTATTACTTAAACCTATTTATATATATGTTTCAACATTATTATATGTAATTGATCAATTAATGCAAATCTAAAATGTAACCGTTAGTATGTAAGAGTATCCATTATGATAAACTTTTATATAAATTTATAAGTATGAACAAACTTTATCAAAATTTATAAACCTCTAACATGATCAAATGAATTAAATTATGAATAGGTTCAAAATTTTAGACCTTTTAATGTCATATCATCTTGAAATTGATGTTCGCTATGGTTTAAAATTTTTTAGACCTCTTCAAAACTTTATAAACCTATGTATGAACCACTATAATGAATACCCTAATAAAATTATGCATTCGTCCTATCAACCATCATTCACCTATGCTCAAACTTGAAAGATCAAAATGTTTATATCATGATTAGATATTAGGAGTCTTTTCAACAATAATTTTGTAAGGTCTAAAGACGTTTTAACATCGACCGGTCGTATGTATAATGTATCTAGTATGTGCACGGTCGTATATTAGGTTTTTCATGTCGAGAGTCAATTTAAGATTCCTGTGACAAGGTTTATCATCATAGCTTAGATGAAGATCATAGTCTCGTGACTATTGTTTATGGAAAACTCAATGTGATAATGTTTGCGAATTATACTGTAAACACGTCTATTTTGAAGATTAAACATCGCTTTAAAGGTTTTAAGCGCTAAATATAAGTTTTATTGTGTTAAATATTTCTTTCACCAAACAAGAAAAATATAAGTTTTTTTTTACAATAATACATACAATATCAACAAAATACAAAACTAAACATTTAACTAGACCTTAAGTTTAAATAAATAAAAATATTTATTTTTCGAATACTCCTATATTTTTTTGCTATTTTTAGCATTAAAACCCCTAACTAAATCGGGCTTCAATTTTGTTAAAAGATTTTACCATCGTCAAATTGGCCAACATTGTTGGGGTCGAATGAAGTTTCATCATTTTAGAGGGACCAAATTCCTTCTTATATTTTTCGAGGTAAAAAACTATGATAAATTGAAAAAAAACAATCACATATGTTGTTCTACCTTGATTCATAAGATCTTTAAAATCTCCTCCGAACATCTATTGTAATATGATGATCACACTACATCAGAAACCAAGTCAATACTCGATAAAAGCCTGTATCAACCCAGCCAAAATGAGTTTGAGTCTAGTTTCGAGCTCATTTAAAAAATAAATCTTATTGAGTTTGAGCAAAGTCTTTATTTATGTTTTTAAAAATGAATCTGATAACTACAAAACTTTCATGCTTATTTTGGGTCTTAACTTTCAAGCTTAAGCATTTTTAGCCGCCATAATTATTTTACTCTTTCCGTCTCAAACTTAATATTTTCAAAGATATGAAAATATTACACTCGTTCTGACCTTTTTGAGCAGATGTACAATATGTTGTGGTTTGAGCTTGATTATAGGCTTATGATCCATTAAATTTACGGTTAGATTTTGTTTAGGAAAAAGTTCCAACTTATACTTTTTTAAAGGATAAACTTAATTAAACAATTACAATCATCTATTTTTTTATATAAAAAAACTTATTTTTTTAAAATTAAATATCTCACAAACCGTAAATCGTTACACAAAACGAAACATACCATCACGACGAGAATTAAATCATCTATCTATCGAGGGACACATGTTATACTTTCGACGAACTTTTATTAAAAAAAAAATTTCAGTCTCGTTTGAAAAAATCATATATGATTTGTATCATGAATCATATATGATTTTTAGAAATCATATACAATTATATGATTCGTATCACGAATCATATATTATTATATGATTCATATCAAGAATCATATAGAAGTATATGATTTCAAAAAATCATATATGATTTCAGATAATCATATATGATTCGTGAACGAACCATATATTATTTCTCAGACGTGACTTGAGAAAAAAATAAAAAAAAAAGTTCGGCGAAACTATATATATCTGTCCCTCGATAGAAAGATGGTTTAATTCTCGTTGCAATTGTGTGTTTTTTGTTGTTTGACGATTTACGTTTATGAGATATTTAATTTTTAAAAAATAGTAAGAAATGAGTTTTTTTTAAATAAATGATTGTAATTAATTGATTGTGTATATCTATATCTATACTATATAAAGGGTGCATATACACATCTTAACTCCAAACATGGGTGTGATTCGGGTTGACCCGGTCGGGTTCGGGTCAACTCGGGTCGGGTCAAGTCGGGTCAAGGGTAAAAAATATATAACCCGAACCCGAGCCTAATTAGAACTCGGGTCACTCGGGTTCGGGTCAATTCGGGTCGGGTCAACTCGGGTCGGGTCAACTCGGGTTCGGGTCAACCCGAGTTTGAGGAAAAAGTGTAAAAAGTGGCCTAATTTTGTACTAAAACAATGTAAAAAGTCTATTTTTAGTCGGGTCAAGTCGGGTTGGTCGGGTTCGGGTCAACTCGGGTCGGGTCAAGTCGGGTCAAGGGTAAAAATATATAACCCGAACCCGAGCCTAATTAAAACTCGGGTCAATTCGGGTCAACCCGAATTGACCCGAATACGCTTTTGGACCCGAGTGACCCGACCCGAATATGATTATTCGGGTTCGGGTTCGGGTCGGGTTCGGGTCGGGTCAACTTTTTTGACACCCCTAACTCCAAACCTAACTCAAAACCAAAAATTAAGATATACATATTAATAATTTAACCATTAGATCATTTTTAATCCAAACATAACTTTAAATTCGGACTATCCATTTCTTTTGTAACAAATATTTGTAACAACTTATTAAAAAACCATTTTAATTTTTAAATTGAAATATCTTTTAACTCATTTAATATTTTAATAATCTAATTTCACTATAGTTTTTAAAATTTTGTTCTTTTTAATTCAACATTCATATTGATATATTTATAATTTTTTTTTTCATTTTTAGTAATTTTATTTATTCTAATTCAACATTTTTACATTTTAACACTAAATCGATTGATGAAAAATAATCACTTTTACCCATTGTTGTATTACGCGGGTACCATGTTAGTACTAAGAGTTTATATTTATTTCAACTTATATCACTTATTATCAAAATTAACATTGGTAATAGGTAACATAATCCAACCATAAACGTAATAAACCATAAGCTTACAATCAGGCTGAAATCAATACCTATCGGTTAACATAGGAAACATTTGGCTCCTTTTGAGTTTTATTCTCACGAGGTTTTATGTCCGCACTCCACAGCGGGATGTTTGTCTACGATTTAAGTTTCTAGTCGCTTTATGTTAATGCCAACTTAAAAACACTAATCCATCAAGTCTTCTATTATCAAATTATTGGCACTCATGACCAATTTACATTCATCAAAGATAACATACTGTAAGAAGTTTCAAACACAAATACATAGTCGATTTCAGCTCAAATGAGCTAATGGACAACGCGGGTAATCCATTAAATATTTTTATTTAACTCGAACTCCTTTTCATCTAAATGAGTTTAAATTTTCTTTCCAATCGAACATACAAATGGACAACAACATTTTTACTTTCATGACTGCACTTGCCACCTATATTAGATGCTACAAAGTCACATTAAACACTTAACCTTCTCATCTACGACAAAAGAAGCATACAACAAAATTCAGCAAAGTAAATATGCAAGATACCCCAATCTGTGATCATATAAGCAACATATAGATGATAATTCTTTCCCCATATCAATAGCATGCCGCAAAGCCGCAACAACCAGCCACCCTCGCTAACAAATAACGACATACCCTGAACAAAGGGTGCTAGATTATGCGTTGTTTTAGGCACACGAACAAATGTTTAGTTTAGTTATTTTAGTTCATTTACATTACACTATATGTAGTTACAAAGATTAGAATCTTGTCTTGTACGTTATAACATACAATTACAAAATAAGTTTAATTATACATGAAAGAAAATCATATGATGCCCTCCTTCGCTTTCGTAGACTCTGAACATCATCATAGAACTCATCCTTCACTGTCTTTGTGTCACTTTTAATAGCTTGAAAAACCTATCATGACAAAAATAAAATATGAATACATGTGGCAGTGGGTTGGATGGCAGTTTGGTTACGGGGTCAAAAAGGGCACACTAAACCGTAGTCTAGCACTCTAGTTTTCAAATAATTTTGGCAGCCATTATATGTATGTAACGACTAAGAAAGCACTACATTATTAACATATAATATATATCTAAAAAATAGACATATATTTTGTGGGTTAGTGAACCTCAACACACATCGTTTCAATCCCAAAATGAGAATAATATTTTTAACCCGCCCATATTGCAATATTATCCAACCTGACACTTTTTCCACATCGATAAAGATTTAAAAATGTTGTAATACCTTGAAACCTTTACTATTAAGCTTCTTAATGACAGTATCAGCCAAATCTTGAGTCTTGAGTGTCACAAAATCATAGCCTTTATTCTGTCTGAACTCTTTACCTTTCATTTTTCGGACCTGATGCGGGATGGTTAACATTTAAATACATATATAGATGCATAAATTTCTACTACAGAAAGAGAGAAAGAAGGTTACCTAGATTACTTCTCCAATCGATTCACATATCTTTTTAAGAATATCTTCAGACTGATCACTCATTCCTGACCACTTTCTCTTGGCATTCATTATTGGGTGGTCGCTTCCAATCTGGCTAGAAAAGGTGGTCCAAAAGCTTAGTCTCTCCAATCAGAGGCGGAATTCATAGATTAAAAGCATGTGGCTGGTGTAATTCGGTAAGATTTCAAGCACTTAAGTTGAATCTATTGGCAAATCTGTGTTATTACAAAAATAAAACATAGTCAATCTCATTGCTTAAAAGAATGTCATTTAAAGGGTGTTTGTTTCATTTTATATAACCACCTTATGGCTTATGGCTCTAGGATTATTAAAAGAAAAATAAGCAATATAAAACATGAATGGTTCATCCACAACATCAGGAACAGTAAATTTTAAATATCAATCTTTTAAAAAATAAAAAAAGGGAATACAATCAGATAGTAGTTAACCCGTAAAAAAAGGATAATGATCATCATCATCATCTACAGCAGTCGTATAAACTACAAACCAATTAAGATAATCGATCAAAACACCATGCAATCCTAGCACCATAAACCTTGCTTTTCGAACAAACATGAATCACCCTGGAACTATATTAAACCAACAGATAAAAACCAAACAATTTTAATTTTTTACCTCATCAAGTATATTTAAACCCACCAATCCGCAAGACCACCAATACGCATACGCAACCGGCATTTCATATCTGTTGCAATTCGAAACACAAAAGAAACATAAAATTAAAATATTTAAAATCCAGAATAGTTTAGAAACATACATGTGTATGATAAGGACTTTGACATAAAATTTTAGCCTGAATACTTGTATATTCAATATCGTCTTGATTCCTAATAAATCATCCAAATAAACACATCTAAATATGGTAAAAATAGATGTAAAAATAAAAATGTTAGGGTTCTTGTTTTACTGGGAAATTACCCATAAAACGGTTGCATGACGCACTCCACAGCCGCAACGGGACACTGCAATCTACAACACGAGAAACTTTAGATTTCAAAACCCTCTAAATTTCATATTCAAAAAGCAAAAAAATCCACAAATAACTACCAAATTCAAAATATGTTATCATAAAACAAAAGCATCATGAACTATCGAATTACACATAAAATCATGTTCGTCTTTTATGTTCTCCACCATAGAAAAGCTATCCTAAATACACAGTGGTCTAAACCCTAAGTTCACCAAGACTATTGTGCATCTTATGTCCATCGTTATCTAATCCAAGGTTGTCAAAATCGCGATCCTGATCGTAGGATCGTACGATCCTACGATCTCACATACAAAAAACGATCAGGATCTTAAATAAGATCGTAACAGGAATAGGATCGTATAAAATCGTACGGGATCGTAGGATCGGATCGTAAGATCGTGAGTAGGATCGTAAGATGGCCTTATTTTGGACTTTTTACAATTTTGACTATTGTTTATAAACTGCCATTACGACCGTTTCATATTCTTTTTATCCAAAATTATTTCTTAAAGATTGAAACATGAAGTAGGTGCCTTATGTAGATTCTATTTTGTGTTTGAATCGTTCATTTATCAATTGAAACATGAATGAACTTTGTGCCAGTATATATTACAATATATCTAATGTTTCATGTCTAGAAAAATAATATTTCTAATGTTCTACTACATAATGTTCTACTACAGTGATACTTGAACATAAAACCATTCTTTTACCTTCCATTTTGAATCTTTAATACTATAAGGTGCAATTTAATATATAATAATTAAAACTTGAAAAATGACATATTTTCTAAACACAATTTTCATAATGTCGGTGTTGTTATAACACGTTTTGAGGAAATATGTGCATTTTTAAGTTCTCGTTGAATATATGTTAATGTCAATCATATATAATATTATAAAAAAACATATAAAAATCTAAAAAATAATCGTATACAGAAGTATATATGTTTTTATAGGATCTTACGATCTCGATCCGATCTTACGATCACGATCTTGCAAAGCCGAAAACGATCCTAGGTAAGATCCCGATCCTGACAACCTTGATCTAATCCATAAGATGCAAGCCTACAGCTTGCATCCTTGTAATTCCCCTATGGATGGAGGATGATATGTATGCGCAAATTTCTTAGACAAAGGCATAAATATATTCGGGAGTAGCAAGTAGCAACACACGCATATACATTCAACTTATGAAAATAATACGAAATGGAAAAAATAGCAGAGTAAATTCATACCTTGTGATATTCTTACGACCTATAGGAAAGAAGGCGAATAAGGGTTGTAGTTTCAGCTCCATCTGATTCTTGACGCCATTTTGTTCATACAAAAACTTCTTTCCTACTCTGGTGAATAGATTAGCTCCATTCCACCTTAAGCTGGTATCATCATCTGTCAGTTGAAAAGTACGATTGTGTTTTCTGTGTGTTGTGTGTTATGGTGATACGTTGCTCAGCCGTTGACTATTATAATTCTAACTCAGCCATATCCGTTGATTTTGGCATCACAGTGCCACAAACTTTAAAAAAATCGTTGTTCTCACAGTTTCACCCACCCTCTCATAAGCATATAAACGTTCACATAAGACTAACGTTAGTGGCTCAGATTCGCGAATGCTAATACAGATAAAAGAGGAGCCGACCCGACATGGCTGCAAACACCATGCTCATGGTGCTGCCCCACCAAGATACATGTCATTTTCACTCACCATGATAAATAATAGTTGCACAAAAGCAATATCATCATTGCCTATAATTCACAAAAATCATAAATTACCATGAGATTATAAAAGCAGGCGTAAGCAAGTGAACGAAGTCCAACATGAGCAAAGAATCATGACCAAGGCTACACATCCGTTATGATCGTCGCACACAGCGGGCAGCGGCAACGAAAACATCAGGGGCAACGCAGGGACATTCGAGCCTATTGGCTTAGCAAATATAAAGCAAGCATCAACAAAGCATGATCTAATCGATACCCATTTTTCACTTCCATTGCGTTAAAACATGAGCATAAAGCATATGAAACGCAAAATCCGGAAGCATAAGCAACCAAAAATCGATCTGTGTGTCGCGTGTGACACACTTAAGAGCCATCACAACCTAATAAAATCAATACCGCCACCAAACTCATCGCATAAGTATAAATTTTAGGCACAAAATCTAAAGGGGCCAAACAAAATGACACATTGTCATTTGCAGCAACTAATAAAATTGTGGTATCTAACATATTTGTATATCAGATGTATCTCATGTCCATCCAGTAAACACCGAAATTATAAATTAGGATAGGGGATGCCAACCGTATGCATTTGTGAACAATAAATCACAGGCTTAAACCAGCCCCACTTTTTTATCACCCTATGACCAACGACACACGCCCGTCACAATCGTCGCACGTCATGCCCAGCGACAACTAAAAGAACGGGGGCAATGCAGGACCATAAGGCGATAGTAGTAGAAAAAACGAACCACAAAATGGACAAACACTTATGGTTACTGCCTTTCCAAACATAAGGTAACCACATCTGTTTTCGCAACATATAAAAAGAGCCTGGAACATAAGCCTTTACAAGCCCATACTTTTTTACCCAACAACAGGTAAGACAACAAAAAGGCCTCTTAATGGCGTCACCTGCATTCACAAAACAAAACATAATTACTTAAGACCTTAAATTGATAGAAGTAATCCGAAATTAACAAAATCCCCAAATTTCGTCAAAACCCTAATATGAAAATTAGAATCGTATATAACTATAATCTTAGTAATTATTGTATTCGAGTCAAATAAAAGTGGATAATAAAGCACAAATGTCGAACAAAAATTACCAGAAAAACCATGGATACGGTTATCAACATTTTCTTGGAATCAATCGTTTCTTGTAATCAATAATTACTAAGATCCAAAACTAAAACTTTGATGAAATTGTGCATCATTTTGCACGATTACTCTTTTTTTAATCAAAGATCAGATGAAAATCGCTTGATCAAACTCATTTGACCAGACTATAAAAAATCAGATCAAAGTATTAAACTTTGATCAAAGGTTGCAACCCTTTTTTAGAGAAACAATCAGAGAGTTGATTTAGAGAGACACAAAACAAATAATAGTTTGGAGTTAATACCTATGACTGAAGGATCCAATTATACCAGGCCTCACTATGCATTTTCCAATCAACCGACGGCTAAGATCTTCTTCTATGGATCTACAAAAGATCTATGGCTACAAAATGGGGCAGTTAAAGACTTTGGGACAATAGATCGAACGGTTACAAAGAGGGTTCATGAAACGAACCCATACCCATGACTCTATTTTCCACACAATCGACGGCAAATATCTTAATCTGGTGAATGGATGGCTGGGTGAGAATATAAGCCAATGGTGAAGATGGCTCAAAGAAATTAGAGAAGACAGATGGATGGAGTATATGGTTTGGATTACTGCTCTCCTCACAAACTTATATTATTGTTTATCCATAATTTTTCATTCCACTTATTGTATAAAAGGGGTAATTCCTCTTTTAACTATTTACAGTTGGCAACAATAACCCTCCATATTTTTAACTGTTCTATATGGTCCTACCAGACATTTTGGCTCCATCTCATTTTCCCTTAATATTCAATTTGTTATTGTTATTTTTAAGATTTTCTCCCAAATATATAAAATTTGGCTTTCCTATTCAACTTAGTTTTATTATTTTAACTGATTACTATAATAAATGTCGAATACGCAGAAACCATTTAATGTGGGAAAACACACGAGCACTTCCAAAATGATCACATATTCCTAAACTAATTTTCAGAACCGGAGATCACCCTGTGTAAGTGAAGCTATTGCACAACACTTCTAATGGAAAAGAGCCTCCAAATTAATACTACTATGTTCATTAGTATTGTAAATTTAAAAAGCTCATTTTGTAGAACAATTTTTTACAATCAAACTGTTATGGTGAAAAATAAAAACAACACATTTACTAAAAACTCGCGATCAAACTGCAATGATGACATATTGTAAAACAATTCTTCGTAATTTAGAAGGCCTCATTTCTAGTTTCACACTTGACCTCCTAAATCAATGAGCCGGCTCTGCTAGTTTTACAGTTAATCATACCACAAATAAGAAAATCGTAGACTCAACTCATATTTTATGTACTATAAGCTTTAATATATAGTTACCCCGTTTTTTACATACTTATAGAAATCATGATCAACATAAATTTCCGTAATCTAAATATTACAGTATAAGAATAACTTTATAACAAAGAGTGGAGTATATCTCGGGGAAACGTGTTTTATTCACGAACTTCAACAAACAATTTACGAATATAATTTTTGATGTTATCGGTTTTTTGCAGATTCAGTCCTTAATGAATAATTTTGCAACAGCTCGTTAACGCAAGAACTAGTTCTATAAAAAACATGAGGCAAATTGACAAAAATAGTTCATCGTGTTATCGTCTTGTGGCAAAGTTTGCCCTTAACGTAAAACACAATTTACAAAAGTAGTTCTTGAAGTTATCATTTCATTGCAAATTTAGTCGTTGACATAAAATCTCGCGCTCAGTAGCATAGTGCGGGTGAAAAACCTCGTTACAAACATGACCAAAATACTCTTTGACAAGTTACATAAAAAACTTATTCCAAACTAAAATTTTATTATCCGATAAAACTAATGTTTTTCTATATATCTAAGTATATCATGATCAATTTAGATTCTATATGATTTATAAAGTTTAAAAATGTGTAAATACATAAGACACATAGTAGATTCTTTATGTTTACACTTATATAATATCGTGATAATTATTACACAACATCTACCAATTTGCAAACACTTTTCATCGTCACTCATCACAACATCGTAATACTAGTGACTACTCTTATGATAATCATTGTATTATGATGCATATGTACACGACATTTATATATGAAATAATATGCGATAAAGTTATTATTTGAACTTCTCGTTATGTGTAAAATTATTATCAGGAAAAACATATGATCGAAAATTATTGCTCGTCATAAATTTGATTACAATATAATCTCCGCCTGTAACGCGCAAATACCTGCTATTCTAAATTAGATTTAGTTTTCTAGTAACTATAACTATATAATTTGAAAGGATTGTTTTCTTGTAAAACTTTAATGATAAACATATATTATTTCTAGTTTAGAAAAAAAACATATATTATTTCCTTTCTCTTTTACAGAAGAGGTGAGATACTACATATATATATATGTCCCTACCTTCATTACACTATATATATGTCCCTACCTTCATTAGTTCTCTATACCACTTGACCCTGGATTTTGCATATATACTCACCCAAATTTAATTCATCTCACTCTCTCTATTTTTCTTCTAGTCTTCAAGCCAAGAGAATGTGTTATCATATATCACCATCTTCCATTACTATTGTTATTATTACTAGTATTCAATATTAGTGTCAATCCTTCATAACACTTGAAATCCTAAAAATACTCATCTTACCTCTAAGTAGATCAGTCTTTCTTATCCAAAGTTAAGTTTGATCGTTAAAAAAACCATCTTCCAAAGATTCAGGAACATATAACTCTATAATCACTTGAAACAACACGTTTGTTTTGACTCATCGCCTTTTATTCGAATCTAAACCAATACTCACCTCTCATATTAATCCATAATCCATTTTGTGTTTCAATATATATATATATGCACTTATCATATATCATATTATCCAGATTCTTTTATCTTTATCCAAGGTTATTATTTTTATACCAAATAGTTATGAGTTATTGTTTAAGGGAAGAATTACAAGGCAAAATGGCTAATGATCCTCACTATAACAATGATGAACATGGGACAAATCGACGTTGTCTATTTGTCCCTGGTCCGGTTATTGTTGGGGCTGGACCGTCTGGCCTTGCGGCTGCTGCTTGTTTAAAGGATAAAGGGGTTCCTAGTATCGTCTTAGAGCGTGCTAATTGTATTGCTTCGTTATGGCAATTTAGGACGTATGATCGTCTTAGGTTACATCTTCCTAAGAAATTTTGTGAACTTCCTCTAATGCCTTTTCCTGAGGAGTTTCCTACATACCCTTCAAAGCAACAGTTTCTGGAGTATTTGGAAGGGTACACTAAGCGCTTTGGAATAAATCCGATTTTTGAGCAAGAAGTTGAAAGTGCGGAATATGATGAGAGTGTGGGGTTGTGGAGAGTGAAAACTGTAGGATTAAAAGGTGAAGAGATGGAGTATGTTTGTCGTTGGCTGATAGTCGCTACGGGAGAAAATGCTGAGGCTGTCGTGCCCAATATTAAAGGGATTCAAGGGTTCCGTGGTGAGGTTCGGCACACCGCGGAGTATAGAAGTGGAAGTGGCTTTAAAGGGAAGAAAGTTTTAGTTGTTGGTTGTGGAAATTCTGGTATGGAAGTGTCATTAGATCTTTGCAATCACAATGCTCATCCTTCTCTTGTTGTTAGAGATGCGGTAATTAATTAAATCTTTCTCTTTATTACTTTTATTAACTTAATATCAAGTTAAATGTACATGGAAGTGACAACATATATGTAAAGTTTTTAACATAGGTTAGTAGGCAAGTCTTTAACCTTTAAAACTGGTCTAATAAACTTGATTACATACTATGTTCATTATGAAATTTAGGTCATTGTTAGATTGACATTTTATATGAATTGCAACTGAAAATAGTAAATCTACTACTGTTGTAATTACAAATAAACTATTTAAGAGCTATATATACTCTTATTTTATCTTACTAGTGAAATGATAGATATCATGGTATAGATACGAATCTTCATTCAAATTTCAAAATTACGAATTACCTAATTAATACTTATCACTTTAATAGGCTTGTTGATTTATATTGAACCATATTCCTAGTTCTATTTGAAAACTACTTACAGTATTATTCAAGTTATTAAAACAGATGACAAAGGTTGGAATTATGGGTAATATGGATGAGCACATATATCAAAAGCTAGAGTTCTAAATTAACTTGCGACATATTAAACTATAAAGCAACTTTTATAAAATTAGATCTTCATTATAGGTTCGATAATGACATTATATACCTACCATTGTTATTCTTAAGTATCATAAGATTAAGTTAGATTTCAGTAAGTACATGACATACATAGCTATAGTATACTCTCTATTCAAGATAATATCAAAGATTTTGTAATGGGGGTATAAACAAATTGAAAAAATGCCACTTTCTTGGAACTCACAAGCATGCGAGCAAATAACATAAGACTATATTCATGAAAAAAACATAAACAATTTGGGAAAGATTAGAAAAGGGTAAAAACAAAAAAAATTAATTATAGTTACATGAGTGTTTCTTTACTGTAAAGGTTCCTTTAGCATATGGTGTCCTTGGCCCTCAATGATAGTGAAACTACTACAGTACTCCACAAGAACAAAAAAGTGCTCCATGAAAATCCCTACTTTATCTCTATTTTAATATTTTCAAATTGTATAGAAATTACAACTGACAATGTGCATCATATATCGAAACTAGGTCCATGTCCTACCACGAGAGATGCTAGGAAGATCGACTTTTGGGTTGTCCATGTGGTTGCTTAAGTGGCTGCCCATAAGACTCGTTGATCGGTTTCTATTGATCATGTCGTGGCTGGTTTTTGGAGACACAGCTAGTTTTGGACTTGACAGGCCTCAAGTTGGACCCCTCGAGCTAAAAAGCAAGACCGGAAAAACTCCAGTGTTGGATGTGGGAACCCTAGCCAAGATCAAAAGTGGAGACATTAAGGTAAATTAACCAGATACATCTCTAAAAGGCTTTTGTGCTACTTTTGGTTCTTTTCATTTTCTTAAACATGTTCCCATATCTTTCTGCTTTTTTTCTTCTACTTTAAACTTTCCTTTTGCTAAGACAAATGTATAATCATTCCATCATATGTACTTTTAATTACTTATAGCATAACATGTGTAAATACATACTTTTAACTTTTCTTTTAATATTTATAGTACAATAAAGCTCCATAATTCTAGATACATATGGGTAAGACCTACAAAAAGCTTCTGATGTACTGAAACAATTTCTTTAGATACCTGAAACGTGGATTGTAAAATTTCAGATTTAAGAAGTCTCATGTCAAAACCTTTTCTAACGCGATTGTTACAAACATAATGCTGTGTTTTTTTTTTTGTGGTCATGTATTGGACTTTGTATAGTCAATAGCCTTAGATTATAATCTGCTTATAGCCAATGGTAGAGCTATACCTAATATCTGTTTTAATCTGTATAGATACATCCAAGCATTCAAAGCGTAGGGGATCGTAGTGTACGATTTGTGAATGGAATAGTAGAGAAATTTGATGCAATCATTTTAGCAACAGGATACAAAAGCAATACTCCATCTTGGCTAAAGGTACTTTATACCATTCCTTTTTCTCTTTTGTCCCAACAAAATATATTCAAACTTTAGTTCCAAGTTAAGTTAGATCTAATACTTATATCTATCTTTATATATAGGAAAATGTAATGTTCTCGGAAAAAGATGGGATGCCCCGAAAACCATTTCCTCATGGTTGGAAAGGCGAATGTGGGCTATACGCTGTAGGGTTCACTAGACGTGGGTTGTTAGGCTCATCCATGGATGCTAAGCGAGTATCAGAAGACATACACAAGTTATGGATAGCCGAAGCCAGACATCTTTCCATGGCCCTTGGAAGATCGCTCACACTACAACAATAGTTTTTATTTCTTTTTTTCTTCTTTTCTTGCTAGGACTTAGAGAAGTACACAAGTTTGAATTAGCTACAAAAGATTTTGACATCAAAACGAACTAAAAAGTTGTCCATCTAATTGTAGAAAGATTAAGGAGGAATTGTGGTGGAGCTACTTGTAGCAACCAATTAGGGTATTTATATTTCTTGATTTGGGGAGGGGACCTCTATCTTGATCTAAGGTAGTGTATGTATACATCTTGTACATTGCCACATTAACTTCTTTGGCATAGAGAGGGATAGGGGTACAGATCGTAGGGTCAACTTTTTTTTTTTATATTGTTATTATGATTAATTTCACATTGTGAAGAGCTTAATTAATTCATAGTTTATATGGTATTTGGTTTCCGCCTACAAAGAGTTGGCAATTTGGCATTTTTAAGTAATGTAAATTTTAACAATGTTCTGGTTTTTCTTCCTCTTTCGAAAGAGTTGTATGTCCGAAACACGGCCACTTGTGTAACTGCGGCCAAACGATTTAAATCTCTTCTTTGATGATGCGCAATCTTGTTCCAAAATAAATTTAGTTCAGAATGCAGAATCAAGTTTTATTTCATGGAAATATCAGCTCTATATAGACGCCTTTAAGCTTTTTCTTAGAACCAACTAGGTTTATCTCTAAACTAGTTTCATCGCGGATATAAGCACGTTGGATGCATACATGATGGTAATGAAATGTTATTCGTGAAATTCACTTACATAAAACCTTTACTGAGATTTTTATATATACTATATAGTGTATAATTCAGCAAAGAGTTTTCTTAAAATGTATCATACACACATATAGCTTAATTTTACTATACATAAGATCGCGTTTAAGTTACAAAAGTACTTTATATGTTTGATAGAAAGGAAAATATGAACAATATGATATGAAATGCTATTTTAAGTCACTGATTTTCCAAGATAAATTAGTGAAAGAAAACTTTAGAAAATGGATAATTGATAATCATGTTAGTAGTTTTTTTACAACGACAACTAACTATCGCACGAAAATTTGGTTGGGGAGCTTCTCACACAATAAGGGATACCATTGGGACATAAACAATATGGTAAAATTATTTTTTCTAATATACAAATTTGAGTGAAACCAAGTTCCAAACAATATATAATTGTGGTTGATTTTCTTTTTGTTCTGATATGATGTATATTGCATATTTAGTACTAATGAACTGAAACAACTCTTCTAAAAACAGTATAACTATTTTTGTAGTCAACAATAACTTTCGGTTATACAGATATCAAAACCAAAAAGTTTTTCTTATGATACTGATCGAATGTAATAGAAAGTGAGCTTTCGTGTTGAAATTCCAAATGATCACCGAACAATTTATGACCTAGCTTTTAGTCGTTTGATGTTTTATTGTTGCAATAACTTCATCCTCAACTAGTTTTTAGGACCACTCTGTTGATCAATGATGACACATATCCTACGATCATTTTTTTTCCTAGGAGATTTTACATGATTGGATGATTTAGTCGTTGTTATAATGCGGTTTAAGAAGCGATAGATCGATGTGCTACAATCATATGTTTGCTTGATGATCAGTTGATTGATTCCCTCAATCTCTTTCAAATGATACTTCACGGGTCAATCCACCAATTGCTTAAACAAATTTGGAAAATGATTGACTATGCATGTGAATTGTGATTAAGTGTTTCTTCTTCTTTCTTTAAAGGTCAAGCTACCACTTTATTAAATTTGTTAAGCATGTAATTAAATTGCATAATCAATTTTAATTAGGTTCACATATAGCTTTGTATATTAATCTCTTTGCTTTCATTTGAAAAATATTCCCCTTAAAATAAATGAATGAAATAGGTATAGATACCATTTACATTCGTAAAGTCAATACTTCATATTATTCAATGGTGCTTGAGATACTTAACCAAATTTTTGTTGTTTAAATACGTTTTAAATTGGTTGATTTGGTGACCTAAATTGCATGACTTAGACAAATTCAACTATTCAAAATAGTAGTGTTGGAGCATGGCTAGAACGGTTTAACTATTCAATGGGTCGTTCGGTCGTGCTTTCCGGTCCTGAGTAATACTGCAAACAATAGAAAACCGGTTAGATACGGACCCGAGGCCGGAACCCCGGGGTCCACTTTCGACGATCAAATTAGTATTTGATTGATATAATGTAAGAGGTGTGGTTAAAAGAGATAACCTGATGTATAATGAGTCCCCTATCCTTGTATTTATAGAACTAGGTTTCTTGAAAGATAAGTAAAGTCTGTGGGCGGCAAGCCTGTTGGGTCGCGGGCCTCTTGGGTCGCGGGCCTGTTAGGTCGGCCTTATACCGACTATTCGTCGACAAGTAGTATCATCAACTCGTCCAAAATGTTATTATTAGAGTTTGTTGCAGTCAAATTTTAATTTAGACGCACATGTTTATTCGGACATACACACGTACGCAACTACACATAACACATGCGTGCCTCGATAACAAAAAAAAGCCTCGTTTCACTTGTAAATTTAAATTTTTTTGAATATAAACTAAATTATATGACTCATATATGTTTAATAAATAACGTATTTATGTATAAAACTAAGACTAATGAGACCCTTTATAAGTGGAGGTTCGATGCAACCACACCAATTACAAAACCCTTGAGCCAGTAGTATCTAAACTCGACAATTATCAAGAAATAAGAACGTCTCATCGACAGGTGGTAAAAGTTAGTACACGGGTATAAACTCTTCAACAAATTTAACAAGAGAGTGTAAATAATTTCACTATCACTTTTGGCTTAAACAATCGACCATACTCTTTAGATTGTTTCAAAGCCACATATTCGTAAGTAGTCAAGGATCGTATCAAATCAAAATGCACTTTAATCACGATCATATATGATGGGTTCTATCACAAATTGTAGCGACAAAATTGGAATGAAACGTATTGAACATGTTATCTAAAATTGGTTTATATTGTAAGGAATCTCCAAAGGTTTTAATCAGCGAGGAGTCGGGGAAACCTTTAGCATGTGCACTTTTTCTCGTGCCTATGTAGTAATCAATCTTCTTATAAATTTTACACTGGGGTGTTTTATTTTTGAAAGAAGAAAAAAAAAAGTGAGAAAAAACAAAATAAATTCATGTTAGGAGTAAAAAGGTATAAGAGAAAGAAATTTAGCTAAATTTTATCCAACACTCTTTCTAAAAGTGGAATGATTTAAAAGAAAGATGATTAAGTTTACTATAATAGTATTACTTTTATTTGAAATCTGAAGTGTATATTTTTATAATCATTAAAAGTTAATTATATTAATTTTTTTTAATAAATACAATTATTTAAGTGATTATATAACATGCCCTATATATAAATTAAAGGGTAAAATTGTAAAATCATTAGTTATCTTTTCTTTTTTCTACCAACACGAAAACACGATAAAAAATTGTATTCATCTCTTGTACTTTTCAGCCCATTTTTGTTTCTTCCATTCTTTCTTTCATTTAAAACTCGAGAATAGAGTATGTGAGGCGGAAACAATAACTGTCATAATATTAAAGGGGCGTGGTTTTATATCAAGCGAATAAAACGTAACGGCGCTAGCTAGCACTCCTGCAAGAAAGCGGCCCAACGAACGTGACACTTGTTGAAAAGTCAAGGATATCGATTGATCGATATGAGAAAGAAGCCCTCAAGCATTGGAAGAAATTTGGTTTTACTAAACAAGCACCTTTCTTAGCTTGGTTAAGGTTGCTTGTCTTCACTCATGGGAGATTTTATCTACGAGAAAAGGACAGGGTGCTTAAATGGCTCTCACTGACACCATTTACGAGAATGTGAGGTCGTCTTTATTTCCAGACGTTGTACAATTCGCCTTAAAGAGTTAAAAACGGAGTAAGGGAAGAGTTATATATTTATACTAAAGTAATTGTTTGCATATTCATTTTGGTATGTCTAAAAACAATTTTCATCTTTATTCAGCATGTAAAAAGAATATACCACAAAGCATGTCACGTCGGTATGAGATCTGTTATTTGAGCTCCTCATAAACCCGAAAGAATACACGAGTACTCTTTCGGCCTTGGGGGTGTTATAAATTGATCTTAGCCATAAATTGTCAAGTAGGGTGTGATGTGCATGGTTGTTGTGCATCTCCCGTAGTGATCCTGGTTATGTATTAGGGTGACGAGGACGCCAAAAGTCAAATTAAGTTAGGGAGTTTACACATATGTATCAGTAGAGACATATAAACCTTTGATAGCGTTGGAAGGTTAGCTTTTACCTCAGGGGCTTAAGTGTCTTTTTGGAGAAGTGGAGGTTAGTTGTTTAGCTGTTGGTGAAGTTTTATAAGCTGGAGGACTAAAGATGTACACTTGATACTTGGAGGGCTATTATGTAACTTCATCTGATATACATAGTTTTCATCTCTTATAGTTTACTTCATTTTTCATATGATCGATCATAAAGTTAGGGTTTATTGTGTGATTGTAGATCAATCATTCTGATTGATCATTAAGAGTACTTGTGATTTTTCATCAGTTGTAATTGTTCTTTGGAATACTATAATTCTATAATAAGCCAATGGGAGGTGGGTCCGGTTCACTATATCATGGTGTTTTTGTGTTTGAGTAAGATCGATTAATACGTTTTTATATGGTAGTTGCTCTGTATCATCGATTAAATTTTTTTTTTCAAATTAGGGTTTGGTAAAATTTAGGGTTTTGATTATTAGTTTAGAACTTTGATCTTTCTTGGTTTTTATTCGTTTTGTTAATGGTTCCAATTGCTTATCAATTGGTGTTTTTATAAAATTAGGGTTTATTTCAAATTGGGGGTTTTTGGTTCTTGATCAGATTTTATTACAATTGTGTGTTTGATTTGTGTTATTTACATCAAATGATCGTTAATTGTAAAGTTTTCTTAAGAAGCTCTAAATTCAAAAGTTAGGGTTTCTACAAGATCTGGTAAGATTCTTCATTATTGGGTATTGTGATTCATTTAACGTTTAGGGTGTTTCTTGATTGTTGTCTCCGTTGTGCTTGGTTGGTCAAGATCTTCTTGATCTTATTTGGATTGTTGTGAGTGCTTTGTAACACCTCTCCCTCTCCCTATTTTAGGTTCTTTTCATAAGGTTATAGTGGGTGATTAGATGTAGAAGGGTTTAGGTATCTTGTGGTTTGATTGCGCCGGGCATTCAAATTGCTAATTGGTAGTTCTGTGTAGAGGAGTTACAAGGTGTTTTTATTTTACATGTGTTTTGTTTGATCTCTTTTCTTCTTGTTCTTTTTCTTCGTTTTCTTTTTCATCATGTTTAAAAGTAAGAAACAAGAGGATGTTGGTAGTAGTAGTAGTAGTAGTGATTTGAAACTTGGTGTGTATGATCCTTTATATTTGTACCCACAATATATAGGGTCTCAGTTAGTCACCTTCAAACTTGAAGGTACTGAGAACTATAAAGTGTGGGTTGTTGTTGTTGAGTTTGGTTTACATACGAGAAATAAACTAGGCTTTATTAATGGCAAATATGTTAAAGATGGTGCCACTGGTCTTCTCTTGAATTAGTGGAATAGATGTAAAGTTGTTGTTTGTCTTGGTTATTGGGGTGTGTGTTTCCTGGTTTGTATATGGGACAAACTTTCTCTAAAGTTGCTAAAGATGTGTGGCATGAGTTAAAAGAAACTTATGATAAAAAAGATGGGTCAATTATATATTATATGCACTATAAGATCTACAATTTGAATCAGTCTGGTATGTCATTGTCTTAATATTATCATGTGTGTAATGCTTTATGGAGGCAATTTGACTCCTTTGTTGATTTACCTTTGTATGAATGTGATGGTTCTGATAAACATAAGGAGCATGCTAATCTCCTTAGGTTGATGTAGTTTCTTTTCGGACTTGACAACACCTATAGTGTTGTTAGAAGTCAGATCCTGACATCCGATCCTATCTCAGATGTGAAGACTGTTTTTACCACTTTGTCTAGAGGTGAATTCCATATGAATAGTCTTGGTAGTTCCAAGATTCATAAATCTAGACCAGCTACATTTGGTGTTAAAACCAATAATGCTAATAATAATAACTTGACTAAGGATTTTAATAACAATTATAATAAGTCCAATAATAATTAGAGTTTAATAGAAATGGTAATGGGAGTTTCCAAAACAGTAATCTTGTGTGTAAACACTGTAATATGACTAGGCATACTATTAACAGATGCTTTAAATTGGTGAGATATCCTGCTAACTTTAATAGGAGTAATACTAATAATACCCATAGTAATGCTAATAATGTGAATGTTTATGATAATAGAAATGATCAGACTAAGAGTGCATCTCATACTCCGACTTCTTCATACTCCGACTTCTGATCAATGTCAAAGGTTGATGAGTTTACTGAGTATGTCTAGTGATAATGGGAAAGGTACTACTAGTTTTGCAGGTACTTTTAAAGTGGCTAATTATGTTTTTAGTTTTTTCTCTAGTAGATTCTTCAATTTTAACTCTTATATAAGTACCTATAGTACTTATATTGGTTGGATTGTTGATTCAGGGGCAAGCCAACATATTCATTTTTTCAAAAAAAATGTTATTTGATGTTATGGATGTGTCATATTTGAATCTTAGTGTGGCACATCCTAATGGAACTATTGAAACTATTAAAAAGATTGGTAGTCTTAAAATTAATATGTTGGCGATTAAAGATGTGTTGGTTGACCCTGGTTATCATGTTAGTCTTTTGTCTATGCACAAAATTTCTAATGATAATAAAGTTGTTGTTTGTTTTACTAGATCTAAATGTATTATTTAGTATTTAGGTCAAATATCCCTGATGGGGACTGGTAGTGAAAAGGTGGTCTTTACTTTCTTGATTAAGGTATGGCTATTCATAATAGTAATATATTACAAGTTGTAATGTGTCTAGTTCCATTTGGAATAATAGACTTGGTTATCTTGCTGATCAAGTCCTAAGTGTGCTTAAACACGATATTAGAGAAATTAAAATTTCCAGCCTGTGAAGCTTGTCATAAAGCTAAACAGACTAGGGGACCTTTTAATCTTAGTGATCATAAGACCACTAGTATTGCAGATATTGTTCACCTTGATGTTGGGGGGCTTATAAAGTTACTTGTAGGGATGGTTATAGGTTTTTGCAGACTATTCTTGATGACTACACTAGGTCTGTATGGGTGTTTTTGTTAAAAAGTAAAACTAAAGCTTATGATTGTATTCTTGACTTCTTTAATCTTGTGAATAATCAATTTTTAAAGAAAGTTAAAGTTTTTAGAAGTGATAATGGAACATAATTTTTTTAATAACAAGTTTGAAAAGTTTGTTAAAGATAATGGTATTGTGCATCAAACTACTTGTGCATATATACCACAACAAAATGGTGTAGTTGAAAGAAAACATAGATATCTATTGAATATTGCTAAGCCCTTATGTTTAAGGGAAAATTTCCTGTGAACATATGGTCTGAGTGTATTTGACTTCTACTTATTGGATTATCAGGTTGCTTACTGCTATGTTATCTAGGAAGAGTCCTTATGAGTTAGTGTATAAGTATAAACCTAGTCCTTTCCATTTAAAAGCTTTTGGTTGCTTGTATTTTTCTATAGTTTTAAATGAGACTGATATGTTTGGTTCTTGGTTAGAAAAGTGTGTGTTTGTTGATTATGCTTTTGATAAAAAAAGGTATAAAGTTTTAGTCTTGATCAAAAGAAGTTTATTATTTCAAGAGATGTAAAATTTTATGAGACTGTGTTTCCTTTTAAAAATAATTTATGTAATAAAGAGTATGTTTTAACTAAAAATGAAGTTGATAGTTTAAACTTTTTTGATAATGTAAGCAGTCATGAACCTTGTGAACCCAATGATGATGGGGGAGTTAGTACAGACAGTAGGATCAAATCTATACGTGGTGTTAGTATCCATAGTCCTAGTGACAACACTGTAGGTGTTGGTGTTAGTAAGGATAGTGTACATACTACTGATACAAATGTTATTTCTGAGGTAGACAATATGATTATTACTAATATTAAGCCTAGTAGGAAGGACACTAGTGATAATATGCATGCAACATATTATAGTGTTTCTGAGGGTATGCAATATACTATAGATGATGAGAGTTATGAATCTGAGGGTGAAGGTTTTGAGTCTTTTGGTCAAATATTTTGGTGGTCACCAAACCAGCATCATGGCAAACTGTTAGGAGAACTAGTAGAAAACTAATTGATGAGACTGCAATTAGACATAGTCTCATCGTCCAAATCAGGCTTAAAATGTACATAATATCATAAAAACCGTGCAAAAACCCTTTGTATTTGTTCATTGTGTGATTGTAGGTTCGGATATCGTGAATTCAACAAAAGATCAAAAGAATCAAGCAAAAACGAACACGGGAAACGAAGCCTCACAAAGAACCGGACTCGAGCATTGATTTTCCAAAGAAGTTCTTGAAGTTTAAAGAATTGGCAAGATTGGTCACTCAAGACTTGAAGACTTGATACTTAATACCCTTGTAAACCTCAAATATTACATTTGGGTCCCTTAAGTTTCATGAAATGACAATTATGGCCCTTAAAGATTGCCCAAATTGCAAGACAGATCCTTGTGAGAGTTTGATATAACTTTTGTGCCAAAAGTGTAATTAGACCAAATATATTATCATAGGAAATGCCCTTTAAGTGTCTTTTTGAAACTTTGGAATGGAAGTGTAAAGCTGTTGAAATATCAGGGGGTAAATTGTGCAAAATTAAACCCAATACCTGATACAAGGCTTTTGCCCGTATAAAAATTAAGTTCGTTATGTTGGTCTAATCGAATTGATCTAGGTTCTATGTGCGACTCAGCTGTCTTTGGTGAAACAAATAGTTGTCGTTGTAGTATATTAAAATGTGCAGAACAAATTAAAATAAATGACTTGAAAGTAAATCTAAGTCTAATTAAAATAAAATGGTGCAAGTATTTAAAAGCGTGACGAGAAATTAAAAGGCACTAAAAGTAAATAACGCAAACTTAAATCTATCTAAGGCAAACTTAAAACGCAACTAAAACTTAAACTAAGGCAAGGCTAAAATAAATCTAAGGCAAAATTAACTTAAAGTGCAAGTAAGGAAAAAGGCGGGAAAAATAAAGCTTGAAATTAAAAATCAAAGACGAAAACTAAAAAGAACCTGAATACAGCTCATTCGGAATAATCCTTCGTTCGGAACAATCACTCATCCGGAATGTCACCTTCGTTTGGAATGATTCGTCTTCGCTCGGAATATTACTAAAATCCTTGATCCGGAACAAATTATTCTGAATATGTCACTTATCCAAAACAATCCTTCGTTCGGAACTTCTGCTGATTCAAACCCCCTTGGTTCGGAAGTTTCTGGTTAGCCCTTGGTTCGGAACTTTTTTATTCGGAACTCTTCCGAGTGAATCAAGAAGTCTTGATCCGGAACTTTCTCGAGTGAGCTTGTCTTGATTCGGAAGTTTTCTGTTCGGAACTTCTTTGGTGTTGAACCTTGATTCGGAACTTATTGATCCAGAAGATTGGTTCGGAATACTTCCGAATGAACAAGAAACCTTGACTCGGAAGTTCTTGGTTCGGAAGATGTTGATTCGGAACTCTTCTGAATGAGTTGGCTTGATTCGGAAGTTTCTGCTTAACCCTTGATCCGGAAGTCTTGATCCGGAACTTGTTGATCCGGAAGACTTGATCCGGAACTTTCGTTCGGAAGTTTGGATGTTCCGAATGAAATAGCTTGGTTCGGAACTTCTGGGAAGAACCCCTTGATTCGGAACTTAGAATGTTCCGAATGAAGCACTTAGCCTTGCTGGTTTGGAAGTTTCCTGGGAATCACAGTAACAGAAACAAACACCCCCGAAGAACAGGGAAATACAGTAACACGAATCTAACCACAATTTAACCAAAATCAAACACAAGATTAAACCAAACTAATAACAAAACATCCAATAATCATAAACAAACTTTCCAAATCAATAAAACTAACAAAACTAACCACAATAATCAAAACCCACTATGATCAAAATAAGAACATGAACATAAACATAAACATAAAAATCAAAGATTAAGAAAGGTAGATAGGAGATTAACCAGATAAAATAAAGATTGACAATAATTAAATGGAAACTTACTTGAAATTAAAGGAATTTAAGGTGCAAGACAAAGTAATTAAATTTGACAAGTATTTAAGTGACAAAGTAATTAAAAGTGGAAGACTAATTGTCACACTTAGCCAACAAAGAAAAATGATTAACAACTAATCTATATATATAGGGGATGATTAGGAAGCTTCCTCCCCTCCTTCATTTTCTCTTAATTGCATCATTAGGCCCTTCCTTCTTAATCTCTTTGTTAATTGCATGCTTAGTCCTTTTCTTCTTATCTTCTTTAATCTTGGACTTTTAAAAACTTTTGGCTCGGGATTTCTTTGAACTCGTCTTTTAATTCTTCAATAAAGTAGACTTGAGTTCTTCGGCTTTAAGTAAACTTCCGTCTTTTGACTTTTTCTTCGATAAATCTTCAGAATTGGTCTTGGACTTCCGTTCTTTTTGCACTCTTGACTTCTTGACTTCGTCTTTCATCTTTTTCTTCAATAAAAGCCCGTGAATGCCCGTGTTTTATCCACTTTTCACCTTTTCGTCCTAAATCACAACAAAAACACAAACCACGCATAATTCCGACATAAAAGACATAAAATACACGTTTTGGCTCGGTTATTATTGTAATTAAGTGGTAAAGAGGATCGGTGTTTACACACCTATCAAATCCCCTACACTTGACCATTGCAATGTCCTCATGCAATGCATTAGTTACAAAGCAAGTTTACATTTTTCATCATAATTAATCCACGTTGGCCTTTATTAACGAGCTAGAAAATTATAAACATACAAAGTAAAGAAATCAAAAGCATACCTTGGGTTTTGGAAATGTCATGAATAATCATCATCCTCAATTTTTCACTTTCTCCAAACCAAGCTTAAAAACGAGATCATTGTTATTATAAGTTAGCAAACTATCACGAACTCATGTGGGCCAATTATTCACTTAGACTCCCTTATTCTTAGGTGTATCTCTTATATTTTATTATTGTCTTGAATGATCACGAGGATGCATTGTTGACTTATTTTGATAGTTATTTAGTCCGAAAACAAAGTGAACGATTTAATCAATAGTTAGCTAAAGGACAAAATCTTTTAAAACTGCTTCTCGGGACCTCATAAATTTCATATCTTGGCATAACTCGCTTCGCGATTTGAGACCTTTCTCGGACCGATATTTGGCAGCGACTTCATACTTCAAACCTTGAGAGACGTTCATGAAATTATGGCCTTCTCTTCATAATAGGAATTTCTTCACTTGAAGTTTTGAGAGATTCATACTTGGACCACGACTTCTTCATTTTTCTCCAATCTTTATTTTGGACTTTGATATACAACGATCCGCCTCCTTTTATGACTTGGATCTATTTATCCTCATACCTTGCTAGGGTCTTTTCGGATACACTTCTCCATGACTTTTGGGGAGTTTTTTTTGCTTTTCGTCGTGTGTCTCGATCCTTCATATTGATTTTCGATAAATGATTCTTCACATCACTTTTGGATCTTTAGCAACAAAATATAACCCTCATGTCTTGTTAGGACCTTTTTGGACTCGCCAATCTTCGCATCCCGCTTCAATAAGTTATGCCTTGGCTATGAACTCTAATCCATACCGAGCAACTTTTAAACGATCTTGGGCTAGAAGCTAAGTAACTTTTCAAATCGTACAACCTTATTTATTGCAGATAAATTTATTAGCAAGCGATGGGAGAATAGGCTTATAATTAACTCACATAAATTCCCGAAAGAATACCAAACTTATAATTGGCTCTATCATCTCTCGTTCTCCACAGTTTAAAATCTCAAGGAATGAGACTCGTGGATGCTTAGCCTATTAAATCAAAGTTTTGGGTTTTCGAGTCGCCAATAGGATCTTGCAAATTCTTAGACTTTTTCAAGTTTAGAAATCGCATTTTAAAGTTCCCTTGATAAACGACTCTCTAGGATCAATTATAGGAACTTGCGAAAAGTTCTTGTTCTTAACCCGTGAGAGTTAAGACTTTCGCGTTTTATAGCTCCCTACATAAAAGCCTAGCAAAACTTGATTTAAACACGTTAAGGATACTAGCTAGAGTAACTTAGATAAGTAAACTCGGGTTGAGTCAAAAGATTCACAACGTTTGAAAATTAAAACCACTTTATTAAACATTTATTCTAGCAAAGAAAGAAAATAACTATACAAAAGGAAAAAATTAATAGGCCAAAATAGATCAAAAATTTTGAAAAATGTCGAAAAATTGATTTTCCGGTTAAAATAAGGACAAATACAAGGAAAAGGCCACTTAACTTCGATAGAAGTCCCCCCTACACTTAAGATAAACATTGTCCTCAATGTTTAAGCATGTGGGAGTAAACTCCCCTACACTTAGGACATTGTGCACTTTGTTTAAATCTCGCTAAGGAATAGACAACTAAAGAGATTCCTATTTTAATATTGAGAAAATATAAAATAGTGAATCAAAAAGAGTTTAGGATAGAACCGAAAAGAAGGGAACACGGAATCACGGGTCGTCAAGAATCATCAAGAGTGGATCATTGAAGCTCGAATCCCTGATTAAGAGAGGAGAGGAAATAGCAAACCAAAGAGTCTCCCCACACTTATGATAAAGAAAGCGAAAAGATAGATGCATGGGTTGCCTCCCAAGAAGCGCTTGGTTTTTGATTACCGAGTCGTGAGCCTGACTCGACCTTGATCATCATAGGAAGAAGCATGAAATATATCCACCAGGATCAAAGACATAGTTTTCGTCCATCAAATAGCACAAGCTTAAGGCGAACAAGGCAAGCCAAAGAAGAGTAGTCAAACACACGATTTAACTAAAACTAATAACGAAACAACTAATAATCATAAACAAACAATTTAAATCAACAAAACAAACAAATTTAACCACAATAATTAAAAACCCATTTGATCAAAATAAAAGCATGAACATGAACACAAAACATAAACACAAAAATCAAAGATTTAGAAAGGTAGATGAAAGATTAACAAGATAAAGTTAAGATTGACAAAGATTAAATGGAAACTTACTTGAAATTAAAGGAATTTAAGGTGCAAGACAAGGTATTTAAATTGGACAAGTATTTAAATGTGCATAAAATTAAATGACAAGGTAAAGAAAATGGAAGAGTAATTGTCACTATTAGCCCACAAGAGAAAATGATTACAACTAATGACTATTTATAGGGGAGGATTAAGGAAGCTTCCTCCCCTCCTTCATTTCTTCTTAATTGCGTAATTAGGTCCCTCCTTCTTTTAATCTTTATTAATTGCATCATTAGTCCTTCCTTCTTTTAATCTTCATCATGCTTGGACTTTAAGGACTTTTTGGCTTGGGATTTCTTTGAACTCGTCTTTAAATTCTTCAATGAAATAGACTTGAGTTCTTCGGCTTTTGATAAACTTCCGTCTTTTGACTTTTTCTTCGATAAATCTTCAGAATTGGTCTTGGACTTCCATTATTTTTGCACTCTTGACTTCTTGACTTCGTCTTTCATCTTTTTCTTCAATAAAAGTCCGTAAATGCCCGTGAATGTCCGTGTTTTCTCCACTTTTCACCTTTTCGTCCTATATCACAACAAAAACACAAACCACGCATAATTCCGACATAATAGACATAAAATACACGTTTTGGTCCGGTTATTATTGTAATTAAGTGGTAGAAAAGATGGGTGTTTACACACCTATCAAATCCCCTACACTTGACCATTTCAATGTCCTCATGCAATGCATTAGTTACAAAGCAAGATTACATTTTTCATCATAATCAATCCACGTTGGCCTTTATTAAAGAAATAAAAACTATAAACATTCAAAGTAAAGAAATCAAAAGCATACCTTGGGTTTTGGAAATGTCATGAATAATCATCATCCTCAAGTTTTCACTTTCTCCAAACCAAGCTTAAAAACGAGATCATTGTTATTATAAGTTAGTAAACTATCACGAACTCATGTGGGCCAATTATTCACTTAGACTCCCTTATTCCTAGGTGTATCTCTTATATTTTATTATTGTCTTGAATGATCACGAGGATGCATTTTTGACTTATTTAGATAGTTATTTAGTCCAAAAATAAAGTGAACGATTTAATCAATAGTTAGCTAAAGGACAAAATCTTTTAAAACTTCTTCTCGGGACCTCATAAAGTTCATATCTTGGCATAACTCGCTTCGCGATTTGAGACCTTTCTCGGACCGATATTTGGCAGCGACTTCATACTTCAAACCTTGAGAGACGTTCATGAAATTATGGTCTTCTCTTCATATAGGAATTTCTTCACTTGAAGTTTTGAGAGATTCATACTTGGACCACGACTTCTTCATTTTTCTCCAATCTTTATTTTGGACTTTGATATACAACGATCCGCCTCCTTTTATGACTTGGATCTATTTATCCTCATACCCTGTTAGGGTCTTTTCGGATACACTTCTCCATGACTTTTTGGGAGTTTTACTTTTCGTCGTGTGTCTCGATTCTTCATATTGATTTTCGATAAATGATTCTTCACATCACTTTGGATCTTTAGCAACAAAATATAGCCCTTATGCCTTGTTAGGGCCTTTTCGGACTCGCCAATCTTCGCATCCCGCTTCAATAAGTTATGCCTTGGCTATGAACTCTAATCCATACCGAGCAACTTTTAAACGATCTTGGGCTAGAAGCTAAGTAACTTTTCAAATCGTACACCTTATTTATTAGCAGATAAATTTATTAGCAAGCGACGGGAGAATAGGCTCATAATTAACTCACATAAATTCACGAAAGAATACCGAACTTATAATTGGCTCTATCATCTCTCGTTCTCCACAGTTTAAAATCTCAAGTAATGAGACTCGTGGATAGTTAGCCTATTAAATCAAAGTTTTGGGTTTTCGAGTCGTCTATAGGATCTTGCAAATTCTTAGACTTTTTCAAGTTTAGAAATCGCATTTTAAAGTTCCCTTGATAAACGACTCTCTAGGATCAATTATAGGAACTTGCGAAAAGTTCTTGTTCTTAACCCGTGAGAGTTAAGACTTTCGCGTTTTATAGCTCCCTATATAAAAGCCTAGCAAAACTTGACTTAAACACGTTAAGGATACTAGCTAGAGTAACTTAGACAAGTAAACTCGGGTTGAGTCAAAAGATTCACAACGTTTAAAAATTAAAACCACTTTATTAAACATTTATTCTAATAAGGAAAGAAAATAACTATACAAAGGGAAAAACTAATAGGCCAAAATAGATCAAAAATTTTGAAAAATGTCGAAAAATTGATTTTCCGGTTAAAATGAGGACAAATACAAGGAAAAGACCACTTAACTTCGATAGAAGTCCCCCCTACACTTAAGATAAACATTGTCCTCAATGTTTAAGCATGTGGGAGTAAACTCCCCTACACTTAGGACATTGTGCACGTTGTTTAAATCTCGCTAAGGAAAAGACAACTAAAGAGATTCCTATTTTAATATTGAGAAAATATAAAATAGTGAATCGAAAAGAGTTTAAGATAGAACCGGGAAGAAGTAGAATACGGAAGCACGGGTCGTCAAGAATCATCAAGAGTGGATCAGTGAAGCTCGAATCCCTGATTAAGAAGTGAGGAGAGGAAATAGCAAACCAACGGGTCTCCCCTACACTTATGATAAAGAAAGTGAAAAGATAGATGCATGGGTTGCCTCCCAAGAAGCGCTTGATTTTTGTTAACCGAGTCATTAGCCTGACTCGACCTTGATTATCAACGGAAGAAGCATGAAACATATCCACCAGAATCGAAGACATAGTTTTCGTCCATCAAATAGCACAAGCTTAAGACGAACAAGGCAAGCCAAAGAAGAGTAGGCAAGGTTCCCTTAAGCAACGATGGGGCACGGTGGAAGCAAGGATGTAGTGGTGCAAGCATGTCTTCAATATTTCCAAAGATTTTTCCTTTTATTTCATCAGGTGGATACTGAGATGGCTTAAAGACTTCAATACCGGGGTCGAACACCTTTTTCTTTAAGGGAAAATAGCACTCAGGCTCAGCAGAATGGGAAGAAGATCCGCGAAGAAGCACAACCTCGTCCTCAGAAGGGGGACAAAGAGGTGTTAACTCATACGTGCTGCGGATATTGGTGTCGACCGATTTCTTCTCCTTAGAAAGAATGTTCTTCAAATCCAAAGTAGGATCAAGACGATAATCTTCAAAGTCCAAAGGAGGTGCATCACTCTCATGAGGGAAGTAAGTGTTGAGAAACGTAGAGAAGTCTTCCTCAAATGAGTAATCGTCCAAAGTAGGATCGAGTGATGGCGGAGGATCTTCATCATGTGAAGAATCGCTCGAAAGAGTATCGGCCTCATTGAAATCATCATACGTGGGCAGGTCGGGATACTCAGAAGTAAGGTCATCATAATCATCTGAATCTGAGCTAGACTCATCATCATAAGCATCAAAGACCGATGGAGAATCATAAATGGAAGAAGGTTCCAAATTGGGGCGAGAATCATCCGCATCATCATGAAAGAGTGGATTATCATTGCAAGACTCGAATAGAGGATTGTTGTAGACGACAAAGTCATCATGCACATTAATCATATTCACTGATTCTCGGCCAAAGGATTTGCCTGTAAGCTTCCCCATTTTAAAAATTTGTGAATCATTCCCGACTCTTAAGATTAACTCACCTTCGGCCACATCCACTAAAGCTCGTCCGGTTCTCAAGAATGGCCGACCAAGTATTAAAGGAATACGAGGGTCCATTTCATAATCAACAACGACAAAATCGATCGGGAAAGTAAATGTTCCAACTTTGATGAACACGTCTTCGGCTATACCAACGGGTAAGCGAGAGTGCGATTAGCAAGCTCGAGAGTCATCTTCGTTTGAGTGAGGTCGGGTAATGATAGTGTTTTCCAAACACTCAAAGGCATAAGATTAATACTAGCCCCGAGATCAGCAAGGGCAGTAAATTCTTCAGTTTTGTTGAAAACGCAAGGCAACACAAAACGACCGGGATCTCCAAGATTTTCCGGAAGTTCTTTAAGAATAACTGCAGAGCAGTTTTCATTTAAGCGTGTGTTTGTGAGAACTCGTACTTTCCGGTAATTAAATTATATCCTTTTATTCTTACTTATCGATTTTAATAGTATTTTACTTTTTCTTTTACCTTAACATATGTAAATTATGAGATTTCGAGAATTTTAATTAAATTTCATTTTAATTATTTTCCTATCCATTTAAAATAACTTACTTGAATTTATGGAAATTTTACTATATTTTTCCATATTTATTTAAATCACGGATACTGATTTAAATCCCTCGCGAAGTTTTATTATCTAAACTATCTGATTTATCGAGCGAGAAGTCTACGAACGCCGCATTTTAGTCGTAAATAATTTTTACCTCCATATTAATATTTTCGACTTAATTTTATACTTAATTCGTATTTTATCAAAAACGAGTCGATAACGAGTCTTTTACAAGTTTGACGCGTGAGTTTGTTTAACGAGATAAAGTTTTAAATAATACATTCGTTTTTAGTAAATAAGCTCGGGCCGAAACTATTTTCTTTTGTCTTTTATCCAAGACCCAATACCCCTAACCAAACACCCCTTTAACTTTTTTAACTAGCTCCTACAAAATCTAAAACCAAACACACCCTTAAAACATTTACTTACTTAAACTAACACCCACTTAAACATTTTAACAGTAAAAATTTTCTTCCCTCTTTCTTGTTTCTCTGACCGACGAACACCATCACCATTACCACATTCACCATTAAAACTTGACCTATAAACACAATTAAATCAATCAAAAATAACCATATATCATCCCTAAACACAAACCCACTACTAATATCATTTAATACTTTTGATTTAAGAAGAAAAATAAATTTTCAAAGTTCATCAATGGAGGTCAAAATATGGGTTTGAGCAATTGGAAGTGTTAAGAGGTTATAATTAATGTTAAAAACGAATTTGGGTTATCAAGAATCGAAGTTTTTGATTTCTCTTCATTCCTTGGTGTTTGGACGAAATTAAGAATCTACAAGGGGTTGGTGTTTTTGATTTCTTCTACTTGGAAAACTATTGTAAGAAGCTTTTTAATCTTTTTCAATTATTTTGATTTTGATTTCATACATGTTTATTTTTCTAGCTCAAGAATCCATAGATGATGATTTATGTTAAGATTTTAAGTTTGATTAGGCTTAGGATTAGAAGTGAATGGAGATAGGTTAGCTAGTCGATGTTGTGATGGTTGAACATGGCGAAATAATGTTTAGAGGCGTTTTTGTAGTGGCCATTTTAGGACAGCAGCTTTAAAGCTTATTTTGACAAACTTAGACTTTTCCAAACTGAGTTTTTAAGGTCTTGGTTGAAAGGTGCCGTCATAAGGATCGTTTTGATATAAACTTCACTTTCTAATTTCTTAAAATGAGAAAGTTATGACCGATTACTATTTGGTTTTCATATAGTAAATTTATGCACGTTTAAATTACTTGCTGTCCAGATTTTGAGTTAAAGTTTTTGCCAAGTTAAAGTGTCATAAATTGAGTTTTTACGGTCTTGGTTAATAGGCGATGTCCTTGTGATCGTTTTGATATAAAATTCGGGTTATAACTCTTAAAAACGAATTATGTATGACCGATTTATGATTTAGTTTTTCCTTTGTAATTTTCTGCATATATAAAAAAACACTTGCTGTCCAGATTTTTATTTACGTTTCGGTCAAGTCAATGTGTCGTGAACTGAGATTTTAAGGGTTGTAGTCGTGGGGTTTGTCCTTGCGATCGTTTTGATATAAAATTCACATTTTAACTCCTAAAAACGAATTAGTTATGGTCGATTTACTATTTGATTTTCATAAGATAAATTTTCTGCACGTGGCTAATTTATGCAGAAAATTGAGTCACCTTGCGATAGCAATTACTTGAGCATACTAAGGGCTTTTGTTGATTTTTCAAATCCTAGAACTAAGTATTTCGAGTCTATTTTCAAACGCAAGTGGTTGTGAGTTCTAAAAGTAAGTACAAGTTAGTTAAAATGATTTTACAAGTTGAGTTGTTAAACTGTCCGAAATTTCAATTGTAGTAAAACTGAAAGCTGAATGGTCTAAACTTAATATTTTTCAACGAAATTAAAACCGTAGCTTATTCATAATGTATGTGAGTTTCCTGATTTTTTTCATGAATTTTGGAGTTGTCTAAGTAGGTCAAAACAGTAGGGACATTTGGTATGTTCCTGCAGGTCCAATTTCGAGTACCTTTTATCAAATAAAAATTATAAAAATGGGTTTTACTTGTCTTAAGTTTTCGGGAAAATTTTGGGGAGTAAACCATTCATGGAGGGACCTAAATTTCGAATTTGGTGAATTTTAGAGGTCGTTTGATATTTTATTTAGGAAGCCGCGTGAGAGCTCAGGAAATCATAAATTTTCAGAAATTTGTAAAATAAGTTAAAATTTACAACTTTTAGGATGGATTCTTGAAGTATGCATATATATTACTTATCACAAGTATGTTTTGTGTCGATTTCTAATAATATAAATATTTTCCAGGTTCGAGTACAATTATAAAGTACTCGTTACCATTATAGGTCGCGGTTTGCGGTAAACCGTTCGTTGTTGTAATCCTTCCGTTTCAAGACTTCTCGACCGATCGATACTACTACATTTACTAAGGTGAGTTCATAGCCCCTTTTCTTATATACTTTGTTACAAACTGCGGGGTGAGAATAACACGCGTGATATACAATCATTTAAAACTTTTAGTATGCTATCCGAGAACTGTATGCTTCCCCAGATTACACATTACTTATTGCATTAGTACCTTAGTCAATAAGCCCCTACATCATGAACCGTTAATTCACATTTTGCAAGCGCGAATGTTGTGGATGGATCCATCGGGATTGACAATCCCCGTCCCGATTACCTTGACGCACTTACATTTGATATATCTAAGTATTTTGACTAGATACTTACTAGGGGTAAAACAGTTATGTTAAAGCTTCGGTGTTGTGAGCTATTGCAATAGTAAATATAAATGATTTTGTACGACGGTACTAAATCATATCCTGTTGCTATTCTTATAAAATTAATGTTTGTATTTCACATCACTACTTATTAAACCTATGAATTTCACTCAGCTTTATGTTGACATTTTTACATGTTATTTCTCAGGTAATGCTAATGTTCAATTTTGCTAAGGATGGGAGCCCGTAGGATATTTTCGCAGCTTGGAGATTTCTGTGTCATTTTAAAGCTTTATTTTGTTAAAAGATGACAAATAATATTTATCCTGTCCTTTTAGTATATAGGTTTCAAATCTCTGGGACCTTTAAATTAAAAACTCTGATCTTTTATGATGTAATGAAAATGTTTTATTACGTCAATTTTGTGTCAACTATATTTTATTGTTTCGTGTACTATGACGTGACACCCCCATGTTGCCTACTTGTTCCTTGCCTGATTTTGGGGTCTCACAGATTGGTATCAGAGCAGAGGTTATAGGGAACTGAGTCGTTTTCCAAAACTTGGTCTATAACCAAAAATTTTAATGTTTCATATTTCTTAGTGTCAAACACAGAATCTGTCATTGTTGTTCGATATCTGCGCGGGTAATTATCTAATCCTTATTATTTACTTTTAATTATCATTGTAGTATTTCATTTCTTGATTACATTTTGAAATATTACATTACCTTCATGACGATAATTGCTATCTATTTCCAAATCCTTTGTGCTTAATGAATTATCATTAGATATCACTGTGTTTACATCGATCCTTACTTTATTCTTGAATTCTTATTCTTGTTAATTTGATCTTGTTGCAATAATTTTAAATTGTTATAACGTTACATACTTTTATTCGAGGCGAGTATGTTGTCGACTTCTCATACTCACTTTTATGGGTACTATTGTTATTTCGTTTATGCGTGAAATGACCGACCTCATATATTCGTTCTTCTTGAACTGTCTGTTCTTCTCGATTCACTTGTATGTTATGCATACTCTCGTGAGACCATCGTTTAGGATTAAGAAGTGTTGTGTCCGATGAAGCTCCCGATTATCATTTTACTACCGTGCGTGTTACTTTCATTATTTAACTCCTTTAAGATATCTAATTAGATATCCAAATTGTTTTCCGACCATTTGTGATTGGATGTCTTGAAAAAAAAATTAGTCTATAGACTATTGTGTAGCTCAATGTGTCCCCAGAAAAGACTAAAGGCCATCGTGCAAGTCACAACATCTTGAAAGGATTTCTTGAAATCGTGTTGAATGACATCATGGGTTTTCATAATCTTTGGTTGACGTTTACGTCACCGGTTTACACGGCATTCGAGTATCGAATAAGCTTTTTATTTCATTGACCATTTTACGTTTTGACTTTGAATTACAACGTTCATTTGTACCTTGGAAAAACCATTGTCATCTTGTAATTCATCTTTTATAATGTGGCGGTTGATCGGAATACGATTTTACTTGTATAAACTTCAATCGCACTCTTTCACAATACCTTCTCACTCCGGGAACGCAACTAATTAAAGATTCATTTCCCCTATATATTTTGTGTTTTGGGAATCTTGCCGCCAAAGAGACTTTCCTGCCTTACATCTTGAAAATCGAAGTCATTGATGTCATGCGCCGTTTTGACTTCCTAGATTCTCGTTGTATTTCTAGAACCATATTTCGATGTTATGTTTCTTTTTACGCTCATTTATATGATCTAATTTTTTTAATAGAATCCACAAGTCATGTGTGTATATAAATTTTGGGTTGTTAGAAAATGTTGGTAAAATATATTAGATGACGTGAATTTGGAATTGAGTTGTAATCGAGTAATTTTGATGAAGTTTGATTAAATTTCGAGGTGTGTCGAAAGATATATTTTATGCAGAAAGTTTAAAGGTAATTTAGCTGTGTCGAGAAAATATATATATATATATATATTTATAAACTTTAGATTTAAAAATATGTTTTAACTTGTTGAGACGGTCGTTTGAACATAAAATTCGAACCGTAACTCTTAAAAACGAGCAAACTGCGCTCATTTAAAATTTGTAATTTTAAGAATTAATTTTCTGCATATAGAGAAATTGAGTGCTGATGCAAAACTGCAGGGGGGTAAAATCGTCATTTCTCGTCTGTTTCGGCCTTCGATCGAAATATGAAAGTTGTCTGCAGTGTCGTTTTACTTTTACCGCGTAGAAAACCAAGTCCGAAAACTAGTATGGACGGGTCAAAATTTATAAGTCAAACTTGCGTTTTTAAGGCAAAAAGTCAAAGTTGATAGAATTCGAAAATATGGTTTTTAGGCGTTTTTTTAGTTCCTTCGAGCTCGTGAAACATTAACGATTGATATTATACAAATAACAAAAGTTGGGTACGTTTAAAAATGTCAAAAGATAGAAATTTTGGACCGAATTATACATATAATTATAATAAACTTATGAACTCGAATGTTTGGATAAAACCGATGGTGAATTAGTCTTGTCGAAAAAGTGTACATTTTTATGAGCTAACCCTAACGTTTTAAATCTCCGAGCTTTCCAGAATAGGAAATTTCCTAATATAGAAAATTTTTAATAATAGAAACTTTTCGGGTTAGTTGTATTATTTAAAAACCAATATTTTTTTATAAGCATATTTATGTCGAATAATTTACGATGTGCACACATATAGATTCCCTTATCTTTTATATACATGACTTATTTGTCATTACATTTTATCTTTCTTTTCGACTGTCATACTAACGATTTGGATCGAGATTTGAAGTTTTATCTTCACATCTTTCATTATCATCGATAACGCGTGTCTCATGACGATTTCGTTAATTTTTTTTTCTTTTCTAAACTTTATCATCTTGTAACCATCTCAATCGATCTTGTTAATTACTCTTTGCTACTCTCATGCGAACCACTTGCTATTGTGTAAGTAATCATAATGCCGCGTTATAAATTTTATGATATTGTTTTACGATTTATTTTCACAAATTATTCTACTTTGGTCTTATAAATTAATTTTTGTAACATTAAAGTTGCTTATTATAAGTCTAGCAAATTACCTTACTTCCAAAAAGTTTCATAATTTTATTTTATTATTTATTTTATTATTCCATTTTATAAACGATATGAATTATATGTTTTTAATATATGACACGTAATACTAATTTGACGAAAATTGAGCATCGCATTGCTAGCCCTAAATTATGCATAACTTGATCACCTATGTATAATTTAGAAAGAGCCATGCGAGGCTGAATAGTAGTCACCTTAAATATTTTGACAAGAACCAACTTTTTACTCGTGTTTCTAAAAAAGTTAGATAAAATAAAATGAAATAAGTTGAAATAAAGTTTTGAAAACTTTTACATATATGCAAGTAACAACGTTCATGACATATGCATATGTTTACTTATCTTTTCTTGAACAAATTACGAGTCTGCGAGTACATTTTCCTTTACTCAATGATCTTGTTCTACTTATTACTTCATTTTCTCTCATGATACAATTCTCCTCACCGCTCGTTTAATTACTGACTATTGATATCGTACTTGGAAGTTCTAGTGTTGCTATACTTTCTCTTTGACCAACTTTCTATGAGTAAATTTTGGTAGACCTTCCAAATGTCTTCGGACGCGAATAACGATTTATGACTAGACGTGAATAATGATTTCATATATCCGTCATGATGTGTGTCAGACTCTCTAGCCTCAAAATTCGCTCGTGTGAACCATGTGTTGATTTCGCTCTCATTGCTAATGTTGTTCATTCACTAGAATAATTCACAAGTGACTTTTTAAGAATTTTCTTTGATTCGAAAATTTGTTGTGTGGCTTTTCTCTTTCGATCGTGTATCGACCACCGAGAACTTAATAAGCCGATGTTGGTAACACCAACCACACTCGATAATTAATGTCTTGCTAAATCCTTGGTTTCTATTTGTCTCATCATCGACACATATATTTCGTCGCATCATTTGAAGAATTCTTACGACATTTGCTTCGTTCCCCGTATACCATTGCTTATATATCACGTGTTTACTATTTTGTCACCTTTTAAAAACCGAATATGTCCCCTGTTTACCATTTGATGCATTAAACACCTTAATGGATTTTCGTGGATTATTATAAATTTTTAAGAAAGTTTTACATATTTTACCAAGCATTTAAATGTAAAAATAACCATCTCAATTTAAAATGCCGGATCTATAAATTTTCTTTGTAAAATTTTTGAACTATTTTGATTCTTCATTATATTTTAACTTCTAAATTAATGAAATTACCGTCTTAAACTTCTTTCCTATTAATGATTTAAATAATTTGGAAAATAGATTATATTTTTTTATTATCGTAAACAAAAGCTCGTGTTTCATTAAACATTTCATACAATCATCCTAAGATTTCTTAAGACATTCAAAATAACTTTTGTACTTATTTTAATTCTATTTTGAACACCATTTTTTTATCAAGAAAAAGAGTTAACAATTGCTTACCTACTAAATATACAATTTTGCGTTAATCCCTATATAACATAGTTAAAATTTTCCTTACTAGTAGTTTTGATCTCAAATAACCAAACACCTTTTTAAACAACTATAACTATATTTTCACCATTTTGAAAGCGGTATAACATTTTAACACCATAATTGTAGGAACCTTACATGAGAAAATACATAAGTCTAGTTTTAAATTAATAACAAATCTGGGACAGATAATTGTGGCAACCCGTATTTTTATTGTGTAATTCATGTTTCGTCATTATTTTCTTAGTATAGTGGATTATTGTGTTATACGGTTTGCGTGATTTACGATTAGTTGTCGAGTATCAATTTTAATCTGTTTTAGCGCATCTTGTCCGTCTAAGCACTTATTGTGTTTATTCTACCTTTTAAAAATCCTCTCGTATTTAAGACCAGTGTAAAGCAAAGTATACCTATCTATTCGCGTCTTCTCTCGTCTCTAGTTGAACTCTGAGGGACCAGAGTTCCTTTAGGGGGGTCGACTGTGAGAACTCGTACTTTCCGGTAGTAAATTATATCCTTTTATTCTTACTTATCGATTTTAATAGTATTTTACTTTTTCTTTTACCTTAACATATGTAAATTCTGAGATTTCGAGAATTTTAATTAAATTTCATTTTAATTATTTTCCTATCCATTTAAAATAATTTACTTGGATTTATGGAAATTTTACTATATTTTTCCATATTTATTTAAATCACGGATACTGATTTAAATCCCTCGCGAAGTTTTATTATCTAAACTATCTGATTTATCGAGCGAGAAGTCTACGAACGCCGCATTTTAGTCGTAAATAATTTTTACCTCCATATTATTATTTTCGACTTAATTTTATACTTAATTCGTATTTTATCAAAAACGAGTCGATAACGAGTCTTTTACAAGTTTGACGCGTGAGTTTGTTTAACGAGATAAAGTTTTAAATAATACATTCGTTTTTAGTAAATAAGCTCGGGCCGAAACTATTTTCTTGTCTTTTATCCAAGACCCAATACCCCTAACCAAACACCCCTTTAACTTTTTTAACTAGCTCCTACAAAATCTAAAACCAAACACACCCTTAAAACATTTACTTACTTAAGCTAACACACACTTAAACATTTTAACAGTAAAAATTTTCTTCCCTCTTTCTTGTTTCTCTGACCGACAAACACCATCACCATTACCACATTCACCATCAAAACTTGACCTATAAACACAATTAAATCAATCAAAATTAACCATATATCATCCCTAAACACAAACCCACTACTAATATCATTTAATACTTTTAATTTAAGAAGAAAAATAAATTTTCAAAGTTCATCAATGGAGGTCAAAATCTGGGTTTGAGCAATTGGAAGTGTTAAGAGGTTATAATTAATTTTAAAAACGAATTTGGGTTATCAAGAATCGAAGTTTTTGATTTCTATTCATTCCTTGGTGTTTGGACGAAATTAAGAATCTACAAGGGGTTGGTGTTTTTGATTTCTTCTACTTGGAAAACTATTGTAAGAAGCTTTTTAATCTTTTTCAATTATTTTGATTTTGATTTCATACATGTTTATTTTTCTAGCTCAAGAATCCATAGATGATGATTTATGTTAGGGTTAAAGCCATAAATTACCACCGAACTTTACTTTTTTTCTCGATATTACAAATATAGAACATAAAATACTTATATAGCCACTAAACTTTACAATTTATTCTAATATTACAAACATTCTTATAAATGACCGTTGTTAACAGGTAATAAAGTTTAAAAAAACCTACACGTCATCACTATCAACCGGTTAATATCAAAAAAAAAATTTACATCTCATCCTTGCACCTCCACAATAGTATTCCACCAACACTTGTATTTTACACCTCAACCATCTTCATCTTCTTATCTTTTTATCCAAATCTGAAGATTTCATAAACCCATTTGAATCAAAGCAATACACGAATCCCGAACAAAACCCCCAATTATTTTTCCAGGATCTGAAAAAACCCATTTGTATCAAAAGATACCCATTCTCTGCATCTCTCTAAAGACGTCGATGGATTCTCTTCCACAACCTTCCTTCGTCAAGCAGCCCAGCACACGCCTGCAACACTAGAAAACATGTAACATCATCTGGATTACACCCATCCACCCCACTCCGCATCCTATCGAACACACCTAATGCATCCCTCGTCCGCCCATTCCTCACATAACGCAAAACAAGCACAGTCCAATCCATAACATCTATCACACACATTTCATCAAACACCTTACACGCGTCCCCCGAATCTCTCCACCTCTCGAATGCAAATCCACCAAACCAGTCATCAAAACCACATCCCCACAAAACCCATCTCTCAAAACCCTCCCATGAACCTGCACACCACACAACACCAAACCAATAAAGTCCACTTGCAGTTTGTGCTTGGTAACAACAAGATACCAATAAATTTTCTTCATTCTATTAGTTATAGGAGAGTACCTGGTAATGGATAGCATATTTGGAATAGATTTCCATTTTGTAGGAATATTATCAACTCAAAGATGCGAGTAGTTTTATTTGGATTTTTAATGTTTTTAATGGTTATAAATTATCTTATACTCAGTATAGAACTAAGAATGAGAAAAACAGTGACATGTAAAATCAATAAAAGTCAACGCCACTTGGGCAAAAAAATGACATGGAATATAATATTTTCATGTTAATAATAATAGTCGGTACCAACAAGTTTCAATGGCTATATAAGTATTTTATATTCTATATTTGTAATATCGAGAAAAAAAGTAAAGTTGATTGGTAATTTATGGCTTTAACCCTTTATGTTAAGATTTTAAGTTTGATTAGGCTTAGGATTAGAAGTGAATGGAGATAGGTTAGCTAGTCGATGTTGTGATGGTTGAACATGGCAAAATAATGTTTAGAGGCGTTTTTGTAGTGGCCATTTTAGGACAGCAGCTTTAAAGCTTATTTCGACAAACTTAGACTTTTCCAAACTGAGTTTTTAAGGTCTTGGTTGAAAGGTGCCGTCATAAGGATCGTTTTGATATAAAGTTCACTTTCTAATTCCTTAAAATGAGAAAGTTATGACCGATTACTATTTGGTTTTCATATAGTAAATTTATGCGCGTTTAAATTACTTGCTGTCCAGATTTTGAGTTAAAGTTTTTGCCAAGTTAAAGTGTCATAAATTGAGTTTTTACGGTCTTGGTTAATAGGCGATGTCCTTGTGATCGTTTTGATATAAAATTCGGGTTATAACTCTTAAAAACGAATTATGTATGACCGATTTATGATTTAGTTTTTCCTTTGTAACTTTCTGCATATATAAAAAAAACACTTGCTGTCCAGATTTTTATTTACGTTTCGGTCAAGTCAATGTGTCGTGAAGTGAGATTTTAAGGGTTGTAGTCGTGGGGTTTGTCCTTGCGATCGTTTTGATATAAAATTCACATTTTAACTCCTAAAAACGAATTAGTTATGGTCGATTTACTATTTGATTTTCATAAGATAAATTTTCTGCACGTGGCTAATTTGTGCAGAAAATTGAGTCAGCTTGCGATAGCAATTACTTGAGCATACTAAGGGCTTTTGTTGATTTTTCAAATCCTAGAACTAAGTATTTCGAGTCTACTTTCAAACACAAGTGGTTGTGAGTTCTAAAAGTAAGTACAAGTTAGTTAAAATGATTTTACAAGTTGAGTTGTTAAACTGTCCGAAATTTCAATTGTAGTAAAACTGAAAGCTGAGTGGTCCAAACTTAATATTTTTCAACGAAATTAAAACCGTAGCTTATTCATAATGTATGTGAGTTTCCTGATTTTTTTCATGAATTGTGGAGTTGTCTAAGTGGGTCAAAACAGTAGGGACATTTGGTATGTTCCTGCATGTCCAATTTCGAGTACCTTTTATCAAATAAAAATTATAAAAATGGGTTTTACTTGTCTTAAGCTTTCGGGAAAATTTTGGGGAGTAAACCATTCATGGAGGGACCTAAATTTCGAATTTGGTGAATTTTAGAGGTCGTTTGGTATTTTATTTAAGATGCCGCGTGAGAGCTTAGGAAATCATAAATTTTCAGAAATTTGTAAAATAAGTTAAAATTTACAAATATTAGGATGGATTCTTGAAGTATGCACATATATTACTTATCACAAGTATGTTTTGTGTCGATTTCTAGTAATATAAATATTTTCCAGGTTCGAGTACAATTATAAAGTACTCGTTACCATTATAGGTCGCGGTTTGCTGTAAACCGTTCGTTGTTGTAATCCTTCCGTTTCAAGACTTCTCGACCGATCGATACTACTACATTTACTAAGGTGAGTTCATAGCCCCTTTTCTTATATACTTTGTTACAAACTGCGTGGTGAGAATAACATGCGTGAAATACAATCATTTAAAACTTTTAGTATGCTATCCGAGAACTGTATGCTTCCCCAGATTACACATTACTTATTGCATTAGTACCTTAGTCAAAAAGCCCCTACATCATGAACCGTTAATTCACTTTTTGCAAGCGCGAATGTTGTGGATGGATCCATCGGGATTGACAATCCCCGTCCCGATTACCTTGACGCACTTACATTTGATTATCTAAGTATTTTGACTAGATACTTACTAGGGGTAAAACAGTTATGTTAAAGCTTCGGTGTTGTGAGCTATTGCAATAGTAAATATAAATGATTTTGTACGACGGTACTAAATCATATCCTGTTGCTATTCTTATAAAATTAATGTTTGTATTTCACATCACTACTTATTAAACCTATGAATTTCACTCAGCTTTATGTTGACATTTTTACATGTTATTTCTCAGGTAATGCTAATGTTCAATTTTGCTAAGGATGGGAGCCCGTAGGATATTTTCGCAGCTTGGAGATTTCTGTGTCATTTTAAAGCTTTATTTTGTTAAAAGATGACAAATAATATTTATCCTGTCCTTTTAGTATATAGGTTTCAAATCTCTGGGACCTTTAAATTAAAAACTCTGATCTTTTATGATGTAATGAAAATGTTTTATTACGTCAATTTTATGTCAACTATATTTTATTGTTTCGTGTACTATGACGTGACACCCCCATGCTGCCTACTTGTTCCTTGCCTGATTTTGGGGTCTCACAGTGTTGGCGAGTTCAATCAGCTTCTCCTTCTTTTTAAGCAATTCCTTGAATGCTTTAACAAATTTGGGCATGTGGACAAGTGCTTCAAAAAAGCTAATGTTGAAGTTCATTTGAGAGATCATCTTCACATAGCGTGACACTTCAGAGTCATCCTTGGTTAGCAGTTTGGTCTTGCCTAAACGAGAGGGATAAGGGATATTGGGTTTGGGAGGTGAAGGTGCAGGTGTAGTAGGTAAAGGTTGAGATGTTGAAGGGTCCTTCCTAGGTACATCGTCATGACGAGGCGGAGACGGTAATGGTGCACTAATACTAGGTGTAGGAGGAGTAGGGATAAATGGTGGTGGAGGAGGTGTAGATGATGGGGGCGGGATCGGTGGATCGACAATGGTAATTCCACTACGAGTAGTAATAGCACTCACATTTGCTCGCGGATTGATGACGGTGTTAGAAGGTAGAGAACTCGAAGAAGTAGGTGGAGCGACGGGCAAGAAACTAGCAAGCATATTCTTCAAATCATTCGTTTGATTGCTGAAGGAAGATTAGATATTATCTCGAAGCTCGGATCTTATCTCATTTCCTTGCTTGGTGATATCTCCTTTAAGATTGATAATTTGGCTCTGTAGATTCTTGATTTGCTCACCGTGGGTTCTCATGATGGCTTCAACATCGGGATTAATGGGTGGGGTTTGTTGGGCGGGTGGGTGATAAGGATTAGAAGCTCGAGGTGGGATTTGGTTGCTTCTATTGTAATTGTTGGCGGGGTTTTGGTTTTGAGGAGAAAAACCGGGTGAAAGGTAGTTGTTTGATCGGTAACTCAGCAAATTTCTATCCCCTTGAGGTCGAGCTTGGTAATTTTCTGGTGAATAATTACCATAAGCTGTATACACATTTTCCGGATTTCCTTGTGTAGAAGGACAATCGGTGTATGAGTGAGGACCGCCGCATGTTTCACAAGGATTAGCAACCGCTTTAACTTGTTGTTGTTGTTGGTTTGAAGCGAGAAGCGTGATACTTTTGCTCATTTCAGTCATCATGCGGGTGAGTTCGGTCATATCAGGGTTTGCTGAAGTGGAAGAGACATTGACTCTCGGGTTGTTACTTGAAGAAGCAGAGGAATCCCAATTTTTGTGGTGAGTAGTCATGTTCTCAATAAGCTCTCTACACTCCTCGGGTCTCTTTTTCATAAATGTGCCATCGGCGGCTGCATTAATCGTATCACGATCACGAAAAGTCAAACCGTTGTAGAAAGTATCAATTAAGGTCACAGGGAGCATGTTGTGGTTTGGACAACAATCAATCAAGACATTATATCTCTCCCAAGCATCAAAAAGAGATTCATCGGGTTCTTGCATGAAACCGCTGATTTGATTGCGAAGGCTCGTGACCATGGATGGTGGAAAGTAGTGCGACAAAAAGCGTTGAGTCATGTCATCCCAAGTATGAATAGAATTCTTCGGGAGACGATCAAACCATTTCTCGGCATGATGTGATAAAGTATATGGGAAGAGTTGTAGGCGAATAACATCCATTGTGGCACCAGGCAACTTCATGCTTTGGGTGATTGTAATGAACTTGTCGAGGTGTTTGTTGGCATCATCATCAGGCATTCCACGGAAAGGATTTGTTTGCACTTGCTGAATCATGTGGTGCTTCAACGAAAACTCAGGAGCGTTGATTTGCATCGGCGCAATCGGTCCTCCTCGTCCAAACATGGTAGGTTGACAAAGCTCCTCCATTGTCCGAAGATCGGGCTGTGGAAGAACATTGTTGTTATTGTTGAGGTGCGGTGGATTATTGTTGTTGTTAACACCTGACATACTTAAATCTTCTCGAGTCTTGGGCTCTTGATAATTAGAAGATCTAGTACGCATACACCTGAAAATGCAAAAGAAAAAGAAACCAGACACAAAGACAATATATATACACAATAAAGATAAAATCTTTTTGGATTTTTGAAATTTTTAATTTTTATGGATTTTTATCAATTTTTAATTTTTATGATTTTTTTTGAATTTTTTTATGCAAGAAAATAACGCTCACAAGTGAACGGATCCCAAAAAGCAACGCGTCTCTCACAGAAAACCGTTAATCTTTACGAAAAGAGCCGGCAGCGGCGCTATTTGATACAAGGCTTTTGCCCTGTATAAAAACTGGCTTTTACCTTGTATCCCCGGCAGCGGCGCCATTTGATACAAGGCTTTTGCCCGTATAAAAATTAAGTTCGTTATGTTGGTCTAATCGAATTGATCTAGGTTCTATGTGCGACTCAGCTGTCTTTGGTGAAACAAATAGTTGTCGTTGTAGTATATTAAAATGTGCAGAACAAATTAAAATAAATGACTTGAAAGTAAATCTAAGTCTAATTAAAATAAAATGGTGCAAGTATTTAAAAGCGTGACGAGAAATTAAAAGGCACTAAAAGTAAATAACGCAAACTTAAATCTATCTAAGGCAAACTTAAAACGCAACTAAAACTTAAACTAAGGCAAGGCTAAAATAAATCTAAGGCAAAATTAACTTAAAGTGCAAGTAAGGAAAAAGGCGGGAAAAATAAAGCTTGAAATTAAAAATAAAAGACGAAAACTAAAAAGAACCTGAATACAGCTCATTCGGAATAATCCTTCGTTCGGAACAATCACTCATCCGGAATGTCACCTTCGTTTGGAATGATTCTTCTTCGCTCGGAATATTACCAAAATCCTTGATCCGGAACAAATTATTCTGAATATGTCACTTATCCAAAACAATCCTTCGTTCGGAACTTCTGCTCATTCAAACCCCCTTGGTTCGGAAGTTTCTTGTTAGCCCTTGGTTCGGAACTTCTTTATTCGGAACTCTTCCGAGTGAATCAAGAAGTCTGGATCCGGAACTTTCCCGAGTGAGCTTGTCTTGATTCAGAAGTTTTCTGTTCGGAACTTCTTTGGTGTTGACCCTTGATTCGGAACTTATTGATCCGGAAGATTGGTTCGGAATACTTCCGAATGAACAAGAAACCTTGACTCGGAAGTTCTTGGTTCGGAAGATGTTGATTCGGAACTCTTCCGAATGAGTTGGCTTGATTCGGAAGTTTCTGCTTAACCCTTGATCCAGAAGTCTTGATCCGGAACTTGTTGATCCGGAAGACTTGATCCGGAACTTTCGTTCGGAAGTTTGGATGTTCCGAATGAAATAGCATGGTTCGGAACTTCTGGGAAGAACCCCTTGATTCGGAACTTAGAATGTTCCGAATGAAGCACTTAGCCTTGCTGGTTCGGAAGTTTCCTGGGAATCACAGTAACAGAAACAAACACCCCCGAAGAACAGGGAAATACAGTAACACGAATCTAACCATAATTTAACCAAAATCAAACACAAGATTAAACCAAACTAATAACAAAACATCCAATAATCATAAACAAACTTTCTAAATCAATAAAACTAACAAAACTAACCACAATAATCAAAACCCACTTTGATCAAAATAAGAACATGAACATAAACATAAACATAAAAATCAAAGATTAAGAAAGGTAGATAGGAGATTAACCAGATAAAATAAAGATTGACAAGAATTAAATGGAAACTTACTTGAAATTAAAGGAATTTAAGGTGCAAGACAAGGTAATTAAATTTGACAAGTATTTAAATGACAAGGTAATCAAAAGTGGAAGACTAATTGTCACACTTAGCCAACAAAGAAAAATGATTAACAACTAATCTATATATATAGGGGAGGATTACGAAGCTTCTTCCCCTCCTTCATTTTCTCTTAATTGCATCATTAGGCTCTTCCTTCTTAATCTCTTTGTTAATTGCATGCTTAGTCCTTTTCTTCTTATCTTCTTTAATCTTGGACTTTTAATGACTTTTGGCTCGGGATTTCTTTGAACTCGTCTTTTAATTCTTCAATAAAGTAGACTTGAGTTCTTCGGCTTTAAGTAAACTTCCGTCTTTTGACTTTTTCTTCGATAAATCTTCAGAATTGATCTTGGACTGCCGTTCTTTTTGCACTCTTGACTTCTTGACTTCGTCTTTCATCTTTTTCTTCAATAAAAGCCCGTGAATGCCCATGTTTTATCCACTTTTCACCTTTTTGTCCTAAATCACAACAAAAACACAAACCACGCATAATTCCGACATAAAAGACATAAAATACACGTTTTGGCTCAGTTATTATTGTAATTAAGTGGTAAAGAGGATGGGTGTTTACACACCTATCAATACCCACCAAAACAGACCCAGTCCATAAACAAACCCAACCTAAGCCCAAATTACTACCCACAAGCCGACAATAACCGGCCCATACCCACTACTCCACGTCACATCCAACTTACGATTTTAATTTAATTAATCTATTTGTTAATGCAATGATGCCTAAAAATGTTACTGGCATTTTTCGGTCTCGCTTTATTTTGTTTACGACAATATATAAAAACAAGCATTTACGAAAACAACAAAAAATGAATTCTTGAGTTGAAGTATTTTTCATTTCAACCATTATCACCTAAGGTATGAACAAACAAGTTTTCATCCTAATTAAGTGATCAAGGATTTAATTTTTCTTAAAAATCACCTTTTATTAAATGTGACGAAGTTTTTTTAATAAATTAAATATTTGAAATTTAAAAATGGCATATTCCATATGGTTTAGGAATATTCCTTGGGGATAAATATTCTACCAGATGTGACTAACCTACTAAAAGACAAAAGGGAGAGGAGTCTACTCCCACGGTTCCTTAATTGCCTATGCGACTCCTCATCAATAAGGAACTGCGGGCACCTTTAAGGAACCGCGCCCAGAGATAGTTGTTGGGGCTTTGTCTTATAAATAGTGGACCATTCTCATACTTTCTCCTCACCTCTTTTGCACATAAAATTTCAGATTCAATCCTACTTCTTAAATTATTCAAATCCTTGATTATTTGGTTGATTACTACTTGTTTAGAAGTGAATCTTTCTCCTCATATCTCTTCCTCTCAAATGCAAAGAGAAGAACACTTTCATCCTTGAAGTGTTGTGTCTACCTCAAAGATCCATTGGAGATCAAACTTGTACTTTTCATTCTTGTGTTATTGTTGTGAAGATCCAAATAGTTGTGTCTATTTGGAAGTTGTGTATGTAGTATGGTTAATACTTAGTCCTTAAAGTATATTGGTCCTAGCTAAGATTAGGGCTCGACTTTTAGCTTAGAGTCGGAAATTGGTTAAGCGACGTGTACGGTTTCTCCACCTTAAGAAGCTTGTTGATTAGTGAACTCTCGAGTAAGGAGTACTCGAGGAGTGGAGTAGGAACGAGGAGCGAGCTTCGTTGTCGAACCACTATAAATCATTGGTGTTTGGTTTGATCTTTTTATTCCTTATCTCTTTACATTCATTATTATTTACTTGCAATACTTGTGATTATTAGTTTAGTTTCACTATACCTTGTCCATGTTATGTATAAGACATATTTGCTAAAGTCTAAGTTTTTGAAAAGGATTTTTAAAAACCTATATTTAACAAGTAAAATTAAGAAACCCCCCCCCCCCTTTCTAGTTTCTACAATTGATATCAGAGCGGATTGCTCAAGCGTTTTTAAAATATATTGTATTTTAAAACTTGAATCGATCTATGGATTCCAACAAGTACCTAGAAGGGCAATCTATGCAAAGGCCACCTCTTTTTGAAACCGATAGTCTTATTTATTAGAAAAATAGATTTGATACTTATGTGAAATCAAAAGATTTAGATCTTTGAGACTCTTAGTAACCCACCAAGGTAATAGCCAAGTCAAAGAAAGTAAAATCGATCTTCTTGTTTAAAAATATGAATAATTTGTCATCTTAGAAGATGAAACTATTGATATTGCATTTGCTAGATTTAATACTATTATTATTAGTCTAAAAACACCTAATGAAGGTTTTTCTAGCAAGAACAATGTTAGGAAGTTTCTTAGGGCATTGCATCCAAAGTGGAGAGCTATAGTCACAGCGATTGAAGAATCAAAGGACCTTACTACATTATCACTTGATGAACTTATTGGCAACTTAAAAGTTCATGAAATGATAATTTTGAAGGACACGGAAATGGTGAAAACCAAGAGTGAAAGAAAGTCTCTAACACTAAAATCCAAGAAGGTGCAAAGTGACCATGATATCTCCTCCTCGATAAGTGATGATGAGGAATATGCTATGGCGGTTAGAGACTTCAAGAAGTTCTTCAAAAGGCGAGGTCAACATGTAAGACAACCAAGCAACGGCAAGAAAGTATTTTCCAAAAACCTATTTGTCAAGAATGACAAAGGTGATAGGAAATGCTTTAGATGTGGTGACCCAAATCATTTCATCGGTGAATGTCCTAAGCCATTTCGTGACAAGAATCACACAACTTTCGTTGGAGGTTCATGAAACGATAGTGGTGAAGAATGTGATGACAATGCTAAAGACGAGAAATGTCCCATGGCTCATTCTTCCAAAGAGTTACATTCCGAAACCGAATACTATAACAATGATAGTTCTTCTCTAGACGATTTAGAATTAGAAGGTCAATATAATAACCTATGCAAACTAAGTCTAAAATTCTTGAAAAGAACAAAGTGCTAAAATCAACTAGGACCAAGCTTGAAAATGAGATTAGTGAGCTAAGAGATAAATTAGTTAAGCTTGAGAAAAATAAAGAAGTTGATTTAGGTTGTCTAAGTTGTGAAAGTCTTAGACAAGAGAATGAAGATCTCAAGACCACCTCCAATAACTTGGAAAAGTTCATGAAGAGTACTAGTGCTCTTGACAATATGCTTAGTAGGCAAATCTATTCTAGGGAAAGACTTGGATTTGATTTAACACCAATGAAGCATCTACTAGTGAACCAAAACAGGTTAGGTTTGCTGAAAAACGTCTCACTACCCGCGGTGCTTCAAAATATGGGGCGGTTCCATATCAATATGGAACCGCACGTTGCATTAAGGAACCGCGGACAGAAGACGATTTTTGTGAAAATCCTCAACTTTCTGAAAAGTCCATTTTAGGTAAAGGGCCAAAACATCTTGTTGTTAACAATGTTAAATTACCAATAATTGATAAAAAGAAACTTGATAAATTCTACAAGCCTTTAAGTAAACCTCTAATGGGAATGAGAAATTTATCAAGACAATCATCTACTCCTCCAAGAGTACGTAATGATTCAAGGCCTAGAAGTAGAACACCAACACCTAAAAGGAATGATCACTCTAAGTCACGATCTAGGAGTAAAACACCAACACCTAGAAATAACAACTCTAGGTTTAGATCAAAGACTCCTAAGAAAAACAATGGATATCAAAATGCTCATATGAATTAGAATAACTTTTAACAATGTTTTTCTCCGTGGGGAATATATCCTCCATTCATGCATCCCAACCAAATGAAAGGGATGTTTGGAACTAACAACTTTGGACCCATGAGATATGGGGAGCAAATGTCTGATCTTGTGTGTTGTTTCCTAGATATGCTTGGGGATCGATTTGGAGCCCAATGAGTGGATTAAGGATAGTGGTTGTTCTAAACACATGACGGGTAATCGGAATTTGTTCTCATCGTACAAAGCATATAACGGAGGTAACGTCACTTTCGCTAGTAAGCTACGTGGTAACATCATTGGCAAAGGTACGGTTTCTCTTGACTCCATGACCATCGAAAATGTTGAACACGTAGATATCTTAGGGTTTAACTTACTAAGTATAGGTCAAATTTGTGAAAATAAGTGTAAGGTCATCTTTTTGGAACATGATAGTGAAACCGTAAAAGATGGAAAGATCATTGGAAAAGGTGTTAGAAAGCATGGGCTTTATGTCATGAAGGGCAATAGGAAGTCAAAGGACAACTTATGTCTAACGACTTTAGATGATAGTTCTACTCTTTGGCATATGAGATTAGGTCACGCAAATATGCGTTTAATTCAATCTTTAGTCTCTAAGGAGTTGGTAAGACATCTCCCCAAGATTAAGTTTGATAGTCACTTTTGTGATGCTTGTAAAGTTGGGAAGCAAGTTCACTCAAGTCACAAGGCCAATAATTTAGTATCGACCTCTCGGTGACTAGAGCTCATACATATGGATCTCTTAGACCTTCCGTCATACGGAGTTATGGAGGTAACCTTTATACCCTAGTTATAGTTTATGACTATTCTAGATTCACTTGGACTAGATTTTTATCTACTAAGAATGAAGCTTTTGATATTTTTGAAACCTTTAGTCGAAGGATCCAAAATCAACTAGAATATTCAATTGTCTCTATTAGGATGGATCATGGTAGGGAATTTGATAACGAAGTGCAATTTGGTGCCTTTTGTGAAGCTCGTGGTATTACCCATGACTTCTCGGCTCCTCGCACTCCATAATCAAATGAGGTAGTTTAAAGGAAGAATAGGACTATCCAAGAGATGAGTAGGAAAATGCTAAACGAGCAATCTTTGCCAGAAATACTTTTGTGTAATATCGTGGACACATCAACCTATATTCTCAACCGAATTCTTATTCGACCTTTTCTAGGAATGACCCCTTATGAGATTCTTAAAGGTAAGAACCCCTCATTAGAATACTATAAGGTGTTTGGAAGAAAGTGCTACTGAAAAACCAGCTTTAAAATCCCTAAGATCATTAAATGCATGAAATTACGGTTAAATTAAAACTTTCAGTTAATTAATATACGACATGAATCATGAACATTTAATACGAACACTACGTATATTAATTAATTACTATAAGTATTACGTATGCTAATATGATTATTAATACACGATAAGTGTTTACGTATAATGCTTAAAACAAATAAGAAATAAAACACGAACATTAAATACGAGCACACACGAAAAATATTTTAGACACGAAAAATAAAACAAAATTATAAGTGTGTGTGTGCATGTGACATCCAAAACAAAAGAGAAGGGAGGGCCCATGGCCCAACCAAATAGAAATCCTAGTGTTAACCAAAAAGGACTCCAGGGGATTTTTCATAAAACATAATCACAAGAAAATATCAAAACCCTAAAATCTTTCTCCCTCTTTCTCTTTTGGCCGCGGCAACAAACACCACCACAAGGACGATTTTTGCTTTTGATCTTTTAATTACGACGGTATTGTGTTCGTGAATCCACTCATTTAATTATGCATGCATTCGGTATCCTAGAATCTTTATTATTTTTATTAAATTATGTTATGGAACAAGATCTTTAAAAACATATAAGAAAAACATGTAAACATTAAAGATTAAACAAGATTAAGGGTTCGGGTATTGGTTTATTCCGGTTGCACGCCAATCGAGACCATAAAAGGTCTCGGTGGTGTTCGGATGACACACAGCCACACCCAAGAATGGTCGGCGTGTGTTTTGTGTTTGGCAGCCGCAAGCATAGCAACCCACGGTGGGGTCTGCTGGCCTGCCAGTGGGAACCGAGACCTTATAGGTCTCGGTGGGGCAAATGTGAACAGCAGGGGGGCAGCGCAGCACAACAGTGGCAACCCTGGCTACGTCAGGGGATGTATGGGACAACAGTGGCACCGACTGTAATGCTGGTGGCTGCTGTGGTGGTCGACCGCAAGCTACAACCGAATGATTGTGATGTTGCGTGGTTTTCGAGGCGATACCGAGACCTCCATGGTCTCGGTGGAGTTCTTGAGCGGCTCGGTTACAACCAAACATACAAGGGGGTGTTTGGTTAAGTTTTTACAGCACATGTATTTGTTGTTTATTAATTAATTTATTTAATTAAAACATGAGTAAATTAAATTAATTAATAATCATGACTTAGGTTATATTTTTTTAAATAAAAACCATGGTTTAAGTATGTTCATTTTATTTAAATAAAACTTAGGATAAAATAATTATTATATAATTATTCATGTACACGTAATTAATTAAGAAAACTTAGCTTAATTAATTTATATCATTTAAAGGTAAAGTTTAATTATTTAAATCATGCAATATTATTAATTAATAATAACTTATGATAACATGTATTAATATTATTAATTAATAAATATAAGTTAAGACTAAGTATTTTATATTATTAAACTTTACTATATAATTAAACATGACATATAATATGCTTATTAAAACTATATGTTATATCATTTTATTTATTTAATAAGCCTATTATTAATTATGAAAATACATTAAATATGGAAACATGCTATTTATAGAAATATACTAAATATGGTAATATGCTATTTATGGAAACATACTAAATATGGTAACATACTATTTATGGAAGCATACTAAATATGAAAACTTTCTATTTTTGAAAACTTACTAAATATGGAAACTTTATATTTTTGGAAACTTACTATTTAAGGAAACCTCCTAATATTAGAAAGTTACTAATTTTGTTATCTCAAGTACTATAACACTTAAAACATGAAATATACTAATCTAAAACACATGAAACATTAAGAATCACATGATTAAACAAGAACAAGTATAATAAATTAAGAAACATGTCAAGTAAACTAATAACCAGTATGTATAAATAAACAAACACTTATTCATGTCCCTTTCATTATGTAGCTATCGTGAAGTCAGGGTGCTCTTCCGCATTCGTTTTCGTCTTCATTTACTAGACATAAGGTACGGATATTCAGTCCTTCAGTAAGGACACTTTCTTCCTATATTAGGATTCCCCGTTTACAGCCATCTGTTTTCCCCAGTAGTTACGTGTCTTAAACACTTTTAGTAAATGCTATGTTTTATTTTAGATTTTGCCTGAACTATATACATGCATGCCAGTTTCACCTTGTTATGAGGGTACCATAACCATAACACTGGAGGCACCGGTGTTATGACTCTTCTGCGGTAAGAGTGATTGCTCTCAGCGTCCCTTTCAGTTATTCGGCCTAGTTGTTATTATCATGTGGGGCGAATGGGTGCATCCTAGGACAAGTTTAACAAGATTACTTGGTAACTGCGGCGTGTGCCTTGCATCCGTTACAGGAGTTGATCCCTCCAACCCAGACTATTATAATTAGAGGCAACCCCTCTAATTGCATGATGAGGTCACCCCTCTAAGTATTCATGCTCGTTGATACATCATTACCTGTATGGGCTCCAGGCATTTTTAAAATACAGTTTTTAGTACAAAATAAACATAAGTCTTTTCAGAAATATAAAACCATTCTAATTTCATTTCATTACTTGCTTATGATTATGCTTTACATTTCATTGTCATATATTCGTACATTGAGCGTATTGCTCAGTCGTATTTCTTTCTATATCCCAATACGACATGTACTAAAGGGAAAAGCTAGGATTCAAGAGTACGTGCATTGGATGGAGGCGCTTAGTCTTCTTCTCTTTTAATGCATTTACATACTTTTTGCTTTGCTGGACATTGTTTAGTCATTTCCTTACATTCTATACTTATGCATTTGTGTGTGGAGCTTATGTTGGAACCGATTTTTGTTTCCGGTTTCATTTATGGTCATTTAATGTTTTAGACATTTACCTTGTAGGCTTTGATGACACGCCATAATTACTACGTAAAGGTCCATTTATCAAAATATGGTGTTACAATTATGGTATTAGAGCCAAGGCTTTAACCTGTAGGCTCTTAAAATTGACCTATGACTAGTGGGTAGTCACTAGAGTCTTCCTAAAACTGACATTAAATTTTATTCATTTCATTTCATGCATCATTGTTTTATGTTAAGTTTTTGGTTAGGTAATGGTTGGTACAGGACTGGCCATATTTAGTCGCATGTGCTTTTCATTCAAAATTTATTTTGTGAACCGACCCATAGGCGTTCACCTTTGCTCATGTCAATTTTGTTTTGTGGACCGACCCATAGGCGTCCACCATTGCCAATGGCTGTTTTCGTTGGCTATGCCTTCATAAACTCTTCATGCAATTCTTATGTTTATCCTATGTTCTAACCAGATTAATCATTTCATTTCCTCTTTTAAACTGTCAGATGGTCAACACACGCACTAATAAGGAACAGGGTGCAGCTATCCAAGCAGCTCTGGAAGTTATGCTCCCGTAGATTAGGAATCAGATCGGGGCTGAATATCAGGCTATCCTGAATTAGAATAACAATCCTCATCCTCCTCTGCCTGTTACTCTACACACTTGGCTAAATAGGTTTAATAAGCAAAAGCCTCGATCTTTTGAGAAGGCTGAAGTGTCATCTGATGCGGAAAACTGGATTTCGCACATGGAGAAAATATTCGATGCTATGGGATGTGATGGAATTTACAAGGCAAGGTTGTCTTGCTATAAGTTCGAAGGTGATGCATTAGCTTGGTGGAGGGCATACAAGCTGGAAAATGCAGATGATGTTTGGTTAGCTGCTTTGACTTAGGTTCAATTCAAGACTTTATTCTACAATCAGTTCTTTCCTACAGCTGAGCAGGAGAGGTTTAAGTGGGACTACCATTCCATTCTAAGAGAATTAGAGAAAACAACACTGAGTTTATGCAGAGGTTTCTCAGGTTAGCTGGATTTCTGGGCGCTGATGCGGGTACTGCTGAGGAGCAAGCGAAGCACTTTCGCTGGGCTCTTCACTCCACGACTGCAGATCGGCTACTAAGTGCCACTTTGACTAATGTGTCACAAGTGGCTGACGCAACACGTAGCTTAGAAATGCTGCATGAGCGAGATGACTACGAGCAGCCAGCTCGTCCAGTGAAGAGGTATAAATTTCAGTCATCAAGCGTTATCATCTTATTCCAATATGTTTGTTCATTTTTATATCTTGTCCTATCCAATTGTATCTTTCAGATAGAAGGGTGGAGACCGGTCCCAACCGGCCACTCAGCAGACAAACAACAAGGGGCACAGTCAATCTAATGACCGATACAGATCAGACAGGTGTAACGATAATGACAATTACCATAACAATGCCAGCCATTCCAACAACAACAGGTCCCTAAACTCATAAACTCTTCAATGTTAAGTTGATGTATGTTATACATACTAACATCTCAGCATCATAAACAGGAACTCTACGAGTGGGTGTGACCAGAATGCTAAGGGTCAACAGCCTAATAACTCGTCTTCATCTGGTAATTTCTCACCTAAACTTCAGTGTAGCCATGTTTATGCCCAAATAAGCATGTCTCACGCATATCTTCTTAAACAGGCTCTCAGGTAGCAAGGGTACCTCCTGGAGGTTATACCTATCCTGTTGTCCCATATTTTAGATGATATAAGATAGAAATAAAGAAGAAAATAAGATGGATTCTAGAGAGAGAAAGTAGTGAGAGAAAGTAGAGAGAATGAGCTGATTAACTTGGGAAATTAGATTAAGAAAAATGATTACATGCCCACCCTCCTAACATGCTAGGAGGGTGCTTATATAGTCCACCCACATGCGGGCTTTTCTAATGGACTATATTGTTTTGGGCCGGGCTTGAATAAATGCTTAGTACCTTGAAAGAGGCCTTTTAAGCTAGCCATCAATCCCGTTATGTCCCGACTATTATAACTAACTATTACAACGTTCTAATAAATACTACAATATAAACCTATGACCGAACATTCTTGTTTGACTCAATATTTTGAGGCTAAGGTCATTCTTCTTCGACATTTGGAGTTCAATGGAGATTATGAATTTCGTCATAAATGAGTCTTGAACGTGTAATAGTAGTGTTGTTCCTTCATGCTGTGATCTTTGAGCCTTTGTCGTTGTCTTTCGACTTTGTCTTTTATCTTGAGATCTTCAAATCATTCTCGACTTGTCTTTGCCATCTTGCGTTCTTGTGTCTTTATCCATATGCTTATACTTTGCACAATCTTGAAAGCTTGCTAACAATCTCCTTTGATGAGAGGTCATTCCTCTACATTAATTGATAAGGAAAATTTTGATCATGAGATTTGCAGAAGTCTTTAGCTTTCTTGATTGTTGAATGTCTTTGGGCATGAGTATGTGATTTTGAATCTTTGACTTTGCTTAGTACACCGTAACGTCACCTTCTCGAGACAAAACTTAGACACGGACTGAATGGCTTTGACATTCGTCCTAAATCGGTAGCGTTTTACCTCCGGTCGGTGAAGACCGTTACACGATATTAAATATCGTACTTGTGATTAGGTAGTTTCATTTAAGAACTTCCTTGACAGGGTTTCGCGGCTGTACTAGCCGTTCTCTTTACTCGACCGTCTCAAAGCAAGACTGCGAACATAAAGAGTGAATTAATTGGATAAATATTCGCTTGATTAAAGTCGTCAATTCAAATTCCTAGAACAAGTTTGATTCATTAAGAATCTTACCATTGTTGCTTTCCAGTTGACACAAGCTTGATTCATAAGAATCTCGCAAGTTACCTACCGTAGCGTTGTTTAATGTTGACGCCAGAAGGATTTCCATTCGTCACTGTGAATATTAATGAATATCACTCTGAATTTTCTAACACGACCATAAAGATATTGCGTAGAAACCTGAAACGAGTTTGAATCAATTTAGAATCAAACCACTGTTGCTCTTCAGTTTACACATGTTCAATTCAAAAAGAATCTTACACATGACCTACCGCAGTGTTGTTTGATGTTAACACTGGAAGGGTTTCCACTCATCATTGTGAATACTAGGTAGTATCACTCTGAGTGTTCTAGCAATATCGCAAGGATATAGCGTAGGACTCTCTTGATCGTCATCCGTGTGTCCTAACGAGATTTGATTGATCTCTTGGCTCTAGACTCGATTTGTGCAATTTTAGTGGTCGGAGGCTGGAGCAGATGCCACCTATTCAATATCAACTATCTCGGAGTGAGAAAGTCAATAGAAGTCGTGTTGATCTCCGTGACAATAAAACAAACTTCTTTTGAGAGAAGCCTGAGTCAGCTGGGGAGGGGTTGTGCATTACATCTCTGGGTCCATGATGTGTTGTTTTCATGATGTGTTGACCCGGTTTCTGCCTAAGTTGTATGGAGGACTTCTTTCTTTACACCATTTATCCTTACATTTCTTTTTCATTCTTCAACCCCTTCAATGCTTACCAAGTCATCATTAATAGCACCATGTTGTGATTGTTCCAGTGATATCATCAGTACTTAGTCATCATTCAGCTACGTTCACATTCTAATCCATCTTTCCTAAGGACTTCTAGTAATCTATTGGATTATCCCTGGGAAGATCCCTCCGGTTCTGGTTGGATCATAGAACTTAAATCTACCCACCCTTTTGACACCAATAACGTCGTGAATTAAAGATGTTGTGGGTATTTGATCGTAACCATGAGTGCTTGAGTCTTTAGATCACATTTTCTCCCCTATCTCTAATATATAAAATCGATTGATATTAGAGATACCAAATTTGATTAAAATATATTGTGAAAAATAGTCTTGAAAACCTTTCGGGAGAAAATGTGTCAAACTTAGCATGAATTTGGAACGCTCCCCCTCAAAAATTGATCCAGTTGAATTGTCATTGTGAGGATGTGATCCACATTGCACTTTTTGAGGATAGGAGTTGTTGAACACATAATTTTTGAAAGATTTTGAATATCATTGAGAAATTCTTGAAAAAATTGTGTTCAACGCTTTTTGAAAAATCAATTTTTTTTGGCGAAAAGGTTTTTCTAAAGCATAAACTTGAGTTCATAGACTTTGAATGTCTTAACGAATCCACTCAAGTGTAAGAAGATTTCTCTTCTTTTGCTGAGTGTAAGGGCACTAAATCGTACACTCCCCCGTGAATATAGATCCGGGTTACAATCTGAAAGTGATTACAAGCCATTGTTTTGAGCTCAAAACGTTGAATGTTTTGTGACAAGCTCAACCCAAGATAGATTGCTCTACCCGTTGTTGGAAAAATTGTCCAAAATAGACATTTTCTTTTATTAAAAGTAGAAATGACATGTTTTGAAAAATATTTACAACTTTCATTCGAGCTTTATGTACACACCCGTGTCGTTATTAAGTGACATTTCTAGGTACGTCCATATTATTGATACTAAAAGACATGTTGAGAAGAATATTTTTGGTATTTGGAAAGATTTTTAATTTTTAATTTTGTTTTTCTATGGATATTTATGTTTTATTATATTTTTGTGTTTTCTCAAGTTTTTCAAAAATAATCCAAAATAGACTTTTGTACAACAGAAGAAGGTGATAACGAATGTACAGAATTGGAACCCTTTGAAGAAGGAGAAGTGGGTTCAGAATCCGCTGTTGTACCTACAATGACAGAAGAAGAACTTGCACAAATACTAGTGTTAGGAGTAACAAATTCATTGTCTATATTCAGAACACCCGCATTAGTGTTGGAGCAGGTTTCAACACTCTTCTTGTGGGAATCCACTTAAGAACAACTTCTTTGAAGATCCTACCCGTTAGTTTCTACTGAAGACTAGATTTAAGAGTAGTTTTCTCTTGCACAGCGGAAGACTTCTTTGGAGAGAAACTATGTCCTTTTTTAATCTATGTTTCAGATTTGTTATTAGTGTTTTTCATTGCAACGGGCTTGTATCTCCTTGTTGTCTTATAGGATTCTGTATTTGATCTTCGTTCAAAGGAACGAGATTTGACCTCATAAAGGTATTGCATAATGCAATGGTCATGATTTCCATTGTGAATGCCCTTTTTGCAAGTAGGACATACATGAAATTTGGGATTCACGAGAGTACTTGTATCCCTTGGTTTTCCAAATCGTTAAGGCGTAGTGTTCGAAACATGACTATTCATGGATGATTTCCAATTCCTAGATTGCTGGTGAGGGATCCTAGGTTTTGGTTGCCATTAGGAGTGTGTGAAACTATAACGGGATTTGGTGAACTAGGTTCGGAATACACGGGTTTGTCTTTCTGAATCTTCCCTTTTTTGCTTAGCATCCTTTAGGTTGTTGGTATGAAGTAATTCATCTGAACCTACAGATTCTTTTGTGGACGCGAATGTCACACGTTTTGGAGGAGTCCTAGAAGTGCTAGGTGCATTCACATGGTTAGGTTTAGCAACAATGTGCTTTCTAAATGGAGGAACATAGGGTGATATGGATGGTTTTGGAACACTTGGTTGCACATCAGTCTTAGGGGGTAACCTAGATTTCATATGAGAAGAATTGGAGAACGGGGTCGGTTTTCCTCAGATAGATGGGTTTGGATCCTTGTAGGCATTGGTTTGTCGAACAACAGGTTTCACAACTTTAGGTTCCACAATTTTTCCACCCTGCTTAACAACGAGTTTCTTCAACTCTTCTATCGCTATGTCCTTTTCTTGCAACTGGGCTTTCAAGTCTGTGATTTCCATACTCTTTTCGTTCATTTCTCGACACAAGGCGGAAAGTTTTACTTGCAAGTTATTATCATTTGGACCTTTTCCGACTTTGTCTTGCAAAGCAAGTTCAAGAATATGACAGTGTTTTTGAAGTAATTCACATCGGTGTTGAATCAACGCAAAAGCCTTTTTATCAACATTATCTGTATGTTTCGAAAGCTCTGTTTCAAGACGTTCTCACTCTTTGACTTGATCAAGATATTTGCATGCCACGTCAGAATATTCGTCTATATCTGCACAAGATGTAAGAGCAACACACAAAATATATTTTGAGAGACATTCTTGTAAGAGTAGATCATATGCTGTGGAAAACTCGTCTCTTTCAGGCTAATGATCGTCAATTTCTTTTTCAAGAGATTCCACATATTTCAAATCTTCAAACATTTCTTGCTCGATTAACTTTTCAATATCCAAAGCATGTTTCTTTGTTCTTTCTGCAAGTGGAATCAAAATAGTTTTTACAAGCACAGTTATATCGTGAGGAATTTCTTTACCGCCATTTGAAAGTTCACGTTTTTTCCAGTCATCGTCAACAACCTTTTTGAAATTTTCAATGTTACTCTTAAGAATACTAAGGGCTTGCTTACTCTTGCTTATAGAAGCTTGATGCGGCAAGTACCAAATATATTTTGCAACATTAGTTTTCTTAGTGGCAAAAACTTGTCTCCATTTAATTCTTATTTGTTCACATTCGAAAAATATTTTTTCACGAGACTTCTGTGTTTGCGGTTTGAAAAGACCATAAAGACTGTTTTCATAAGCATAATTATATGGTTTAACAAACTCTGTATTAACTTTTGGTCTTCTCTCTTCTTCCAAATAGGTTGTCTCTTCACTTTCAGGCCTAACAACAAGGCAATCAAGATCGGTCCATTGGGACTCATCAAGATATAAATGCTGATTCTCAGATTGAGCTTGCTCAAGGTACTTAGGATTAGCAAAACTAGGTCGATCCTTGAAAAACGAACGAGGTTCCAACATTCTCATGGTTTGAACTGATTGATTATTTTTGTAAACAATTTTCTTGTAAAAATCAAATTGAGTTTCAAGTTCCACCATTTTGTCGATATCTTTTGCTTGTTGAGTTTTGAAATCCTTTTCCAACTTTTCAACCACTGCTTTCTTTTCATTAACAAGTTTAGCTTTATCCTCTTGAGGAAAACCATTTACTTGAGTTAGCTCATTGACTTTCGTGGTAGCAACATACGTTTTATGATGTTCAGTACTCAAAGAGGTGTTATAATGACGTTTCTCTTGTTCTAGAAGCTTAAGAGATTCGTTATATTTCTGTTGATAATCGTCCTTTTTGACGTTAATTAAACACCCCTTGTACCCCTCAATCTCATTGGTCTTTTGAAGAAGCTGAGCTCTATAGCTATCAATGGTCTCACTAGATTTAATTAGAGCAGCTTTGCATTCTTCAAAATTTTGAGTGAGCGTAGCGTTTGTCTTCTTAAATTGCTTTTGAATCTTTCTAGTTTCTTTGACATCATTTTGTAAAGAAGCAATTAAGTTAGCAAGCGCAATACGCTCCTCATCATCATACTCATTTGCCTGTTGATCATCGTCAGACTCATTATTGCATGTGTCTGAGGAATCAGGTATGGTATTGCTATCAACCTTTTCCGTCATACATGTGTCAATAAGGGTTTGAGTTTGATCACAATGCTCATGCGTATTATCATTGGAAAACACATTATATTCATCATTGTGTACCTCTTCCAATGGCTCAGAATCGAAAACAGGGCCATTATCATAGGAAGGTGTATTGCTGATAACAGTCTCAGAACTGATGTCTTATGTGCCATTGTTGCTGCTTTCTTTCCCATGTTTGGTATGATCATCCTGCGGACCATGCTTTGTGTTCCGTGATATGCAGCATTCATTCTCCTGACCTGATACTGTACCACCACTTGCTTTGAACCTTTTATCTATCTCTTGTTCGTAAATTATTATTATGTGGACATAGGTTTCAATGGATTTGATGTTACTTGGGATCAGGTCTTTGAACGTTTGAGCATTTTTATGATGTCTCATAAAGCATCCCTGTGTACTCGAAGACATGAGAAATTCTGAATCAAAATTCTTTTCAATTTTCGTCTTGAGTTTAGTGAAGGTGATCCTGCATTCACTCCCAAAAAGTCGTTCTTTGGTGAGTTGTGCCGCAAGTTTCTCCATGGTTTGTGTGAAAGTTCTTATGAACGTGCCAGTGGATTCACCTAAGTCTAGCAGGACTTTTGAAAGGCTTCAAACGATGATTTAAGTATCTCAAACTTTCCATGCATTTATCTCTCAAGAAGCGTGTCCGTTGTTGTAATTGTTCCATCACAAGAGTTGTCACAACTGAACACTCATTGCTCTTTTCCATGATGAATATGTATTGGTTGATGAAGTGACTTCGGATCTTAAGTAGATATGGTGTGATTGTTGTTGTCGAAGAAAGAGGTTGAAATCCCCTTTCGTAACAAAATCCTTTCGTAGGAATTAGGTTTCGTAGAAGGAAAACCTTTCGTAACAAAATCCTTTCGTAGCAAGATCCTTTCGTAACCAATTCCTTTCGTAACAACTTCCTTTCGTAACAAATTGATTTCGTAACAAATTCCTTTCGTAACAATTTCCTTTCGTAACAGCTTCCTTTCGTAACAAATTCTTTTCGTAACAAATTCCTTTCGTAACTCTTTTCGTAACTCTTTTCGTATAAAGTTGATGGTTCGTAGAAACTTTAGGTTTCGTAGAAAATAGATTTCGTAGGAAAATACCTTTCGTAGAACAAAGCTTTCGTTGAAATCATTTGCTGAAACCTTTCGTTGAATCCTTTCGTAGAATCTTTTCGTAGAATCTTTTCGTAGAAACCTTTCGTAGAAACTTTTCGTAGAAACCTGGCGATGAATCTTTTCGTAACTTGATTTCATTTCGTAGGACTTTCGTAACTGAAAGCTTTCGTGAGAAGAATCTTTCGTAACTTTCTACAAAACCTTTACGAAAGGAAGAACAACCAACCTCAAATCTAAATCAAGCCAATTTTACAAACCGTAACTCAAAATCAATCCAAAACGCCCCAAAAACTTGTGATTTTCACCAAAATAACTAATCTAAATCCCTACCACAACTTTGTAGGTGATTTAAAACAAGATTTAGAGCTTGAAAAACACTAAAAAAATTAATTCGTGATGATTTATGATTTAATCACACAAATCAAACCAGTAACAACAACCAATCACGAATCTACCCCGTGGCGATTGATACCAAATGTTGTCCCATATTTTAGATGATATAAGATAGAAATAAAGAAGAAAATAAGATGGATTCTAGAGAGAGAAAGTAGTGAGATAAAGTAGAGAGAAGGATGTGATTAACATGGGAAATTAGATTAAGAAAAATGATTACATGCCCACCCTCCAAACATGCTAGGAGGATGCTTATATAGTCCACCCACATGTAGGCTTTTCTAATGGAATATATTTTTTTGGGCCGGGCTTGAATAAATTCTTAGTACCTTGAAAGAGGCCTTTTAAGCTAGCCATCAAGGCCGTTATGTCACGACTATTATAACTAACTATTACAACGTTCTAATAAATAATACAATATAAAACTATGACCGAACATTCTTGTTTGACTCAATATTTTGAGGCTAACATATCCTATCTGCACTACTTGTGGTCGTAGACATCCCGAACCATGCCGTATGGCTACCGGAGTTTGTTTAAAGTATGGAAAACTAGGTCACATGTTGAAGGACTACAAGAAGGGAGACTAATGGTACTTCTGGTTCTGCTCCTTCTAAGCCACCAGCTTTAGGTTGTGTTTACACTACCACCAGAGCTCAGGCGAATAAGTCTTCAGGTACTATCACTGGTATCCTCCTTATGAACGGTCATGCTGCTTGCGTTTTATTCGATATTGGTGCAACTCATTCAGTCATATCCACTACGTATGCCACTAGTATTAATAAAATCCATATGCTACTATAGAACATATTAATTATATCTACACGTATGCGAGACTCTGGGCTCATTACCCAGGTGTATAGAGATCTTCCCCTAGAATTTGACGATAAAGTCCGCCAAGTAGACACACTTCCTTTGGATATGTGCGAGTTTGATCTAATCTTAGGCATGGATTAGTTATCTAAACATCATGCCACCATTGATCGTCATACTTATCGAGTGATCTTCGGCAATGTTCAAGATCCAAAGCACATTCATAATGGTTTCATACCAGGCAAGCCTGTGCAAATCATTTCCGCCTTACAAGCCCGTGCTTTACTAGCTCATGGGTCCGAGGGCTTCTTAGCTACGATTCAGGATATTACTGCCGAAGCTCCGTCGATCCAAGATCAACCAGTTGTTTCTGAATTTCCCGATGTATTTCAAGAAGAACTTCCAGGTATGCTACCTATCCGCGAAGTAGAGTTTGGCATTGAGCTCATCCCATGAGCTCAACCCATCTCTAAGGCTCCTTATCATATGGCTCCCATAGAGCTCAAGGAGTTAAAAGATTAGTGGCATGAGTTACTGGAGTGAGGTTTCATCCGTCCGAGTGTATCACCATGGGGTGCACCGGTACTTTTCGTCAAGAAGAAAGATGGTAGCATGAGTTTATGCATTGACTATCGTGAGCTGAATAAGATCACGACTAGGGACCGATATCCATTGCCGTGTATCGGTGATCTTTTCGACCAACTGAAAGGTGCCAAGCACTTCTCCAAGATTGATCTACGATCCGGTTATCATCAGCTGCGAGTGAAGGAGTAGGATATTCTTAAGACTGCTTCTCGCACAAGATATGGCCAGTATGAGTTCGTAGTCATGCCTTTCGGACTCACTAATGCTCCAGCGGTATTCATGGACTTAATGAACCGCGTCTTCCATGAATTTCTGGATAAATTTGTCATCGTGTTCATCGACGACATCCTCATCTTCTCTAAATCCAAGGAAGAACATGAAGAACATCTTCGCACTGTGCTGCAGATTCTTCGCCAGAAGCAATTGTATGCCAAATTTTCTAAGTGTGAATTCTGGTTAAACAAGGTGGCATTTCTAGGCCACATTGTCTCCGCAGAAGGGATTACTATAGATCCTATGAAGGTTGAAGCTATCACTAAATGGCCAAGACCGACGACTGCAACTAAGGTTCGTAGTTTTCTGGGCTTAGCTGGTTATTATCGCAGATTCGTGAAGAACTTTTCAAGACTAGCCTTACCTTTGACCAAGTTGATGTGTAAAGGAGAGAAATTCGTCTGGACTGATGAACGGGAGAAGAGCTTTGAAAAACTTAAGCAGCGGTTAGTATCTGCACCTATTCTTACTCTCCTATCTGGCATAGGTGGATTTCAGATGTACATCGATGATTCGGGTAAAGGACTAGGCTGTGTACTCATGCAACATGGAAAAGTGATTGCTTATGCATCACGTCAGCTAAAACCTTATGAGAAGAATTATCCTACTACCCACAATCTGGAATTAGTAGTAGTGGTGTTTGCACTCAAAATCTTGAGACATTATCTATATGGTGAATCATGTGACATCTTCACTGATCACAAGAGTCTCAAGTACATATTCACTCAACGAGAGATTAATATGAGGCAGAGAAGATGTTTGGAACTACTCAAGGACTATGACATCAATCTTCAGTACCATCCCGGTAAGGCGAATGTAGTGGCATATGCTCTCAGCAGGAAGATGGGCATGATTAACGGCATCAAGATAAAAGAAGAAATCATACGTGACCTAGAGCGATTAGACATTGAGTTCTTAGTACGTGGATAAAATGGGTACCGGAATAATCTGAGAATTAAGCCAGACTTAATTTCTCGGATCAAGGCAGCTTAGAAGGATGATGGTGAGATTAGGGCTATTATTCAGAATTTTGATCGGCAGTTAGAATTTCGTGTAGACGAAGAAGGCATCGTATGCCAGGGAACCAAGCTATGTGTTCCGGAAGATCAAACACTCCGAGAAGCTTTACTAACAGAAGCTCACAGCTCTCCATTCTCTATTCATCCAGGATCCACCAAAATGTACCATAATCTCAAACAACATTTCTGGTGGAGTGGCATGAAGCAGGATGTTGCTACTTTTGTTTCCAAATGTCTAACCTGCCAACAAGTTAGATTGAGCATCAGCAGGCTAGTGATTTACTACAACCGTTAGAGATTACCGAATGAAAGTGGGACAAAATCTCCATGGATTTCGTCACCGGACTTCCACTAACTAAGAGAAAGCATGATGCTATATGGGTCATAGTCGATCGTTTAACCAAGTCAACTCATTTTTTTCCAATTCGCAAAGATTTCTCAGTTAGCAAATTGGCAGATATATTCCTTCAGGAGGTCATGCGACTGCATGGTACTCCATCAGATATCATATCCGACAGAGAACCTCGTTTCACGTCTAAATTCTGGAAAGGTTTGCAGAAAGCTTGGGGCACCAGACTTAATCTTAGCACAACCTTTCATCCTCAGATCGATGGTCAGTTAGAGCGTACCATTCAGACCTTAGAAGACATGCTGCGAGCTTGTGCATTGGAATGGACAGGAATTTCGGACGACTATATTTGTTTGGTCAAGTTTGCCTACAACAATAGTTGGTACGCGATTATTAAGTATGCACCTTTCGAGATGCTTTATGGCAGAAAGTGTCGTGCTCCAATGGCAGAAAGTGTGGTGCTCCAATTCGACAGAGATCCTCGTTTCACGTCTAAATTTTGGAAATGTTTGCAGAAAGCTTTGGGCACCAGACTTAAGCTTAGCACAACCTTTCATCCTAAGACCGATGGTCAGTTAGAGCGTACCATTCAGACCTTAGAAGACATGCTGCGAGCTTGTGCTTTGGAATGGACAGGAAGTTGGGACGACTATATTTGTTTGGTCAAGTTTTCCTACAACAATAGTTGGCACGCGAGTATTAAGTATGCACCTTTCGAGATGCTTTATGGCAGAAATTATCGTGCTCCAATCTGCTGGGATCAAGTTGGAGAACGAATCCTTGAAGTACTAGAAATGATAGAGGTGACCAATGAGAAGGTTTCCATCGCCAAATCGAAGCTATAGGAAGCTCGTGCTCAACAAAAGAGCTATGCTGATAAACATCATAGAGATCTAGAATTTAAGATCGGTGATCATGTTTTCCTTAAGGTATCACCAGTACGTGGCGCCAAGCGTTTTGGACTCAAGGGCAAGCTCAGTCCTTGTTTCATCGACCGTTTGAAATCCTTGAATGTGTCGGTGAAGTATCATATTGTCTAGCGTTACCTCCTCAGCTGTCTCATGTGCATGATGTGTTCCATGTATCCTTACTCAGAGGTTACAATTACCATCCGTTGCATACAGTTTCATATCCATTCGAGCAGATTCGAGAGGATCTATCATCTATTGAGGAACCCGAGAATGTTCTCGACCGTCAGGATCGAGTCATGAGGAGGAAAACGATCCCATTCGTCAAAATCCTTTGGAGTGGCCATTCCGAGCGGGAAGCCACTTGGGAAACGGAGGAGTCTATCTGGACTTCTTACCCTCATTTTCAGCTATGATTCGGGTATGTCATTTTCAGCTTATCGTATCTCAAATTCAAGGACGAATTATTCTTTTAGGGGGGAAGAGTAGTAAAACCCGCTTTAAAATCCCTAAGATCATTAAATGCATGAAATTACGGTTAAATTAAAATTTTTCAGTTAATCAATATACGACATGAATCATGAACATTTAATACGAACACTATGTATATTAATTAATTACTATAAGTATTACGTATGTTAATATGATTATTAATACACGATAAGTGTTTACGTATAATGCTTAAATCAAACAAGAAATAAAACACGAACATTAAATACGAGCACACACGAAAATATTTTAGACACGAAAAATAAAACGAAACTATAATTGTGTGTGTGCATGTGGCGTCCAAAGAAAAAGAGAAGGGAGGGCCCATGGCCCAACCCAATATAAATCCTAGTGCTAACCAAAAAGGACTCTAGGGGATTTTTCATAAAACATAATCACAAGAAAATATCAAAACTCTAAAACCTCTCTTCCTCTTTCTCTTTTGACTGTGGCAACAAACACCACCACAAGGGCGATTTTTGCTTTTGATATTTTAATTACAACGGTATTGTGTTCGTGAATCCACTCATTTAATTGTGCACGCATTCGGTATCCTCGAATCTTTATTCTTTTTATTTAATTATGTTATGGAACAAGATCTTTAAAAACATATAAGAAAAACATGTAAACATTAAAGATTAAACAAGATTAAGGGTTCCGGTATTGGTTTATTCGGGTTGCACGTAAACCGAGACCATATAAGGTCTTGGTGGTGTTCGGATCACACACAACCGCACCCAAGAAGGGCCGACGTGTGTTTTGTGTTTGGCAGCCGCAAGCACAGCAGCCCAGGTGGGGTCTGCTGGCCTGCTAGTGGGAACCGAGATCAAATAGGTCTCGGTGGGGCAAATGTGAACAGCAGGGGGAAGCGCAACACAGCAGTGGCAACCCTGGCTAGGCTAGGGGTTGTGTGGGACAACAGTGGCACCAACAATAATACCGGTGGCTGCTGTGGTGGTCGGCCGCAAGCCACAGCCGAATGGCTGTGGTGTTGCGTGGTTTTCGAGGCGACACCGACAACACATGTATTTCTAGTTTATTAATTAATTTATTTTAACTAAAACAAGAGTAAATTAAATTAATTAATATTCATGACTTAGGTTATATTTTTTAAATTAAAACCATAGTTTAAGTATGTTCATTTTATTTAAATAAAACTTACGATAAAATAGTTATTATATAATTATTAATGTACACATAATTAATTAAGAAAACTTAGCTTAATTAATTTATATCATTTAAAGGTAAAGTTTAATTATTTAAATCATGCAATATTATTAATTAATAATAACTTATTATAACAAGTATTATTATTATTAATTAATAAATATAAGTTAAGACTAAGTATTTTATATTATTAAACTTTACTATATAATTAAACATGACATATAATATGCTTATTAAAACTATATGTTATATCATTTTATTTATTTAATAAGCCTATTATTAATTATGGAAATACATTAAATATGGAAACATGTTATTTATGGAAATATACTAAATATGGTAATATGCTATTTATGGAAACATACTAAATATGGTAACATGCTATTTATGGAAACATACTAAATATGGAAACTTTCTATTTTTAGAAACTTACTAATTATGGAAACTTTCTATTTTTGGAAACTTACTATTTAAGGAAACCTGCTACTTTTTGAAAGTTACTCATTTTGTTATCACAAGTACTATAACACTTAAAACATGAAATACACTAATCTAAAACACATGAAACATTAAGAATCACATGATTAAACAAGAACAAGTATAATAAGTTAAGAAACATGTCAAGTAAACTAATAACCAGTATGTATAAGTAAACATACACTTATTCATGTCCCTTTCATTATGTAGCTATCGTGAAGTCGGAGTGATCTTCCGCATTCGTTTTCGTCTTCATTTACTGGACATAAGGTATAGATATTCCGTCCTTTAGTAAGTACACTTTCTTCCTATATTAGGATTCCCCGTTTGCAGCCATCTGTTTTCCCCAGTAGTTACGTGTCTTAAACACTTTCAGTAAATGCTATGTTTTATTTTAGATTTTGCCTGAGCTATACACATGCATGTCAGTTTCACCTAGTTATGGGGGTACCATAACCATAACACTGAAGGCACCGATGTTATGACTCTTCTACCATGAGAGTGATTGCTCGTGGCGTCCCTTTCAGTTATTTGGCCTATTTTATTATTATCATGTGGGACGAATGGGTGCATCCTAGGACAAGTTTAGCAAGATTATATGGTAACTGTGATGTGTGCCTTGCATCCGTTATAGGAGTTGATCCCTCCAACCCACACTATTATAATTAGAGGCAACCCCTCTAATTGCATGATGAGGTCACCCCTCTAAGTATTCATGCACGTTGATACATCATGACCTATATGGGCTCCAGGCATATTTAAAATATAGTTTTTAGTACAAATTAAACATAAGTCTTATCAGAAATATAAAACCAGTCTTATAAACTTAAACCAGGTTTTCCAAGACATACACTTATTCTTCTGTACTCCATTCCATTATATTACTTGCTTATGTTTATGCTTTATATTTCATTGTCATATATCCGCACACTAAGTGTATTGCTCAGCCGTATTTCTTTCTATGTCTCAATACGACAGGTACTAAAGGGAAAAGCTAGGATTCAAGAGTAGGTGCATTGGATGGAGGCGCTTAGTCTTCTTCTCTTTTAATACATTTACATACTTTTGAATTGTTGTACATTTTTTAGTCCTTTCCTTACATTCTATACTTTTGCATTTGTGTGTGGAGCTTATGTTTTAACCGATGTTTGTTTCCAATTTCATTTATGGTCATTTAATGTTTTAGACATTTACCTTGCATGCTTTGATGTCACGTCATAATTACTATGTAACGGTCCATTTATCCAAATGGGGTGTTACAGCTTCATTCTCAACATCAAAGAATACCTTACTAAGTTCGACCAAAAGTCGTACGAAGGTATCTTTTTAGGTTATTCTCAAACTAGTAAAGCCTACATAGTCCTCAATAGAACCTCGGGTGTAATCGAAGAATCACTCAACGTGACATTTGATGAAACCCCTCCTTCATCTAAGACACCACCTTTGGTAGATGATGACTTGGATGAAGTAGACATAGTTAAAGCCAAAGAGGTTAGAAAAATAGGAGTTGAAGACCTTAATGTTGAAAAGGGAGTAAACATTAGGGAGTCTAAGGATAATACTCTCGAAGACTTCATATGAGAGTTAAATCAAAAGACCCTTAGATCTTGATGAGATGGCATTTATACATGATCTCATCGTTCTTTTTGGGCTTTAAATGCATAAAATGTCATAAAAATATCATATATATGCTTGTGTTTGTTTACTTGTGTATTTTAGGTATGGATATCATGAAAAAGACAAAAGATATCAAGAAACAAGGAAAAATGAACACGAGAAACGAAGCCATACAATAAACTAGGCCTTAGTTATGGATTTCTCAAAGAAAAACCCTTGGAGACTTGAAGATGTACAAGATTGATCCCTCATTTATGAAGAAATGACACTTAATACCCTTGTATATTCATAATTACAAGTTTGGTCCCTTAAGTTTTTCAAAATTACAAAAAGGTCCTTCAACTTTGAAGATTTGGCAAGTTTAGTCCCTCAACAATTCTAAGTTGTCAAAAATGGTCCCTTATGAAGTCAAACATCCAATAAAGACCTTCAAAGATGAGAAATGTCCAAGATCAGCCCTTGAAATATTCAAAAAGGGCAAAACAAACCCTTAAAACCCTTATTACAAAGTTTTGGGGCAAAAGTGTGAAAATGGAAAGTTTATTAACAAAGGAAAACGGGTTATGAAGGAAAAAGACTTTGTTTACAACATTTGCCAAAAACCAAGGACTATTTGTGCCATTCTGAAAGTTCAAATCAGCAAACACACGCCAAACAATAAAACCTCCTCTTTTTTGGATCAAAGGGACCACTATTCATGTTCATCCCACCCAGAATTACTTTTTACAAAAGAAAGGGTTAATATTAATTACCCACACCCACAAGTAATTAACCTTCCCACGCTTCACTTCACACACTCAACTCACCAATCCCATCACCCAATGGACCCCACCATTCAAGCCGTCCACCTATCATATCACACCTTAACCTCCAAGGAATGCCACGTGGCCAAATCAACAGCCCACACTCCTTTCTTGGCCCCAAAGCTAAAATGAACGTCTTGGATTCATTTGGACAACCCAACAACAACAAACGCCTTCAAGCACTTCAAGGGCATTTTTGGGAATTCTAGGCTAGGGTTTCATGTATTTCAGCATTCTAGAATCATCTCTTGTACTCTATAAAAGGACCCCCAACCTGTGGTGAGGCCTTTGTTCCAGTTTTACTCTTTAAACATTGTAATTCCTTTTTAAAATTTATAAAATTTTGTATTTTGAGAAAATTGTAATTCCTTTTTATGTTTTTGAAAGTTGGTGTTGTTTAAGAGTGATTCTGAGTTCCATTTGATGTTATAAAGGTGCTTTGATCTTGTGGTTAAAGTACGTTTATGTTTGGTAAGGTCTTCAAGTTTGATAAAAGCTTGAAATCAGTCATCTGTTTTTGCTATTTTTCTTGTACTAACCCTTATCCAAAAGCTATAAGCCTTTGCAAGCTTGTTGACACCAAGCTAGTGAAGGTTTATCAACCTTTGTATAGGTTGTTTGTTGCTTGTGTTGAAGAAATCAAGTCCTTGAGGTTCTTCTTTGAACCATCAGCCAAGGCACATATCATCTCCTTTGTTCAAGGACCTTGGTCACTCTCTAGTTGTTGAGAGTGGTCCAAGGAGCATAGCTGATCTCCCTAGGAAGTTGTGGGGGATAGGTATAAGCTCTATTTAAGTTTCTTCTAATTTTTTTTATGTTCGTGACTGTTATGAATTTTGCCATGTGATTTGGTGTTCTTGTGTTTGTGCTTTGTGCTTTGTATTTTATTGTTTGTTTCTGTTAGTTGTCACCTAGTTAAGGTATTTGGATCATAAAATCAGTAGGTTGTGTGTAAAATCAAAGAGTTGGTTTGAAAAGGGGCTAAAACAAGGTTGTTTGGTTTTTGGGATTATAAGGCCTTGTTCCCTTGTGCCCTTGGTTCTTAGGGTTTGGAGAGTCTAAACAAGCCATATGCAACTGGTTTTGGTCATTGGTTAAGTCTCAAGTGGTTTGGAAAAGGATTTCATAGTTTTGAAAAAATCTGAAAATATTAGTTTGAAATTGGTCGAACACATCAGATCCAATAAAATCTTTGTTTGTTGGATTTAGGTCTGAAATTTTGTTTGGGAAGAGTTTAAGTGATAAGCTATCTGTGCAATATCTGTTTGTTGAATTTAGTGGCTTATTGTGGGTACTAGAGCTTATCAAAGTTGGCTGAAGTGGTCATTTGCATCAGCAAAGTGACTACCTCAATTTGGGCTTGCATTTGTTATTCTAGTGTATGCTTTGTTGTTTAACTGCTTGGAACTTGTTATTGGGCTGCTTGTGAGTGCTATTTGCTATTTGGTTTACTTATTTGCTGGCTTATAGGCTAACTGGCTTATTGGCCTTATTTTGCCAAAATCTGTCAAGGTTTGGTCAACTGACCACTTGATTCACAAGGGCTCAATCTTGAGTTCTTCACAAAAGTTGCTTAAAACAAGCTTATAATCAATCCCTGATCATTTGGTAAATTTTGGTGGACTTTGACTTTTGGTCAAATAAGCACAATTTGGCTTATTTTTCAGAATTGCTTATTGGTACATGCAACAACTTGTTTTTTGTTATAGGTGTCATTTTTCTCAGCTTAATATCATATTTGAGAAGTTACAAGTCTTTTGGTTAAGCTTTTGCTAGGAAACTAGCTTATTTTGCATTTTCAGCCAGCTTATTTGCTTCTACAGCTTATTCTACTTGGCTTTTTGTGAATTTTCTTGTTGATTATTCTTACTTAAGCTATTTATGAGCTTTTACAAAAATAATTATCTTCTGAAACGTCCTAGAACTCTAACCCGACTATTTTGGCGTTTAGTGAAAAAAGTTCTTTTCAAAGTTCTGACTTATTACTTGAGCTTTTTCAAAATTTCTTTTTGCAGATTGGTTTAGAATCTCAATAAGATGTTGTGTGTTCAATTAGAGCTTATGGCATTAGCTTATGGCTTAATGGGCTTATTAGCCCATTAAGAATAAGCTGTTGGCTTATTAAGCTGTGATAAGCACATTTTCAGCTTTTGGGCCTTTAGACTTTTGTGCTTAAAATCGCATTTTGAGTCAGACTGGTGATTTTCAGCTTATTCGGACAAGTTTGATTTTATTGGGCCAAAAAGCCCATTTAAGTGGACTATTTTCATTTTTAGCCCATTTGGGGGCCCATTAGGGGTATTTTGGTAATTTCACTTTCATTTTCTTTTTATTTAGGTTAAAATAAACTAGTTTGCAAGTTTTTAGAATTTTTTAGAATTTTTGGATTTTTAATATTATTTTATTATTAAATTTCAATTTTCACATTTTAGCATTTTTATATTTTTCTTAGGTTTAATACATTAAAATAGGATTTTTGCAACCCTTAGATTAATTTTATCATCGTTTTTCTAATTTCTAGAATTATTAAGTTTTTAATAGTTTTTAATCATTTTAAATAGTTTTAATTAGTTTAAAGTTTTATAAAAATAGTTTTTATTCTTACTTAGTCATTTTAGAGGTTTGCAAAGTGAAAAATCTTTATTTGGGCTTTTTAATAATTATTTTGATTTTTAGGGCTTTAATTAGCCTTTAAAAATTAATATTTAATTAATTAAAAGGTTTGAAAAAGTTTTGATCATTTGTAAACTCTTAGTTTATTTAATTTGATTTTTGGTAATTTTTAGAATTTATTTCTATTTTTGCACTTTTTACAGTTTTTAATTTAGTCGTCGTAGTAATAATATTCACGTATCCGTCATTCTATATTCTCATCCCCTTCTTTCTCAATATTAATCTCAAATATCATTACATTTTAGTCACACACATATACCTCCTTCGGAAACGAACTTATTAGGGTCATTAGTGTCTGATTTTCCTAAATCATCACTTAATACTTTCCGCTTGTACGCCTTTTTCCTAAAAGGTCGTATTTTACCACAATCATTTTGGCGCCGCTGCCGGGGAGGTGTGTCGTGATTAATTTGTCATTTTGTTTTTAATATTAACCATAAATAGTATTTGCATTAGTAAAACTCTACTAATACGTATTATCGGTTTTTTTCGTTTTTCTTGTGAAATTATTATTACTATATTGTATTAAGTATCACAACAAATACAAAATATCTCCAATAGTGTGAAAACACAACCTTAATTGGGATTTGATCTCCTAATTATTATATTCGAATCTCAAACAAAAAGAAAAAGGCAAAAATAGATAAATACTTTCGTGAAGCTCGATTTTGAAAAATACGAACTATAAGGTGTGTATAAGGCGGGTATTATAAAATATACCCTAAGGAAAAAGGCTCTTAAGTGCTTCACGCCGCCTCGTTTCCCCGCTTGCTTGTGAGTATTTTGAGATTGAAAGCTAATCGAGGGTTTTACCGCCCAAAGTATTATTACGTATCATATATATTTGCTTGGTTTCTTTGTGATTAAACCCTCTTGAACAATTTGGTTTACACCAAAGTTCTAAAGTTATTCGAAGGCGTTCACTCCACGCGATCGTTTTCATTCTTTTGAGGCTTCTTTAATCAAGAGTTTGATTCGAGGAGAGATTTGGTAGATTGTTGTCTACAAAGATACACAAAATCCAAAAAAAAAATTTAAAAACAATCAAAAACACAAAAAAATTGAAAATCCACAAAACACCCAAAAAGAATCTTCTTTGCTCAGCTCCCATTCTACGTCAAGTTTATGCTAACTCGTAATCAAGCAAAACGAGCTCGTAAACGTCGTCAAAGTCAAGGAAATCAAGAGACTTTGATTGAAGAACAAACTCCAATTGTCGAACCCGTTGTAGAACCAATAGTCGCCATGGCTAATCGTACTATGATGGAGTTGCTTCAAGCACCCGCCGAGGGTTTTGGAGAAGCTATTGTGATTCCCGCCATCCTCGCGGAGAATTTCGAGATTAAGACGGGTTTAATGTCGATGTTGCAAGCAAATAAGTTTAGAGGTCATGAGAAAGACAACCCGCATTATCACATAAGGAATTTTAATCGTCTCACCGCAACAAGCAAGTTTAAGGATGTTCCACATGACGCCATTAAGATGATGTTGTTTCCATACTCGTTGGATGGACCTGGTAAAATTTGGCTCGAGAAATAATCGCCAAATTCTATTTTGACATGGGGTTATCTCGTTTCTAAGTTTGTGAACCAATTTTTTCCACCATCTAAGACAACACATTTGAAAATGAGATTTCAAGGTTTACACAACGTAATAATGAAAGTTTTTCAATGGCATGGGAACGATTTAAGGAAATGTTAGATGAATGTCCACACCATGATTTTTCGGAATTGCATCAAATAGATACTTTTTATAATGGGCTTAATGATCATGAACAAGATTATTTGAATGCCGCCGCGGGTGGTAATTTCTTGTGCAAAACGACCGATGAAGCTTTAAAGATTATCGAGAATAGATCTAAGGTTTATAACCCTCGTAATACACCGAGTGTTGCCAATATGGGTTCGTCATCATCGTTATCGTTGTTGGGAATAAATCTATGCATACTTGTTACCCCTGCTAGTTGATTATCCGTACCCCTGCTAGAGTAACTTCCCCCTGCCAAATAACAAAGGCAGGGGGATTGGTTCCCCTGCTGAAGTTAAAGGCCCTGCCGTCAGAGATAAACTTGGAATAGATTTTTACGCGTTTCTGTTACTACTCCTTAATACTTTCCAAGTTTGTTAGTAGTGATCTTGTACGTGAGTCCTTATGCTTATAAAAGGACTCACTAGGTTAGCATGCAAAGTGTGTCTTTCTCTATTGTCTTTCATTATCATACTTTAAGATTTTGTAAACCCTAATACCATTTTAGGTTATTCGTATATCATTGATATATTAAAGTTCAACGTTTGCCTCAATCATTTTGTTCTTGTGCTAAACATTATATTCCGCATCTTGTTTAGTTACTTTGCTTTGCAAAGTTTCTCTAGTGTTAGATTGAATACTTTCTTTCTATCACAACAGTTGATGCAAAAGTTGGTTGATCCTTGCTTGACCCGAATTAGGTTTAATTCGGGTTGACTGGGCTCCGGCTCCTGCACCAAGTGAATCGTTTGGTTGGGATCCTGCACACTAAACAGCACGCGTTAGGCTTACCGTGGGAATGTTTCCCACGATTAGACTCCGGCGTGAGAGTAAGTAATCGATTTAAGGTTTATGTGAGTTTAGAGTACAAGTCGTAATACCTTTGTGGAACCCTTGGGGGTTCCTTTTATAGGCAGTGAAACCCTAGTGGGCTTTCACTAATGCTTCGGCCCCAAGGAAGAGATAACCACCAGAATTAGAATGATTGTTATCTTCTAATTCTGGTAGTGAATATCCTCTCCTATTGGGATAAAGATATTCCTAGACAGATTATTATTCTGTCTAACCCTATGTCGGTCATGTCGGCCGCACCGGGCCGTGGGCCGCACACATGTGTGCGGTTACTGTTCATCCAAGCCCATAAGCCTGAATGACATTATCCACCCATCTGTGATGGGCCGGATACGGGTAGTACCCATGGGCCGGGTTCGTGACCCGGTTGGGGACTATACGTCATCATGTCCCCCCAGTCTAGTTGTTACAGTCGTAAGCGTAACCTCTAGACTATTAAGATGCTCTCCGGACATACCAAGGAAAGACATAGGAAACAAAACATTGAAATTTTTGTTGTTCTGGCCGCACGTGGCGACCCTTAGTAGGAATATTTAATAAATACTACCTCAGCCGCACGCAACGACCGAGACAACTTAAATGTAACATTAAATACGGTCTTACGTAAGAGCCGCATAACCTGACACAAGAATAAAAAACATTAATGATAGTCAACAATCCAGTCGCATGCCTGCAAAAGTGCACCATTAATGCCCACCCTTGAGCCACGCAAAGCTGTTAAGAAATGACCCGTGGGTCCCCCCTCTGATTTTGCAGAAATGTCAGAAACCCTATCCGTTGGATAGGCGAGGTGGCTGACACGTGTCGAAAATCCAAGGTACCTCGGAAACCGAGGCAACCCTATATAAGAGTGGGTATGCGTGTCTGTTATACACACAACCCACTCCTTCTTCCGCCATTGTTAATCTCAAGCTCTTATCTCCCAAATATTTTGCCTTCTTTTCCACGGATTTTCGTCACCGAAGGTTAGATCATCACGCCTTTAAAAACCTTTTTATAAAACATGGTAAAGGATAATCCCCTTATCACGGATGTTCTTAACGTGATGTCTGCGGAAAAATACCTCGACTTTCTGTCGAAGTATTATGTACCCGAAAGCGTACACCCCACCTATCCGGGTGATGGTGAAGCGATTACGGACGCACCGGCGGGGAAAGTAGGCATATATACACGCCTATTTGACTCAGCCAACTACTGTATCCCTTTATCCAAGTTCTTGGTAGACCTTCTTTTGTATTATGACTTTCATATCACCCAGCTCCATTGCATAGGGGCGTGTAAAATCAACCAGTTTGAGATTACATGCCATACCTGCGGAGTAACCCCTACCGTGAACCTTTTTAGGGCCTTCTACTTTCCCCAGTTAGTGAACGGGTGGTTGTCGTTCAAGAAACGACCCGGGAATGCCCCTATGACATATAGGAAACCTCTAGATTCCCTAAAAAACTGGTACGACCATTACTTCTTTGTAGATGAGAAGGTGTTCCCTACCCCCTTCATACTTAAAACCAAAGCCCCAAAAGACTATCCGCCCAAATCCAAAGATTATAGTAGCCGGGACCTGAAAATACTAGATACCCATCGTACAGAATTCCATAGAGGATTGCCGGAACACTTTCTGTGCTTAGTAGGGATAAGCCGCCGTTACTTTGGGAGGGATGACTTATGATTTATCACACATGTGTAGAATGTTACTAACCCATATACTTCTAAAATTGTTTGCAGAGATGAACCTTCACGGATTAATCCGCCAGGGCGACCCCATGAAGGTGGCGGAGGGATTCTGGCCGTTAAAGCCGAATGAGCTCCCCTTTCTAGAAGCTTTAGCCGACCGCACGATACCGCTTGAAGAGACAACCGAGCCCAGGTCGGACGAAGGAGAGCCCGTTATCGAGAAATCCCCATTGGATTTCCATAATGAAGACGGTGACGACCCATTGCTAGAGGGGGGCACCACCAATCAGGAGGAAGAACATGATCCCAATGAAGACACCACGCAGGCTTCCGGGTCCACCCCACTTACCTCTAGAAAGAGGAAGACAACCAGGCGGGTAGCGAAGAAAATTGGGGAAGATGCTGGAGTCGCAAATGCTCCCCTCAAGAAGCTGCGGAAAGACCACCCACAATACCAAGAAGGAAGTGGCACCACAACTGTCCAGGCCGATTCCACCCCGAACATGGGAGGGCCAATTCTGCGAGTCGCCCCTGTGAGTGCCGTAGCTCCTACCGGCCCAGACCCTGTCATTTGCACCCCGTAAGTACCCCTACGTAAGTATGATTCATATCTTTGTATGATATATAAACTAATTATTGACACGTGTAAATAACAGGACCAATCCAGCAGCCGCAATGCAAGGGGAAGAAGTGGGTAGAAATCCATCCCCCGCACCAACCAACAAGCCCCCATCACCTGCTACCACACGTGCCAAGGAGCCACGCCCCGAGGGGCCAGAAGAAAGCCTGCGCTTAGCATGGAACTTGTCAAGTTTGACACGGCTGGAGGCCGAATCCGAGTGTTCATAATTTATCGAACACATCACCCCGCCTGCCCTCGCACAAGATTTAGATGAACTAGATCATGAGGCCCTTATTGAGCAGTTTGACGTATCATCCGCACATCAGGTGACGATGGGTGCCGCGTTAAGACGCCGTCTGATCCAGGCCCTCACTAATGTGAGTCGTGCTGACAAGAGGATAGCCCGCCGTGAGGCGATGGTCGTGAAGAACGAGAAGACCATCGCATCTTTGCAGGCGACATTATTGACCGCCGAGGCGACGGTGAAGGAGCAGGCGCATCACGCCGACGCCAGAGAGAAGCGTATTGCTGAGTTGGAAGCCCTCGTAACCGCATCAAGCGAGAAGGTAAACTTTCGCAATGTTGTACATACACTCCTACTTTTTGTATGCATATAACCCAAAAAATATATATCCTTGTAATAACTCCAAATTTCATATGTAGGTGTCCGCGGCTGAGGCCGCTACTAAGGCGGTGACCGTGCAATCATTCAACATCGCCCAGGAGCGTGACGCGCTGAAGGAAGAATTAACACAGACCCAAACCAGCCTTGAAGAGCATATTGCCTCCGCTGATGAAGAATTAAGCAAGGTGGTTGTAAGTTGCGCTGAGAGAGTATGTCCCCCCCTACTAACCGCTATAGCTGGTCGTAGGTGGATTATCGGGCAAGGGCTGCGACTTGCTGTGAGCAGGGCACTGGACGCTCCACACCTACTGCAGGCGTTTGCTGGGGTCGTATCCGATGGGATCGATCGTGGTAGGCATGAAGGCCTGATCACAGCTGTGGAAATGATCGCGAGAAAGGAAGATATCACACAGCATCCATATCACAACCCCTCCGCAGCGGGCAAGATGACTGCGTCCATGGATGCCTTGGCAGAACTCCAACACCCCCTCCTAGACGAGCTTGAGGCAATGAAAGACGCTCCAAACGAGACGATAATGTCCCGGCTGAGTGCTGAACCCATTCCCTTGACGTTGGCCACTTACGATTCCGCATCCAAAGCAATGAAAGGCGAGAAGCTGCTTGGAGAAGCTCTTGATACTATCGCAGTCAAAGCCCGGGACGGGAAGGATGCTCGTGGGGAGGCCCTTCGTGCTTTAATAGAGGAAGGGAAGAAGGATTTAGGGGAATTCCTACCCCCTTGTAACTTATCTGTGGTAAACACTTGTGATTATATTTTGTCCGTGTATGTACACGGCTAAGACATATTTGTAATAACTTGTCTTTTTATTTAGAAGTCCATGACGACCATGACCATTTTGTTTATTGTTAATTTTGAAACTTGTGTATTTCATTGTATTTCAATGCCGCATGATGTATCACGTCTTACACATGAAAAAGGGAAAATACATACAAGTCTATAATTTACTAGACATGCGACGTGCGTCTTTACTATGCAGAGTACCGTGTGGATATGGCACATAAAAAACTTATCACAACGTCTTGTGAGTAAGGCATCTAGTAAGGATACATGATCCGTGCGGCTGGGGTTGCATCCCTCTTACGCGGCAAGTTGAATTAGTAGGTTCACTTAATCCTCTTACCCCACCTGGAGGCGTATAATACATGTACAGTAATTTGAAAGAATGCATATGAATAAAACATGGCATATTATAATACAAGTAAAAAATTCACATAACTAATAAAAAATCTAAAAAATGATTTGCACGAAACAGGCCGTGGAGCTAGCTAGGCACCACGGCATTTTATTTAGAACGTTTACACTTAGTTTGAACAATAATGACAAGTCCTAAAAACAAGAAAGGAATCTAAACAAACATAAGACAAAACAAAACAGATGAAACCGCATGGTTCTTCATAAAGACCGCACATAGCGAAGTACCCATGCGGAAGCCGTAGCTTTCAAAGATAGCACCTTTTTAGGTTGGAAATATTCCATGTGCGCTCTAGGTCGCGTCCATCCATATCACGTAACCTGTACGCGCCTCGTCCTAAGGCTTCAGTGACTTCATACGGTCCTTCCCACTTAGGGCCCAGCTTTCCTGTGTTCTCCGCTCGACTTGCTTCGTTAGCACGGTAGACGTAGTCTCCCGGTCGAAAAGAAACACCCTTGACCTTGGCGTCATAATAAGCCTTCATCTTAGCCTTGGACTTAGCCTCATTGATGGCTGCTATTTCCCTTTTTTCTTCCAACAGATCCAGGTTGATTCGCAGCTGTTCATCATTCGTGACGACATTAACCTCCGCTGTGCGGATGGTAGGCATTCCTATTTTTGCTGGAATAACAGCTTCAGACGCGCCTTGATGCCATTCCCCAAGCTTCTATTTGCTCGTTCGACAAGGCCGTTTGTTTGTGGATGCTTAACAGATGCGAAGCGCCGTTTGATGTTCAATGATGCACACCAATCTTTGAATGGGTTGTCCATGAACTGCTTGCCGTTGTCCGAGATGATTTCTCCTGGTAGACCAAAACGGCACACAATGTGTTCCCACACAAACTTCTTGACCTACTTGCCTGTGATAGACTTGACTGCCTTGGCTTCTATCCATCGTGTGAAGTAGTCCATTGCAACAATCAAGAATTTAACCCCCCCCCCCCCCCCCGCAGCTACAGGAAGTGGTCCTGCAATGTCAATTCCCCACTTATAAAATGGCCATGGGGACGTGATAGGTGTAAGCTCCTGCTGCGGGTGACGCGGTACTGGCCTATGCACTTGGCAATCACTACACTTGCGAATCATGTCGCGCGCGTCTCTGTGCATGGTAGGCCAATAATATCCTGTTCGTAAGGCTCTAGCTACCACGGATCGTGGGCCTGCATGCATGCCGCACAACCCTTCGTGTATGTCACTGATTACGTAAGCTGCCTGGCGTGGTCCAACACACCGCAGCCACGGCTGCAAGAAAGAGCGCTTGTAAAGGATGCCTTCTCGAAGTTCGAAATGCTGCGACTTCCTTTTAATGCGCCTTGCTGCTTTTTCCTCGTCTGGAAGGGTCTCATTAGTTAAATAGTTGATGATTGGGGTCATCCATGTAGGTCCCTCCTCTTCAACTATAGCGGCAACCTCCCCTTCCGTTATAGATTTCTCCTTGAGTATTTCCACCAAAACTTGTTTAGACAAGTGCGCGAAGCTTGTGGATGCGATCTTGCTAAGAGCGTCCGCTTTCTTGTTCTCGCCCCTTAGCACCTGCTTGATGGAAAACTTACTGAAAGTCGCGATTAGCGACTTGACTTTTTCCAAGTACCTGACCATGTTGTCCTCCTTAGCCACATACCCACCTAGAATATGGTTCGCGACAAGCCGTGAGTCCACGTAGGCCTCAAGGTTGCGGACCCCCATTCTAGCGGCGATTTTTAAACCCGCAATTAATGCTTCATATTCCGCTTCGTTGTTAGTGGCCGTGAACTCAAAACAGAGGGCGTACGTGAATTCCATTCCTTCTGGGTTTGTGAGGATGAGACCTGCTCCGGACCCGTCCGTACATGAGGATCCATCCGTGAATAACACCCAAGGTTCCGTTGGGATCTCGTCTTGCTTAATGATTGGTCCTTCCTCATCCGGCTTCTCGATCAGGAAATCCGCAAAGATTTGGCCTTTAACAGCCGTCCTTGGTCTGTAAGATATATTGTGCTCCCCCAATAGGATGCTCCATTTCTGTAGCCTCCCTGCCACGTCCGGTATAGAAATAACCTGCTTGATCGGCTGATCCGTAATGACCACAATTGGGTGCGCCTGAAAGTACCGGCGCAACCGCTTTGTAGCAAACACTAGCGCTAACACCAATTTTTCCATGGAGGAATAATTCAACTCCGGCCCTTGTAGTGTTCTACTTATAAAGTAGACCGGAGTTTGTACTGTATCTCTATCCGTCATAAGTACCGCGCTTATTGCGCCCTGAGTAGCTGAGAGATACATAATGAGTTCCTCCTTTGGCCGGGGAGCTACTAGCATAGGGAGAGATGCAAGGTGCTGCTTTAGTTGGCCGAAATCTTCCTCGGCTTCCTTCGTCCAGCGGAAGTCTCCCTTTCTAATACACTTCTTGAGTGTCTTAAATAGGGGTAATGACTTCTCTGCGGATTTAGATAGGAATCTATTCAGCCCGGCTAACTTCCCATTCAGGGACGGCACCTCCCTCCGTGTCTGAGGGGACGGCAGTTGTATTACTGCGTCCGTCTTCTCTGGGCAAGGTTTGATGCCATTTGGATCAATCAAATATCCAAGGAACATTCCCTCAGTTGCTCCAAACGTACATTTCTTTGGATTTAACTTCATGTTAATCCTTCTCAGCGTGTCGAATGTCTCTTGGACATCCCGGAGAAGTGCCTCCTCCGTGTGACTTTTTATCACCAAGTCATCAACAAAGACTTCCAGGTTGCGTCCTATTTGTGATTCAAAAGCTTTGTCTACCAACCGCTGATATGTAGCGCCGGCGTTCTTCAGTCCAAACGGCATTTTCGTATAGCAATATACGCCCTGGCTCGTATGGAACGCCGTTTTTTCTGCATCCTCCTCCGCCATCTGGATTTGGTGATACCCTTTATATGCATCCAAGAAGCATTTGAAAGGATATCCACACAAGGACTCCACCTTCCAGTCGATTTCCGGTAACGGGTAACAGTCCTGTGGGCAGGCCTTGTTTAGATCCATGAAATCCACACACATGCGCCAACTTCCGTCATGTTTCTTGACCATGACCAGATTGGATAACCACTCGTGGTAGTATACCTCGCGCATGATGCCTGCATCCACTAGTTTTCGTACTTCCTCCAATATCACTTGGCTGCGCTCGGGCGCCTGGCCGCGCTTCTTTTGCTTAACGGGTTGGTACCCTTGGCGGATCTGGAGCTTATGCTCTGCTATCGCACGTGGCACGCCTGTCATATGCTTTGGCTCCCATGCGAATATATCTAGGTTTGCACTCAAAAGAGAGCACATGGCCCTTTTGCCGCTATCCGAGAGCGACCCTCCTATGGATACCTCCTGTTCCGGATAGTCAGGGTGAATTGCTACCTTCCAGTTGGGAGGTGGTGATCCATCCTTGGGTGGGACAGGTGGAGCCGGCGTTGTCACGGTGTGACACTCGGATGTTGGTACGACTGTGTTGTAAATAGTAACGATTCCCCCCTCAACGGGGAATTTGATCATTCCGTGTGTCGTAGACGGTACGGCCCGGATAGCCAAAATGCCTGGTCTGCCTATGATCCCATTATACGGAGAGTGTGAGCGTATCACCATGAAGTTCATCCACGCTGTAGTGGAATGTTCCTCATTCACAATGGTTACAAGCAAACGCAATTGCCCTATCGGCCAGATAGTGTCTCCACTAAAGCCAGTAAGCGGCGACGTGGCCGATACTAATTGGCTTCTTATTTCTGGGCATAACTGCACAAAACAGTGTTCATACAGTACCTCTGCTGACGATCCTCCATCCACATACATGCGACGAACGTTGTGTGTTCCAATGCTTATCTCAATAGTGAGAGGCGCGTCAATCACATCGCTTGCTGTGATGGGAGGGAATGAGATTTCCCTGCCGCGTGAAAATTTTTGGCCAACTTTCTGCCTCGTGCGGCGCTGTCTGGATTGGATCATGTATATGGTCGAAGGTTTGTCCTTTTGGGGATCCTTCTTATCATACTTCTTGTTGTTGTCTTTTCCATCCTTCCAATCCTTAACTAGGTGCTTGAGTTTGCCTGATTTGATCAGCGACTCAATATGCTTCTTGAGCTGGATACACTCCTCCGTGGCGTGGCCTTTGTCATTATGGAACTCGCATAAGCGATTTCCTTGTCGACGTTCCGGGGAGTGGTCATTGGGGGAGGCCTCGGAAAGTTCGCCCCTTCTGTCAGCAAGATCTCCCGGTAGGACATCTTTAGGGGGTGAACTTATCGTCTGACCGTCCTCCTTTGCTTTGGCTCTTATAGTCTGAGCCCTTGTTATTGTTCTGATTACCTTGACCGCCCGACTGCCTCCGGGACTGATCATTTGACCGGTACCCATTTCCTCGTGATGGGTAGGCCACGGCAACAGCTGTTTCTCCTTCTATGAAATTTCTGACCCTTTCCATGAGGTCATCGTATCTCTCTGGACGCTTGTCATTGAGGCGCCTGATCAATTCTCTGTCTGTTATGGCGTGCATGTAGTCAGAGATCTTCAGGAGCTCCGGCATGGTTCTCGTGCGTGTGCACTCATCATTGAAGCGTTCAGTGAAGGCTTCTGTGGACTCCCCCGGCCGTTGCTTGACAGTTTCCAATGAGACCGGATCCCTATTATACTTCTTCCTTTGAGTATAATTATTCTCAAAGGCAGTGCGTAGTTCCGTGAAACTATCAATGCTCCGCGGAGGGAGTGCCTCAAACCAGTCACGGGCATTTCCGATCAAGGTCGAATTGAACATCTGGCACCATATAGGCATGGGCCATCGCTCAATTTTAGCCTGTGTATCAAATATTTTAAGGTGATCCACCGGATCACCGGACCCATCATAAGTCTTGATGCACGCCGGCATGCGACGCTTGGTGTCCTCAGAATAGTTCCTTATGCGGAGGGTGAACGGGTCTTCCCTGGGATCCGCCCATGGCCGGGTAAGCCTAGGCTCATCCCATGGTTCACACCATGGTCGCGAAAGATCCTCTGCTTCCGCATCTCGATAGTAAGGACCATCATAATACCCATCATTGTTTGGTGGTGGTGGAGGGGTGCGCCTAGGTCGGCGACGCTTAGGCGGATGGTCATCTGAGTCCTCTCCGGACGGGTCCGGGGACGGCGGTGGTGCCCCATCCTTTGCATAGGGACCACTTTTTTGGGATGAACCAGGAGCCTTTTTCCCATTGTTCATCCTGTCCCACACACTCGGGCGACGTGTGGTTCTGGCCAGTTCTCGATCTGGTCGCTCGGGTGAGCCATCCGACCTTTCTCCTTCTCGAGACTGCGTTAATTCCTGTATAAGGCGGTCTCCTATGCGCTCAAACACATTCCGGGGTTGAGGGGTTTCCTCAAAGGTACCCTGCTCCTGAGGCCGAGCTCTCCTTTTCCTCTGATTTTGGGAGCAGGTGGTTGGTCCGATGTCACCAAAGTTGAGTCTGGCTTGGAGGTTCCTCCCCAGATTCAACCTTGATGCGATCCCTGGGACGATCCTTTCGAAGTTCTGCGTGAGAACTCGAGTAAGATCCTCCTCACTGAGTGGTAGGACTTCCACTTCTTCCTCCGTCGAGGGTCTGCGCGGTTCCTTGTTAGGAGGGTTTGGCGCACTCCCCGGATCAGGGTTGTCCAGGGTTGAAGTAGGCGGGGGTTTCATCGAGATCGTGCTCGTCACCCCAACGGGCTGAAAACCGCTACGGTTACCTGGCCCGCCTGCGAGATGGCTAGGTGATTGGTTGGGGATGAGAATCCCTTCCCCTTGGGACTTCCGGTTCTCGGGTTTCACGTTCCTGGGGTTAGCTTGCGGATGCCCCTTCGTCATTGGAAATTCGAGATGAGGTTTTGTTCTAGCTTAGTGTTATGGGTCCCACGGATGGCGCCAACTTGTTGATGCAAAAGTTGGTTGATCCTTGCTTGACCCGAATTAGGTTTAATTCGGGTTGACTGGGCTCCGGCTCCTGCACCAAGTGAATCGTTTGGTTGGGATCCTGCACACTAAACAGCACGCGTTAGGCTTACCGTGGGAATGTTTCCCACGATTAGACTCCGGCGTGAGAGTAAGTAATCGATTTAAGGTTTATGTGAGTTTAGAGTACAAGTCGTAATACCTTTGTGGAACCCTTGGGGGTTCCTTTTATAGGCAGTGAAACCCTAGTGGGCTTTCACTGATGCTTCGGTCCCAAGGAAGAGATAACCACCAGAATTAGAATGATTGTTATCTTCTAATTCTGGTAGTGAATATCCTCTCCTATTGGGATAAAGATATTCCTAGACAGAATATTATTCTGTCTAACCCTATGTCGGCCATGTCGGCCGCACCGGGCCGTGGGCCGCACACATGTGTGCGGTTACTGTTCGTCCAAGCCCATAAGCCTGAATGACATTATCCACCCATCTGTGATGGGCCGGATACGGGTAGTACCCATGGGCCGGGTTCGTGACCCGGTTGGGGACTATACGTCATCAACAACCCTTAAACAAGCTATTAAGGTTTAAGATCTGAGTTTGGGATCAACAAGTGGTATCAGAACTTGTTGAGAAACTTTGTCTAAACCAAGAACAAAATCCTCATAACAACCATGTATTCAGACTCTTCCTCAAACAGCAACAACCACAATAGCCTCAAACTACCCATGTTGGATCCTGAAAACTTTGAATTGTGGGAATTCAGAATCCAACAATACCTGAAAATGGAACACTATGTTCTCTGGGAGATCATAGAGTTTGGTGATCAATTCAACAAAATGGTGGCAGTTGAAGAGGGCAAGGGAAGAAGAGAAAGGTGAAAGTTCCAAAGGTAAGGACAAGAAGAAATCTGCTGCTCTTTGTGATAAGGAAATACTGGCCAGAAGGCATGATGTCAGGGCTCACAGCTCATTGCTGTTGGCTCTACCTGATAGACATCAACTAAGATTCAGAAAATACAAAACAACTAAGGAACTATGGGAAACCATAGGCACAACCTTTGGAGGAAATGAAGCCACAAAGAAGAAGAAGAAGAATCAAATGCTTGATGATTTTGCTTCTTTTAAAGCAATTTGTGATGAATCAATTGGAGCTATTTACAATAGACTTCAAGATATGGTGGCCCAGTTGGAGTTCTTTGATATTGAGGTGACAAGAGAGCAGGTGAATACCAGGTTCCTCAACAGCCTCCAGAAAGAATGGTTTGTCTACAAGGCAATTTGGCAGAATAAGGACGACTTGGATAACAAGAACATTAATGACATATACAATAACTTGAAAGTTTTTGAACCTGTTGTCAATGAGATGAAGTCAAAAGGAACTATTCCCACCAACTCAAGTGGATCTACTGATTCCCCTGTCAACATGGCATTCATATCTCAAAGCAGTGGAATCTCCAAAAGCAGTGGAATCGAAGTAGGCCCTGCTACTTATTCCCCTGCTACCAGGTCTTGATCATCTTATGATGATGAAAGGCCTACAACATTCAGCCTTGACACTGCTTGTGCTTTCATAGCATCCCAAGGGCCACAAGGATCTACTGTGCTGCATGAGGATCTAAGTCAAATCAGTAAGCAAGGACTGGAGGAGATGGATATCAAGTGGAACATGGCACTGCTTAGCATGAGAGCCAACAGGTTCTACAAAAAGTATGGAAAGAAGATCTCAATCAATCCCTCTGATGTGGCTGGGTTTGATAAAACAAAGGTTGAATGCTACAACTGTGGCAAGAATGGTCATTTTGCTTGGGAATGCAGAGGACCTAAGACTGGGAACAACTATAGGAAGGAAACCAGAGATGATGATTCTGGTGCTAAAGCCATGGTAGCCATGCAGGGGATAGATGGAGCAGGTGGATGGGATTGGAGTGCCATGACAGAGAATGTGGAAAGAAATCAAGCATTGGTTGCTGAGGAAAAAGAAGAAGATTTTGCACTGATGGCCATGTCAAGTTCCAGCTCTGACAATGAGGTATATGACGATTCATATTGTACTAAAGCCTGTAGGAAAAATACTGAGTCATTGAATGATCAAATCAGAAAGGTAAAATCTGACTATATCAATTGTGATAATGACCTTGATAATTATAGACGTGCTTTAGAACAGTTAGAATCCACCATAATAGAGTTTAAACAAAGAGAAAGTGATTATAGGGATCATATTGTGATTCTAGAAAGAGATGCTAAGGAGAATAATAACTCCATTAAGGAGTTAACTACTGAACTTGAAGTTTTTAAATCTAACAAAAAAATTGATGATGAAACTGTTGAAAAATTTGGAAAAGCTTCAAAAGATTTAACTAAAGCAGTTGAAATTGGTCAATCTCCTAGGGACAAAACAGGGTTTGGGATTAAAAACGAGCATGCTACCATACCACCACCCCCTGCCAACATTCATGCACCTTTTCTTAGAAAAGACCTATCTTGGACTGGTCTCCCTTGTTTTCAACAACAGGATGATATTAAGTTTGACTTGAGTGCTTACATACCTAATAGTCCTTATACTGAAGAGCCACTAGTGAAAACTAGTGTTATTAGGGACTTTGAAAAGGAACAGATTGCTTTAAAACAATGGAAAATTGATAACCCTGTTCTATTTTCAAGAGGAAGACTTTTTGGTAGTGATTCTATGTCACACCCCACCATGGTGGAACATGGGGCGCGACGTATGGATATCATCACAACATGGCGTGTCTATAGAGATAACTATATGAAATAAGAAATGTCATAAAATGGTGACACAAAAGTCATGACAATATCTCATCAAATGCAGGAGTCTAGGTAAGTAGGTAACAGTCCTACCTCTTACCCAAGACAAACAAGTAACATAATCAAAACAAACATATGTGTGCCACAGTACCACTTATTAAATGAACAAATAAAACTAAGAAGGAAACGGGGATTCTCCTTCTATATGCATTCCTAAGCTTCTCCAATCCTAGCCACTTATGTTCTCATGCTTAACCATAGTATCACCTGAAAGAGACACTAAAACACGTCAACATAAAGTTGGTGAGAGTCATAGGTTTAGACTCCAACACAAGACAAGTCATAAGCTGTGAATACCATAAACCAATAACATATGGACAATGCGCTACAATCATGTACTAACAACTAGCATTCAAGTTAAATCAATCATTACAATTCCAAGGCATCACGCCTTACCAACAATCACAATTTCCAAGGCATCACGCCTTACCAACAATCACAATTTCCAAGGCATCACGCCTTACCAACAATCATAATTTCCAAGGCATCACGCCTTACCAACAATCACAATTTCCAAGGCATCACGCCTTACCAACAATCACAATTTCCAAGGCATCACGCCTTATCAACAATCACAATTTCCAAGGCATCACGCCTTATCATTAACCATAGGTCCCATAGGCGCCCATACACCTATGTACCTTTCCAATCCAGATCACACACAAACAAGAATCACATAGCAGTTAATCACATAAATGTACACACAAGTCCATCTCAAACCTTAATAATTCACAGCATTAATTTAGAAAATAATTCAACACAGTGTCTCTTTCATCCCATCTGGAAGTCAAAATCAAAAGTAAACATGAGACTATGAAACTCACCTGATAGCTCCTTCACAAGTCCTTGCACTAGCAACAAGCTAACAAACCAAAAACACGCAATTAATACACGAACCAATTACTAAGATGGCTCATTAACCTATGATGGACATCTAGCCTATTCCCACATATTTACCTCATTGATAAGCTCTAATCACCCCATTACCCTTCCTTAACAAGTCCTTAACTTGGTTAAGTTTAATAACTATCCTGTTCATATTTTACCCAAAACAGTCCCAGTTTTTAGGTCTCAAAACATTAAGTCAAACGTCCACTTAAACATACCCATGGTTTCTGTAAAAGGAATATTCATACCCTTACGTATGTTGGCTAACACCTCCCACTTGACCTAACCTTAAAGCTACTGTTAAGGCCCCGATATACATATATCTACTTTTGTCATTCCAGATTTCCTGATTTTAAACGTACTAAAAGTTTGTTACCATTAAGGGGTCTTACCCTAAACCACAACCTTAGCCCAAGTGCAGATACTTACTACAATATATAAACCATCTCTCATGTTCGTGAGAACATCCCAATGCAATCCTAAGTACCCCAAACAACCCAAAACTTAAAAAGAAAACAGGCTGAATTCAAAACTGTTTTGACCTACGACTGTTGTAACCTGTTTTTGACCTACTTCCCTACCTCCAATTTAGTTCTCGTTTCTGCATTGGAAATCCACTTCAAATATCTTTCCAGGAGTACTTGGATCGTAAAATAAGAGTTTATAGAACTCCCGATATGATCAAAACAATTGACTCAAAAATCTGCCCAGTTTTTAAAAACGGGTTTAAACAAATTGAACAAATTAATTACCCATAACCCCATCTAATACAAGCCCTAGATTATATGATCATCATATTATGATTATCACATCATTATTTTACTGATTTTATAAAAACCCTAACCCCAATCCATCATAAGAATGATTAATTAAACACAAACAATTAAATCAAAAAGGTTAATGAAGGTTTTTACCTTTAATTCAATGGAAGATGAAAAACACCCAATTTTTATGAAGAACCCTAATTCTCCTCTTCTTTTAGTCGACTATAACTCCAGGGAAAGAAAAAAAATGCGTTTGATTTAGTGTTGGGGGTTCCTTATATAGCCAAAACAATCCTTGTCCAACCCAATTACCACTTACCATAAATCTTTTCCTTTTTTCCTTTTTTTTCTCTTCTAAACCGACCCAAACACCCCTAATTTCGTTTTTTTCTTTATTTTTTTTCTTTTTATTGTTAATTAATATCTTATTAATATTACCTTAATTTACCTTAATTTATTTCAGCTCCTAAAACTCCCAAAACCTTAAAACCGTAAAACTAGTCAAATTTACGCGTTTTACCGTAAAAGACGTAAAATATATACGTTTATAAAAAATCTCAAATTTTGAAATAAACTTTATAATTAAGTCCTAAATGACCTAAAACCATCCCGAAAAATATTCATATGGATAATTACCTCACCCGAGACCTCTAAATGCTAAACCGTAAATCCTAAAAAATACAATATTACTATAATACTTATACGTATACGTAAACACCACAATATCACCATTTTCATTTCATAGTCACCACTTGTGAGCTCATGAACATGAAATAACCGTTCCTCGATTTACTTATGAGTACTCTATACTCATAAACGATAATCACACCAACCTCATTCACACAAAATAAACACGTAAGCACAAAAATCAAGTAGTCATACATAAAATAACCTAAAAGTAAGACCAAGTGACAAACCCAAAACCACGGTTGTCACATTCTAGTTCTAAGAGTAGTTCACCCAATTCTAAAAACAGATCACAGTCCCCTAAATCCACCATTAAATATGCTGGTATGTACAGGCTTGTCAGAGGTAATCAAAGAAATTGAAATGACCAAAAGTCTCATCAATTAGGAGAAGACTTTGTGATAAATACAAAGCCTTGCTTCACATATGGCAGTTTTGATCACACTTATCAAGAGTGTAAGGCACCAATGGAAGTAGTGGCTGCAAATCCTTTAAAGGATATGCAATCTAAAGCCATTCTTCTAAATGCAGGGGCAAAATCCTTTTCCCCTGCCAAATATGTTGCCCCTGCCTTGAGAAACAGGATGACTGACAAATATGTTGTTCCTATACTTAGAAAGGTGAATTATGTTCATACCAAGCCCAACACTTCTGTGACCAACCCAACACCTTATAATGCATACAGATTTGGCTCTAGACCTTACCAACACATGAATAGAGGCCAAAAAAAAATATGGGTTCCCTCTGCTAAGCATAGGGATTCCCCTGCTAAATCTGGGGTATCCCCTACTAACAAAGTTTTACCTTCTAGGAACATGGGTAGATGGGGAAAAGCTGTGAAAGCCTCAGCTCGTTGGGTTTGGGTACCCAAAAGGGGTACTCAGTCTAATGGTGTATCTCTAGTTTTTGATAAGCTATCCTACATTGATACACGAGGTAGATCCAAGTCTGTAATGGCTTGGGTCCCCAAGAAAAACTAATTTGTTTTTCTTTTTGCAGGTGACAAAGAAGACAAGGGATGATAGAGCATATTGGGATAGTGGATGCTCAAGAAGCATGACTGGACAAAAATCTTATCTGTCTAACTTTGTGCCCCTGCATGATAATGATGGTGTTTCTTTTGGAGATGGGCATGGAACAATAACAGGAAAGGGAACCATTGTCACCAATGGGATGACCTTTGACAATGTCTACTTGGTGAAAGAACTCAAGTACAATCTCTTCAGTGTGTCATAAATGACTGATAACAAGAACTTTGTCTTGTTTACTGACACTGAATGTCTGGTGTTAGGAAAGGAGTTTGTCTTACCACCAGACACTCCTATTGTACTCAGAACACCAAGACAAAAGAACATGTACACAATTGACCTCAAAGACATCTCTCTTCAAGATAATGAAACCTGTTTCATTGCCAAAGCCTCAGTTGATGAGTGTAAGAAATGGCATAGAAGACTTGGTCATCTTAATTTCAAGAACATGAACAAACTGGTGAAATATAATCTGGTTCATGGTCTTCCTTCCAAGTCTTTTGTCAATGATCATACTTGTGCTGCCTGTTTGAAAGGGAAGCAACACAGAGCATCTTGCAAATCAAAAACAAGTATGTCCACCACCAAGCCATTGGAACTGCTGCATATGGATCTTTTTGGTCCTACTTCTGTGGCAAGCATAAAGAAGAAATGGTACTGCCTAGTGATTACTGATGATTTTTCAAGGTTCACATGGACATTCTTTCTATTTGGAAAGAGTGACACAGCTGATGTACTCATTGGGTTCATCAATCAGATTGAACTATCAAAAAGCATGAAGGTAGTAACCATGAGATCAGATAATGGTGGTGAGTTCAGAAATCAGAAACTAGACTCTTTCTGCATAAACAAAGGAATCAAGAGGGAATTCAGCATTGCAAGAACACCTCAACAGAATGGAGTTGCAGAAAGAAGGAATAGAACACTCATTGAAGCTGTAAGAACTATGCTGTCTGATTCCAAACTTCCAGTTATCTTTTGGGCTGAAGCTGTATCTACTGCTTGTTATGTACAAAACAGGGCCTTGGTGGTTAAGGCACACAACAAGACCCCCTATCAGCTGTTCAATGGAAGACCTCCTATAATTGACTTCTTCAGACCTTTTGGATGTTATGTGATCATCTTGAACACTATTGACAACCTGGGCAAGTTTAGTGAAAAGGGAGATGATGGATATTTTGTGGGTTATTCATTAAACAGCAAGGGATATAGGGTCTTCAACAAGAAGACAAGCAAAATCACAGAAAATCTTCATGTGGATTTTCTTGAAGACAAGCCTGAAGATGTTCAAACAGGTCCTGATTGGTTCTTTGATATAGAAGTTCTTTCAAAATCTATGGATTATGTACCTATTGCATTGCAGAATACTAACATTTCAGGTACACAAGAACCAACTGGTGCAGAGAAGTCACCCCTGAGGTACATGAATGTACCCTCACTATTTCCTATTGAAGCTGCTGGTGAAGAAGATAATCCTTCTCTAGGAAAAGAACAGCCAACCTTATCCCCTGCTATGTCACCTTCTGAAAGCAGCGGAATGGCTGAAGGCAGTGGAATCCAGGATTCCTCTGCTAGATCAACTGCTTCCCCTGCCACAAAGGATCTTGTTGCTAATGATACTAATGATGAAGAAAGAGAATCCCCACTCATTTTATCATCTACACCCATATCTGATGGTCCTATTATATCCAGCAGTGGAAGCAGAATAACCAAGAGTGGAGGCCCAAGTTACTCAGAGCTACATTCAGCTCATCAGCACCCATCTCTAGGTCATGCTGTATCTTTTGGAAGTTCCTTTGAGGACTTATTTCCCAATCAGAATAGCGCCATCAATTCTGATTTGGAAGAAGATGAAACAGAAGTAATCATGCAGCCTACCTACAGAATCAATAAGGATCACCCTATCTCTCAAATCATTGGTGATCCTGAAGCCCCTAGACATACAGTATACAGCAAAGGAGCACAGCTTCATTGCTAACATCACCATGAAGTTTAATCATGACAACATGCAGTGTTGTCTGTTTACTGCATTTTTGTCACAAGAAGAGCCAAAGAAGATTTTTCAGGCTTTAAATGATCCAAGCTGGGTTGAATCCATGCAAGAGGAGCTCTTATAGTTTGACATACAAGAGGTTTGGATTCTGGTAGATTGTCCCAAATGGGCAAGGCCTATTAGGACAAAGTGGGTACTCAGGAACAAAAAGGATGAAAGGGGGATAGTTGTAAGGAACAAAGCAAGACTGGTGGCACAAGGGTATACACAGGAAGAAGGAATTGACTATGAGGAGGTATTTGCTCCAGTTGCCAGGATTGAAGCCATTAGATTATTCCTTGCTTATGCTTCATTTATGGATTTCACTGTTTTCCAAATGGATGTAAAAAGCGCCTTTCTATATGGAACCATTGATGAAGAAGTTTATGTTATGCAACCTCTAGGGTTTGAAGACCCAGAACATCCAGACAAAGTTTACAAGGTGAAAAAAGGCTATGTATGGACTTCACCAAGCTCCCAGGGCCTGGTATGGTACTCTCTCTAAATATCTCTTAGATAATAGCTTTAGCAGGGGGAAGATTGATCAGACCCTGTTCACCAAGAAACAAAAGGGTGACCTTCTGCTAGTACAAGTCTATGTTGATGACATCATCTTTGGATCCACTAACTCTATGCTTAGCAAAGAGTTTGCCAAATTGATGCAGGATAAATTTCAAATGAGTGCCATGGGAGAGCTAAACTTCTTTTTGAGGTTACAAGTTCAGCAGCGGAAAGATGGGATATTTATCTCACAAGACAAATATGTGGCTGAGATTGTGAAGAAGTTTGGCATGTCTGATGGAAAGAAGGTGTCCACACCAATGGACAAGGATCATCCATGGGGTAGAGATGGTCCTGGAAAGCTTATAGATGTCAGAAACTACAGGTCTATGATTGGGTCTCTCATGTATCTCACAGCTTCAAGACCTGACATCATGTTTGCAGTTTGCTTATGTGCAAGATACCAGGTGGCACCAACAGAGTGTCACTTATTTGCTGTAAAAAGGATTTTTAGGTATCTAAAGTGCCATCCAACCTTAGGACTTTGGTATCCCAAAGAGTCACCATTTGAGTTGATATCTTACTCAGATAGTGACTATGCTGGTGACAACAATGATAGAAAGTCTACAACAGGGGGATGCCAATTTTTGGGAAGCAGACTTTTATCTTGGCAATGTAAGAAGCAGACTATTATGGCCACATCCACAACTGAAGCTGAGTATGTAGCAGCTGCTGCATGCTGTGGTCAAGTACTTTGGGTTCAAAATCAACTGCTTGATTATGGGTATAACTTTCTTAAAACCAAGATATTCATTGACAACAACAGCACCATTTGCATTATTAAGAACCCTGTTTTTCATAGCAAAACTAAACATACTGAAATTAGACATCACTTTATCAGAGATTGTTTTGAGAAAGGACTAATTGTCCCTAAGAAAATTGATACAGAACTTAATGTTTCTGATCTTTTAACAAAAGCTTTTGAAGTGGGGAGGTTTCAGTACCTGGTTGCAGGTATTGGAATGGTTACTCCCTAAAAAATAATGTCTATTATGTCATGTATATTCAGGGTTGCTTTATTGCTGTTGTTGTATAGCTGTTAGTCATTTTTTCCATCACTTTTTATTCCACTGCTTTTGAACACAGATTCCCCTGCTAGGGGTTCATTCCCCTACTAAGAGAGTTTTTCTCTTTCAACTGGGTTTGTTCTTTTTACAAAGTGGTTATATGTGGTTTTAGACTAACAATGCAGAGTTCCATATGGTGCATACTATTCTCATTGGTGAATCAGGTATATGCTCTATGTTTAAGGGGAGGTTAGGTTACACCTTTAGGACTCAGGATATCCTTAGGATGCTCATATATGATCTTAGATCATATCCATTGGTGAGTAAGGGTTCAGGGTGATGAGGACTTGCTGCAAAGCTTGTCAGAACTCTGAAACCTTGAGGCACTGTAATGGGTACTTGTACTTCTCTATCAAAACAGCTTGCTGTTTAAGTACAGATGTGTGGTACACCTTGCCAAGACTAACTGACCATAGGTAAGGGAAAAGGTAGGGATGGTGACTAGGGTATGCATATTTTCTTGGGCTGACCAGGTGCAGGGTGACTTATGTGTTGACATTTTATGCTTAGATCTTTGCTGAATAGAGGACTCTTGAGTTTCTATGTATCTATCTTGTGTATACAAGTGTGTACATTAGAGCGGAGCTAGTTAGCATTGGTCTCTCCATGACTAGTCTAATACCCCTAGGAAAGTTTCCCCTGCTTTCACCTTTTGCTTCCCCTGCTTTCATAACATTCCCCTGTTTGACCGTTGACCGACAATACCGTTACCCTGTTCATATCCGTTGGGCCTGCTTGCACAAATTTTGGTTAGGGAATATTTTATTGTTTTTAAAAGATATTTAAGGCGCTTTCTTCGCTGATTGGTAATCTTTACTTTATTATTTCAAATAAATTTCTTTCTTATCAAGATTTATCTTTGATATTTTTGCAATTTGAAAATTTGGTCCAATCACAGCTCTCCAATTTGCCTATAAAAACTTAATTCTCTTCACCAGCAGGTCCATCTCTCCCTCTCGACTAAATCCCACCTACCTCTCACCTTTATAAACCTTCAAAAATATTTTCAAACTTTATCATGCCTCTCAAAATTGCTGCTAATCATAATCAAATCGCTTTATTACATGATGAACCAGTAGATTTTGTTGATGTTGTGGCCTTTCTAAAGTCCTCGTATTTTAGAGTGGCCCTTCTTATCAACCCTAGAATTTATACCTCACACATTCAGTAGTTCTGGTCTAAATCCATGACCAAAACAGTGAATGGAGAGGTTACAATTCAAAGCACTGTAGATGGTCATCCCAAGGTGATTACACTTGCCTCCATCAGGGAAAATCTTCTTCTTGATGATGAGGATGGGATAACCAACCTATCTGAGGCTGAAATCTTTGAGGGTCTTGTTAAATTGGGGTACACTCTGTCTAAAGATCAAAAATGTAAGTTTGCTAAAGGTCAGTTTTCCCCACATTGGAAGTATTTGATTCATACTATTTTGCAATGTTTGTCACCAAAAACCACTGCTTTCAATGAATTTGGTAGTGAGATGGCTTCTGCCCTGATCTGCTTGGCAACAGGGAGGAAGTATTGTTTTTCTCAAATGATTTTCAAAGGAATGGTCAAAAATGTTTCAAGCAATTCAAAGTTTTGTATGTACCCAAGGTTTATAGAAATTATGCTGAATATGAGTGATCATGGTCCAATCAAACACAAAAACTATTTTTCAGCAACCAAGCATACCACCAAACTATTCACCACACTTCTTGCACCATCACCACAGTTTTCTGGCAGGTCCATTCCACTCACTTCAATTATGATGAAACAAATTAGACAGGAAGAAGCCAAGACACAAACAGCTAAACACAAACCTTCTGATTCCCCTGCCAAGAACCTACACACTGCCAGTCCTCTACCCCCTGCTGATCAACAACATGAAAGGCGATCTAAATCCAGGTTTTCTAGGTCTCCCTTGCCTGGTAAATCTTCACAAGCAGCAGAGAGGAGAGTCTCCAAGGGTTTGGAGCAAACTGAGGGTTTGGCTGCCACTACTGTCTCATCCTCAAGGGGTGAGTAGGATTGTGACACCATCAGTAAGTCCTCTCCCTCACTCCATGATATCCAAAAAGGGGAGAAATCCCCTTCTAGGGTTGAGAGCAGCATGAAACCTATGACTAATTTGGAATTGATGAAAATGTGCATGAGTCTGAAAAGGTAGAATGCACAACTTGTACAAAATGTCAAAAAGCAAGGTCTGGTTATCAATAACTTGGAAACCAGACTTGCTACTCTTGAGGGGAGGAGAAAGCACAGACTAATCATATCCATAGATGAGGATGATTCCAAAGGGGAGGAAGTTCCAAATATAGAAGAGTCAACTCAGTACTACTCATATCCTGGTGGTGTACATGGAAGGATAGCAAGTGCTGAGAAAGGGATTGAGAAAGGAAGTGCTGATTAAGGGAAGTGATAAGGGGAGTGCAACCAAAGAGATTGCTCAAACATTGCTAACTATGGGAAATCAAGAAGAATCCCCTGCTTCAAAAGTTTCCCCTGCTGTTGCTGATCCCACTGCTGTAAGTCGTTCCCCTGCTAAGCCTATTACTCAAACTTTTGTTAGAAAGAACAGAAAGCAACCAGCTCAGAAGAGAATCACTATCAAAGAACCTGCATCTAAAGTTAAACCAGCACCAGCAGTGGATCCAAAAGACAAAGGAAAAGGGATCATGGTTGAACAGCCCAAGAGAAAATACAAGCATAGAACTCTTGAACAACAAAGGGCTCAAGAAGCACATGATGCACAAGTAGCTCTCAGGCTACAACAAGAGGAGATGGATATGCAGGATCAAAGAATGCAAAAGATGAGGCCTAAAGATATGCTCAAACAGATTGAGATTATGCATAGAGAGTTAGATGATAGGGTGCCTCATGTTGGAGAATTTCTGGATCAATGGGAGAAGGAGTTAATAAATGCTCCTTTGGAAGACAGGTATGAGTTGACTTGTCTTGTTTACAAATATCAAACTGAGTATCTGGAAAGGAGGGCAAATCAAATTCAGAGAGAGAAGTATTTAACTTCTGAGAAAGGGCAACTTGAACACTACAAAGTTTTGCTCAAGAGACATAAGAAGTAGAAGGATGGGGACTTCACAGATATGAGTTTTGAAGCTATAAAAAGAGCAGTCAGACCAGTCTTAAGAGAATATGATGTGGAAAATTGGATGACTATGAACTCTCCTGAGGAAGCTGAGTATCTTAGGAGACAAAGTGAAATGTTACAGAAAGCTAGGGAATCCAAGAAAAGAAAGGCTGAAGGAACAACTTTGAAAACTACACAAGCAGGTGCATCATCCCAAGCAGGTGCATCATCACAAGCAGGGGCATTACATCAAGCAAGTGAAAGTTTTACAGAGATTGAGAAGTCTGTACTTAATGTACAAAGAGCAGACAAAAGACTTAAGAGAATGGAGAAAGTTGGCACAGTTACTAAGGAGTCTCAACGTCCTTCAAATGAAGAAATGGATAAACAGCTGATTCTGCAGGAAAATGATGATATCTCACCTAGTGAACTTGGAAAGAAGTTTGCTATAATAGAGTATGTTGTTTATGAACACAAAGGGGGGACTTGGTGGAAGCATACAAGAGCTGACAATACATCACAAACATTTCTAAGTCTAGATGTCATGTATCAAACCTTGGATAGTGAGGACTTAGAAGATCTGTGGAAAATTTTGAAAAAGACTTTTGCTGCAAAACCCCCTACCATGGATGGTGTGGAGAAGGATTGGGTAATCTAGGAGTGCATGCATAGGATGTATGAGCATGAGTTATTTGATCCTATATTTGATGTAGTGAATAAAGGAGATTTGTTGTATTGGAAGCTGTTTACCAATTCTGGGGTCTATGAGGTAGTAATGGAAGGAGTAAGTGTGTACCTGATCAATCATCGTTATTATCCCTTCAATCAGGATACCTTGAAGAAACTAGCACAGGCTAATTTGATTGTAGATGCTAAAACGCCTGTTGCTTATGATCTGGTAAGAATGATGCATAGTCAGATTTGGCCAGAAAGTTTGTAAGCATCCTCATCAACTAGGATTTATTTAGAAACTTGTCTTTAGGGGAAAGCACAAGTTTAGGGGAGGATTGTTGGGAATAAATCTATGCATACTTGTTACCCCTGCTAGTTGATTATCCGTACCCCTGCTAGAGTAAGTTCCCCCTGCCAAATAATAAAGGCAGGGGGATTGGTTCCCCTGCTGAAGTCAAAGGCCCTGTCGTCAGAGATAAACTTGGAATAGATTTTTACGCGTTTCTGTTACTACTCCTTAATACTTTCCAAGTTTGTTAGTAGTGATCTTGTACGTGAGTCCTTATGCTTATAAAAGGACTCACTAGGTTAGCATGCAAAGTGTGTCTTTCTCTATTGTCTTTCATTATCATACTTTAAGGTTTTGTAAACCCTAATACCATTTTAGGGTATTCGTATATCATTGATATATTAAAGTTCAACGTTTGCCTCAATCATATTGTTCTTGTGCTAAACATTATATTCCGCATCTTGTTTAGTTACTTTGCTTTGCAAAGTTTCTCTAGTGTTAGATTGAATACTTTCTTTCTATCAGAACCCTTAAACAAGCTATTAAGGTTTAAGATCTGAGTTTGGGATCAACAATCGTCTCGTCACATTAATGCCTTACATGATGAAGCAAATGAGGAAAATCGGTTTTTCGATAGGTTTTCGACGCTTATGACACATTGGAAAGCACAAGATGCTTTGAATTCCGCATCGGTTAAAGCGGTTGAAAAGAGTTGTTTATCTTGTGGTGGAGCTCATGATCTTTCCGAGTGCATTACCGCCGGTGGTAACACTTCGAGTGCTTACGTAGCAGCGGGAACTTACAACCAAAACGGTCAAGGTTCCCGCCCAAATCAAGCTCCATCAAATCAAAATGCTAACAACTATCGAAACAACAATCAAAATGGTGGTTATCAAGGCAATTCACGTAATTATAACAAAGGGAATTATCAAAGTGGGAAGGGACAAGTTTCAAATCAAAACCAAAACCGTGATTTTCAAACTACTACACAAGGTTTTCAAAATGATCACACCAAAAATATTCAAGGGGAATTTTTGAGTTATGCTAAAGCAAACGATGCTAAGTTTGATAATATGCAACGTGAGATGATTAGCTTAAGATCCGAGTTGAAAAACGAGCTTAAAAACGAACTTGCTAATGAACTTATGACTCATGCTAATAAAATGGAAGGAAACGTTCAACGTCTTCAACAAAATCAACAAAAGATGGAACAAGGACAACATGAGATTAAGCAAGAATTGTTAAAAGCGGATGCTAGGCAATCAAAATTTGAAGACCGAATGGCAAAAATGTTTGAAGCAATCATGTGTAAACCCTCTTCCTCGGGTGGTCTTCCTAGTGATACCATTGCAAACCCGAAGGGAGAAATGAAGGTTATTACTACACGTAGTGGTAAAACTTTAAAGGAACCAATCTCTCGTCCAAGTACTTCTAAGGAGAAGGAAATCGAGAAAGAGCCCGAGGTGATGGTCGAAAAGGAGCATATCACAAGCCCACAAAGTACCGCTCATACCACACCTACGGTACTAATACCAATCATGGAACCCGAGATTCCAAGGACGTTGCCTAATGTCCAACCCACACCACCCTTACCTTACCCTTCGAGACGAAACAAAGAGAAATTGCAAGAACGTAGCAAACAACAAATCGAGCTTTTTATAAAAATGTTTCAACAAGTTCATTTTGATGTAAGTTTAGCCGACGCGTTGTTATATATGCCTCGTTTTGCTTCCACTTTCAAAGGTATGATGAATGATAAGGAAAATCTTTCAAAGCTTGCTAATTGTTCTTCGGTTTATCTTAACCGCATACCGGAAAAAGTTGGTGACCCCGGAAAGTTTCTCATTCCTTGTGATATACATGATATGAAAGAATGTCTCTCCTTGGCCGATCTTGGTGCGAGCATTAAATTGATGCCATTTTCCATTTGGAAATCGCTTTCGCTTCCGGCTCTTACTCCTTCGAACATGTCTATCGAGATGGCCGATCATTCTACGATTTTAGCATGTGGAGTAGCCGAGGATGTTTTCGTGAAAGTGGGGAAGTTCTACTATCCTGTTGATTTTATAGTAGTTGACATCCCCGCGGATCCTCAAATTCCTCTAATCTTAGGTCGTCCATTTTTAGACACCTCGAGATCGCTTATCGTCGTTCATGCAAGAACTATTACTTTGAGATTCAACGAAGAGGAACTTGTTATAAACGCTACTCAAAACTCGACACCTTCTCATGTTTATGCAATCGCTACCATAAATCACATCGACTTAGTTGATGTGGTTTGCGATGAGTTTTCACAAGTGTTAGGTTTTTCCGATAGCTCGTCAAGTGGCAATCCTACTATTTTGGATCCGATTCCTGCTAGTTCTACACCAAATCTCACTCCATTCCAAGGAGGTGATTTTACTTCAAATGAAATCGACAATGAAGATGAGGTGATTATTGGTAATGATACTTCTATTCCACCATTTCTTCCGCCGATGGAAGATATGAGTATTGAGCAAAAATCTTCAATCGAGGAACCGCCTATCCTTGAATTGAAAGATCTTCCATCTCACGTTGAATACGCATTCTTGGAAGGTGATGACAAGTTGTCGGTTATTATTGCAAAAGGTCTTGCTAATGATGAAAAAACCGCGCTCTTGAAAGTTCTAAAAGCTCATAAAGGGGCAATTGCGTGGAAAATTTCTGACATTAAGGGTATTGACCCAAATTTTTGTACTCACAAGATTTTAATGGCGGAGGACTACAAACCCGCAATTCAATGTCAAAGAAGGGTAAACCCCAAAATTCACGATGTCATCAAAAAGGAAGTCTTAAAACTCCTTGACGCGGGAATGATTTTCCCTTTCTCCGATAGCCCATGGGTGAGCCCAATCCATTGTGTCCCTGAAAAGGGAGAAATGACTGTTGTGCCGAATGAAAACAACGAGTTAATTCCCACTCGTGTTGTGACCGGTTGGAGGGTGTGTATTGACTACCGAAAGTTAAATGACGCCACTCGTAAAGACCACTTTCCTTTGTCCTTCATGGATCAAATGTTGGAGCGACTCGCGGGAAATGAATTCTATTTCTTTTTAGATGGTTTTTCCAGTTACTTTCAAATCCCTATCGACCCTCGTGATCAAGAGAAAACTACGTTTACGTGTCCTTGTGGAATGTTTGCTTATCGTAGGATGCCTTAGGGAAACGTTATGAAAAGCATTTCCGTCCTATCCATTATGCTAGTAAGATGATAACCGAGGCTCAATTAAAGTACACCACAACGGAAAAGGAATTCCTTGCCGTGGTCTATGCTTTTGAGATATACCGACCTTATCTCGTCTTAACTAAAAGCATCGTGTATACCGACCATTCGGCTATCAAGTATCTCTTAGCTAAGCAAGATGCTAAGCCGAGATTTCTTCGTTGGATGCCCTTCCTCCAAGAATTTGATGTCACCGTGCTTGACAAAAAAGGAGCTGAGAATCTAGCAGCCGATCATCTCTCTCGTCTAGAAGATCCTCACAAAGATGTTTTCGAGAACAAGGAAATCACCGAAACATTTCCTCTTGAGACTCCCGGTGTATTGAATTCTAAAGACACCACCCCATGGTTTGCCGACATTGCAAACTACCATGCGGGGAATTTCATAATCAAGGGTATGACGACACAACAAAAGAGAAAATTCTTTCGTGACGTCAAGTTCTATTTTTGGGACGAACCTTATCTCTTTCGGGTTTGTGCGGATCAACTCGTTCGACATTGTGTTTTTGGTTCCGAAGCTTCTAACATCCTTAGAGCTTGTCACGAGGGACCCACGGGTGGTCACCATGGTGCTAATCTCACGGCTAAGAAAGTGTTCGATGCCGGCTTCTTTTGGCCTACTATCTATCATGATGCACACGCACTTGTGAAGTCGTGTGATTCGTGCCAACGTCAAGGAAAATCGTCTCAACGTGATGAAATGCCGCAAAATATAATTCAAGTGTGTGAGATTTTTGACATTTGGGGCATAGACTTTATGGGGCCATTCCCATCGTCTCATGGTAACAAGTATATCCTCGTCGCTGTCGACTACCTTTCTAAGTGGGTGGAAGCTAAGGCTTTACCTACTAATGATGCTAGTGTGTTAGTGAAGTTTTTGAAGCAACTATTCTCTCGGTTTGGAACCCCTCGTGCTATTATAAGCGATCGTGGAACCCATTTTTGTAATGACCAATTCGAGAATGTCTTAAAGAAATATGGAGTTACTCATCGTCTTTCTACGGCTTATCACCCGTAAACGAGTGGGCAAGTCGAGGTTTCAAACCGAGCTTTGAAGAGGATTTTAGAGAGGTCGATTGGAGAAAACCGCGCTTCATGGTCCGACAAACTCGATGACGCTTTATGGGCCTTTAGACCGCTTATAAGACACCTATCGGTTGTACTCCATGTAAGTTGGTTTATGGAAAGAATTGTCATTTGCCCATTGAATTGGAGCATAAGGCATATTGGGCCCTTAAGCATGCAAATTTTGATTTAAAGACCGCGGGAGATCACCGGAAAATACAATTGAATGAATTGGATGAATTAAGAGATAATGCTTATGAAAATTCATTAATTTTCAAAGAAAAGACTAAAATGTTTCATGATGCAAAGATTAAAAACCAAGCTTTTAACGTTGGTGATCAAGTGTTACTTTTTAACTCTCGATTAAAGATATTTTCTGGGAAATTAAAATCTCGTTGGTCGGGTCCTTTCACCATTACACAAGTGTTTCCTTATGGGACCATCGAGATAGCTTAAAATGATGGTTCTAACTTTAAGGTGAATGGACATAGGCTTAAGCACTACTTTGGTGGGGAAGTTCCTTCGTTGGACGTATGGATGGCAATGGGTGAGAAAAAACCCATAACCCACGGGTACCCACACGTAAATAGGTGGGTATTTTCGTCATTTTTCACCCACGGGTGGGTCGTGGGTATAAATCTAAACCCATCAATGGGTGGCGGGTGGGTGACGGGTATGCTATACCCGTCATGGGTAAACCATGATACCCATCAAGGGTGAACCCATGAAACCCATTTGATATACCCATGGGTGTACCCATCAATATACTTATGGATGTTCCTATAAACCCGTTTAAAATAAAATAAAATTCATTATACCTATTAAATAGTTATGACTTGTGAAGCTATAATAATTATAATAACTACCACTATCAAGTAAACACATTAAACTAAAAAATACTATTCAATTTGCTAGACTAAAAAATGAAGATGAAAGATCAGATCATCAAATATATATACATTGATAATCTAGTTCGTCTCTTTTTTTGCTACAAAAACATCAATTCATTCATACTAATACATATAAGATACTACTCTTTTACACTTCTACCTTATCTTACTCACACTACAAGGTACACGACACACCTCTAGTCCTCTAACACATCTAAATAGTTATTCACTTATTCTAGTTTTGTTGTTTTTAGAGATATTGTGTTTAATTCAGTTCCTTGAAACACGTATTCATGTTTACTTTTCATATAAGGTTTTGTGATTTTGTTTTATTGCATTAACCCATGGGTTTACCCACGGGTAACAACTACCCACATGTATGGGTATGGGTAGAAAATTATACCCACTAGTGGGTGACGGGTGGGTAATGGGTATTAATTTTTCTTCATGGGTGGGTGACGGGTTTGATATACCCGTACCCATTACCTACGGGTGCCATCCCTAGTTGGACGACCTCGACCAAGTCACCTTCCCCAATGATAATTAGTATTGAGGGGATCGAGTCGAGCTCATGACTCGATAATCAAAAACGAGGTGCCTCGTGGGGGAGATCCCATGCTTATCCTTTTTATGCTTTCTAATAAATACTTACAACTCGTTGTCTCGGGGTTGTTTGTGAATGTGTTATCTAAATCATCATCATCACCATGATTGAAGACTCTCGTGTTCGTTTACGTGAGCCTCGATCGTTTGCTTGAAGAGCTTTTCACGAATCCATGACATATCCTTTATTGTTCTAACAATTATCTTTTAGCATAATTAATAAATGGCTTTAGATATATTGTTGATCACCCTTTTATGGGGTGCTCCACCTTTAGACTCGAAACATTGAGGACAATGTTTAATTTTAGTATGAGGGGGGGGGGGGGGGGGTGAATAGATACTTGCTTTGCTACGCCCTCACGTTTTCCAAATTTCAACGTTTCGTTTTGTTTTGTTGCTAATAAGGCTAAAAATAGCCAAATTTTAAAAATTTTCTTAGTTTTCATAAGTGTTTTTAAGTCACGAATGTATATTTTCCGATTGGTAGAATAAGGGCTAATTTTTGACTTGATGGGCATTTGGAGCCCTTTACATTCCTTAACCCGCTCAATTCAAGTTTTGCTAGACTTTTATATAGGGAACTTTAAAACACGAAAGTCTTAGCTCATTCGAGTTAAGAACAAGAACTTTTCGCAAGTTCCTATAATTGATTCTAGAAATTCACTTATCAAGGGAACTATAAAATGCATTCTCTAAACTTGAAAATGTCTAAGAAAGTGCAAGATCCTATAGTTGGCTTGAAAACCCAAAACTTCGATTTGATATAGTCTTAATGAAAGCTAATCCAGATTTGGCTTAATTTTGACTTGCATGGCTAAGTATTCACGAGTCTCTTTAATTATAGGTCTTTAAATAGTGAAGAACGAGAAATGATAGAGTTAGACAAGTGATCATGCTAAACGTAGTACATGAAAATGTTCTTTCAAAAACTCATATGTTTTTAATTGTGGCTTTTTCTCCCATAAGATCAATACATTAGGAATAAAAATAATTTCAATAAGTAAGGTCGTACGATTTGAAAGGTTACTTAGCTTCTAGCACAAGATCGTTTAAAAGTTGCTCGGGGTTGAATAGAGTTCATAGCCAAGGCATAACTTATTGAAGCGGGACGCGAAGATTGGTGAAGATCCAAAAAGGCCCTAACAATGCATGAGGAGCTCTATTTTGTTGCTAAAGATCCAAGATGATGTGAAGTATCATTATTCCTAAATCAATATGAATGATCGAGACACACGAAGAAAAGCAATTACTCCCCTAAAGATCATGGAGAAAGTCTATCCAAAAAGACCCTTACAAGGTATAAGGATAAATATATTCAAGTCCTAAAAGGAGGCGGATCGTTTTATATCAAAATCCAAAATAAAGATTGAAGAAAAATGATGAAGTCGTAGTCCAAGTATGAAGAATCTCTCAAAAAATTTAAGTGAAGAAATTCCAAAATATGAAGAGAAGACCATAATTTCAAGAACGTCTTCCCAAGATTTGAAGTATGAAGTACATGCCAAATATCAGTCCGAGAAAGGTCTCAAATCGTGGAACGAGTTATGTCAAGAAATGAACTTAAGGAGATACACGAGAAACCGTTTTAAAAGATTTTTCCCTTCGGCTAACTATCAATTAAATCGTGCTTCGGACTAATAAATACTCAAATAAGTCAATATGAATCAGTTGTGATCCATAACAAATAGTTCAAAAAATTCTAGAAACCCATTTCCTTTCATAATAACTAGGATTGCGGGGAGAAAAAGTATCACACAATTTGGACGTATGAGTAGTGTTAGCATTGTGAATTGTACCAACAATGATCTCGTTTTTGCACTTAGCATGGAATGTATGACAATCAAGGATGACGAACTTTACTCTATGAGACATTCACTTGTTTCTATTCATTGACCCTAAAAGTCACACACGTGATGAAAAGCATACATTATGTCTTTACACATCTTCGTAGTATTTTTGCAAGTCTATTACGTTTCAATAAAGGTTAATAAAATTGAATTTTGGAGATGCTAAGATACTTTATTCTAGCATTGCGTGAGGGCACGACAATGGCTTAGTATGGGTGAGTGATGAGATGGCATTTATACATGATCTCATCGTTCTTTTCGGGCTTTAAATGCATAAAATGTCATAAAAATACCATATATATATGCTTGTGTTTGTTTACTTGTGTATTTTAGGTATGGATATCGTGAAAAAGACAAAAAATATCAAGAAACAAAGAAAAACGAACACGAGAAACGAAGCCGTATAATGAACCGGGCCTTAGTTATGAAGAAATGACACTTAATACCCTTGTATATTCATAATTATAAGTTTGGTCCCTTAAGTTTGTCAAAATTACAAAAAGGTCCTTCAACTTTGAAGATTTGGCAAGTTTAGTCCCTCAACAATTCTAAATTGTCAATAATGGTCCCTCATGAAGTCAAACATCCAATAAAAACCTTCAAATATGAGAAATGTCCAAGATCAGCCCTTGAAATATTCAAAAATGGCAAAACAAACCCTTAAAACCCTTATTACAAAGTTTTGGGGCAAAAGTGTGAAAATGGAAAGTTTATTAACAAAGGAAAACGAGTTATGAAGGAAAAAGACTTTGTTTACAACATTTGCCAAAAACCAAGGACTATTTGTGCCATTCTAAAAGTTCAAATCAGCAAACACGCGCCAAACAATAAACACCCCTCTTTTTCGGATCAAAGGGACCACTATTCATGTTCATCCCACCCAGAATTACTTTTTACAAAAGAAAGGGTTAATCTCAATTACCCACACCCACAAGTAATTAACCTTCCCATGCTTCACTTGACACACTCAACTCACCAATCCCATCACCCAATGGACCCCACCATTCAAGCTGTCCACATATCATATTACACCTTAACCTCCAAGGAATGCCACGTGGCCAAATCAACAGCCTACACTCCTTGCTTGGCCCCAAAGCTAAAATGAACGACTTGGATTCATTTGGACAACTCAACAACAACAAACGCCTTCAAGCACTTCAAGGGCATTTTTGGGAATTCTAGGCTAGGGTTTCATGTATTTCAGCATTCTAGAATCATCTCTTGTACTCTATAAAAGGACCCCCAACCTGTGGTGAGGCCTTTGTTCCAGTTTTACTCTTTAAACATTGTAATTCCTTTTTAAAATTTATAAAATTAGGTATTTTGAGAAAATTGTAATTCCTTTTTATGTTTTTGAAAGTTGGTGTTGTTTAAGAGTGATTCTGAGTTCCATCTGATGTTATAAAGGTGCTTTGATCTTGTGGTTAAAGCACATTTATGTTTGGTAAGGTTTTCAAGTTTAAAAAAAGCTTGAAATCAGTCATATGTTTTTGCTATTTTTCTTGTACTAACCCTTATCCAAAAGCTATAAGCCTTTGCAAGCTTGTTGACACCAAGCTAGTGAAGGTTTATCAACCTTTGGATAGGTTGTTTGTTGCTTGTGTTGAAGAAATCAAGTCCTTTAGGTTCTGCTTTGAACCATCAACCAAGGCACATATCATCTCCTTTGTTCAAGGACCTTGGTCACTCTCTAGTTGTTGAGAGTGGTCCAAGGAGCATAGCTGATCTCCCTAGGAAGTTGTGGGGGATAGGTATAAGCTCTATTTAAGTTTCCTCTAAAAAAAATTATGTTCATGAATGTTATGAATTTTGCCATGTGATTTGGTGTTCTTGTGTTTATGCTTTGTGTTTTATTGTTTGTTTCTGTTAGTTGTCACCTAGTTAAGGTATTTGGATCATAAAATCAGTAGATTGTGTGTAAAATCAAAGAGTTGGTTTGAAAAGGGGCTAAAACAAGGTTGTTTGGTTTTTGGGATCATAAGGCCTTGTGGCCTTGTGCCCTTGGTTCTTAGGGTTTGGAGAGTCTAAACAAGTCATATGCAACTGGTTTTGGTCATTGGTTAAGTCTCAAGTGGTTTAGAAAAGGGATTCATAGTTTTGAAAAAATCTAAAAATATTAGTTTGAAATTGGTCAAACACATCAGATCCAATAAAATCTTTTTTTGTTGGATCTAGGGTCTGAAATTTGGATTGGCAAGAGTTTAAGTGATAAGCTATCTGTTCAATATTTGTTTGTTGAATTTGGTGGCTTATTGTGGGTGCTAGAGCTTATCAAATTTGGCTGAAGTGGTCATTTGCATCAGCAAAGTGACCACCTCAATCTGGGCTTGCATTTGTTATTCTAGTGTATGCTTTGCTGTTTAATTGCTTGAAACTTGTTTTTGGGCTGCTTGTGAGTGTTATTTGCTATTTGGTTTGCTTATTTGCTGGCTTATAGGCTAACTGGCTTATTGGCCTTATTTTGCCAAAATCTATCAAGGTTTGGTCAACTGACCACTTGATTCACAAGGGCTCAACCTTGAGTTCTTCACAAAAGTTGCTTAAAACAAGCTTATAATCAATCCCGGATCATTTGGTAATTTTGGTGGACTTTGACTTTTAGTCAAATAAGCACAATTTGGCTTATTTTTCAGAACTGCTTATTGGTACATGCAACAACTTGGTTTTTGTGATAGGTGTCATTTTTCTCAGCTTAATATCATATTTGAGAAGTTACAAGTCTTTTGGTTAAGCTTTTGCTAGGAAACTAGCTTATTTCGCTTTTTCAGCCAGCTTATTTGCTTCTACAGCTTATTCTACTTGGCTTTTTGTGATATTTCTTGTTGATTATTCTTAGTTAAGCTATTTGTGAGCTTTTGCAAAAAGAATCAGCTTCTGAAACGTCCTAGAACTCTAACCCGACTATTTTGTCGTTTAGTGAAAAAGTTCTTTTCAAAGTTCTGACTTATTACTTGAGCTTTTTCAAAATTTCTTTTTGCAGATTCGTTTAGAATCTCAATAAGATGTTGTGTGTTCAATTAGAGCTTATGGCATTAGCTTATGGCTTAATGGGCTTATTGTCCCATTAAGAATAAGCTGTTGACTTATTAAGCTGTGATAAGTACATTTTCAGCTTTTGGGCCTTTAGACTTTTGTACTTAAAATCAAATTTTGAGTCAGACTGGTGATTTTCAGCTTATTTGGACAAGTTTGATTTTATTGGGCCAAAAAGCCCATTTAAGTGGATTGTTTTCATTTTTAGCCCATTTGGGGGCCCATTAGGGGTATTTTGGTAATTTAACTTTCATTTTCTGTTTATTTAGGTTAAAATAAACTAGTTTGCAAGTTTTTAGATTTTTTATCATTTTTGGATTTTTAATATTATTTTATTATTAAATTTCAATTTTCACATTTTAGCACTTTTTATATTTTTCTTAGGATTAATACATTAAAATAGGATTTTTGTAACTCTTAAATTAATTTTATCATCATTTTTCTAATTTCGAAAATTATTTTAAGTTTTTAATAGTTTTTAATCATTTTAAATAGTTTTAATTAGTTTAAAATTTTATAAAAATAATTTTTATTCTTATTTAGTCATTTTAGAGGTTTGCAAAGTGAAAAATCTTTATTTGGGCTTTTTAATAATTATTTTGATTTTTAGGGCTTTAATTAGCATTTAAAAATTAATATTTAATTAATTAAAAGGTTTGAAAAAGTTTTGATCATTTGTAAACTCTTAGTTTATTTAATTTGATTTTTGGTAATTTTTAGAATTTATTTTTATTTTGGCACTTTTTACGGTTTTTAATTTAGTCGTCGTAGTAATAATTTTCACGTATCCGTCATTCTATATTCTCATCCCCTTCTTTCTCAATATTAATCTCAACTATCATTACATTTTAGTCACACACATATACCTCCTTGGGAAACGAACTTATTAGGGTCATTAGTGTTTGATTTTCCTAAATCATCACTTAATACTTTCCGCTTGTACGCCTTTTTCCTAAAAGGTCGTATTTTACCACAATCAGATCTCAAGTCCAAGATCAAAGTAACTTCTTTTGTTTCGTCTCATTAACTGAACCAAAGAATGTTAAAGAAGCTTTGATAGATGAGAGTTGGGTCATCACCATGCAAGAAGAATTGAATCAATTCATTGCTAATGACGTTTGAGAACTTGTTCCTCCACCTAGAAGTACTACCATCATAGGAACCAAGTGGGTATATAGGAATAAGTTAGATAAGAACGGTGCTGTGTCTCGTAACAAGGCAAGACTTGTAGCTCAAGGCTATAATCAACAAGAAGGGATTGATTATGATGAGACATATGCACCGGTAGTAAGGTTAGAGTCCCTTAGGATCCTTTTAGCTTATGCTTGTGCATTAGATTTTAAGCTTCAACAAATGGATGTAAAGAGTGTGTTTCTTAAAGGTTTGATCAATGAGGAGTTATATGTGGCTCAACCTCCCGGCTTCATTGATTTTGAGAAACCGGATCATGTTTACAAGCTTAAGAAAGCTCTTTATGGTCTTAAACCAGCACCCAAAGCTTGGTATGATAGACTTAAAGCGTTTCTTATAAAACATGAGTATACCATGGGGATGGTAGACAAAACACTCTTTACAAAGAAGAAAGTTTCTCACCTCATAATCATACAAATATATGTCGATGACATTATATTTGGTTCAACTTGTCAACGCTTGTGTGATGACTTTGCCAAAATCATGCATGATGAGTTTGAAATGAGCATGATGGGAGAAATTAACTTCTTTTTAGGACTCCAAATTAGACAAATGGACGATGGTATTTTCTTTAATCAATCTAAGTACGTTAAAGAAATGCTAAATAAATTTGGATTAGAGGACTATAGACCAATGAAGACCCCTATGGCCTCGGATACTAAACTCATCGTAGATGATGATTGTGAGTTGGTAGACAACACCACAGATAGAGGTATGATTGGTAGTTTGTTGTACCTAACGGCAAGTCGACTAGATATCATGTTTAGTGTTTGCCTTTGTGCTCGCTTCCAAGAGGCTCCTAAAACCTCTCACCTTGAAGGGGTTAAGAGTATCTTCCTATAAATTAAGGGCACTATACATTTAGGATTATGGTATCCTAAAGGGACCGGCGTAGAAACCATAGTATACGCTGACTCAGGTCATGCGGGAGACTATGTGGACCGAAAAAGCACTAGTAGAGTTTATACCTTCATGGGTTGTTGTTTAACTTCTTGTTTCTCCAAGAAACAAACCGTTCTTGCTATATCCACCACAAAAGCCGAGTATGTGAGTGTCGGTAAAGCTTGTCAACAAGCTCTATGGATGAAGCAAGCGCTTGTTGATTACGGGATTTCACTTAAGTGATGTTCCCATCATGTGTGACAATAAGGGTGCAATAGGCCTTAGCAAGAATCCCGTGCAACATTCACGAACTAAGAACATAGAGATTCACCACCTTTCCTTAGGGATAATGTTCAAAAGGGGAACATTTTGATTGAGAAGGTGGTCTCGGTAGAAAACTTAGCCGACATCTTCACTAAGCCACTTAAGATGGAACCTTTTAATTACTTGCATCTAGGTTTAATGGAACATAGACCTTAATTGCGCATTTTATTAATCGAGTCTATTTTTCTTTCGAGTCTTTTCATTCTTTGAGTCATTGAGTATCTTAAACTCTTTTTAGAAAATTCCTCTTCTCTTTTCCAATTTTCTCAAAGTTCTTTCAAAAATGGTCGAGAAATCTTTTTGCATTATTAATTCAATCTAAAAATGTTTTTCATAGCTTCTTGTTATTGATAACGAGCATACATAATTCATATGTATGAGTCTCTCAAATATAGCAAGAATAAAATTGAACTATGGAGGATCGTTGTGTCATGACTATGTGTCTAAATTAACACACCTCCAACATCGATTTTATTTGAAATCCATGTATTTTGGTCAAAATCATGTTTGTTGAGTTCTTGTGTGTTTTCTATGTTTATTATTGCTTTTTAGCATATCTCTATGATAAGTTAGACTAGAAAAATAGGATTTGCTTAATTGGAAAATTCTCCTTATCCACCAAAACCAAGCCTTTGTGGGCGGTTCTCCAAATAACCCGCGGATCCATATATATATGGAACCGCATGTGGAGATAAGGAACCGCGGGCAGAGCCATCTAATTTTGAGTTTTCTGTAACTCCAAATTTGTTCCACCACTTTTTGGATTCTTTATTTCAAACCTTTGAACACCCCAAAATTGTCTTTTGCTTTCTCTATTTAACCTTAAGCATTTAGCATCCTTTCTCAAATCAAAATGTCTTATTCACCAAATGAAAGCCTTAATTCTCCTCCATTTTCCCCAATCTCTTTCAATCCAAATTCACGCAAGAACACTCAAAATCATATTTCTTCTTCTTTTAAGAATATTGATTGTGGAACCTCTTCTCTTCCACCACTAGCCTTTTGTGTTCTTCCTACCTCACATGATAATGTCATGCATCATGGTACATATTGCCATCGTTGTTAATTCAACATCTTGCTATGGCTCATATCTATGAGGAGTTGAATTACATCAAGAGTCTCCTAGTTAAACCTCCTCTTCATTATGACTATCAAATTACTACCAAGCCACCACCACCTCCTTTCGCCACTACTTTGTCTTTCATTTAAGCATGTGGATTGCTTATCTCCAAGACATCTAATTAAAGCAAATCTTAGAATTCTAGTTTAACTAGGATTAGATTTATGCTTCTCTTTTGGCTTGTTTTGTTTTTCATACATCTTTGTATCTTGTATCGTTACTCATGTTTTCCTATAACATGACTTTTTATGGATCTTGGTTATCTTCTATTTTCTTATCTTATTTCTCTTATTGTGTGACCTTTGCTATATCTTGTTGGGTATTTCTTCTCTTCTACTAACCCTTCTATGTATCTTGTCACCATAGCTCGATTCCTTGGTGCCCTAAGCAAAAGGGAGTAAGCACCAAGGGGGAGCACTTGCAAAGTCCGATTCTTTCCTTCTACAAAGACTTTTGCAACCTTTTGCTTCGAAAAATAGGAACAAATGAAATAAACTCATTTTCAAAAATCTTGTTTTTCATGTGATTGAGTTTATGTATTGTCGAAATCAAAAAGGGGGAGATTGTTAATGCAATGATGCCTAAAAAGTTACTTGCATTTTTCGGTCTCTCTTTGTTTTGATTACGATAATATATAAAAACAAGCATTTACGAAAACAATGAAAAACTAATTCTTGAATTCAAGTATTTTTCATTTCAACCATTATCACTTAAGGTATGAACAAACAAGTTTTCATCCTAATTAAGTGATCAAGGATTTAATTTTTCTTAAAGCTCACCTTTTATTAAATGTGACAAAGTTTTTTATTAAACTTTATTTTTAAGAAAATGTTTTATTAAATTAAATATTTGAAAATTTGAAAATGGCATATTTCATATGGTTTAGGAATATCCCTAAGGGATAAATATTCCACCAGATATGACTACCCCACTAAAAGACAAAAAGGAGCGAAGTCTACTCCTACGGTTCCTTAAATGCCTATGCGGCTCCTTATCAATAAGGAACCGCGGGCACCTTTAAGAAACCGTGCCCAGAGATAGTCGTTGGGTTTTGTCTTATAAATAGTAGATCATTCTCGGATTTTCTCCTCACCTCTTTTGCACTTAAAATTTCAGATTCAATCCTACTTCTTAAGTCATTCACATCCCTGATTATTTGGTTGATTACTACTTGTATAAAAGTGAATCTTTCTCCTCCCATCTCTTTTTCTCAATTACAAAGAGAATAACACTTTCATCCTTGAAGTGTTGTGTCTACCTCAAAGATCCATTGAAGATCAAACTTTTATCCTTCATTCTTGTGTTATTGTTGTGAAGATCCAAATAGTTGTGTCTATTTAGATGTTGTGTATGTAGTGTCGTTAATGCTTAGTCCTTAAAGTATATTGGTGTAGATTGGTCCTAGCTAAGATTAGGGCTCGACTTTTATCTTAAAGTCGGAAATTGGTTATGCGACGTGTACGGTTTCTCCACCTTAAGAAGCTTGTTGATTAGTGAACTCTCGAGTAAGGAGTACTCTAGGAGTGGAGTAGGAACGAGGAGTGAGCTTCGTTTCCGAACCAGTATAAATCCTTGTTGTTTGGTTTGATCTTTCTTTTCCTTATCTCTTTACATTCATTATTCTATACTTGCATATACTTGTGATTATTAGTTTAGTTGCACTATCCCTTGTCCATATTGTGTATAAGAAGTTTTAACATATGTGCAAAAGTCTAAGTTTTTGAAAAAGATTTTTGAAAACCTATATTTCACAAGTAAATTTAAGATACTATTCAACCCCCCCCCCCCCCCTTCTAGTTTCTACACTATTTTCAAAATATATTAATTAAACATAAAAAAACGGTAAACACTCCATTCATCCCCAATTATGGATGTAAAACACCCTTGTAGCTTTGATAAACCCTAAACACTCATCTCCTTAATCCCTCAATAATTAACCTCCAAAACCTCCAAAATGTTGATTAACTGTCCTCTAACCATAACCCAACCCCCAAAATGCCCTCCCCCTTTCACCCATGTGGCCATCTGGAGGGTGTCCTGCCCACTGTTGCTAAAAACCAAAATCATGGCAGTGTAATCAACGAACCAAATAAATTTCTTACTCCTAAAAAGTCTAAGCAACGGCTAAGATCACAAGAGTACAACTTATATCACATAGGCAATGGCAGATTCTTCACATGCTTATTTTTTTATCAAAATTTGAAGTTTGAATCCAAGGGCATTTCTAGAATTCATAGCTTTTAAGGTTTCACATTATATAGATTCCAGGACCTTCTTTACTTTTCTATATAAACCAATCTAGATTGTGGATGGTTTTTTGTTCCAACTTTTTGTAATATTTTTAAATTAATGAATATTTAAAGTATTATTTTTAATTTTGCAACAAGTTGTGTTCTATTATAAATTATTGTTTTTAGTTTAAGACTTATTTTCTACAAAATTTAGTTATAAATTTATCAAAAACTTTTTGATTCAAGGACACTTGGTCAAAAAGTTCTTTGAGTAATAGTTGATGTTTACCTTGATTTCTTGGTTGAATTAACACTCAAACAAGATAAACAAGGTAAAATAGGTTGTTGATTTGTTGATTGGTTGTTTGTGTTTAGAAAATTTGTTTCAAGAAGTTTGTTTTCAAGGTCTTCTGTTCCAAAAATTTAGTTTTCAAAGTGCTTTCATATTTTTGTGTAGCTTACTGTTCATAATAAGCCAGCTATAAGCTTCTTGACAAGAGCTTATAGCTAGTTTATTTGAACTTGGATTTGACTTTTCTTATGGTGTGGTTAAGCATGTACAAGCAAGCATTATCCAATTCCTTTTTTTCTTTCTTGTTGAAGATATTTGGTGGACAGGTGTGTCCTTTCTCTACATCTTGCAAAATCCTTCTTCCACCTGCAAACCATATAATTAGGGAAGGCATCAGCTAATCCTTTGGCTTGAACAAAGCCAAGATAGGTTTGGGCTTTGAACCCTCTTTTTATTATGATTTAAATGATTCTTGAGAGATTTTTTTTGCATGTTTTATTGTGTAATTTTAATGCTTATTATGTGTTATGTATGAGATTAATGCATGTTTACAATCCTTTATATTGATATAAAAGTGTTATTGTTGAAATCTTTGTGTTAATTTGTAATTTTAGAAATATAAGGGGATGTTTGGGTAAGGTAGTTAGAGGGGTTTGGGTGAAAACTAGCCCCACTATTTTACTTGTATTTCCTTTGCTTTGAGCTAGTAAATTTGTTTCTAGTGTTAGGTTGTAGTCACTAAGGTAAAACCTGTGTATGTAAATTCTAAAGTTCTGTTCTAAAAGTGCCATTTTCAAACAGTGGGTTGTTTATAGTTGTTTAATGTGAATCAAAGCTTATAACCTGGCCATTTATTAGTTTATAGGTAGTCTAAGCTCTGCAAAGTGTTCTTGTGTAATCTTGTAGCTTATTGAGGCTTATAAAGCTTAATCAAATTCACCTTTTTTATGTCAGCTATATGTGCCCGAGAAACCCGATTCTAGTTCTGTTCAATATCGGACAAAACTGTGATCGTTCACTAGTGGGATCTCGGACAACAAAGTAAAATTCTCTGTGGCTTATTTTCATACAGTAGCTTATTCTGTACTTATCTTGGCTTAGGGTTTGCTTGTTTATTGCTTATATTGACTTCCCACAAGCCACTGCTTGTGGGGGTGCCTTTGTTTCCAAAACAAACCACCAGAAAAGGACAAATCAGCCCTTTTAATCCCTCTGGTCTGTTTACACTGTCAGTGGGAAAAAGTTCCCACTGACCACTTTGGGTTCCTACCCACTGTTAGTTCAAATTTTCAAACAACTTATTTTTACTTATTTTTCAGCTTTTTTTGTTAGGTTTTTGCTTTCTTCCATTTTTCCTTAGTCTTATATAGCATTTTAGAATTTTCAAAGTTGGTTTCATATTTTTCCCACTTTTCTTTTATTTTTTATGATTGTTTGAAGATTAAAATCATTTTTGGTCATTAAAAAATAGATTAAATTAGTTTAAAATTTTTGAAATATACTTTTTAGCATTAGAATAATATTTTTGAGGTTTACAAACTTTAAGATCTTTGATTGGGCTTTTTCTTTGTTATTTTTTTATTTGTAGGTCTTTAATTAGTTTTAAAAATTAAATAATAATTAAATAAAAAGTTCAAAAAGTTTTTCTTGATTTCTAAACCTCATTTATATTATTTAGGATTTAATTGTAATTTTTATAAATTTTTTAGTTACCTTTTACTTTTCGTCACGTTTTACGATTTTACGTTTTACGTCGTAGTTTAATTTTAAGCATAACTCGTCTTTTAATTTTCCCTTTTTTTTTCTAAACACGAACTAATCCAAATTACGTATTTATAATATTGGCACTTACAAAACACACACTCACTCACTTGAGGAACGAACTCACTTATCGGATTTTGCGTTTTTCCTAAAACGTAAAGTCTAATACTTCGACGATAGTTGTTTTTACTTTTTTTTCCTAAAATATAGTAGACATCTATTTATATAACAATCATTAATCTTCTATCAAAATATAAATATTTTATGCTTAATAAAGATGTTAAATATAGCATTAATGAGGTTGTTAATTATGTTAATCTTAGCATTGATAATTTTGTGTTTACTAGTAATTTGAACAAGATTCATGAACCTACAATTTATCTTGAATCTATCAAGGACATTACATGGGTGGATGCCATGAATCAAGAAATAGAAGCTTTAAACATAAATAGTACTTGGATTATTACTGATTTACCTGAGGGCTGACGGTATGAAAGCTATTCCTTGCCAATGGATTTGGAAAGTTAAGTATAAATCAAATGGTGATGTTGAGAGGTTTAAAGCTAGGCTTGTGGCTAAGGGATTTAGTTAGAGAGGGGGCATTGATTATGAGGATACATTTTCTCCTGTGATTAAAATTAGGACTGTAAGATGTGTTTAAGTCTTGATGTTAGTAATAATTGGCCATTGTTTCAGTAAAATGTCAATAATGCTTTTCTTTATGGTGAACTTGATGAGGAAGTTTATATGAAAACTCGTGAAGGATATGGTGATGATGATGATAAAAAGGTTTGCAAATTAATTAAGTCTTTGTATGGGCTTAAACAAGCTCCTATGAATGGAAGGAGAAACTTGTTTCTGTTTTGCTTGAGCATGGATTTGTTCAGAGTCTTAATGGTTTCTCATTGTTTATAAAGCATAAGGATAATGTGTTTCTGGTTCTATTGGTTTATGCTGATGATATTGTTATAACTGGCAATAATCTGGATGAGGTTAGTAAGTTTAAAGAATACTTAAGTTCCAATTTTCTTATAAAAGACCTTGGTAACTATATATAATTTTTTGGTATTGAGGTTATTGATCTACTGATGGTATACGTTTACCTCAAAGGAAATATTGCAATGAATTACTTTCTGAATTTGGTATGTTAGCTTGTAAACCTTGCGGTACTCCTATTAAAGTTAATCTTGATAATAAAAAGCTTAATGGAAAATTTGATGATAATGAAAAATTAACTGAGATAACTCAATATCAAAAGTTAGTGGGCAAATTGATATACTTAACTATGACTAAACCTGATATAGCTTACATTGTTCATTATTTAAGTCAAGTTAGTGGGCAAATTGATATACTTAACTATTACAGATTTAAAGGTAGATGTTCTATTACCTGTTCAAATGAGTTGTGATAACAATTCTGCTATTCAAATATCTTTAAATCCTATTTTACATGAAATGAGTAAACGTTTTGAGATTGATCTATATTTTCTATGGGGAAAATATCTGTAGGTTTTATAAAACCTTTGAAAGTTTATCTGAAAATAACATTGCATATGTGTTTACAAAAGGTTTACTGATTTTTGATCATAACAAAGTTTGTAGTGCTCTTGGTTTGTTCAATGATTTTTCAGGGTAAAAGCTCACGAGGGAGTGTTGGAAGGTTAACTTTTACATTAGGGGCTTAAGTCTCATTTTGGAGAAGTTGGAGGTTAGTTGTTTAGATAATGGTAAAGTTTTTATAAGCTGAAAGATTAAAGATGTACACTTGATACTTGGAGGGTTATTATGTAACTTCACCTGAGTTTTTATCTCTGACAGTTTACTTTATTTTTCATATAATCGATCATAAAGTTAGGGTTTAGTGTGTGTTTGTAGATCAATTACTCTGATTGATCATTAAGAGTACTTGTGAGTTTTCATCGGTTGTAATTATTCTTTGTAATACTCTGATTCTAATAATAAGTGAGCCAAAGGGAGGTGGGTCGGGTTCACTATATCATGGTGTTTTTGTGTTTCATTAAGATCGATTGACACATTTTTACAGATAGCTTGAAATAGTTAACTAATGGTAATTAGAGGTGAGTGTAACATGTCGCGGATCAGACCGAATCGGGAAATTAGATCGGCCGGACCGGTCCAGACCTATTTCGGTGTAGTCCTCGGTCCATAGTTACCTCATGTTCGTTCCTCGGTCCGGTTCAATCTCACATACAACAGATCATTTTGTCTTTCCGAACCAGACCGACTGAAATGCCATACCAAGCCAAACATATTGGGTCTGGCCCTTGATCTGTAGTTTTAGACTAAATCAATCTCGATCCTTTTCGTTTTATTTTTGCTTGCTTTAGGTTTGACCTAATAATCACCCCTGCCACTAACCTCTAGTGCCTAACTGAACCCAAAAGGATGCGGTTAGTCTATTGCTTAAGTGATTGGGAAGCACTACAACTGAAATGGAAAAGATTAGATATTATTGGTGTCATATTTCAATGATTGCAATTTTTTCTAAGTTGCTTTATTTTTGTTTGAGGATGATATGATTATTTTGGAGAGAATGGCATAACTTCTTAATACATTTTGGTATAGTTTTTGTGTATAAAATATAAAATCCCATAAAAAGAAAAATATCGACATTGATGGATGATTATGATGGGGTATGCATCTAGTACATGGTATATCATTGATCACAATTCACAAGTGGTCCAAAATGCTGGTTACGGAAGAAAGTTAGCTAACGGTTTTATAATTAATTATTATTCATTCACCAAATAATATATGTCAGGGACCATTCGGTCAAAATGAATCTAACCACGAGTCTACAAGTTTTGTTCCTACGTTTGTTCTTTTATGTTTAGATGTTACTAATACTATGTAATATTTTAACTAAGTGACTTAGCTCAATGGTTTTATTGGGGGAGGTTTTCTCTAAGTTTTGGGTTCAAGATCTGCTAAGGTCTTCTCAGGCGAAGAGGATAAGAAATTTAACATAATTAGGCGAGGGTTCGAATAAGACATTATGTCGATTGGATGTTATGACACAACTCGAACCACTAACCAATAACATTTGTCGTTAAAAAAAATACTATGTAATATTTTCCTGGATATATATTTAAATAAGAGGACTTGATCACGAGACATGTAAAGGTAGATATGATATCTTAACAAACTAAGAAATATATTTGATCCACACATTAGTGTTTGTTAGAGCACTAGTTGTGGAAGTGTCGTGATCGAAACAAAACATGTTTTAACTTTTAAAATATATCATTTGAACCGTTATCACGTTATCTCCATCACGCAAGTTTTAAGACAACCTTGCTTATGCATAAGCTAATAAAAAACTAATACAAAATAAGGCCACATTTTTCCCAGCTTTAAGGCACGTATTTTTCGAAGCATATCGATATAATACGTGTATTATTTTTATAGTCAATATCATACGCGTACTTTAACAAACGTGTTAATATGTTACGCGTACTTATTTTCTTACCATTTGAACAAATAATTTTGCCTACGTGGCAAATCGTTAGCGAATGTTTGCATCAAACGTTTGCACTGCTAGTCCTCTAAATTCACGGGTGTTTTTTTTTTAACTTTGAAATCGTAGTGCCAAAAGTTGAACCTTTAATCTTGCACTTGTTAGAAAGCAAAGATGCTCTATCTATTATCAACTAAGTTTTTGCACTTGCTAGGGTTAAGAGAGCTTATTCTAAATGATATTAAGCTATACTCACTTGGATCTCTAGTAGGCGAATAAAAAGTTTTTGTTATTTGGTCGAGTGATTTAGCAACCCTCGAAACGTTTTTTTTTTATTTTTATGTAATTATGTTCTCTCCATCTAGCTTCTTGCTAGTGGTTTTTAATACAAATTGTTGTTCGAAAAAAAAATTATCAACTAAGTTATGCATCATTGGGTGAAGATCTCTAGAAGTACTTGTCTTTAGGCTTCGAGTTGTTGTGAAATTCTTCTTGTGTATGATGAAATCAAACATAAAGACATATGTATGACTCGTCAATATATGATTTAATGTTATCTGCCCATCTCTATCTATGGATGAAGGTGCTTTAGAATTCTTATATATTTGGACTCGCTCGTATTTATTTCAGTAATTTGCAAGGACGATCGATTTAGCATGGTCTATATCAAGTGACATTGTTGAGAAGTTGACCTTTCAAGGTGGCTATCTCTCATAATGGTCCACCTCTATGATTGCTTTTTGTTTAACCAATTATTTTACCCTTTAGTAGGAAGAATCTTTGTCCCACAATATATGCTTGCATATTTATAACATAGACATATGAGTCATACACTCTCGTACACAAAGAAAGATGAATAATTCACGTAAAAACTTGTAATATAAGTCATATCTCTTAGAAAAAACAGCGACGTTTGGTGTAAAACAATTTGAATATGTGTCATGCATGTGATATGATGTAATTACCCACATGCACATATAACTACGTAAGTTCTATTTTTAAAACACATAATGTACAATTATTGACTAATAATATTTTCAAACGGCTGTGCAGCTATAATTAAGGATAGGACCTAAAAATAGAAAGGCTAAATAAAAAATCAGTGCTTAATAGTATAGGGGTCTTACTATCCATACCCTGACCCACTAAAAAAAGAATAAAAAATATACTATTTGTGTAGCTTTTGTCTCTTTATCATTTTATGTACAGTGTTTTTATCAGTTTTTCCGTATTTTTTTCAGTTTAACAGTTTTAACCTCTTAAACTCTATTTTTTTCATTTCGTATTTTCTGTTTCACAGTTTTATAACAAAACCAAAATTATAAAAATAAAAAAAAATAAAAAAATTCAAAATTTAACAGGGGTATTTATAGAATTTTAGGGGGTCTATATAACCTTGCCTATAGTATAGTCATAGTTTTCTTCTCTGTCTTGTAAATAAAACCTCTGTCAACTTGGTATATTATTCATGATAAACTTTTCACTGTGAGTTTAGCATAATGTTGACTGCATATATATTAGTAGTTATTTTACATGGTTCCTATTAACTAGGTAAAACTTGACAAGAAAGTTAACTTTGATTTAACCCATGATTGATAGCAATACAAAGAAAACGTTTTGTTAAAGATAAATACAAACATAAAAGTTTTTTAAGTTTAGTTCTTATTAAGTAAAAAAATACCCTTTGTTATATGAGAAACTATAACAAAGATTGAAAAGATAACGTATATGTATGTGATCTTCTTTATAACAAATCATTATGACTGTAACCACTTATATGATTTGACATAAAGACAACAATGAGCTAAATTCATGTGTTTATAGTGTTTGGAGTAGTAGAATATGTTTGTGAATAATGTAACATCTAATGCATAAATTTCTTCTGCTCCTTTACGACATTTATTATTTATAGAGCTAGGATTTGGACAAGATGAGGTACATTCACTACAACAATCCTGAGTTTAGGGACACCCTTTTCCTATGGTCGACTTAGTCATCCCTAGATTAAGCGAGGATCCATCATTTTTACCAGAAAAACTTGGTCAAAATGGCTGTGGGGACCACACAACCTAGGGACGACTAAGTCGTCCCTAGGTGAAAAATTACATATTTTATCTCTTTTAATTGTATAAAATTATTTAAAATTAATATAAATATTCTTTTTTAAAAAAGTTTAAAATGAAAGTGAGATCCACATAACCTAGGGACGACTAAGTCGTCCCTAGGTTACGTAAATGTATTTTCTCAGTTTTTCTTATCTTTTTTATTTATTTAAAATTTTTTAAAATTAATATAAATATTTTTTTAAAAAAAAGTTTAAAATAAAGGTGGGGCCCTTGTAACCTAGGGAAGTAAATGTATTTTTCCAGTTTTTTTATCTTTTTTATTTATTTAAAATTATTTAAAATTAATACAAATATTTTTTTAAAAAAGGTTTAAAATAAAGGTGGGGCCCTTGTAACCTAGGGACGACTAAGTCGTCCCTAGGTGCAGGAAAATTTATTTTTCTGTTTTTTTCCACTTGTATTTATTTAAAATTATTTAAAATTAATTTAATTATGTTATTTAAAAAAACTTTATTATAGTTAAAACGTTATACATATTTAAAAAAACTTTATATATATTTAAAAAAACTTTATACATATTTAAAAAAAATATTTATTTAAAAAAACTTATACGTATTTAAAAAAAAAACTTTAGATATATATTTAACACTTAAACACGCGCTTAATTAAACATATATATTACAGCGATAATAGATTTATAAATAATAAAAAAAACACATCACAAACTAGTTAAAACTAAACGTACAGATTAACATATAATAATAAAATACAAATTAACACATTAAAATAACAAATAGATTACTACTCAAAGCTAAGATTTTCCATTTCATTTAAAAGCTCATGAAGTATTGTAGCCGATTGACATGCGTGGTCTTCAGGATGCCTTTCCATTTCTAGTCTTGTCTCTAGCATCTCTATCTTTAGATCTCTGATCTTGCAATTAGAGCACTCAGTGGGTGCAGATTGAGAAGGACCTGTAGAAGAACTTGGATGTGAACCTTGAGGTGTTGAAGATCCAGGGGAAGATCTTATACGGAGTTCGAGATCAAAATCATCCTTCCATTTAAAATATTTACATCCATAATCATCTGTTTTTGGCTGTTACAAAGTAAACAAATAACATGACATGTCATTTTAATAATCACACGTATTACATAACTAAAACATTTGATTGTTTACCTTTGAAAGAGGACATGCATAGTAAAGTTTACCAAAGCTATGAGGTTGATGTGACTGTCTCAACACAATATATCCCTTTCTACATGTACACTTATAAGCTTCAAGTGGATCCATCTTATGTAAAATCGGGTGGTGGTGGTGTTGAGTTTGGTATGAGAGGATAAGAGTTTGTGAGGATAAGAGCTACCATAAATAAAGGTAAATATTTAGGGTCGACACATTTAGGGACGACTTAGTCGACCCTAGCTTTCCCGCCAACATTTTCCCGTCAACATTTACCGCCAACATTTCCCACCAATATTTGATCACTTAAACATGCTTAAGCTCAGTATTTTTAGCTTAATGGTCACCTCAGAGCAATAATAACATATTGTCTTACACTCTTACTGTATAACCGTAACATATAGACTCATCGGTTAAACCTATAACGTATAACCGTAACATATGGAATCATCAGTTTAGCCTATAACGTATAACCGTAACATATGGACTCATCGGTTAAACCTATAACGTATAACCCTAGCATATGGACTCATCGGTTTAACCTATAACGTATAACCGTAACATATGGACTCATCGGTTAAACCTATAACGTATAACCCTAGCATATGGACTCATCGGTTTAATCTATAACGTATAACAGTAACATATGGACTCATCGGTTGAACCTATAACGTATAACCGTAACATACCGACTCATCGGTTGAACCTATAACGTATAACTGTAACATAAGGGTGAGCATCGGTCCAGGACCGGACCGGACCGGCCAAGACCGGACCGGACCGAGGACCGAAATGGTCCGAAACCTCGGACCGAGACCGGACCGAAATGGTCCGGTCCGGGTTGGTCCGGTCCTGTTCGGTCCTCGGTCCGGTTCGGTCCTATTAGGCATAATTGATGAGATTTTAGTAAGACCGAACCGGACCGACCGGACCGAGGACCGAATTAGTCTAAAACCCCGGACCGAGGACCGGACCGAAATTGTTCGGTCCGGTTCGGTTAGGTCCGGTCCGGTCCGGGTCGGTTTTGGGTCTGCCGTGCTCAGCCCTACTGTAACATATGGACTCATCGGTTAAACCTATAACGTATAACCGTAACATATGGAATCATCGGTTGAACCTATAACGTATAACCATAACATATCGACTCATCGGTTGAACCTATAACGTATAACCGTAATATATGGACTCATCGGTTGAACCTATAATGTATAACCCTAGCATATGGACTCATCGGTTTAACCTATAACGTATAACCGTAACATATGGACTCATCGGTTATACTTATAACGTATAACCGTAACATATGGAATCATCGGTTTAACCTATAACGTATAACCGTAACGTATGGACTCATCGGTTTAACCTATAACGTATAACCCTAGCATATGGACTCATCGGTTTAACCTATAACGTATAACCGTAACATATGGACTCATCGGTTTAACCTATAACGTATAACCCTAGCATATGGACTCATCGGTTTAACCTATAACGTATAACCGTAACATATGGAATCATCGATTTAACCTATAACGTATAACCGTAACATATGAACTCATCGGTTTAACCTATAACGTATAACCGTAACATATGGAATCATCGGTTTAACCTATAACGTATAACCCTAGCATATGGACTCATCGGTTTAACCAATAACGTATAACCGCAACATATGGACTCATCGGTTTAACCTATAATGTATAACCGTAACATATGGACTCATCGGTTTAACCTATAACGTATAACCCTAGCATATGGACTCATCGGTTTAACCTACAACGTATAACCGTAACATATGGACTCATCGGTTTAACCTATAACGTATAACCCTAGCATATGGACTCATCGGTTTAACCTATAACGTATAACCGTAACATATGGAATCATCGGTTAAACCTATAACGTATAACCGTAACATATGGAATCATCGGTTGAACCTATAACGTATAACCGTAACATATCGACTCATCGGTTGAACCTATAACGTATAACCGTAACGTATGGACTCATCGGTTAAACCTATAACGTATAACCCTAGCATATGGACTCATCGGTTTAACCTATAACGTATAACCGTAACATATGGACTCGTCGGTTAAACCTATAACGTATAACCGTAACATATGGAATCATCGGTTTAACCTATAACGTATAACCGTAACATATGGACTCATCGGTTTAACCTATAACGTATAACCCTAGCATATGGACTCATCGGTTTAACCTATAACGTATAACCGTAACATATGGAATCATCGGTTTAACCTATAACGTATAACCGTAACATATGGACTCATCGGTTTAACCTATAACGTATAACCGTAACATATGGAATCATCGGTTTAACCTATAACATATAACCCTAGCATATGGACTCATCGGTTTAACCTATAACGTATAACCGTAACATATGGACTCATTGGTTAACCTATAACGTATAACCCTAGCATATGGACTCATCGGTTTAACCTATAACGTATAACCGTAACATATGGACTCATCGGTTTAACCTATAACGTATAATCGTAACATATGGACTCATCGGTTTAACCTATTGATAGGTGTGTAAACACCCATCCTTTTTACCACTTAATTACAATAATAACCGGGCCAAAACGTGTATTTTATGTCTTTTATGTCAGAATTATGCGCAGTTTGTGTTTTTGTTGTGATTTAGGACGAAAAGGTGAAAAGTGGGGAAAACACGGGCATTCACGGGCTTTTATTGAAGAAAAAGATGAAAGACGAAGTCAAGAAGTCAAGAGTGCAAAAAGAACGGAAGTCCAAGACCAATTCTGAAGATTTATCGAAGAAAAAGTCCAAATACGGAAGTATACTTAAAGCCGAAGAACTCAAGTCTAATTTATTGAAGAATTAAAAGACGAGTTCAAAGAAATCCCGAGCCAAAAGTCATCAATGTCCAAGATTAAAGAAGATTAAAAGGCTTAAGGACTAATGGTGCAATTAAATGAAGATTAAAGGCTTGAGGGACTTAATCATGCAATTAAGAAGAAATGAAGGAGGGGAGGAAGCTTCCTAAGCACTCCTTAACCTCCCCTATAAATAGTCATTAGGATTAATCTTTTCTTTTTGTTGGGTGGATTGACAAACCATTTCTTCCATTTTTAAATTTATGCACATTTAATTTCATGTCCATTTACATTAATTGTCTTGCACCTTAATTACCATTTAATTTTAAGTAAGTGTTCTTTTAATTCTTGTTAATCTTTATCTTTATTGTTTGATCTCATTCTTCCTTTCTTTAATCTTTGATCTTTATCTTTATGTTCATGTTCATGTTCTTATGTTCTTATTTTGATCAAAGTGGGTTTTGATTATCTTGATCTTTATTGTTAGTTTTGTTGTTTTGGATTGTTTGATTATCATTAGTATATGTTTATTGAATAGTTTGATTTAATCTTGTGGTTGATTTAGCTTAATTTTTTATCTAGATCGTATCTTTTTCTTGTTTCCTTGTTCTTCGTTGTTCATCTTTATTCCCAGGAAAAGTTCCGGATCAAGCCGGTTATTCCGAGTGAAGGAGTTTTGCTGATTATTCCGTATAAAAGTTGTTCATCCGGAATATTAGATATTCCGGATCAGTTGTGCTCATTCGGAATAATTCATTATTCCGGATCAAGCATCTTATTCGGAATATTAAAACATTCCGGATCAACCTCTTATTCCGGATCAACAGGATATTCCGGATCAACCAAACATTCCGAACGAAGGGAATATTCCGGATCAAGCAAGTTCATCCAGAATAATTTATTATTCCGGATCAAGGAGTTTATTCAGAATATCTTGACATTCCGGATCAAGGGTTTCATTCGGAATATTATTCCAGATCAAGGATTATTCCGGATCAACATCAACATTCCGAATCAAGACTTTATTCCGGATAAGTGACATATTCCGGATAAAGGATTTATTCCGGATCAAGGATTTTGGCGAATATTCCGAGTGAATAAAAACATTCCGAACGAAGGTGACATTCCGGATGAGTGTTTATTCCGAACGAGGGTATTATTCCGGATGAGCTAATTTTCAGGTTCTTTAATTTCAGTTTTTAATTTTCTACTTTTTAATTTCAAGCTTTATTTTTCACGCCTTTTTCCTTAGTCGCACGTTAAGTTTATTTGCCTTAGATTTATTTTAGCCTTGCCTTAGTTTTAAGTTTTAGTTGCGTTTTAAATTTACCTTAGATAGATTTAAGTTTGCGTTATTTACGTTTATTGCCTTTTAATTTTAGTCACGCTTTTAATACTTGCATTTTACATTAAATTAGAGTTAGATTTACTTTAATTGCCTTTTACTTTAAAGTCTTTGCACTTTTCTTTTAAAAACAACAAAAAAATATTTGTTTCACCAAAAACAATAGAGTCGTACTTTGAACTGGAAATCAATTCGTTAAGATACCGAGAACAACAATTGAACCTAGCAAAATCTCAGTTACCAAATGGCGCCACTGCCGGCTCTTTTCGTAAAGATTAACGGTTTTCTGTGAGAGACGCGTTGCTTTTTGGGATCCGTTCACTTGTGAGCATTATTTTCTTACTTAAAAAAATTCAAAAATCCATAAAAAGTAAAAATTGTTAAAAATCCATAAAAATTAAAAATTTCAAAAATCCAAAAAGATTTTATTTTTATTGTGTATATATATTGTCTTTGTGTTTGGTATTGTTTTCTTTTGTCTTTGTAGGTGTATGCGTACTAGATCTTCTAATTATCAAGAGCCCGAGACTCGAGAAGATTTAAGTATGGCAGGTGTTAACACCAAAATAATCCACCGCACCTCAATAATAACAACAACAATGTTCACCCACAGCCCGATCTTCGGACAATGGAGGAGCTTTGTCAACCTACCATGTTTGGACAAGGAGGACCGATCGCGCCGATGCAAATCACGGCTCCGGAGTTTTCGTTGAAGCACCACATGATTCAGCAAGTGCAAACAAATCCTGTTAGAGGAATGCCTGAAGATGATGCCAACAAACACCTCGATAAGTTCATTACAATCACTCAAAGCATGAAGTTTCCCGGTGCCACAATGGATGTTCTACGCCTTCAACTCTTTCCACATACTTTATCACATCATGCCGAGAAATGGTTTGATCGTCTCCCGAAGAATTCCATTCATACTTGGGATGACATGACTCAACGCTTTTTGTCGCGCTACTTTCCACCATCCATGGTCACGAGCCTTCGCAATCAAATCAGCGGTTTCATGCAAGAACCCGATGAATCTCTTTTTGATGCTTGGGAAAGATATAATGTCTTGATTGATCGTTGTCCAAACCACAACATGCTCCCTGTGACCTTAACTGATACTTTCTACAACGGTTTGACTTTTCGTGATCGTGATACGATTAATGCGGCCGCCGGTGGCACATTTATGAAAAGGAGACCCGAGGAGTGTAGAGAGCTTATTGAGAACATGACTACTCACCACAAAAACTGGGATTCCTCCACTTCTTCAAGGAACAACCCGAGAGTCAATGTTTCTTCTACTTCAGCAAACCCCGACATGACCGAATTCACCCGCATGATGACCGAAATGAACAAAAGTATCTTGCTTCTCGCTTCAAACCAACAACAACAAGTTAAAGCGGTTGCCAATCCTTGTGAAACATGCGGCGGTCCACACTCATACACTGATTGTCCTTCTACTCAAGGAAATCTGGAAAATGTGTATGCAGCTTATGGTAATTATTCACCGAAAAATTACCAAGCTCAACCTCAAGGGGATAGAAATTTGCTGAGTTACCGATCAAACAACTACCTTTTACCCGGTTTTTCTCCTCAAAACCAAAACCCCGCCAACAACTACAATAGAAGCAACCAAATCCCACCAAGAGCTTCTAATCCTTATCACCCACCCGCTCAACAAGCCCCACCCATTAATCCGGATGTTGAAGCCATCATGAGAACCCAAGGTGAGCAAATCAAGAATCTGCAGAGCCAAATTATCAATTTGAAAGGAGATATTACCAAGCAAGGGAATGAGATTAGATCCGAGCTTCCAGATAATATTCAATCCTCCTTCAGCACTCAAACGAATGATTTGAAGAATATGCTTGCTAGTTTCTTGCCCGCAGCTCAACCTTCTACTTCGAGTTCTCTACCTTCAAACACCGTCACCAATCCGCGAGCGAATGTGAGTGCTATTACTACCCGTAGTGGAGTTACCATTGTAGGACCACCTATCTCACCCCCATCATCTACACCTCCTCCACCACCATTTATCCCTACTCCTCCTACACCTAGTATTAGTGCACCATTACCGTCTCCGCCTCGTCATAACGATGTACCTAGGAAGGACCCTTCAACATCTCAACCTTTACCTACTACACCTACACCTTCACCACCCAAACCCAATATCCTTTATCCTTCTCGTTTAGGCAAGACCAAAATGCTAACCAAGGATGACTCTCAAGTGACGAGCTATGTGAAGATGATATCTCAAATGAACATCAACATTAGCCTCGTTGAAGCACTTGTCCACATGCCGAAATTTGTCAAAGCATTCAAGGAATTGCTTAGCAAGAAGGAGAAGCTGATTGAGCTCGCCAACACACGCTTAAACGAAAACTGTTCTGCAGTTATTCTTAAAGAACTTCCGGAAAAGCTTGGAGATCCCGGTCGTTTTGTGTTGCCTTGCATCTTCAACAAAACCGAAGAATTTACTGCCCTTGCTGATCTCGGGGCCAGTATTAATCTTATGCCTTTGAGTGTTTGGAAAACACTATCATTACCCGACCTCACTCCCACAAAGATGACTCTTGAACTTGCTAATCGCACTCTCGCTTACCCAGCCGAAGACGTGTTCATTAAAGTTGGCACATTTACTTTCCCGGTCGACTTTGTCGTTGTTGATTATGAAATGGACCCTCGTATTCCTTTAATACTTGGTCGGCCATTCTTAAGAACCGGACGAGCTCTAGTTGATGTTGCCGAAGGTGAGTTAATCTTAAGAGTCGGGAATGATGCACAAGTGTTTAAAATGGGGAAGCTTACAAGCAAATACTATGGACGAGAATCTGTGAATATGATTAATGTGCTCGATGATTTTGTCATCTACAACAATCCTCTATTCAACTCTTGCATTGATAATCCACTTTTTCAAGATGATGTGGATGATTCTCTATCCAACTTGGAACCTTCTCCCATTTATGATTCTCCACCGATCTTTGATGCTTATGATGATGATTCTAGCTCAGATTCAGATGATATTGATGATTGTACTTCCGAGTATCCCGACCTGCCCACATACGATGATTTTGATGAGGCCGATACTCTTTCGAGTGATTCTTCTCATGATGAAGATCCCCTGCCATCACTCGATCCTACTTTGGACGATTACTCATTTGAGGAAGACTTCTCTGCATTTCTCAATACTTACTTTCCTCATGAGAGTGATGCACCTCCTTTGGACTTTGAAGATTAGCGTCTTGATCCTACTTTGGATTTGAAGAACATTCTTTCAAAGGAGAAGAAACCGGTCGACACCAACATCCGCAGCACATATGATTTGACACCTCTTTGTCCCCCTTCTGAGGATGAGGTTGTGCATCTTCTTCGCGGATCTTCTACACATTCTACTGAACCTGAGTGCTATTTTCCCTTAAAGAAAAAGGTGTTCGACCCCGGTATTGATATTCTTCAGCCATCTCAGTATCCACCTGATGAAATAAAAGGAAAAATCTTTGGAACTATTGAAGACATGCTTGCACCTCACCATACTTGCTTCCACCGTGCTCCATCATTGCTTAAGGGAACCTTGCCTATTCTTCTTTGGCTTGCCTTGTTCGCCTTAAGCTTGTGCTATTTGATGGACGAAAACTATGTCTTTGATCCAGGTGGATATGTTTCATGCTTCTTCCTATGGTAATCAAGGTCGAGTCAGGCTCACGACTCGGTTAACAAAAATCAAGCGCTTCTTGGGAGGCAACCCATGCATCTATCTTTTATCTTTCTTTATCCTAAGTGTAGGGGAGACCCGTTGGTTTGCTATTTCCTCTCTTCTTCTAATCAGGGATTCGAGCGCTCAATGATCCACTCTTGATGATTCTTGATGACCCGTGATTCCGTGTTCCATTTTCCCGGTTCTATCCTAAACTCTTTTCGATTCACCATTTTATATTTTCCAATATTAAAATAGGAATCTCTTTAGTTGTCCTTTCCTTAGCAAGATTTAAACAAAGTTCACAATGTCCTAAGTGTAGGGGAGTTTACTCCCACATGCTTAAACATTGAGGACAATGTTTATGTTAAGTGTAGGGGGACTTCTATCGAAGTTAAGTGGCCTTTTCCTTGTATTTGTCCTCATTATTAACTGGAAAATCAATTTTTCGACATTTTTTAAAATTTTTGATCTATTTTGGCCTATTAGTTTTTCCACTTATATAGTTATTTTCCTTCTTTGGTAGAATAAAATTTTAATAAAGTGGTTTTAATTTTCAAACGTTGTGAATCTTTTGACTCAACCCGAGTTTACTTATCTTAGTTTACTCTAGCTAGTATCCTTAACGTGTTTAAGTCAAGTTTTGCTAGGCTTTTATATAGGGATCTATAAAACGCGAAAGTCTTAACTCTCACGGGTTAAGAACAAGAACTTTTCGCAAGTTCCTATAATTGATCCTAGAGAGTCGTTTATCAAGGGAACTTTAAAACGCGATTTCTAAACTTGAAAAATTCTAAGAGTTTGCAAGATCCTATAGGCGACTCGAAAACCCAAAACTTTGATTTAATAGGCTAAGCATCCACGAGTCTCATTCCTTGAGATTTTAAACTGTGGAGAACGAGAGATGATAGAGTCAATTATAAGTTTGGTATTCTTTCGTGAATTTATGTGAGTTAATTATAAGCCTATTCTCCCATCGCCTGCTGATAGGAGTGTAAACACCCATCCTTTTACCACTTAATTCTGGCTAAAACGAGACCAAAACACGTATTTAATATCATTTGTTTGGAATTATGCGTGGTTTTTGTGTTTATTGTGTTTTCAGAGCTAACCGGATGAATATTAAAGAAAACATGGGATTGCACGGGTTTTATCAAGGAGCAAGACTAAAGACGAAGTCTATTGTCCAAGAGATGCAAAAGATTTGAAGTCAATGGGCCTATTTGAAGATTTATCGAAGAAAAGGACCAAAGATGAAAGATTTACATATGTCGAAGAAACTCAAGTCTATTTAACGAAGAAATTAAAAGACGAGTTGGATTTAATCGTCGACAAATCCCGAATCAGAATAAAAAACGTCAACTTTTCTGAAAAGACGAGAAGACAAGAAGAAAGGGAGAAAGCCCACTCACCAACCAACCACTAGGACTATAAAAGGATTTTTCCTTCACATTTTAGAGAGAGCATTTTTTTCTCCTTCCCAGTGTTTTTGCTTCGTTTCATCACCAACACCATTAGGGTGTTTGGTGATTTTTCATTTTTCCTTCAATCTTGTAAGTGTTTGATCATTACTATTGATAACTTTTACATTAATCTTTCAATTCCAATCTTTCTATTCATCTTATTCATCTCCTTTTCTATTCAAAGTTTTAAAAGTTCTTGTTTGATTGATTTTAACCTTGTGAAAGTTGTTGATTTAGTGTTTTTATTGTTGGGATTTGTTGGTTATGGTATTTAAATGATTATTGGTTAGTTTGGTAAAACCTTTTTGCTTAATTAGTTTGATTCGGTTTGAAATCATCTTCCCAGTTCTGCTACTGTTCTTCGGTTCCCAGACTTTCCGAATTGCAGCTTTTCTTATTCCTTTATTCGGAATTTTGGATATTCCGAATAGGCCAATTCATTTTTCTCTTACTCGGAATGTTTAGACATTCCGAATAGTCTATTTATTTTACCTCTATTCGGAGTATTTTCCATATTCCGAGTAGGGTTTCTTTCCGAATAGAACCTGTTTTTCCGAATAGGACATGCTTTCCGAATAGAGCCATTTTTCCGCATAGGTTTGTCATTCCGAATAGACTTGTTTTTCCGAGTAAGGTTTTATTCCGAGTAGGATATTTTTCAGTTAGGACATTTTCCAGTTTTAATTCTAGTGTTGCTTTTTAATTTTTTATTGTTTTAAGTTTATATCTTTATTACTTTATTCATTTCCATTTTTAGTAGATTAGCAAACCAAACCCCACTTTTGTACACCAAGAACAAACCTTCCACTTTAAACTGTGATCAATTCGAGAGGATTCCGAGAATTATTTTGAACCCAATGAAAATCCATGTATCAAATGGCGCCGCTGCCGGCTCTTCTCGTTAAGATCAAAAGTTTTTTGTGAGAACTTGGATTTTGGGATCCGTTCCCCGTGAACGTTACCTTTTCATAAAAATTTTCAAAAAAATCCTAAAAAAAAAAAAAAAAAAAATTCAAAAACACAAAAAATTAAAAAAAAACATAAAAACCAAAAATATTTTTGCTTTGTTTTTCTTTGTTCGTTCTTTTTCAGGTGTATGCGCACTCGATCCACGTCTTATCAAGAGCCCGAGCCTCTCGATAACTTAGACATGGCCGGTGTACAAAACAATAACAACATACCACCTCCAAACAACAATAATAACAACAACAACCTGCCTTTCAACAACATGAACAATAACAACAACAATGAGCCTCTTCCGGATAATCGGCCGATGATTGAACTGCTGCAAGCTCATGTAGATGGCAACACTGATCCAATTGTTATTCCACCAATTGCCGCCAACAACTTTGAGCTCAAGTCAGGCTTTATCCAGATGGTCTCTGCTCAACCATTCTTGTGGCGTACCATTGATGACCCACACGACCACATCAAGAGATTCTTGCAACTCACTAACACGGTCAAATTCAATGGTGTTCCACAAGAGGTTATCAGGTTACAACTTTTTCCCTTTTCTTTAGAGGGACAAGCCCAGCATTGGCTTGCTAAGGAACCGCCACAGAGTATTCTATCGTGGAGGGATTTGGAAACAAAGTTTATCAATTACTTTTTCCCACCCTCTCGTACTACCGCTTTGCGAAATGAAATCATAAATTTCGAACAAAAGTACGATGAGTCGTTCAGTGAATCTTGGGATCGTTTTAAAGATCTTTTAAGAAAATGCCCACAACATGGTTTTACCAAAGTACATCAAATTAATACTTTTTACAATGGTTTAAGCATGAGTGACCAAGATTCACTAAACAATGCCTCGGGGGGTAATCTATTGGCTAAGACTTCCAATGCTGCTTGGGATATCATTGAGAATAAGTCTCGTGTACAAACCAAGAGTGTTCGGACCAATGTCGCTAGTGCTAGCACTAGTGACAGCGACAAGCGACTGGACAAAATCACTGCGCTTCTTGAATCGCTTGTCACCCACACCGTCAGCAACAACAACAGCAACAACGCTAAAAACGCACAAGTTAACGATGTCAGCCAACCTTGTGAGATATGCGGTGGTCCTCACTCTTACACCACTTGTACCGCCACCCAAGACTACCCTGCTGAGAATGTTAATGCGGCATATGGCACCTATCCTCAACCTGCTTATCAAGCTAGACCTCCAGGTGACCGTAATTTGCTTAGCTACCGCTCCAACAATTATCTTTCCCCACCCGGTTTTCCTCCAAACAACCCAAACCAACAACAAAACCTCAATCGCCCTACTCAACAACAACAACAACCTCGTACACCATACATCCCACCTCACAAGCAGCAACAACCACCTCAACGTAACAACCAAGTTTACCAACAACCTGCTTATCAACCACCCGCATACAATGCTCCTCCCAATCAACCCACCGCTCTTCACCAAGAAGTGGAAACTTATATAAGGACTAACGATGTGATAGTGGGAAATCTTCAGAGAGAAGTGCTCAACCTGAAAGCAGACTTGGTCAAGCAAGGAAACGATTTGAGAGCCGACATGAGAAATACGTTGGATAGCCAAACAAATGAATTGAAGAACATGATGGCTAGTTTCTTCCAAGGTAATCCACCCTCTTCTTCGGGTACTCTTCCGAGTAACACCGTTGCGAATCCTAGAGGGGAGATGAAAGCAATCACCACTCGCAGTGGCAAAGGTACCAAGGAACCCGAGCTTCCTATACCTCCACCGGTGATTGTGACTAAGGAGAACGAGTCACCTGCTCCTATTCCTCATCCTTCTCCTTCCCCAATTTCTCCACCTCTTCCTTCTACCCCTCCTCCACCCAAGGATGTGAGTGATCCTATTCTTCCAAAGCCTTCCTCTTCTTCCAATATACCTTATCCATCTAGGTTGAGGAAAGAGAAGCTCAAAAGCAAGGATGATATTCAGGTTTCGAACTTCCTTAAAATGTTCAAACAATTGAATTTCAATATCTCCTTCGCTGAGGCTCTCGCTCACATGCCTAAATATGCAAAAATGTTTAAAGATCTTCTGAGCGACAAGGAAAAGCTCCTCGATATTGCCAACACCCAACTTAATGAGAATTGCTCTGCAGTGCTCTTAAGGAAATTGCCAACCAAGCTTGGTGATCCGGGTCGTTTCTTAATTCCTTGCAATTTCCTGGGAGTAGAGAATTGCATGGCCCTAGCCGATCTAGGTGCCAGTATTAATATTATGCCTCTAAGCGTTTGGAAGCAATTATCTCTCCCAGAGCTAGTCCCCACCAAAATGACTTTGGAATTAGCTAACCGTACGGTTGCTTATCCAGTGGGGATAGCCGAAGACGTCATTGTAGGAGTCGACAAATTCACCTTCCCTGCTGATTTTGTTGTCGTCGACTACGAGATGGACCCCCGTGTGCCACTAATTGTTGGTCGTCCATTCTTGAGGACCGGTCGCACTCTCATCGATGTTGAAGCCGGTGAGCTTATCATGAGAGTGGGTGACGATAAAGTAGTCTTCAACATGGGAAAGTTGTCTAAACAGCCTTATTCATATGAGAGTGTTAATTGTATTGACGTTCTTGATGAGGCTTGTGAAGAACACTTTAACGATGCTTGCAAAAGTATTCCTACCTCTCTTCCCAATGTTGAAACCGTGTCCTCTATCGATTCATCATTGTCTCTATTTGGAGATAGTGATTTGTTTTGGAACAATCTTGAAGATACCATGGGAGATGTGAATTTAGCTACTAATGATTCTCCCACCAATGGGGATGAAGACATGAATTTCTTTGACAATCTTCTCAACAAAGACAATCCTTCTCCTCCATCTCCCACGGTCATTGTTATCGATACTCCGACTTTGGATACGCCTCCCGTCGAAAATCCTCCGGATTTAGAACTTAAGGAGTTGCCGCCCCATCTTGAGTATGTATTCCTTAAAGAAGAGAAGAAGTCGCCAGTCATCATTGCTAAGGACCTAAAGGAAGAAGAAAAAGCCCGACTTATCACCGTGTTGAAAGATCATAAGAAGGCCATTGCTTGGAAAATTTCTGATATTCGTGGAATTGATCCTCACTTCTGCACACACAAAATTCTCATGGAGGATGACTTTAAGCCCACAATTCAAAGCCAACGAAGGGTGAATCCAAAAATCCATGAAGTCATCAAAACAGAGGTTCTCAAACTTCTTGATGCGGGTATGATTTACCCTATTTCGGATTCACCATGGGTTAGTCCAATCCATTGTGTGCCCAAGAAGGGCGGAATAACCGTTGTTCCCAATGAACACAACGAGTTGATTTCCACTCGTCTCGTTACTGGGTGGAGAGTTTGTATAGACTACCGCAAACTCAATGATGCCACGAGAAAGGATCATTTCCCTCTACCTTTTATGGACCAAATGCTTGAAGGTTTAGCGGGTAATGAATATTACTGCTTTCTTGATGGTTTCTCGGGTTATTTCCAAATACCCATCGATCCCCAAGATCAAGAGAAGACAACATTCACTTGTCCCTATGGCACATTTGCTTACAAAAGAATGCCTTTTGGCTTATGCAATGCCCCCGGGACTTTCCAAAGGTGTATGTTAGCTATCTTCCATGACATGGTTGAACAAACCATGGAAGTCTTCATGGATGATTTCTCGGTCTTCGGGGATTCCTTCTCTTCTTGCCTTGCCAATTTAGAACGTATGCTTAAGCGGTGCGAAGACACTCGCCTTGTTCTGAATTGGGAAAAATGCCATTTCATGGTAAAAGAAGGCATCGTGATGGGACACAAGATTTCCAAAGCCGGTCTTGAAGTAGACCGTGCTAAAGTCGATGTTATCGCCAAGTTACCTCCACCTTCAACCGTGAAGGGTGTGAGAAGTTTCCTGGGTCATGCGGGCTTCTACCGTCGATTCATCAAAGATTTTTCTCAAATCGCTCGCCCGATGACCCACCTCTTGGAAAAATATACTCCTTTTATCTTTTCCAAAGAGTGTCTTGAAGCCTTCAACTCGCTTAAGGATAAGTGTTAGGACCATTGTAATAGTTATATGTAATAGGTAGACTAGGAGGTATGTAGTTCCTCCTGGTCCTAGTCGTAGTAGGAGCAAGTCCTGCTCCTGGTCCTAGTCGAAGTCAAACTTTATTATTTACTTAATATTCTGTTAGGATATGCATGAGATATGTTAGGAAAGGATATGCATATCAGTTTTACACGTTTTCATTAATGATGTATTAGGGTTTCCTTGTAGTATAAAAGGAACCTTAGGCAGAAGGGTTATAGACACCTTCACAAAACGTAGTTCTAGTCTTTATCAATATTAGAAATCCTTAGAAAGGATCAAGTCTTTATAGTTATTCTGTTTCTCTTGTTTATATTTATATTCTACATTCATATTGTGTATAGAGTCTCTTTGTGATTTGACTTGTGATTACAGAAGTCATTCACCGGTCCTGACAGGCTGCAAGATCTACATCTAGTAGACCCAACAAGTGGTATCAGAGCCTGGGAGGGTCTCTATACAAGCAGAATCAAGTTCTCTTATTACTAACAATCTGTTTATCATGTCTGCCTCAACTTCTACTCAAACAGGAGAAGAAGGCACTCCTAAAATTGTGCAACCTCAGCAGATCCTGGCTACGGTCTCCAACACGAATGGAAAATTCCCTCTTCTGAAAAAGGGTGAATATGATAACTGGGCAATGAAGATGGAATGGTGGATCACCAACACTGATCAAGATATTTGGAAGATCATTCTGAATGGAAACAGCAGGAAGCTTACTGGACGAGACAAGAACGGTAATATTACTCTTCTTGACCCTAAAACTCATGAGGAAATCATCGCTATTCAGAAGGAGGTAAAAGCAAAAACAATTTTGCTTCAATCTCTTCCTGAAGATCACATGGGTGACTTCTACCATTTGGATGATGCCAGAGAGATCTGGAATGGCATAAAAGCAAGGTTCGGCGGGAATGAGGAGTCAAAGAAAATGCGGAGGTCCATGCTGAGAGATGAATTTACTGAATTCAAAATCTCAGAAACTGAAGGTCTAAATCAAGGGTATGATAGGTTCCAAAAGATCTTGAGCCAATTGAATCAACTACGGTCAAAACCTGATGATGGTGACATTAATGCAAGGTTTCTTAAAGCCTTACCCTACTCATGGAACCAGGTGGTGATCTCTCTCAAAACCAAAGGTGGGCTTGATTATCTCACCTTTGATGATTTGTTTCATAGGCTCAAAACATTCGAACCTCATGTGAGAGGATATCCGAGTGACTCTTTTCCCACTCCTGCTAATTCAGCCTTTGTGAGCTCTATGGCATCTAGTCCCATGTCATATGCAAGTAGCCCGAGCAATACTGTCTCTCCCCAGCATACTATCCAGCATACTATTCAGCATACTGGTCCCATGTCATATGCATCTAGTCCCATGTCTTCTGCTTCTGATCATGCTGCCAAGTCTGGTAGTATGGTAGAAGCTATTCTTCATTCTTTTGTGGCTGATGTTACTGCTGAACAACAACTTGCTTTTGATGACTTCAAACAGATCGATAAACTTGATCTGGATGAGATAGATCTTAAATGGCAGATGGCCATGCTTACTCTTAGGGTTCACAAGTTTGAGAAGAAAGCCGGAAGGAAATTCAGTTACAACCCTCGGGAGCCAGCAAGATTCGATAGAAGCAAGGTACGGTGCTACAACTGCCAGCAACAGGGTCACTTTGCAAGAGAGTGCCCTAGCAAGAATGATCAGGAGAAGAGCAGGTACTCCGCTTTCAAGGTTCAGGAGGTTAAAGATGACAGGAAGGCATTGGTATCTGTTGACTCTATGGTCAACTGGAATGATCATCAGGCTTCTACTCTGGAATCAGCGGAATCCACGACTGATGTGTTGGCAATGATTGCTGGGAATCTCTCTGATGCAGAAGAAGCAGAAGAGTTTGCTCTTATGGGCATCTCACCTCAGGTACAACATTGTCCTCTTGGTTGTCATGATAAATACACAGAACTGTTGTCCCAATTTAATGAAGTAAATGATCAAAATGATAAGTATTATTTAGAGGTACAAGCCTATAAAGCTTCATTAAACACATTGGAACAACAAAAGAAGTGGTTACAAGATACACAACGTGCGTATGAGGATAAAATCAGGATACTAAGCATTGATTTAGAAAACACTACAAATATGCTTAAATATACAGAAACTGAAAGAGATGCTAGTATCAAAGATAAAGAGGAGATGCAAGCTAAATTAGATGCTACAATGTTAAGATTTGACAAATGGCAAAAGGCACCTAAAAATCTTTCAAAATTAATTGATAGTAGCATGTCTGGCAGAACTAAAAGAGGCTTAGGATTTGAAAAATATATTGATTCTGAAGATGTCTTTGATTTATCTTTCTCAAGCGTCTTTGATGCCGACAAAGAGGATGAGGGCAAACCTAGTTACAATAGGTTTAAACCAGCAGCAGAAATGCATGCTGTCCCTCCTCCTCTTACTGGAACTTTCATGCCCACCTCATGGCATAATGACTCGGATGGATCACAGATGCTTGAGTCCCCAACAAGTTCTACTAATACTAACGATTTTGTCTCATGTACTTTCAGTGACAAAGCCGGTGACTCTGCATCTAATGGTTCAAGTGAAGAGTCAAGACCTACGAGTTCCAAGTCGAATGAACATGCTGCTACTGGTGCTAGGAAGTGTGAAGAAAAAGTTGCTGTCAAGTCAAGTGTGTCTGGTCCTTGTTTATTGAGTCCTAGGAAGAATGTTTTTCCTAGAAATCTGTGTAATAAAGTAGGCAGTATGAAACAGTCTCATTCTAATAAAAGGTCTTTCAAAACATGTTTTGTTTGTGGCAGTTCCTTTTATTTAATTAAAGATTGTGATTATTATGACACACATGCATCTGTTAATCATGCTTTACTTGCTCCTGGTTCACCAGGAGCTGCTCCATATGCTACTAGAAGACTTAATCCTAGTGCTCCAATGTTTCATACTTCTAGAGTATCCTCTCCTTTCACGTCTGATTATTGGAGAGAAAATGGATTCCAAACAACTAGTAATTATTTTCCAAATTATAATCCAAACTATGCGCATCATTTTGACCACACGTATTTTGGTTTGGGAAATTTGGGAACTGCTGTTAAGCCCTCAGCAGGTTGTTCCTGGTCAAATAATAATACCCATATGATGAATAGGCAACCAAGGAACAATGGTGGATCTCATCAATCTTCTTGGCATTCTTCTAATGATCCACAAGGCAGGCTCAAACCTGAAAAGGTTTGGGTCCCCTTAAGACACTAACTTTTGAATTCTATTATATTGTTGTTGTAGGTTACTCCATACCAGGATCCTAGTCTAGGCATTGTTGATAGTGGTTGCTCCAGGAGCATGACTGGCAATAAAAGCCTTCTCTCTAACTTTGTCCCATTTTATGGAGGCAAGGTCTATTTTGGTGGAGGTGAAGGCAGAATCACTGGAAAAGGAACGATAAAGACTCCAAATCTAAATTTTGAGCAGGTCTACTATGTGGAAGCACTTCAACACTTCAACTTGATATCGGTCTCTCAGATTTGTGACAAGAAGTAGTTTGTACTCTTCACCGATATTGATGCACTTGTGCTGTCCAAAGATTTTCAGCTTCCGGATGACTCACAAGTTCTACTCAGAATTCCTAGAAGACACAATCTATATAGTATCAAGTTGAATGAGGTCAACCCTACTGGTCAACTAGCATGTCTGGTTGCAAAAGCCTCAGAAGATGAAGCCACTAAATGGCACCGAAGGATGGGACATGTGAACTTCAAGACCATTCACAAACTTGCCAATATGAATCTGGTCTCTGGTTTACCTCCCAAGACGTTTCGAAATGATATAAATTGTATTGCCTGCAGCAAAGGCAAACAACACAAAGCATCCTTCAAGGCCATTACTGCTTTAAATCTTATTACTGAACCCTTGCAGCTTCTACACATGGACTTATTTGGTCCTACGTCCATCAGAAGCATTGACCACAAGCAATTTTGTTTGGTGGTAACTGATGGTTATAGCAGGTTTGCGTGGGTGTTTTTCATGGCTGCCAAAAGTGAGACCTACTCAATGCTTCGAGATTTTCTTACCTTGATAGAGAATCAGTTGTCCAAGAAAGTTAAAGGTATTCGATGCGACAATGGAACCGAGTTTAAAAATAGAGACCTCATCGCACTTTGCAATGCTAAGGGCATCAAAAGAGATTATAGTGCTGCTAGGACTCCTCAACAGAATGGTGTGGCAGAAAGAAAGAATCAGACACTAATAGAAGCAGCAAGAACTATGCTTGCCGATTCCAAGCTTCCGACCATGTTCTGGACAGAAGCTGTTAATACTGCAAGTTATGTTTTGAATAGGGTGTCTATTACCAATCCACACAAGAAAACACCTTATGAGTTGCTCACGGGCAAAGTTCCAAATATTGCTCATTTGAAGCCGTTTGGGTGCCCAGTCACCATTCTGAATACTAGTGACTATTTGGGGAAGTTTGATGGCAAGGCTGATGAAGGATATATTGTGGGATATTCAGCTCATTCTCGGGCGTATCGTGTCTACAATCTTCAAGCCAAACGGATAATTGAAACTATTAATCTCAGGTATTTTGAGGAGAAGACAAACATACAAGGAACGGGTCCAGAATGGTATTTTGATCTTGATTATCTTAGTGATTCGTTAGGATATTTTCGTTTCAAAACTAACCATGATGCAGGACCACAAGTGTTTGCAACTTCTAGTACTGGTGTTCCTTCTAGTCTTTCTGATTCAGATGATGAGGATGACATTTTTGTGGTTCCATCCTATTCTACCACGGTTTCTCCTACTCCTTCTAGTGATGCAACTCCATTGGATGTACAGGATTCCCAAGCAGCTCTTGATACTCTTCTCAAGCAACAACAAGAAGCTACTAAAGCAGCGGCTCAAGGTAGTTTTGAGTTTCCCTTGGTTGAGCCTACTGACAAAGTTGCTCCTGGTACTCCAGCTTCTGCTCCTAGTGCTAGTCACTCACCTACTGGTACTCCGGCTAGTGAGTCTGCTTCCAATACACGTTTCTCCAGTCCTTCTGATTTGGGGAATCATGAAAAGAAGTCTTCTACCAAGCTGGATGATATACATAAACAACCGGTAGACGGGATTTTCCAAAATGCTTCATATGATGCTGATTTTGTTGGTGATCTCAATAACTTGGCACCAGAAGTGGAGGTTTCTTCCAATCCAGTCTTGCAACCACATAAAGACCATCCTACCACTCAAATTATTGGAGATCCTGGTTCTACCGTCAAGACACGCAGAATGCAGCAGAAGGCCTCGACTGATCATCATGCTCTTGTGGGCTACATTGAGGATCAAAAGCATAATAATCATACGGACTTTCAACACTGTTTGTTTGCTTGTTTTCTCTCACAGGTGGAACCTAGGTCTGTTTCTCATGCTCTTGAGGATCAAAGTTGGGTGGAGGCTATGCAGGAGGAAATGCAGCAATTCTTGTTTCAGAATGTTTGAGTTCTGGTTGACTTACCAGATGGGAAGACAGCTATCAATACCAAATGGATTCTCAAAAACAAGAAGAATGCACGGGGAATTGTTGTCAGGAATAAAGCTAGGGTTGTCGCACAAGGACACACTCAAATTGAGGGCATTGATTATACTGAAGTCTTTGCGCCTGTTGCCAGGATCGAGGCCATTCGTCTGTTTTTGGCCTTTGCTTCGTATGTTGGCTTTACGGTGTTCCAGATGGATGTCAAGAGTGCATTTCTCTATGGAAAAATTGACGAGGAAGTATATGTTACTCAACCTAAGGGGTTTGTTGATCCACTTCATCCCAAGAAAGTCTACAAGGTGGTCAAGGCTCTTTATGGGCTACATCAGGCTCCTAGAGCTTGGTATGAGCGACTCTCCACTTTCTTGTTAAAGAATGGCTATAGAAGAGGTACTATTGACAAAACACTATTTCTTCAGCGGAATTCCAAGGATATTATCCTTGTTCAGGTTTATGTGGACGACATTATCTTTGGTTCTACAAGGAAGGAGTGGTGTGATGAGTTTGAAAACTTGATGAAAGGCGAATTTCAGATGAGCGCCATGGGAGAACTGTCATTTTTCCTTGGTCTTCAAGTCAAGCAACAATCGGATGGGATTTTCATCAGTCAAGACAAGTATGTTCATGAGATTCTTCAGAAGTTTGACATGGATCCTCTTCGACCAGCAGCAACTCCTTATGAAGTTGCTAAACTCAAACTTAAGAATGAGCCAGATCCACCGGTAAATGTTCATATGTACAGGTCTATGATTGGCTCTCTCATGTATTTGACTGCATCACGTCCGGATATAATGTTTGCAGTAAGTGCTTGTTCTAGACACCAGGTGACTCCAACGGTTTCGAACTTAAATGTAGTGAAGAATATTTTCAAGTATATCAAGGCTCAACCTAAATTGGGTCTATGGTATCCTAGAGAATCTCCCTTTGTACTTGAAGCATACAGTGATAGTGATTATGCTGGTGCTAATAATGATAGGAAGTCTACTACTGGTGGTTGTCAATTTTTGGGTCGTCGGCTTATTTCATGGCAATGTAAGAAACAGACAATCGTAGCTACTTCTTCAACAGAAGCTGAATATGTAGCTGCTGCTAGTTGCTGTGGTCAAGTTTTATGGATCCAAAATCAGATGTTGGACTATGGGTTCAATTTTATGAATACCAAAATTTTTATTGACAATCAAAGCACTATTTGTATTGTGAAGAATCATGTATTTCGTCAGCGGACGAAACATATTGAGATTCGGCATCATTTTATACGCGATGCAAATGAGAAGAAGCTGATACAGGTTCTTAAAGTTCATACGGATGACAATGTTGCTGATTTGCTGACTAAAGCTTTTGATGGTCCTCGGTTTAACCACTTGGTGGTTCATATTGGGATGGTCAATCCGTGAGGTCTAGGATTGAGGGGAGGCAAAGCCTAAGGGGAGGCTTTGTGTACATATTAGGTCAGTCTAACGTATTCATAGTATTTAACAACATTCTTTCTTGGTTATGGTGGTGTGTGGTGCTTCTGATGGAGGATTTTTGCTCTCTTCTGGTGGATATGGCCTTATATGACTGGCTTCTGGTCCTCTGTGGTCAGCTTCTAGTTATGCTTGGTTGCCTTCTGGTGGTTTAAAATCCTTCCATGTCTATTGGTGTTTGACTCTTGGTACTGGTACTGGTCTGGCTACTGTTCATTCCTTTTGTCCTTTGTTAATCACGTTTTGCTCCTGGTCGGACTATTGTGTACTTTGACTTTTGGTCAACGCTCCCAATACTGGTATTTACAAGTTTGAATTCAGCAAATAAATTGGGGGTAAGTAATTATGTTAAAAAGGGCAAGTGGTTAGTATGCCATTATGGTTTAATTTGAAAGGGCAACCCCCCATTAATAGGGGTCAATGAACAGTTACTACTTTCTTCCTATATGGTCAACATACACCCTTGACTCACTCATTACAATTAAAACACACACAAAAACCGCTTCTACTCTTTGCATCCCAATCCAAATCCTTCTTCCATTCATTCATCAAGATCCATGGCTGCTCTTGCTTACCAACCTGCTCATAATCGTGTTGCTTATCTGGGTGATGGTCCTAATCGTGAACATTTTGCTGATATCTTGGAGTTTATTGAAGCTTCAAACTTAAGGTTTGCATTTACTGTTTGTCCTACCATATATGATAGTGTGGTACGTCAATTTTGGGCGTCTGCTGAGCTTGTGAATGTGGCTGGACGTCCACGAGCACTCCATGCTACCATAGATGGTCGTGCTTATGTGGTCACTGAAGCATCTATTCGCTCTTCTCTTCATCTTCAGGATGAGGGGGTGTTGTATCACTTCCCAATTCGGAAGTATTAGAGGGTATGGCTGCCATAGGTTATGAACATGGGGGAAGTTTAACTTCCAAAAGAATAGGTTTTCCCCTCAGTGGAAGCTTCTGGTTCACTATTTAATCCATTGTATGAGTCCCAAGTCGGGGAGTTGGGATGCGTTCCCTACTCCTTTGGCTACTGGTCTTATATGTTTAGCCCAGGGTAGAGTGTTTAATTTTTCACATTATTTATTTGAGGGGATGGCTAGTAATTTGTCAACTGCTGGTTCTAGGAAGAAATTTCTTATGTACCCTAGGTTTATTCAACAAATACTTGTTTGCATTCCACGTGATAGGGCTGAGCATGTACCATCTAAACTAACAGCGAAAGTGTATTACAATATGATGAATGGGTTTACTGGGGATTGGAGGCCCCTGACTGAAGCCATGATGGGGTTGGCTCAGGGTCCTATAGGTCAGGAGGAGGAGGCTCCTGAGTTGGTTGTGTTAGATGATGACCCCATGGAGGAGGAGGAGGCTCCTACTGGTGGTGACATTCCTGTGGTAGAGGAGGAGCTAGTTGAGGAAGTGGTGGTTGAAAAACCATCCCCTTCCAAGGCTGGTCCTTCCTCCGTTTCACACCAGTCTCCATTTGTGGAGACTCCACCTCCTAGCCCTGCCCCACACTCGACTGATATCCCGTTTGCTGCTAGTTCTCCACAGGTTGACCCCACTGTTGCTTCGGGCTCCCGTGATGCTTTCCCTGATCCAAGTTCTCTTGGTGGGCAGGCGGAGGAGCCTACTACACTGACATCTTTGTTAGATCTTATGCACAGGTACCATGAGAGGATGACTTGTTTGGAAGCTGACTTGAACCAACATCGGAAGCTCCGTGAGCGAAGGCGTGCGCAAATTCAGCATGATGCTATGCACTGGACTGATGGTGAATGGATGCAAGTGTTGAATGTTCTCACTCGGGGTTATGCTCAGTTTAAAGATCTGCTGGGTGATGATGTTGATGAACACAATTGCATTCCGCGTGCTATGGTGATGATGCGTAAGCATCAGTTGACTCTTGCTGAAGAACTCAAGAAACAGCGAAGGAACAGACCTCTTTCTCGGACTGAGCAGCGCCAGCAGATGCAACGTTATGTAAAATATCAATCTGCTGCTCATTTCAATGCTCCGTGGTCTTGGGCTCGTGTGCGAGCTTTGACATTTGATGAGCTTAAGGTTCTTTATGAGAAGATGGTGAAGCGTCAGAGTCAACATATACCGGAAAGATTTATTTACCATCCTCGTGGTGTGACTGCTTCTATGCCTGCTGCTTCTACTGCTCCTTCGTCTGTACCCACTCCTGGTTCTGATGGTAGTCCTTCTGGTTCTGGTGCTGTTTCTGTTGGTCCTTCTACTACACCCTTGGTTGCTCCTATTGGTCCTTCTACTGCTGGTCCTACTGCTGGTATCTTTGTTACTACCACCACCACACCTGTCACCACCACTCATGTTCCTGCAAGTGCTTTTGTTGATCCCACCATACCTACTGCTGCTACATCTGATGTGCCATCTTCCTCACCACAAGTTCCTGCAACACAACCTGATCCTACTTCTGATGCAGCACCTAGTGGTTCTTTGGGTGGACATGTTCATGAGTCTACTTCTACTGCTTCTCCTGCTGTTGCTGAAGTTCAGGTGAAGGTTGAATCCACTCCTTCGGCTCCCACGCCTCGACGTTCCACTCGCCAGAAACTTACTCGTCGTGTTCGTCGCGGTAAATCAGTTCCTTTTGAGAAGCGTGATCCTGAGAACTTAATTGATGCAGCTTCGGATAGCGATTCTGACTTACCTTTAGGCAATGGAAGTATTACGGGTTATACGGTTGAGAGGTCTACAACACTTCCTGGTGGCGTCTCCCATCGGATAACTTTGAGTGATGGGACTGTGCGAATGGTCACGGGTTTGCAGGGTGTGTTATCGTGGGCTGACCGTATGGATCTTATGGCGTTGTTTGGGCTTGTTGATTCCAGTATGCCGTTTAACCCCATGGCGGTGTCTTCCTGGCCTGGTATCCGTCTTTGGGCCGATCTCAAGCTTATGTTGGATCCTCCTCCATCTGCTACTCCTTTGGGCGTATGGAAGGATCAAATGCAATGGGAGATTGTTCGCTGGAAGCTTTATGCTGGATGTGGAGTTCATGTGTTGGAGTTAGGTTCTGGTCATGTGGTGTTTATGTTGACGGATGTTGTGTATCCTTTGACTATTTCTTCCATGGAAGCAATGTTGGCAAGTCACTTGCAGATTTCTACTGCTCCTTCTGGGAATGAGTCGAGTATGGCTACATCTTTGGTGGAGGGTATTCAAGCACGGTTGCTAGCGGATAAGAAGGCAGCTTCTGGTATGTAAGGTGAATGGGTTGTAAGTGTTTATACTTTGAATTTTTGTTCTTATTTTTATTCTTTTCACCAATCTGTACAGGGATTGGTGAATGTTATTCTTTATAGTTAAAAAAAAAAAAAAAAAAAAAAAAAAAAAAACAAACACTATTTTTTATATAATATCTGCTTATACTTTAACACAGTTTAGCTTTTATACTTGTACATGATATCCCTTGCCTGGTTCAAAATGTGGTTCCTGGTTTGAGTTTGTTCTGGTACTTGGTTTCACTTGGTGTTGGACGTGGTCCACACAACAAATGGTTCTCAACTTACCATGTCTCATCGACAAGAAAAAGTTGATTCACCTTGAGGGTACGGCTCCTGGTGCGATTATCAAATCCGTTGATGGTTGCCAGGTTACCTAAAACTGGATGGTTTTCACTTGCCATAGTCTTGGACTGAAAAGTGGCTAATCCAAGGGGGTACGGCTCTTGGTAAAGATCTTATCAAATCTGTTGACAGCTGTAATAGCTTGCTTAAAGCTATAGGGTGTTCAACTCACCGATGCTTTATTGCTAAGAGTTGGCAAGTCCAGAGGGGTACGGCTTCTGGTAAAGACGCATCAAATCCGTTGACGGCTGTGATGGTTTGCCTAAAATCATCAGGGTACTCCCACTCACCATTGATTCACGTTCTAAGAGTTGGGCTGGGTTCTAGTCTCCCAGGGTGATGCTTATTCCACCAGAATGACTAGCTAGCCCAAGAGCGAGCAGCTACTTGGTAAAGGCTCATCAAATCTGCTCATGTTGCTGAAAAGATTACACCTGATGCTGATTTGTTACAAGCTTTGGAGAAGTTTCTAGTGTTTCATGCGGCTGTTCTTCTGATTCTTATCTTGTTGATGCTGCTATTTGTTTTGCTGATACAATCCTCGGGTTTTCTTTGCACGTTTTCCAGGAAACTTGAACTCAACAGGTCAAATTCAAGTTTAGGGGAGGATTGTTAGGACCATTGTAATAGTTATATGTAATAGGTAGACTAGGAGGTATGTAGTTCCTCCTGGTCCTAGTCGTAGTAGGAGCAAGTCCTGCTCCTGGTCCTAGTCGAAGTCAAACTTTATTATTTACTTAATATTCTGTTAGGATATGCATGAGATATGTTAGGAAAGGATATGCATATCAGTTTTACACGTTTTCATTAATGATGTATTAGGGTTTCCTTGTAGTATAAAAGGAACCTTAGGCAGAAGGGTTATAGACACCTTCACAAAACGTAGTTCTAGTCTTTATCAATATTAGAAATCCTTAGAAAGGATCAAGTCTTTATAGTTATTCTGTTTCTCTTGTTTATATTTATATTCTACATTCATATTGTGTATAGAGTCTCTTTGTGATTTGACTTGTGATTACAGAAGTCATTCACCGGTCCTGACAGGCTGCAAGATCTACATCTAGTAGACCCAACAATAAGCTAACTAAGGCACCCGTCTTGGTTACCCCTAATTGGGAACTTCCCTTTGAGTTGATGTGCGATGCTAGTGATTATGCTATTGGAGCGGTTCTGGGACAAAGAGTGAACAAACACTTCCAACCAATCCATTACGCTAGCAAGACAATGACGGGGGCACAATTGCATTATACGACAACCGAAAAAGAGCTTTTAGCTGTTGTCTATGCTTTTGAAAAATTCCGCCCCTATCTTGTCCTTTCTACAACAATTGTGTATACCGATCATTCCGCGTTGAAGTACTTGTTGACAAAGCAAGATTCCAAACTAAGACTTCTTCGCTGGGTTTTGCTGCTCCAGGAATTTAAAATCGAAATTCGTGATAAAAAAGGAGCTGAAAACCTAGCCGCGGACCATCTCAGCAGACTTGAGGATCCTTACCAAGGGGATCATCCGAACAAAGAAATCAATGATTCTTTTCCCTTGGAGACCTTAATGTCTATAAACTCGAATTCTGATGCTACCCCGTGGTTTGCGGACTTTGCAAATTACTTGGCGGGTGGAATTCTCAAGGAAGGGTTGACGTCCCAACAAAAGAAAAAGTTTTTCACTGACATTAAGACTTACTTTTGGGACGACCCTTACCTATTCAAACAATGTGCCGACCTGATTATCCGCCGATGTGTTGATGGACCGGCAGCTATGAAAATCCTTGATGCTTGCCACAAAGGACCCACCGGTGGTCACTTTGGTCCCAACTACACCGCCAAAAAAGTGTTTGATTCGGGATTTTATTGGCCCACCATCTATCGTGACGCTCACGATATGGTTAAACGATGTGATGCTTGCCAGAAACAAGGCAAGATCACACATAAAGATGAGATGCCTCAAAATTTCATACAAGAATGTGAAATCTTTGATTTTTGGGGTATCGACTTTATGGGGCCATTCCCTTCTTCTAAAGGAAACAAATACATCCTTGTTGCCGTTGACTACGTTTCAAAGTGGGTTGAAGCCAAAGCTTTACCCACTAATGACGCAAGGGTGGTTTGTAACTTTTTGAAAGCTCTATTCGCTAGATTCGGTGTGCCTCGTGCCATTATTAGTAATCGTGGGACTCATTTTTGCAATGACCAATTCGCAAGAGTCATGGCTAAGTACGGTGTAAATCATCGTCTTTCCACAGCCTACCACCCACAAACTAATGGCCAGGCTGAAATATCCAACCGAGGTCTAAAGCGAATTCTGGAAAGAACCGTGGGAGAGCATCGTGCCGTATGGGCTGATAAACTTGATGATGCTTTGTGGGCTTTCCGTACTGCTTACAAGACTCCGATTGGTTGTACACCATATCGTCTCGTGTACGGGAAAGCGTGCCACCTCCCCATTGAGTTGGAACACAAGGCTTACTGGGCCTTGAAGTGGGCTAATTTTGATATCAACAAAGTCGGTGACCTACGCAAGATCCAACTAAATGAGCTCAATGAACTCCGTAATGAGGCTTATGAAAATTCTTTGATCTATAAGGAAAGAACTAAGCTCATTCACGACTCCAAGATTAAGAACCGAGAGTTCCATGTTAGAGACAAAGTCTTACTTTTTAACTCTCGGTTGAAAATCTTCTCGGGAAAGCTCAAATCTCGTTGGTCCGGCCCATTCACCATTGCCCAAATTTTTCCATATGGTACTCTCGAGCTCGCTCAACCTAATGGACCTAATTTTAAGGTGAATGGCCAACGAGTGAAGTTGTACTTTGGTGAGGACATCTCTCAGGAGATGATTCCATCCCTCACCACGTTCCCCATGAACTAATTTTGGGTCGAGTCAGGCTCGTGACTCGGTTATAAAAAACAAGCGCTCCTCGGGAGGCAGCCCGAGTATCTATCTTTTACTGTTTAACCCCCTAAGTGTAGGGGAGCCTCTATAGGTCTTTGTCTTTGTGTGGTGATGTGATTACAGGGATAAGTGCACTCTTGGAATCTCTGAAGAACCGTGCTCCCGTGTTATCCGGTTCTTTCTCTCAACTATCGTGATTCAATTTTCTTCATACTCACATTTGAAATTGATCACTTTAGTCGTCCCTTCCTTAACTTGAGTTAACTAACGTGCACAATGTCATAAGTGTAGGGGAAACTTTTCCCACATGCTTAAACATTGAGGGCAATGTTTATCTTAAGTGTAGGGGGGACTTCTATCGAAGTTTTAAGTGGACTTTTCCATGAAAATGCCTTCATTTAACCGGAAAATCCTATTTTTCAACATTTTTCAAATTTTTTTATTAACTTTGGCCATTTAGTCGTAATTTTTAAAATTTTTATCTTTGCTTTCATATGTATATATCCCGTAATAAAGTGGTGTAGCTAGTTTAGAAGTCTTTGACATATTAGGCCCGTTGCGTTTATTTTGACTCAACCCGAATAGACTTATCTAAGTTTATTCTAGCTAGTATCCTTAACCATGTAGACCTTAATTGGTTTATTAGGCTAAGTATCCACGAGTCTCATTACTTGAGATTTTAAATTGTGGAGGACGAGAAATGATAGAGTCAATTATAAGTCGGTATTCTTGCGCAAGCTCACTTGGTGTAATTATTCGCCTATTCTCCCATCATTTGCTAATAATTTATCTGCAATAAGTAAGATCGTACGATTTGAAAAGTTACTTAGCTTCTAGCCCAAGATCGTTTAAAAGTTGCTCGGTAATGATAAGAGTTCATAGCCAAGGCATAACTTATGAAGCGGGGCGTGAAGATTGGCGAGTCCGAAAAGGCCCTAACAAGGCATGAGGATTCCATTTTATTGCTAAAGATCCAAAGTGATGTGAAAAGCATTATTCCCAAAGTCAATATGAAGGATCAAGACTCACGACGAAAAGCAATCAAATCCCATAAAGATCATGGAGAAGTCTATACGAAAAGACCCTAACAAGGTATGAGGATAAATAGATCCAAGTCCGAAAAGGAGGCGGATCGTTGTATCTCAAAATCCCAAATAGAGATTGAAGAAATAATCATGAAGTCGTGGTCAACAAAGTTGGAGTACCTCTCAAAAGTCTCCAAGTGAAGAAACTCTATGAACGATGAGAAGACCATTATCTCAAGCACGTCTCTCAAGATATGAAGTATGAAGTACATGCCAAATATCGGCCCGAGAAAGGTCTCAAATCGTGAACCGAGTTATGCCAAGATATGAGCTTTTTGATATCCCGAGAAGCAGTTTTAAGAGATTTTGTCCTTTAGCTAACTATTGATCAAATCTTCCTACTTTGCTTTCAGCTTAAATAACTATCGAAATAAGTCCAAAAATGCATCTTCATGATCATTCTAAGACAAAAATAAAATATAAGAGATACACCTAGGAATAAGGGAGTTTAAGCATTTAATTAAGCCATGTGTGTAAGTGTTTGATTTGCTAACTTATAATAACAATGATCTCGTTTTTAAGCTTAGTTTGGGGAACGTGAAACTTGAGGGTGATAAATCTTCGCAGCACCAAAGCCCTAATGTAAGTCCTTGATTTCTTTGCAAGTTATTTCCATCCTTTTGTTTATTTTAAAGTTTTAATTTCTCTTAGTATTTTGATTTTTTATTTAGTGGTATTTGAATAAGGCCAGGGTTGATTGATTATGAGAAAAGTGTAAAATTGCTTTATCACTAAGCATTGCATGAGGGCATGGCAATGGTTAAGTGTAGGAGATTTGATAGGTGTGTAAACACCCATCCTTTTACCACTTAATTCTGGCTAAAACGAGACCAAAACACGTATTTAATATCATTTGTTTGGAATTATGCGTGGTTTTTGTGTTTATTGTGTTTTCAGAGCTAACCGGATGAATATTAAAGAAAACATGGGATTGCACGGGTTTTATCAAGGAGCAAGACTAAAGACGAAGTCTATTGTCCAAGAGATGCAAAAGATTTGAAGTCAATGGGCCTATTTGAAGATTTATCGAAGAAAAGGACCAAAGATGAAAGATTTACATATGTCGAAGAAACTCAAGTCTATTTAACGAAGAAATTAAAAGACGAGTTGGATTTAATCGTCGACAAATCCCGAATCAGAATAAAAAACGTCAACTTTTCTGAAAAGACGAGAAGACAAGAAGAAAGGGAGAAAGCCCACTCACCAACCAACCACTAGGACTATAAAAAGATTTTTCCTTCACATTTTAGAGAGAGCATTTTTTTCTCCTTCCCAGTGTTTTTGCTTCGTTTCATCACCAACACCATTAGGGTGTTTGGTGATTTTTCATTTTTCCTTCAATCTTGTAAGTGTTTGATCATTACTATTGTTAACTTTTACATTAATCTTTCAATTCCAATCTTTCTATTCATCTTATTCATCTCCTTTTCTATTCAAAGTTTTAAAAGTTCTTGTTTGATTGATTTTAATCTTGTGAAAGTTGTTGATTTAGTGTTTTTATTGTTGGGATTTGTTGGTTATGGTATTTAAATGATTATTGGTTAGTTTGGTAAAACCTTTTTGCTTAATTGGTTTGATTCGGTTTGAAATCATCTTCCCAGTTCTGCTACTGTTCTTCGGTTCCTAGACTTTCCGAATTGCAGCTTTTCTTATTCCTTTATTCGGAATTTTGGATATTCCGAATAGGCCAATTCATTTTTCTCTTATTCGGAATGTTTAGACATTCCGAATAGTCTATTTATTTTACCCCTATTCGGAATATTTTCCATATTCCGAGTAGGGTTTCTTTCCGAATAGAACCTGTTTTTCCGAATAGGACATGCTTTCCGAATAGAGCCATTTTTCCACATAGGTTTGTCATTCCGAATAGACTTGTTTTTCTGAGTAAGGTTTTATTCCGAGTAGGATATTTTTCAGTTAGGACATTTTCCAGTTTTAATTCTAGTGTTGCTTTTTAATTTTTTATTGTTTTAAATTTATATCTTTATTACTTTATTCATTTCCCTTTTTAGTAGATTAGCAAACCAAACCCCACTTTTGTACACCAAGAACAAACCTTCCACTTTAAACTGTGATCAATTCGAGAGGATTCCGAGAATTATTTTGAACCCAATGAAAATCCATGTATTACCTGCTAATAAATTTATCTACAATAAATAAGTTTGTACGATTTGAAAAGTTACTTAGCTTCTAGCCCAAGATCGTTTAAAAGTTGCTCGGTATGGATTAAAGTTCATAGCCAAGGCATAACTTATTGAAGCGGGATGCGAAGATTGGCGAGTCCAAAAAGGTCCTAACAAGACATGAGGGCTATATTTTGTTGCTAAAGATCCAAAGTGATGTGAAGAATCATTTATCGAAAATCAATATGAAGGATCGAGACACACGACGAAAAGCAAAAATTCCCCAAAAGTCATGGAGAAGTCTATCCGAAAAGACCCTAACAAGGTATGAGGATAAATGAAGCCAAGTCCAAAAAGGAGGCGGATTGTTGTATATCAAAGTCCAAAATAAAGATTGGAGAAAAATGAAGATGTAACACCCCATTTCGATAAATGGAATGTCACGCGTAATTATGGCGTGTCATCAAAGCATGCAAGGTAATATGTAGTAAAACATACATGACCATAGGGAAAACCGGAATCAAACATCGGTTCCCAACATAAGCCCAAAACATAACAAAGTAAATGAACTGAATGAAAGACTAAACAAGCATAAATATATGAAGGAAACAGGAGAAGAAGTCTATGGCAGCTTCCATCCTATGCATGTCCTCCAAATGCTCGAGTCTTGGGTACCTGCCGTTTTGGGACATGGAAAGGAAAGTAACGGCTGAGCAAAACGCTCAGTGCACGGATATACAATATAGCATGAAATGGGATAAGCATGTAACATATAACAGCGGAAGACTAAGTTCTGAGTAGACTGGTTAAGTATTGAGAAAACTGGTTTTATAGTTTGAAAAGCCTTATGTTTATCTTGTGAAAACTGTTTTAACATATATATACCATAGCCCATATAGGTCATGAAAAGGTCACGTGCATGAATACTTGGAGGGGTGACCTCATCATGCTGATTAGAGGGGATGCCTCTAATCAATATACTGGTTTGGGTAGGAGGGATCAACTCCTTGTGAAGGGTGCAAGGCACACACCACATTCACCATGAAATACTGAAAAAAACATGTAACTAGGATGCACCCATACGCCCCACGTGATATAATAATATGGCCAAAACTGAAAAGGGACGCCACGAGCAATCACTCCGCCGTGGGGAAGTCATAACATTGGTGCCTCCAATGTTATGGTTATGGTACCTCCATAACTAGGTGAAACTGGTCATGCTTGTATATGGCTATAGATTATGCTAATTAAACATAAGCAGTTCAAAACAATAAAACAAATACTGGGGAAAACAGTTAGCTGCATACGGGGAAATCCTAATAAGGAAGGAATGTCCATACTGAAAGGACGGGAATCCGTACCTCAAGTCCAGTGAATGAACGGAAGAAAGACTCCTACTTCTGGATCACTAAAGCTACATGAATACACACGTGTATAAGTATCGATTCACTGATTACGTACTGGGTTTTATGTCTCATTTTAGCTGACTTGGTATGTTTTAGGTCATGGTTCACTATTTAAAGCCTTAAACTGTGTTTATCTTGTATTTTGATTAATCTGATTAAGTATTACTGGTATTTCATGTATTATTATACTTACTATGTAATAATAAGTAACTTTCCAAAAATAGCAGGTTTCCAAAAATAGAAAGTTTCCAAAAATAGAAAGTTTCCAAAAATAGAAAGTTTCCAAAAATAGAAAGTTACCAAAAATAGAAAGTTTCCAAAAATAGAAAGTTTCAAAAAATAGAAAGTTTCCAAAAATAGAAAGTTTCCTAAAATAGAAAGTTTCCTAAAATAGAATTTACTGCTTAAAATAGATTAGTTTCTAAAAATAGAAAGTTTCCAAAAATAGATCAGCTGCCTTAATTAAATAAGTTTTCATATATAGAAGGTTTCCATGATTAGATTAGCTGCCTGAATTAGATAGATTTCCATATATAGAAGGTTTCCATTAATAGATTAGTTGCCTTATTTAATTAAGTTTCTATAAATAGAAGTTTCCATATTTAGAATTAAGCTGGTTACATAAGCTAACATATAAGTCTAAGTGTTTATAAGCTTGTTTCTTAAGTCATATGATATAGTGTATAGTTTAATTATTATTTCATGTATTTTAATTAAACTATAGGTTAAGCATTTTAATTAAAGTATAACATGTATTAATTAAAATGAAATAAAATACTTAGGTTAAAATGTGTATTATTACTATTAATAATATAACCTAAGTCATGTCTAAATTAATTAATTATAGGCATGTTTTAAATAATTAATTAATTATAACTTATAACATAAAAATACTTAGGTTAAATTAATGTCATGTTAAACTAATAATTAAAATAACCTAAGTCATGATTTAATTAATATTTCATGTTATTAATTAATTATATCCTAAGTTCATGATTCATAAAAATTAACATGTAACATAGATCATGATTTAACCAACGAACCATGAATCGGGCATGAATTCGACACCGTACCCCGAGCCAAACCCGGGGCACATGTGTCTCCTTGCTGCCGTGGGTCCCACATGAGCCAACCAAGACCAAAAATGGTCTTGGTGGTGGCGGCAATAGCAAACCAAACCCCCCTCGGGTTTGTTTGCTAGGCGGCCAAACATAACACCCCTTTTAAATCATTCTTTGATTTTATTTAATACCAAAACATGTTAGATCAATGATTAATTACCCTGTTTTAATAAGAAAAATAATAACATGTTCATGAAAATAATCAAAGATTAAAAGAATTAAAAAGAATTAAAAAGAAGGGTTAGAAAGGTATACCACTATGTAGCTTGGAAAAAGGATGAACAAACACTGATTATACAATAGTTTTTAAGATCAAAATCAAACAAATCACCCTCCTATGGTGGTGTAAAGGTGGCGGCACAAAGAGGAGAAAAAGGAGGAGGAGAAAACTCTTTTTAGGGTTTTAGTTTATTTTCTTGAAAGTGAAAAATGAAAACATGTTTTTACTCTTACCCCCCTTTACTTGTAAAGTCCATGGGCTAAGCCCATTTCTTGTATATGTGCCGTGGGTATGGGGGCCCCACATGGGGTACCCGTACCTTTCTCGTGTCCCGATGTTTCGTGTTCGTTCGTGGTTAAACGTGCTCGTGTTTAAAGTGTTTCTGTTTATTCTATCGTGTCGTTATCGTAATCTTAACGCTCGTAATTATATTATAAGTATTTACGTAATTATTCTAGTTCGTATTTTAATGGTGATCATGATTTAATTATGTTCACGTGATATATTTATTAACTGTTTATCATGAGTTCGTACGTAATCGATACTTGTCATGTCATACACGTATGCACTTGCTTGATTATTAGCACATGAATGTGATCAATACTAAATGAGGTAAGTTTTAATCTAGGACGTACGATCTTAAGGGCACTATTCATGGTAAAAGCATGCGGGTTTTACAATTCTTCCCCCCTAAAAAGAATAATTCGTCCCCGAATTATAGATAAAGTAACTGGAAGCAAAACATACCCGAATCAAACTGGAAAGGTATGCAAAATAACGGAAATGAAGGTGACATGGTAGAAGGGAACGTGGAACGTGACATGTCTTGAAAAGACATGGAACGTGACGTGACTGAAAGGACATATCTAATTGATGAGAAAAACGGATAAAAGTCCGGATGAACTTATCCGTTTCCAAGTGGCCTCCCTCTTGGAACGGTTCCTTCAGAAGATCCTGACACTAATGATAAATCTTGGTCCTCCTGACCTTGACTTGGAATACGAAGAAATTCTTGGTTATCAACGGAAGGTAGATCCCCTAAATTCGATCGAGAAAAATAAGAGTTAACGTGCAAGGGTAACTGAAACGTTACGATGCAAGACCATCTGACTTAACTGATAATTAGAAACGATGCGCGAGACATAAAGAAACGTAGTACGTGAACAATTTTGAACGTGATACGTGAAAAATTTTGAACGTGCTACGTGGAGATATGGCGAGTGTAGTATGAGAAAACATATCGTGATCCATGATACGTGTAACCTAATTTGATCATGATATGAGGAACGTGGAATGAACATGACATGTGAGACATATCGTGATCATATAATATAATGGCGGTGACGCCAAACGCTACAAGGTGAGACGTGGAATATGACGTGAAACGTCTATCTGATGATGGAGAGTTATACTAAACTTGGGTCTGGTCTCACAAGTTCTTGCAACTTCCAGAACGAGAAAAGAAATGAACGTAGAATCGTAAGCCAAAATACGATCATGAACGTGAATAGTGTCATGAACGTGAGCGCGAAAGCAAGTCGTGGAATTAGAATGAAGACGTGAAGTAAGTTAGGAGTACAATTACGAATCTTTGTCTGACCCGATAGCTGAGGGATTGCCAAGTGATCGGATGAGCCTTGGCTGGAACATGTTTGTTCAATCTGTTGGTTCTGAAATCCGTACGGATGTAAGGATTCTACAGACTTGATCAAACTGTTGACAATAACCCAGATAGCATCATGCTTCTTCTGAGTTTGCTGAAATCTGGTAACTAAAATCCATGGAGATCTTGTCCCTTTTCGATTCACAATTTCATATGATGAAAACATCTCAGTTTGTTGGTGTCCTATCTTAACCTGTTGGTATGTCAGGTACCTAGATATGAACGTAACTGTATCTTGCTTCGTAGAACTTGATACCTAGGAGTTCGTAAAACTCTGAGTCTCTGAATCTAGACTTCTCCTAGCGTATAATTTTCTAGAACACTTAATGTAGTGTAGGGTTCTCTCCTTTACGCATAAGCAGAGTCATGGTAAGATTAACCGTAAGAACCCATGTGATTCAGCGTGTCACTGTAATGAAACAAATTGATATTGGAAAATTTCTAGGGTAAAATTTCTCTTGTCATAGAATTTGCAACATAGTGCAGATATGGTCTTCCTGTTCTTCTCTAGGCTTAGAGGAAATCAGGTTATCCTCAATGAAAACGCTGATGAATTTGTTTAGGAGTTCATGGAAACTCAATTTATTAAGTCCATAATGCGTTTGGAGCATTGATGAGACTAATTCAAAATCATAAATTTAGCATGACCGAGTCGTGAACGAATAGCAGTCATGGACATGTCCTGCTTTTTCACTCGTCACTATTGGCAGCATGATCGTGAGTTCGATCTTGGAAAAGTGATTAACACCATACGGTTGATTGGACATGTTGTCAATATGTGGAGGAGAATAACGGTCATGAATGGTGATTTGTTTAAGTCGACGGTAGTCGACACATAATCTCATGGTACCATCCTTCTCCTTGAAGGTTCTTCTGGAGTGTAAGGAACAATTTTGGAATAATCCGTCGGTTATGTGTAAAAGGACCTTAGTAGTCGTGTGTTACTGACAGCTAGAAAATTTTAGCAATTATGGCTAACAAAGCACGTGCTTGAAAAGCATAGATAATTTGTACAGATTTTCCTGATGGAAAATCAAGCTGAATGTATTCAGGAGCCTGAACATTACTGTACATAATTATGAATCATAGCATGGTGTGGTGTTCATGGTCCATAATTAGGATAAAATTCATCTCGTGTCTGTCCGAGGAAATGCGTTAGCAGCTTGAATCTTATCATTAAGCTGAAGGAAAACCTTCGTATGCGTGGGAATACGAAAGGCGTCCTTCATGGTTATGAATATATGAACTATGGTGAAAGAAATGAAAGTGACATCGGCAACGTGACAGTTCTCACTGATGCGCCGATAATGGTATTGAAATTCTTGTGGCCTGATTAATACATGGCACAACAACATAGATATACCCTTGGAGGGTACCCTGAATTTCTTAGAAATGTTCCATAATTAGACGTGAGTCATGTGTCTTGACTCGTGTCTTGAGAAATGTAAGTGTGACATATGTCTTGACTGGTGTCTTGATATGTGTTCTCAGAAAGTATACGTGAGACATGTGTCTTGACTGATGTCTTGACATGTGTCTCGAGATGTGAAACAATTAGAACTACAAATATTAGGTTAATATGCCAGAATTGGCGGATCGGTTGGACTACTGATCGTTTGTACGTCTGATCACGTCCGCGGCCGGAGCCTCGGTTGCGATTTCTAGGATAGTTTCTGTCATAGTAGTGGTTACTATCATCTTGTCTGTCGGTTCCCTGACGGTCATTCTCATGACCGTGACTCATGTAACTATTTAGCTGAGTGGCCGGCTGGTACTGGTTTGCACTCACATGGCTGAAATGACAGCCGAACGACGTGCGACATGTAACTATGAATTTGGGACAATGATTGATGGGAATTGTCTGATGGTGAAGCATCTTCTCGTCCAATTGCTTTGCTCCGACGCCTTTGTCTTCGTCTTTTAGGATCTCCAGGTTGTGAACAACATCAGCATCAGCATCTCGTAGCGTCTCCCAACATCAGCAGCATCAACCTTCAGTAACATCTCCAAGCTATGAGCGGCATCGACAATCTTGTAGAATATCAGCAAGTGAACATACGCCTGAGATGATTTAGAATCGACTAGTGAATACTCGTGAAGTATTGCAAGTGGAATACACATGGATTAAGGTACATGTAATACACATGAAATACGGTACGTGGATTACACATGGAATGCACATGAAATGATCGGTATGGACTCGAACATTTGTCATGATTTAAGGAAAGTATACCGGTTAAACGGTTAGGAAAACCATCATGATAACCTGGCAGTATTAGCATAGACATCATTCTGGTTGCATAGAGAAACGCTAAAGAGTGGTTACACAAAAATTCAATGATGATTTGCCTGACAGCATGATCAATGAAAACCAACCATGACAATCATGAAAGCAGAATTCTATGAAATCCAACAATGTCTTGTGGGACAACGTAAATAACAAAAGAGGCGTGAAACATAATCAACATGAAAATGGAATTATCATGAAGGAACATAAAACGATCTAGCATAAAGGAGTGTATAATATATTCAGCATGAAACCGAAGTTAACCATGACAGTATGAAAACATACTTGACATAAAAACATAGTAACTTATGAGGGGACATGAAAAATTTTTTTATGCCAATATAAATCATGAGAAAAATTTTATGCATGAAAACAGTGCATGAATGCGTAATGTAGTTTATAAAACCTTTATATGTGCGAGGGAACGCCTATGGGTCGGTTCCAAAACAAAAGACATGGCGAGGGGACGCCTATGGGTCGGTCCCAAAGTTAAAAGTTTCGATAAAAGCACATGCGACTAAATAGGGCCAGTCCTGTACCAACCATTACTTAGTCAAAATTCCTGCAACAGATGACATATGATATAAATGCATGAATGCATGGAACATAATAATTAAAAGTCATTGTCAAGACTTAACAGAAAAAATTTTATGTGAAAATTATGAACTACTGGGGTTCAGTTCACATAATCACAGTTCACTAGGAACATCATGCATAGACACTGACACATAACTAAGTATGGATGACGGTTGTTCATTCCATATTAGTAAGACGATACTGGTGAAAACATCATGGTGAGAACAACAAGGTGCTGAAAATGTCATGGCTAAAACAAAAGGTGCTGAAAACATAATGGTTAAAACAACAACGCGCTGAAACATCAATACGTGCAATAACAATCGTTGGCTTAGGAAGCTCCTGGTGACTACCCACTAGTCACAGGTCGAGTTTTAGAGCCTACAGGTCGAAGCCTTGGCTCTGATACCATAATTGTAACACCCCATTTCGATAAATGGAATGTCACGCGTAATTATGGCGTGTCATCAAAGCATGCAAGGTAATATGTAGTAAAACATACATGACCATAGGGAAAACCGGAATCAAACATCGGTTCCCAACATAAGCCCAAAACATAACAAAGTAAATGAACTGAATGAAAGACTAAACAAGCATAAATATATGAAGGAAACAGGAGAAGAAGTCTATGGCAGCTTCCATCATATGCATGTCCTCCAAATGCTCGAGTCTTGGGTACCTGCCGTTTTGGGACATGGAAAGGAAAGTAACGGCTGAGCAAAACGCTCAGTGCACGGATATACAATATAGCATGAAATGGGATAAGCATGTAACATATAACAGCGGAAGACTAAGTTCTGAGTAGACTGGTTAAGTATTGAGAAAACTGGTTTTATAGTTTGAAAAGCCTTATGTTTATCTTGTGAAAACTGTTTTAACATATATATACCATAGCCCATATAGGTCATGAAAAGGTCACGTGCATGAATACTTGGAGGGGTGACCTCATCATGCTGATTAGAGGGGATGCCTCTAATCAATATACTGGTTTGGGTAGGAGGGATCAACTCCTTGTGAAGGGTGCAAGGCACACACCACATTCACCATGAAATACTGAATAAAACATGTAACTAGGATGCACCCATACGCCCCACGTGATATAATAATATGGCCAAAACTGAAAAGGGACGCCACGAGCAATCACTCCGCCGTGGGGAAGTCATAACATTGGTGCCTCCAATGTTATGGTTATGGTACCTCCATAACTAGGTGAAACTGGTCATGCTTGTATATGGCTATAGATTATGCTAATTAAACATAAGCAGTTCAAAACAATAAAACAAATACTGGGGAAAACAGTTGGCTGCATACGGGGAAATCCTAATAAGGAAGGAATGTCCATACTGAAAGGACGGGAATCCGTACCTCAAGTCCAGTGAATGAACGGAAGAAAGACTCCTACTTCTGGATCACTAAAGCTACATGAATACACACGTGTATAAGTATCGATTCACTGATTACGTACTGGGTTTTATGTCTCATTTTAGCTGACTTGGTATGTTTTAGGTCATGGTTCACTGTTTAAAGCCTTAAACTGTGTTTATCTTGTATTTTGATTAATCTGATTAAGTATTACTGGTATTTCATGTATTATTATACTTACTGTGTAATAATAAGTAACTTTCCAAAAATAGCAGGTTTCCAAAAATAGAAAGTTTCCAAAAATAGAAAGTTTCCAAAAATAGAAAGTTTCCAAAAATAGAAAGTTTCCAAAAATAGAAAGTTACCAAAAATAGAAAGTTTCCAAAAATAGAAAGTTTCAAAAAATAGAAAGTTTCCAAAAATAGAAAGTTTCCTAAAATAGAAAGTTTCCTAAAATAGAATTTACTGCTTAAAATAGATTAGTTTCTAAAAATAGAAAGTTTCCAAAAATAGATCAGCTGCCTTAATTAAATAAGTTTTCATATATAGAAGGTTTCCATGATTAGATTAGCTGCCTGAATTAGATAGATTTCCATATATAGAAGGTTTCCATTAATAGATTAGTTGCCTTATTTAATTAAGTTTCTATAAATAGAAGTTTCCATATTTAGAATTAAGCTGGTTACATAAGCTAACATATAAGTCTAAGTGTTTATAAGCTTGTTTCTTAAGTCATATGATATAGTGTATAGTTTAATTATTATTTCATGTATTTTAATTAAACTATAGGTTAAGCATTTTAATTAAAGTATAACATGTATTAATTAAAATGAAATAAAATACTTAGGTTAAAATGTGTATTATTACTATTAATAATATAACCTAAGTCATGTCTAAATTAATTAATTATAGGCATGTTTTAAATAATTAATTAATTATAACTTATAACATAAAAATACTTAGGTTAAATTAATGTCATGTTAAACTAATAATTAAAATAACCTAAGTCATGATTTAATTAATATTTCATGTTATTAATTAATTATATCCTAAGTTCATGATTCATAAAAATTAACATGTAACATAGATCATGATTTAACCAACGAACCATGAATCGGGCATGAATTCGACACCGTACCCCGAGCCAAACCCGGGGCACATGTGTCTCCTTGCTGCCGTGGGTCCCACATGAGCCAACCAAGACCAAAAATGGTCTTGGTGGTGGCGGCAATAGCAAACCAAACCCCCCTCGGGTTTGTTTGCTAGGCGGCCAAACATAACACCCCTTTTAAATCATTCTTTGATTTTATTTAATACCAAAACATGTTAGATCAATGATTAATTACCATGTTTTAATAAGAAAAATAATAACATGTTCATGAAAATAATCAAAGATTAAAAGAATTAAAAAGAATTAAAAAGAAGGGTTAGAAAGGTATACCACTATGTAGCTTGGAAAAAGGATGAACAAACACTGATTATACAATAGTTTTTAAGATCAAAATCAAACAAATCACCCTCCTATGGTGGTGTAAAGGTGGCGGCACAAAGAGGAGAAAAAGGAGGAGGAGAAAACTCTTTTTAGGGTTTTAGTTTATTTTCTTGAAAGTGAAAAATGAAAACATGTTTTTACTCTTACCCCCTTTACTTGTAAAGTCCATGGGCTAAGCCCATTTCTTGTATATGTGCCGTGGGTATGGGGGCCCCACATGGGGTACCCGTACCTTTCTCGTGTCCCGATGTTTCGTGTTCGTTCGTGGTTAAACGTGCTCGTGTTAAAGTGTTTCTGTTTATTCTATCGTGTCGTTATCGTAATCTTAACGCTCGTAATTATATTATAAGTATTTACGTAATTATTCTAGTTCGTATTTTAATGGTGATCATGATTTAATTATGTTCACGTGATATATTTATTAACTGTTTATCATGAGTTCGTACGTAATCGATACTTGTCATGTCATACACGTATGCACTTGCTTGATTATTAGCACATGAATGTGATCAATACTAAATGAGGTAAGTTTTAATCTAGGACGTACGATCTTAAGGGCACTATTCATGGTAAAAGCATGCGGGTTTTACAGAAGAAGTCGTGGTCCAAGTATGAATCTCTCAAAACTTAAAGTGAAGAAATTCCTATATGAAGAGAAGACCATAATTTCATAAACGTCTCTCAAGGTTTGAAGTATGAAGTCGCTGCCAAATATCGGTCCGAGAAAGGTCTCAAATCGCGAAGCGAGTTATGCCAAGATATGAACTTTAGGAGGTCCCGAGAAGCAGTTTTAAAAGATTTTGTCCTTTAGCTAACTATTGATTAAATCATTCACTTTATTTTTGGCCTAAATAACTATCAAAATAAGTAAAACGTGCATCCTCGTGATCATTCAAGAAAACAATAAAATATAAGAGATACACCTAGGAATAAGGGAGTCTAAGTGAATAATTGCCCACATGAGTTCGTCTCAGTTTACTAACTTATAATAACAATGATCTCGTTTCTAAGCTTGGTTTGGAGAAAGTGAAAACTTGAGGATGATGATTATTCATGACATTTCCAAAACCCGAAGGTATGATTTTGATTTCTTTACTTTGAATGTTTATAATTTTCTATCTCTTTAATAAAGGCCAACGTGAATTGATTATGATGAAAAATGTAAACGTGCTTTGTAATTAATGCATTGCATGAGGACATTGCAATGGTCAAGTGTAGGGGATTTGATAGGTGTGTAAACACCCATCCTTTTTACCACTTAATTACAATAATAACCGAGCCAAAACGTGTATTTTATGTCTTTTATGTCAGAATTATGCGTGGTTTGTGTTTTTGTTGTGATTTAGGACGAAAAGGTGAAAATTGGGGAAAACACGGGCATTCACGGGCTTTTATTGAAGAAAAAGATGAAAGACGAAGTCAAGAAGTTAAGAGTGCAAAAAGAACGGAAGTCCAAGACCAATTCTGAAGATTTATCGAAGAAAACGTCGAAAGACGGAAGTTTACTTAAAGCCGAAGAACTCAAGTCTAATTTATTGAAGAATTAAAAGACGAGTTCAAAGAAATCCCGAGCCAAAAGTCATCGAAGTCCAAGATTAAAGAAGATTAAAAGGCTTAAGAACTAATGGTGCAATTAAATGAAGATTAAAGGCTTGAGGGACTTAATCATACAATTAAGAAGAAATAGAGGAGGGGAGGAAGCTTCCTAAGCACTCCTTAACCTCCCCTATAAATAGTCATTAGGATTAATCTTTTCTTTTTGTTGGGTGGATTGACAAACCATTTCTTCCATTTTTAAATTTATGCACATTTAATTTCATGTCCATTTACATTAATTGTCTTGCACCTTAATTACCATTTAATTTCAAGTAAGTGTTCTTTTAATTCTTGTTAATCTTTATCTTTATTGTTTGATCTCATTCTTCCTTTCTTTAATCTTTGATCTTTATCTTTATGTTCATGTTCATGTTCTTATGTTCTTATTTTGATCAAAGTGGGTTTTGATTATCTTGATCTTTATTGTTAGTTTTGTTGTTTTGGATTGTTTGATTATCATTAGTATATGTTTATTGAATAGTTTGATTTAATCTTGTGGTTGATTTAGCTTAATTTTTATCTAGATCGTATCTTTTTCTTGTTTCCCTGTTCTTCGCTGTTCATCTTTATTCCCAGGAAAAGTTCCGGATCAAGCCGGTTATTCCGAGTGAAGGAGTTTTGCTGATTATTCCGTATAAAAGTTGTTCATCCGGAATATTAGATATTCCGGATCAGTTGTGCTCATTCGGAATAATTCATTATTCCGGATCAAGCATCTCATTCGGAATATTAAAACATTCCGGATCAACCTCTTATTCCGGATCAACAGGATATTCCGGATCAAGGGAATATTCCAGATCAACCTAACATTCCGAACGAAGAGAATATTCCGGATCAAGCAAGTTCATCCGGAATAATTTATTATTCCGGATCAAGGAGTTTATTCGGAATATCTTGACATTCCGGATCAAGGGTTTCATTCGGAATATTATTCCGGATCAAGGATTATTCCGGATCAACAGCAACATTCCGAATCAAGACAATTATTCCGAATCAAGACTTTATTCCGGATAAGTGACATATTCCGGATAAAGGATTTATTCCGGATCAAGGATTTTGGTGAATATTCCGAGTGAAGAAAAAAATTCCGAACGAAGGTGACATTCCGGATGAGTGTTTATTCCGAACGAGGGTATTATTCCGGATGAGCTAATTTTCAGGTTCTTTAATTTCAGTTTTTAATTTTCTGCTTTTTAATTTCAAGCTTTATTTTTCCCGCCTTTTTCCTTAGTCGCACTTTAAGTTTATTTGCCTTAGATTTATTTTAGCCTTGCCTTATTTTTAAGTTTTAGTTGCGTTTTAAATTTACCTTAGATAGATTTAAGTTTGCGTTATTTACGTTTATTGCCTTTTAATTTTAGTCACACTTTTAATACTTGCATTTTACTTTAAATTAGAGTTAGATTTACTTTAATTGCCTTTTACTTTAATGTCTTTGCACTTTTCTTTTAAAAACAACAAAAAAATATTTGTTTCACCAAAAACAATAGAGTCGTACTTTGAACTGGAAATCAATTCGTTAAGATACCGAGAACAACAATTGAACCTAGCAAAATTTCAGTTACCACCTATAACGTATAACCCTAGCATATGGACTCATCGGACCTATAACGTATAACCGTAACATATGGACTCATCGGTTAAACCTATAACGTATAACCCTAGCATATGGACTCATCGGTTTAACCTATAACGTATAACCCTAGCATATGGACTCATCGGTTTATCCTATAACGTATAACCGTAACATATGGACTCATCGGTTTAACCTATAACGTATAACCGTAACATATAGACTCATCGGTTTAACCTATAACGTATAACCCTAGCATATGGACTCATCGGTTTAACCTATAACGTATAACCGTAACATATGGAATCATCGGTTTAACCTATAACGTATAACCGTAACATATGTACTCATCGGTTAAACCTATAACATATAACCCTAGCATATGGACTCATCGGTTTAACCTATAACGTATAACCCTCGCATATGGACTCATCGGTTTAACCTTTAACGTATAACCGTAACATATGGACTCATCGGTTTAACCTATAACGTATAACCGTAACATATAGACTCATCGGTTTAACCTATAACGTATAACCCTAGCATATGGACTCATCGGTTTAACCTATAACGTATAACCGTAACATATGGAATCATCGGTTTAACCTATAACGTATAACCGTAACATATGGACTCATCTGTTTAACCTATAACGTATAACCGTAACATATGGAATCACCGGTTTAACCTATAATGTATAACCCTAGCATATGGACTCATCGGTTTAACCTATAACGTATAACCGTAACATATGGAATCATCGGTTTAACCTATAACGTATAACCCTAGCATATGGACTCATCGGTTTAACCTATAACATATAACCGTAACATATGGACTCATCGGTTTAACCTATAACGTATAACCGTAGCATATGGACTCATCGGTTTAACCTATAACGTATAACCCTAGCATATGGACTCATCGGCTTAACCTATAACGTATAACCATAACATATGGACTCATCGGTTAAACCTATAACGTATAACCCTAGCATATGGACTCATCGGTTTAACCTATAACGTATAACCCTAGCATATGGACTCATCGGTTTAACCTATAACGTATAACCGTAACATATGGACTCATCGGTTTAACCTGTAACTTATAACCGTAACATATAGACTCATCGGTTTAACCTATAACGTATAACCCTAGCATATGGACTCATCGGTTTAACCTATAACGTATAACCGTAACATATGGACTCATCGGTTGAACCTATAACGTATAACCCTAACATATCGACTCATCGGTTGAACCTATAACGTATACCCCTAATATATCGACTCATCGGTTGAACCTATAACGTATAACCGTAACATATTGACTCATCGGTTATTAATTATTACAAACTAAGTATAACGTATATTTTAATATTAATTATAATAATTTATTTTGATTTTTATTATTAATTTATATTATTAATTTTATTACATAGAAGGTATAATGTATTTTAAATGTATGAAAAACACCTAGGGATGACTTAGTCGTCCCTAAATATCAAAGAAAGTCGTCCCTAAAAAAACCCTCCAACACTTAGCAAAATTTTGGGAAAGTTGAAATTTTTGGTGAAAATTTAAATAACCCGCTTTGGGTTTGAGTTTTCCCGGTATACACCTAGGGACGACTTAGTCGTCCCTAGGTACAGATAGTCGTCCCTAAGTTTCATTAATAAACGAAAAAAAATATTTATAATTAACCTAGGGACGACTAAGTCGTCCCTAAGTTACAAAGCGTGAGTCGTCCCTAGGCTTCAATTTCAGTAACCTATCTTATCTTCATCTCTCATTCACACATTGTTAAACAAAAAAAACCGGGACGCGCGACTGCTACACCACCACCACCGTATCATCTCCACCACTTCAACTCATTCATCACCATCTTCATCAATTCGGCCCAAATTATACACCCCATCTTCATTCATCAATCCCTATTTTTGTGTATTTCCACCACCATCAGCATACACCCCATCCGTCTCATCTCCACCACCAATGCGACCCATCACCACTATTCCGACCCATCACCACCACTAATCTGACCCATCATCACCACCAATCCGACCCACCACCACAAATCCTTATAAAGGTATTGATTTTTATTTTTCTAGTTTTTATATTATGTTTAATTTTTCTATAATTTTTAATTTTGGGTGATAATGTATAATGTTTTTATGGTAGAAACACCACCACCACCGCGATGATGGTCATGTAGTCGGAACCACCACAACCACCGCAGTCGGTAATAGCTACCACCACAGGCAGTCGGTAGTCGGTAGTAGCCACCACCACTAGTTTAATTTTTCTATTTTTGAAGGAAATTTATTTTTCTATTTTTAATTTTGGTATAATGTTTAATTTTGGTGTATAATGTTTAATTTGTTATGGTAGCAACACCACCACCACCACCGTTGCGACAGTCGGCAGCAACACCACCACCACATCAGCAGCAGTAGCCATCACCACCACCGCCACGACAGTAGCAGCAGCAGTAGCCACCACCACGAGAGGTGGGTGTTTGTTTTGGCTTATATAGGGATTTTGGCTTAATATAATTTCAGCTTAATATGAAACAGGCACGAGTTTATGATTTCAGATTATATTTAAGCTTATGATTTCGGATTATATTTAGGGCTTAACTGATTTAGGCTTAATAGATTTCAGCTTATATAGGCATAAGTTTAATTTTTTTGATATGTTTGTCGTAGCCGAGACCCGAGTCACAGCCGAGTTAGCGGGAAACCGAGCCGAGAACTGAGACCCGTGTCACAACCGAAAAAAGGTAATGTTTTTTTTATATGTTAAAATGTGTATATTGATATGAATTTGTATATTAGTATTAATTGGTTAATTAAATTGTGTAATTTTGTTTTTTAATGAAAATGTTTTTATATGTTAAAATGTGTATATTGATAAAATGTGTATACTGATATGAACTTGTTATTTTACAGATAGCATGTGTAGCTCCTAGGTCACACGGTGGGGACGCTGGTGGTAGTCCACCCAGATGGCCCACACGTCCTGTATCGGCCCACTACCAACGTAAGAAATCGTTATATTTTTTATAACACTGATATTTATAATTTATGTCACTTGAATTTTTACGAGTAAATAACATATCTTTTGTAGCTTCAGATCGCTTTGTGACCAACCTAGGAAAATTAAGGACGGCGTATAGAGATAATCACGAAAAACCTTTGTCAATTGGCTTTGAATTTAAAGATCTGCAAACCTTCCATTTTCTGGGCGATTATGCATCACTGTTGTCTCATCTTATGGGGGAATTAGTCCGGTCACTTCCCCTGAACTGCGAATGGGACGAAATTCCAGAATCTGATAAAGCTCATATTTATCCTACAATTGAGGTCAAAATTGTTTATTTTACTTATATTGTTATTGTTATCGACATTTAGATATGTGTGTTATGTTTAATTTGTTTGTTTATTTAAATTCATATGTTTTTATGTAGACATATTTCGACCTCCAGCCATGGTACAATGATCGTACTGAGGTGGTGTGTGGCACTGGTGTGTATGAGGTGTCGACTCGGGTTAGGCTTGCGTTGGAACTCCAACTGAGGTTGCTGTATAGATAATACAAGAACAGGATCAAGAAAAATTATTATTCGAAATATCAGACGCCCGCACTGGCACAAGAACATGTACCGCCGGAGAGTGTGTGGGACAATAGAACTGAAGGTGAGTGGGCTGACTTGGTTGAGTGGTGTTCAGACCCAAAGAGGGTGGCAAGAAGTCAGGTTAATACTGTTAATCGTTCCAAAAACACGGTACCGACCACTCAAGGCAAAAAACCATTCGCCCGAGGAAGGAATGAATACGTAAGACTCTTTATAATTTTTGTGATTTTATTTAAAAGCGTTTATATTGTTTATTTATTATATCTCGTTATTAATTTATTTGATATTTTACAGAAAGTCAAGGAAGGGGTCTATGAGGACCTGGTTGAAACATGGAGGAAGGGGCACTCAAGTAATGGCACGTTTAAAAGTAAAGAAAACGAGGAAAGATATGTAAGTAATATATAACTCTTTACATGCCTTAGTAACTAATTTCATTTGTTTTAAACCGTTTTTTTTTTCTTTCCCAGCAATAGATGAAAGCCCTCAGTGACTAAGTGAAAGCCAAGGTCGTCCCGCACATGTCTGATAAACAAATAGTGGCTAAAATCATGCCAAGTCAAAATAAGCAAAATGTGTCGGGACAAGGCAGAAAGTTACCGGGTGGTGCCAATAACACTTCTCGCAGGTTATATATCCTCAATAAAACAAAATGTAAATCAATTGTTCATATTTATGTCTTGTTTTATATAATGAAAAATTGTTGTTGTAACTTATCGCAGGCGGGGTGCTCCAGGTCGACCAGATTTTCCCTCTCGTAGTGAATTTCAGGAAATGATGGAACGAAATGAGCGACAGATGGAGCTGATGAGGAAAGAGAATCAGGAGGCGCAACAACGGGCTTACTTGGTAGCGTTAAAGGCAGATGCGGCGCAAGAATATACTCAGACATCGTACCAGCATATGGCGCAATATCAGAGTCAACTGGGTGAGTTTTTCCAGAACTACAACTCATCAAATACTGATCACCCAATTAACCCTCCTACTTTTGTACCCCCGCCCCGACCCTTTGTTATGCCCACCCTAGCTCCTGATTAGGCTCATTTAGTCCAACCCCCTATCCTTGGACACAACCAGTGCAACCTCCTTCCATCGACCCATACCGACCATCTTTGCCCGACAATCTCCAGCCACTCCAACCTCCCTATACCGGCACTTATCCTATTGCCCCCATCACCAACAATAACACATTTAACCATTGTTATCGTCCCACCACACACTCGACTCATGAGATCGGCTCTACTTCACAATCCATACCCGGAGGTTCTCGTCTAATCATAAATCCCCATCAGCACGATTATTGGTTCGTTGACGAGTTGGGTCGAGATAGGAATGTACAAAACAGTGGTGACGACTTATCAGGTGATGACGAGGGGAATGAAGAGGGGGATGGCGAGGGGGGGTGACGAGGGGGGTGACGAGGAGGAAGGTGACGAGGGGGGTGACGAGGAGGAAGGTGACTTTTCACCTAACGAGGATGCTGAGTAGAGGTTGTGGTAGTATTTTTCTTATTATGCATGTTTAATAAAGTTTGAGACTTGTAGCGTGTGAAACATTTGATTTAGGATTGAATAAGTGTATTTGATGAATATTGTATCGTGATGTTGGATAATTTATCTTAATATGGTATTGTAACGTTTATTGATTTGTTATTATTCTGTATTTGTCGAATTCTGCCATTTTGAATTGTGGATTTTGTCCGGAAAAAGTTCTGGAAAAAATCTGGAAACTGCAAAACAGCCCAGTTTTTTTAGCCCCAGGTACACCTAGGGACGACTTAGTCGTCCCTAGTTAGTCAATTTCCACCAGGTTTTAATCCTAGGGACGACTTAGTCGTCCCTAGGTTTCAATATTGCCCAGGTGTCAAAACCTGGGGACGACTTAGTCGTCCCTAGGTTTTGAATACCTGGGAAATATTGAAACCTAGGGACGACTAAGTCGTCCCTAGAATAATAATTAACCTTTTTTTTCTGAAAATATTTTTATGAATTTTTATAAATAAGATTTTATTAAAAATAATAAAAAAAGAATTTTTATGAAAAATTTAAAAAAGATTATTTTTATTAAAAACCTAGGGACGACTTTGTCGACCCTAAGTTTCAAAGACAAGTCGTCCCTAGGTTAGTCAATTTATTCAACGTAGTGGGTAGTGGGACCCACCGAGTCGTCCCTAGGTTACAAAGGGGGTTTCGTCCCTAGGATTCTAGAGACGAATTTTTAGGCACTAAAACCTAGGGTCGACTTAGTCGTCCCTAGGATTCTAGGGTCGAAAAAGGTCCTACCTAGGGACGAATAAGTCGTTCCTAGGCTTCAAAATTGTTGTAGTGATTATATGTAGGGTTGTAATCAAGCCAAGCTTTTATCAAGCAATTCGTGTTTGAGCTCGAGCTTGGCTCGATTAAGTCAAGCTTTTATCAAGCTCAAGCATAAGCTCAAGCCCAAAAAATAGCTCGAAACTATATCAAGCTCAAGCTTTTGATAGCTCGGCTCAAGTTCTTATCAAGCTTTGTCAAGCTTTATCAAAAATATATTTTTATGATGAATTTATATAAGCAACTAATTGTTAATTTGAGTATTAACCTGATTTTAAGAGCTAATTTCATAAATAAATAATATATTTTAGAGGACTTTTAACTCTGATTACATTTATATTTTAGTTCTTTGTATTTAAATGATTCTTTATTTTTGTAAATTTAATTATTGCATTTACTTGATACTTGGTGAAATACAATATATGTATAAATATTTTTTGTATTCTTCTTAATACTAAACGCAACGTGCCTAAATTGCGCTTGAATTCACATCATGCAATGGTCTTTGGGACCTTAATCGTATTGGAGCGCAAAACACATTTTAAAACCAAGATTGTGCGATGATTTTATTATTGGTTTATTAATGTTAAATAAATCAAATTTGTTCTAAGTAATGATTTTCGTTTTTTTATTTTATGCATATGTTTATTGATGCGTTTTACTATAAAAAAACTAAATTTATACATATTCAAGCTTTTCAAGCCAAGCTCAAGCTTTTATCAAGCCTTATTAAGCTAAGCTTAAGCCTGAATTGATAAAGCTTGACAAGCTATCAAGCCAAGCTCAAACATACAATTTTAGTATCAAGCCAAGCTCAAGCCCTATTAAGCTTGAGCTCGGCTCAACTCGATTACATCCTTAATAACATGTGTTTCCTCTTTAACCATTTGTAGTAACAAGGTACATTTTATTTATACGTATCATAATTAAGAAGATAACACGTCTTTACACCTGATATTTTCAAACTCGTCCACAAAGATTGAAATATCATAACCAAATCAAAATTTGATAAACACGAGTAACTAGTGAACACGATTAACTGGTGAGAAAAAGTATTTGGTGAACAAAATTAACTAATGAATAAGACAACATAAATGTAAGTGTTATTCATAAGTGTTCATCATAATTCATGTTATTCACCAGTGTTTATCATAAGCATGTTATTCATCACTGCTCTCCAACACATACTTTGTTTATTAATATTTTTCATCATCAACTCGCATCTTCACCATGAATAAAGTTTCATAATCTTTATTAAGCCCAAAATATTATTTTTCATCTATTTGCTAACAAAACTCCAAAATTGAATTGAAAACTTGGGGTTAGACGGGCTACTGAGCCAATTCGATTTTATCTGGTGATGACAGCAGTTAGGTCTTGACATGTAGGTTGAAGAGTTTGTGATCTAACTAATATGACGTTCATGGTGGTGGTCGGGGTAGTTGCGTTTGCCGATTGAATCGATATTCTCACATACCGATATGAATGCTCTAGTGGTGGCCGGATTATATAGATTTTTTTTAGTAAAGGGTTACTCTCATAAATTTTATTACTCCAAAAAATAGTTAAGTACAAAAAATATATGTAAATCCTACATATCTGCCTGTTACATAGCCAACCGACTTTCTATAAAGAAGAAACACATAAACACGACCACATAGTCACATAAAACATAAAACATACTGAAATTTCATACTTCTACGGACTTTGATTCCTAAATTATCACCTAAGATATCTTGATAATCATACATATCATTATCATATCGGTCATAAATGTTATCACCATTCTTGTAAAAATCTTTTTGTTAATGCACGTGATGCCTAAAAACATTATTAGTGTTAACTAATCTTTCTTAGTTTTGATCACAACAAACCATACAACACATTTAGTGTAAAACACAAAATGAATTATTTAACTAACACTATCATCAAGGTAATAATCATATCACTAACCTTTCTTAATCATACTTAGTGATCATCAAAATGATTATCCTTAAAACTCACTTTTGTTAATATGACAAAAGACTTTTTAATAAACTTTCTTTTTTAGAAAATGTTTTATTAAAATGGAAAATGAAAATTTGAAAATAGCATATTCCAAATGCTGTTAGAATATCCTTTGAAGGTTTCAAATACCTCAGATATTCCCACCCCACTAAAAGACAAAAAATGGAGCATAGTCTAGTGGCGGTACCTTAAGTACCTACGCGGTTCCTTAGCGATATGGAACCGCGGGGTGAGATAAGGTACCGCGCACAGCTAGCCGTTATAGATCCGTTATACTTTGTCTCCTTTAAATAGTGGGTCAAATCTCATTTTCCAGTAAGCCTCTTGGACGTTTTTCTCAGCCCTCTTTCTATTTTCTATAGCATAATCATTAGTAAATGATCACTTAAATTGTTAAGGATGTTTACATATGATTATCCTCTTGATCCCCTCCTTTACCTTGTCCAATGAGAAGATCACTCACTCACTAGTGTTGTGATAAAGATGAATCTATGAGCTAGTCATATTCATCATGATACCCTTTTTGTTTTAGGTCAATCCAATGTATTTATGAATACTTGGACTAGTTGTGTTCATCCAAGTTATTTGTGGATACTTGGATTTGTTGTGTACATCCATTGCATATGTGTTTGCTTGGATTTGTGTTGTGTAAATCCAAGATACATGTGTGTACTTGGATAAGTCTAGTTGAGTTGTAATAGATTTGATTAGGAGTTCTCACTAAATTATAAAGTGATGTGGTTGTGTCTTGTGAGTTCTCACTAAACTATAAAGTGACTAGTAGTTGTGTTGTGTGAAGTTCTCACTTAGCTTCAAAGTGAAGAGTCGTGAAGATTGGTTCTAGCTTTCGATTAGAACTCGACATCTAGCCTTGTGTCGTAAAATGGTGAAGTAGGCAACGTTGTGAAGATTGGTTCTACCTTAAGATTAGAACCCGACATCTAGCCTTGTGTCGTTAAATTGTGAAGTAGGCAACGTTGTGTAGATTGGTCCTAGCTAAAGATTAGGTCTCGACATTTAGCTTAGTGTCGGAAAATAATGTAAGCAACGATGTAAGGTTTTCTCCGCCGAGAAGGGAGCTTGTGGATATAGTGGAAATCTCGAGTAGGTGTACTCGAGGAGTGGAGTAGAAACGAGGATAGAGCCTCGTTGTCGAACCACTATAAATCTTGGTGTCTTCCCACTAGGTTGTCTCCTTCCTTACTCTTTACTTATTTCATTATCATTACACTTACTTATTATCTTTGCTAGTGCATTTGAATTGAACCTAATCATTATGAAACTTAGCTTCAAGTAAAAGATAGTTTTGATACAAACCAAATTGAAAGTAATTTTAATTTGGTCACCAATCGAAGAAAAACTATTCAAACCCCGCTTCTAGTTTCTACACTTTTCATTATTCATACAAACTATTATTTCCATAGCCTATGTTAGATGTTTGAGTAGCCACAAATTTAGCTATATCGTTATCCTCATGTTTCACTATATCATCATCATCACCAAAATATGAGTTTTTAACCTTAGCTTATCCTAAGGACCGGTTTTTCGTCATCATCAACAAGATTACTTGTACCCTTAATAATACTTCCTTTCATCTTATCAACTTTAGCAATAATAAAGGTAGCACTAGACTCAACATGAAAAGGACTATCTACACATATAATCTTACCTGAAGTGTCATTCAAGCCAACCAACTTAGAAGTCCCCCATTTGTACCCAAATTCGTCATTTTTAACCAAATTATGCGTATCAAAAAAAAAAGAATTTGACTTATTAACATCTTTACCAAAACTCACATTTTGCTTCTTTGTACCACTAGACGTAGTATTCTTCTTCTGGACCGATCTAAATTCCTAATTAACAGGTTTAAAGTTCACTTTAAAACCAACCGAGACACCTTTAATGGACTTTTTAGGCTTCCCAACTTGTTTAGGCTTTTTTATATTTTTAGCACCTAGCATTTGAGCATTCATCTAACACATAATCAAAAATTTTGTAGCTCAAACATGTAGGAGGTTTTCATTTATATTCAACTCGAATGCATTGTTTGAACGTATTTTGTATTTGTAGCGTGTGCTTTTAATGAAAGAGAGCAAAACTTTATCCGACTCGTTGAGTGTGTAAAAGGTGTTACAAAGTTTAATACACTACAGTATAATTTATATCTATCTACGTATGTATTATGCTACATCATTTATAACTACATCATTTATAACTATCGTGTTACTCCGTACAATTTATTCCTTGTTCCAATACAAAATATCGGCCGTCCAAAAAAATCGTGTCCCTCCCAAAAAATCGTTTACGTTTCGCCACTGCTGGCTTCCCTAGCATATTATTATACTAGGTATATGTTAAATAGTTAAATACTATAAGGTATATTCCTAGTGAACACATGAACATCATAATTAAGTTCTAGAATAGTGATCCAAACATGATTCAGTACATCATAATATGCTACAGTGTGATCAGCTTTTCCGAATGACTACCAAGCATTGGTTGATGAATGAACGATATATAGGGATTCATATATGCATGTGCATGGCCCACATGCATGCTCCACAAACCCTGGGGCTTTAAATACGTGCACGAAAAGGGCAAGACATGCAGGCCTATGAAGGTGAATTCACAAACACCATTCATTTAGCACATGCTCTCTCATACATAGATTCTGTTTACTGTAGATTGATTTCAGTCACTCTTCTATGCTCCCTTTGGTCCCAAGTATACCCAAGTCATTATTTATTCATTATATGTTATCATATACTCCAATAGTTGCATTTGCATATGATAAAATCAGAAGAGTTAATGATTAGAGATAATAAGAAATGTTTAGGCACAGTGTACTCTTTTTTTTACCAAAAAAATACGAACAACCCTCGATCCTTTGTATCAATAAAGCTCAGCCTATGCTTGTTACTTAGGACATTCCTAAATCGTAATCCAAGTGCACAAAGAGATGTATACGACGATACACGATCAACAGATCATAGACATGAGGTGCATCGCATGATTTCACTGAAACTACTATAAAAGGCTTGTAACACAAAAGTTTCGGACAATGAGCATTTCAGAACAATCGGATTTAATTTCTGGCATGGGTTCTTAATTAACACAATTTGCTTCAATCAAGATCCGTTACCATGAACATGGATGTATAAAAGAGTCATCGTATCTGAACACGTACAGCTAGTAGTAAACATAAATCCTTCAGTCATTGTTTTAGGTTAATTTCACAAGTTGTAAATTAAAGTATATATAACCTCGAAGCTAAAATATACTATGTATGTTATTATTCGTTTATAACTAAACAAACATATGTTATATCAACGATGAAGCATTCTATCAGTCCATCACTCCTACTTTAATTACTCCATAATTAGGGTACCATAATTTTACAATGATCAAAGTTACATGTTTGCATCCATGTCAATATATAGACATCTACTCGGCAAATTAACAACCGTCCGCATCAGTGAATTGACAACAAAATATCTCGCCAGGCCACTTCCATCCATCTAGTCATCCTCACGAGCTCAAATAAAGTTCGCTCGCTACAAAAAGCATAGGTAGTTGGTGGAGCCGTTGAGGGATGGAGTTGGCAGCCTTAGTCTAGCACCCAACGAAGAAAGTGTTCGAATCATTAACGAATATAACATGACCATCATGACTCATTTCTCTTATTATATGGTCCATGTACCACTTATAGCTAGCATTGTTCTTTCATTTTCATGAACAATTCCACAATCTAAGAAAATGCTTTTAGTTTATGCGATTTACATATATATGATTCTATTTTATTAAAGTGAAAAGTGCACCCTTCCTTACAAAAATCTTTTTTCTTGTTTGATCTCCCCAGCCAAGTGGCCACTGTTATATTGTGCAGGAGATATGCCACTGAAAACGTAATGATATGTATGTAGACATGTTTGAGCTATCAACATCGACGAATCTAAAAGGCGAGATATTAGTTTTTGAAGCTTGCATACGAAGTATGAACTAAAAGAAGACTCGTAAAATAGTTTATACGTCTAAATGTAAAGATTGCAAATACATTAGACTACATGAAGTAGACATGGTTTCACTATATAAAAAACTTGTATAAATTAATTGGATTAAGATTTACAGAAATGACCGGTAATGTTTTCTCACAAATACGATTGTGAGGCCTAGTGAAGTGCCCGATTTTCTTTTTAAGTGTGAGGGAAAAGATCATTTTTATATCAACCTGACGATCTCGATTCATATTAATAAGTGCGATTTGTGACTTGAAAGTTGAAACGATATCCAGAGACCGAAAAGTTACAGAAATAATTAGAATTATTCTAATGGGCTGGATCCAAAAAGTTGCATGACCCAACCAAAATCTTGTCTGAATCGCATTAAGAGAATTGGGTCATCAGAGAAAAGAAGCTCTTCAACTTAGTCCCGTTATTTATTGTAAAAAACCTATATATATAGTATGGCCCAAATAGGAAGATGGTCAAGAGTACAATGACAATGAAACGCATTATTAATCAAACATGTCTTGTTTAATTAAGAATTGTTGATTGGGTTTAACTCTTGCCTTATAATTGTGAACAATAATTGCAGATCCGCGCTTCACTGCGGGTATTCATTATTGGCGTTTGTTCAGCTTGCAAGAGTGACATACTACGTGACATTATAACCTGTCCGGTCGAGGAAATGTGAAGTTTAGGGATGTCACTCATGGGTGATGGGTATGGGTATCTTAAACCCGTTATGTTAGAATATATCCCTTTAGATGTGGCCTTGACCATTTAGTCCCTTAACTATACCTTAATGACATATTATACCCTAACTACCAAATGGCAGTTATTTGATGGATGTAACTACCATAATAGATAAATCCATGGGTGTGGTCATAATCATGTATCTTGTCACATAACTATTCTCTCTAAATAAAACACCATAATATTGTGAGAAATCCCTCCATCGGACTGGTGACATTACTACCGGAATTGACAAGCCCTATGACTTCATCATCTAATCGGGTTCTATCATCAAGTAAGTTTACTTTCATGTTCTTGTTATGATTACATGAGATTGATCCTGATTATGTATGATTAATACAACATGTGGTATCAAGAGCAAATAAAATTTCATGTATCATATTGATCACTGAATTGATTATAACCCACGGTAAATTATATAAAAGAAACAGTATAAATTGTACATGAAACTCCAATTTGATAAATTATGACATGATATATATGTTTGCTTGCTTCATGTATATCCGTTGTTCCAAGTTTAATGACAACCGATCCACATGTACTACATAAGATTAGTAGTTAAAGAAATTATGTAGGCTTCATTTGCTCAAAACTTGTTGAACCTGTTAATAAAAAATGGTCACTTTTATGTTAAACTAGATAACCACTCCAACGATTTAAGCATAACTAACATATATGTTGCATTTTCTGCCCAACGGTGATATGTGATATGTGTGCATACTTAGTCTATTTTAAGATGTCTAACGATTTAATTGTCAATTAAGCCAACCAGAGATTGATAAGTAGGTACAACATCTTACATACCTATTATTTTAGTGTTTATGATAGTTTTATGTGTATACTGATATGCTTTACTTTACATAAATCTCATTAATTGCCTTTAGTTTTATCTGAGCATACATTAAAATTTTTATCTATGTCAGCATCTACCTTAACTTCCAATACGGGTTACATGCCCGGAATTGAACCCTTAACTGGTACTAACTTCTCAACATGGAGAGATCAAGTAAAACTTACTCTCGGAGTAATGGACCTCGACCATGCGCTTCGTATCGATCTTACCCCTTCACTAACTGCTGAAAGTACAACAGATCAAAAACGTGCTTATGAACAGTGGGAGCGTTCTAACCGAATGTCGCTCATGATCATTAAGAATTCCTTATCCGTTGCCATTCGAGGAGCCATTCCTGAATCTGAGAATGCAAAGGAGTACTTAAGATCTGTAGAGGAACAATTTAAAGGGACTTCAAAAGACCATGCAAGTACCTTGATCCTCAAAATGTTGACTACTAAGTATGACGGGGTTAGTGGTGTACGGGAGCACATTATGATGATGAGCGATATGGAAAATAAACTGAAAGGCATGGACATGGAAATCGGTGAAGGTTTCTTAGTTTATTTCATAATGACATCTCTCCCTATGAAATTTGATCCTTTCGAGATCAATTATAATATGAAAAAGGAGAAATGGACAATGAGTGAACTGATTGCCATGTGTGTGTGCAAGAGGAAGAACGCCTCAAAGTTGAAAAGCCCGATATCGTTCATATTGCTACCACCAACTCTAATAAAAGAAAGGGCTCATGGAAGGGCAAATGTTCAATTGGAGATAATGTTACGCCAAGTAAAGTCCAGAAAATGGGTGCAAGTACTAGCTCATTCCAGGGCGGTCCAAAATGCAAGTTTTGCCATAAGAAAGGGTATATATTAAAAGGGACTATTCGAAATTCAAGGAATGGTTAGCAAAGAAAGGTATATTTGAATCCTTTATGATCAATGAATCTTTAAAGGTTAAAGTCCCTATTAATTCATGGTGGATTGAATCTGGATCCATGGTACACATTTCTAATTCTTTACAGGGATTCCGTACAATCCGGAGATTGGAAAGAAACCAACGAACGGTTAAGGTCGGGAATGGATTTGATTTGAATGTAGAAGCTGTTGGGACCTTTTCATTAATATTGGAGGGTGGCTTCCGTTTAAATCTTCATGGAACTCTTTATGTACCGAGCATGACTCGAAACCTAATATCTGTATCTATACTAATTATTGATGACTTTGTATTTACGTTTGGATAAAATAAAGTATATATTAGTTTAAATTCTCATGTTGTTGGAAATGGTTGTCTAGAGGGAAACCTCTTTAATTATGTTTAGAATCGGTTTTTGGAATATTTATTATCATATAAGATTTAGAAACCTCATCAACGTTATGGCACCAACGTTTAGGCCATATTTCACGAGACAGAATGACTAGACTTGTGACAAATAAAGTTCTACCCAATCTTGATTTCTCATATTTTGAAAAATATGTAGAATGCATAAAGGGAAAAAATGACCAAAGTGAATAAGAAAGGTGCCACACGAAGTTCTGAATTATTAGAACTAATCCATACCGACATATGTGGACCTTTTCCTTCGGGAATTGGTGGTCATAAATCATTCATTACCTTCATTGACGATTATTCACGTTACATGTACTTGTTTTTAATTAATGAAAAAACCGAATCACTTGAAATATTTAAAACTTTTAAAGGGGAAGTTGAAAATCAACTTGATCGAAAGATTAAAGTGGTAAGATCGGATAAAGGGAGGTGAATATTACGGTAGACATACTGATGTTGGTCAAGCTCTTGGATCTTTATTTGAGTTTTGTAAAGATCATGAGATTATTAACCGATATACCATGCCGGGTACCCCTCAGCAAAATGGTGTAGCTGAGAGGAGAAACTGTACCCTTATGGACATGGTTCGTAGTATGTTAGAAAATTCATACCTACCTGAATTTCTTTGGACTGAGGCATTGAAAACGGTTGTCCACATCCTTAATAGAGTTCCCTCTAAATCTGTTCCAAAAACACCATATGAAATTTGGACTGGGAGAAAACCTAGCTTACGATGTTTACGGTTTTTGGAATGTCCAGCCGAAGCTAAGTTATACAATCCTCAATCACGAAAACTGGACTTAAAAACATTAGTTGCTTTTTCATTGGGTACCCAGAACGATCTAAGGGTTACCGATTTTATTGCCCATCTCATAGTACCAGAATTGTCGAGACACGCCATGCTGAGTTTCTTTAAAATGCTAACAATAGTGGGAGCGGTTCATCTAAAAGAATTGAATTACAAGAGGCTCGGGATGAGACACCTATAATTCATGTGCCCATCCCGATTAACACGCCACTTGAAGACTCGAATGATCACATAATTTCTCAAGATGATCCTAATAATGTCGAGGAAAATGAACCTAACCTTGAAATTAATGTTGAACCACAAGAAACTCAACAGTCGTTCTGCAGGTCGCAAGGAAATAGGCAGCCCACTAACTTTGGCAATTACTATACCTATTTGAGTGAGGCCGATGTTGACTTAGGGAGATGCAATGATCCTAAACACATATGAGGATGTCATTACTTGTGACCAGTCAGCTCATTGGAGGGAACCAATGGAAGATGAGCTTAATTCAATGAGCAAAAACAACGTTTGGGAACTTGCTGAATTACCAAAGGGTGCAAAACCCGTTGGATGCAAGTGGGTCTTCAAGACCAAACTTGACCCAAATGGAAATGTTGAATGTTATAAAGCTCTTTTGGTTGCAAAAGGGTATACTCAAAGGAGGGCATTGATTACAAAGAAACCTTTTCTCTTGTATCGAGAAAAGATTCCCTAAGGATCGTAATGGCCCTTGTAGCTCATTTTGACTTAGAGTTACATCAAATGGACGTCAAAATAGCATTTCTTAATGGAGATTTACATGAAGATGTGTTCATGGCCCAACCACAAGGTTTTAAATCTAAAGGCCAAGAACATCTAGTTTGTAAACTCAAGAAATCAATTTATGGGCTTAAGCAAGCATCTCGTCAATGGTATTTGAAATTTGATGAAGTAATTGTTGGGTCAAAAAGTTGATGTGGCAGAAACTCAAAATCGAAGAACATTTACTCAAGCGTTGACAAGAGCAATGTAGGCGTTGACAGAAGTCAACAAAAGTCAAACGCAGTCAACAAAAGTCAACGCTGATGGATTTGATGGAGAATTCTATTTAGGGAATATATTAAGTATATTATTTATGATATACACAATATATAGTTTATCTAAATAGAAGATTTAGATGTTTATTTGATTTTATCTCTTTTAGATTCTGTTCCTTCCACTATAAAAGGAACAAGGGTCTTAGGTTTTTATTCATTCAATTCATTCATAATGTAAACCTAAAGTGTGTGTCGACTAGACGTGGGATTCAATGTATACACGTCTAGTGGATGTTTGTTATTAATATAATGAACATCCCAATTGTTTTAATTCATGTTTTGTGCCTAAACACCTTGTTAATGGTTGTTGTTCTAATTCCGCTTTGATTATGTTAATCATATGAACAATGATCATTCCTAGTAGCTTAAAAGATCCGGAAACCAAGGTTTCCACAATTGGTATCAGAGCCTCGTGGCTCGTGATGCTAGGACCAACAAGGTGTTCGTGTTTCGTGAAGAAAAGAAAAACCCGTCTAGGGTTTTTCTGGACGTTTTTATGTGCGCAGCAGCATTCAGAAGGGCATAACTTTTTATTGAACCGTTGGATCGCCACGAAATTTTTTGTGTGTGTTCTAGACACATATATCTAGAAATCCTCCGGAGGGATTGTCGAGATCTATCCCCAAGAAAAAGTTATTAAGCGTCAAAGTCAGCAGGGGTCATATGCTGTTTTCTGTGAACAGTTATAGTAAAAACGCGATTTCTCCTTTGTTAACCGTTGGATCGTCGTGAAATTCGATCTGTAGGTTCTTGACACTTATGTCTAGGATCTCACCAAAGGGATCTTCGATCTGAGCATTTATGAAGAAGTTATTCGCTGTCGAAGTTCACTGCAGTTTATGGATTTTCACATGAAATAATGATTTAGGGTTTATAAAACCCTAGATCAATTAGCCGCTGATGGGAGTTATTTAGACGCTGATAGATGTTGGTGTGACGCTGACAAGGCATGGATGAGACGCTGATGACGTCAGCGTTTGGGACAAGACGCTGACAAGGTTTGCTGCTGTTTGAGAAAATTGGTACGTTTTGAGCACACAAAAAGGAGGATTATACACACGAAGGTACATGGAATCTCCGTTTTAATATAGAATATCATGATGATATTTATGGCTCGGATATTTTGAAAGGGATTAATGATTTTAATGCGAGTTAGCAACAACTCGTGAAGTAATTTATTGGATTTGATTATGTAATCGGGGTAGCCTTGTAAAAGAGTTATCCGTCTTAATGCTTTTACATATGATATGAAGATTAAGATTCTTCATGAAGAGGTGTTAGCTTAAGGGGAAAAATTATTATGGTAAGTTTGATGATTGAAGAAGATTTTCGCGAGTTTGTGTTTTATCATATCTTTAAATCATGGAGGGATACCATTGGTTTGAAGATAACTTGTTCGTGCTTTACATGGTTGGTGATGAAGACTTGTCATAACACTTGAAGGAGTTACATTATCGTGCTCAGTGTCTCACAAAGGATGAGAATATTGACAAGGGATCGAGGTCTACTTATATTTAGTCATTTGTATAAGTTTTTCATCACATGGATAGTACAAGACATGGAACACAAGGTTGGGTTCTTCTACTTCTACATCAAAAATGTCATATTAATTGTTCTTCAAGATCATTACATAGAGCTACATTTGGAGAATCTTCAAAGATTGCATACATTGTTTACTTCCTTGTTGATTAGACAAAAAGGGGAAGAAATACATGATACACTTGAGGGGAAGCAATTTGAAGATCATGTACAACTTACAAGAGATACACATAGAGTTTTGCCACTATCAACTAGGGGAAGATTGTTGGGTCAAAAAGTTGATGTGGCAGAACTCAAAATCGAAGAACATTTACTCAAGCGTTGACAAGAGAAATGTAGGCGTTGACAGAAGTCAACAAAAGTCAAACGCAGTCAACAAAAGTCAACGCTGATGGATTTGATGGAGAATTCTATTTAGGGAATATATTAAGTATATTATTTATGATATACACAATATATAGTTTATCTAAATAGAAGATTTAGATGTTTATTTGATTTTATCTCTTGTAGATTCTGTTCCTTCCACTATAAAAGGAACAAGGGTCTTAGGTTTTTATTCCTTCAATTCATTCACAATGTAAACCTAAAGTGTGTGTCGACTAGACGTGGGATTCAATGTATACACGTCTAGTGGATGTTTGTTATTAATATAATGAACATCCCAATTGTTTTAATTCATGTTTTGTACCTAAACACCTTGTTAATGGTTGTTGTTCTAATTCCGCTTTGATTATGTTAATCATATGAACAATGATCATTCCTAGTAGCTTAAAAGATCCGGAAACCAAGGTTTCCACAGTAATGAAGAAACACAACTTCATCAAGAATCAGGTAGATCAATGCGTATACCTCAAAATGAATGGGAGCAACTTTATTATACTTGTGTTTTATGTGGATGATATCCTTTTAGAAAGTAATAATATTGATTTGTTGCATGAGTCAAAATGTTTTCTATCAAGAAACTTTGACATGAAAGATCTTGGTGAAGCTTCATATGTTATTAGAATTGAAATTCACCGAGATCGAGCCAACGAGACATTAGGATTATCCCAAAATGCATATATTGAACGCATACTAAATAGGTTCAATATGCAACATTGCTCTCCCACAGTCGCTCCTGTAGTTAAGGGTGACGTTTTCGGTTCTTATCAATGTCCGAAAACTGAGGTTGAATATGAGGAAATGAAGCGAATTCCTTATACTTCCGTAGTAGGAAGCTTAACGTATGCTTAGGTTTATACTCGACCAGATATCGCATATATATGCGGCATGTTAGGCAGGTTTCAATCTAATCCTAGCCTACATCATTGGAAAGCTGCTAAGAAAGTATTGCGATATTTACAAGGAACTAAATAGTACAAATTAACTTATACTAGATCCGACAGCCTTGAAGTCATTGGATACTCGGATTCAGACTTTGCGAAATGCAAAGAAACTGGTAGATCAACTGCGGGATATATTTTCATGCTATTAGGTGGGCCTATTTCTTGGAAGAGTCAAAAGCATGTGCTAACAACCACATCAACAATGATGGTTGAATATGTCTCAATTTATAAGGCGACATGCCATGCAATGTTGATGAGAAATCTGATCACTGGACTGAAAATAATTAACTCCATTTCAAGGCCGTTAAAGATTTACTGTGATAATAGCGTAGCTGTGAGCTTCTCGAACAGTAATAGTTCAACCGGAGCTGGTTTATAGCTCGATACAAAGTATTTATTCGTACGTGAAAGGGTGGAGGAACAATTTATATGTATCGAGCACATTAGAACTCATGAAATGCTTGCGGATCCGCTAACTAAAGGTCTACCACCCAAAGTGTTTATAAGTTACGTTGCTAAAATGGGTTTACGCCAAGACCTTACATAATGTTATAGTTAGTTCACTATTTCATACCCACCACCCACCCGTCACCCACTAGTGGGTATAATTTTCTACCTATACCCATACCCGTGGGTAAATCCATGGGTTAATGCAATAAAACATAATCACAAAACCTTATATGAAAAGTAACAATGAAAAAGTGTGTTTCAAGAAACTGAATCAAACACAATATCTATATAACTACAAAACTAGAATAAGTGAATACTATTTAGATGTGTTAAAAGGGTAGAGGTGTGTCGTGTACCTTGTAGAGTGAATAAGATATGCTAGAATTGTAAAAAAGTAGTATCATATATGTATTAGTATGAATGAATTGATGTTTTTGTAGCCCAAGAAGAGACGAACTAAATTATCCATGTATATATATTTGATGATTTGATCTTTTATCTTTAATTTTTAGTCTAGCAAATCGAATAGCCTTTTTTAGTTTAATGTGTTTTATTGATAGTGGTAGCTATTATAATTTATAATAGTCTCACGAGTTACAACTATCTAAGTACCACTATTTAAGAGTTATAATGAATTTTATATTATTTTAAATGGGTTTATGGGAACATACATAAGTATATTGATGGGTACACCCGTGGGCATATCAAATAAGTTTCATGGGTTTACCCGTGATGGGTATCATGGGTTTACCCGTGACGGGTATCATGGGTTTACCCATGACGGGTATACCATACCCGTCAACCATTGATGGGTTTAGATTTATACCCAAGACCCACACATAGGTGAAAAATGACGAAAATACCTACCCATTTACGTGTGGGTACCCGTGGGTTATGGGTTTTTCTCACTCGTTGCCATCCCTAGTTCAGATCAATAGATTAGTTCAAGTCTGAAACCTAGTGAAACTGTGAAAGTATTACACCCTGTAAGATAAGTATTACATCTCGGTATCTTGTTATAGATTGGGCAGCTTGCTAATCTTGTGACGACAAAATAAGAAGTCCAACAGTCCAGGAAAATTATGTACCATGACATACTTTGAGTGCACGTGTAACATATATTTAATCAATGGGTACCAAAAGTTTAATGACAAAAACAATTATTATCTTAATAGTACATAGTCGCAAAAAAGAAGGCTTCACTTTCTTAAAACAATAGTTTCAGACTCTACATTGAACCATGAAGAAAACAAAAATAACAACTCGGCCACCAAAGTCACTTAGAATGATTTAAATTGTTAATAAATGCTTTTACCTAAAAGCAGCAAGAACCATCATCTCCAATGCATGTAATATACTTGCTTCTTTTGGTGGTTGTTCCTAGTTATTATGGTTAAAGATGGAGTTTTTGCTCAAAGCTACTCGAACTACTATCAGACAATCCATTTTATGGCTCCCCTCTACAACACTTTAGAAAACATGATAGATCTTCCTAAGAGTAAAATGCAGACGATATGGTCACTATGATATGTCATTTTACATATATCCTACCTCGTGTTTTGAAACTGCAGGCGCCATACCTGTGAGGATAGTTTGAGTCCATTTTGATACATTGACTTAACAGATCATATTTTTGACTGTTACCATGATTTAACAATGGACAAAGTTGTCTTTTATTTGGTTTCTTTAAGATTCTTTAAACAGAAAAAAGCTTTATACCATTATAACATCAACAAAATTAATGGAATTACAAATTTACTTCATAAACTAACACTTGCCTTCTACATTGTACCAATTACGTACAACTAACAACAAATAAACTAACTATTTTCTAAGTGTTAAACCATTATAAGTTATGCAGTTTTTTATGAGGAGGGATTGTACTAGGATCGGGTGAATTGACAAACATAAAGCCATCAACACATTTCAATCTGCTTATTGGACTCCCTGATCTTAGAATTTGTCATAAACGATTTTCAGTCTACTTATTCGACTCTCTAATCATACAACTTGACACTAAAAATTCTTCAATCTGCTTATTCGTCTCCCTGATCATAGGATTTGACACTAAACATTATTTAATCTGCCGTCGGTCCTCTAATTTATGTAAATTAATTAAAACCATTGGATCGAGTGAACTTTCAATCTTAACCATTCTAGTTCAATAATTATCTTTTGCAACCTAAAGGAGATAAAAATGGAGATCAATGAGAGACCTAATACAGGAATGCACGTGTTATAGTACAAGATGATAAGTTTGATAGGTGAATATTAGACACGCATATATAAGCTACACACTATATAAACTAGCATATTTTAAAATTAACTAACAAAACTTTAAAACTATGGATCGGGCCTGGTGTTATTCAAATTGTTTGTGAATCTTAAAGAAACAAAATAAAAGACAATTTTTTCCTATTGCTTAAACATGGTAACGGTAAAAACATATGTTTCCTTAGGTCAATGTATCAAAATGAACTCAAATTATCCTCATATATATGGTGCTTGTAGTTTCAAAACACCAGGTAAAATATATGCAAAAATAACATACCACGGTGACCATATATGCATTTATCTTCCCAACTTTTTAAATAGCTCACACAAAACATAAACTTTATTAAAAGTGACTGCAAAATTTAAGGCCACTCGATAGGTAAGTAGTAAATACACATCTATAGGCAGAATCTATTAAATCTAAACCAAGTGATTATGAACAAAAGTAAACCAAAGGAGAAGAAAACGATTAATTAGATCTTTTTTCATTATAACCCAGTCGATGAGCAGTGGGATTTGGTGGGTTACGGTGGGAGGAGTGGTAGGTTGCGTTGTGGTAAGTTTGCTCTTTTTTTGTCCACAACATCATAACTTTAACAGCCACATAAGGCTTTTGAAGTAAGCACTTATATCTATTAGTTGAATATTATTAAGCCCGTTCATTGTTCGGGCTTAGCCCATATTAGTTATCATATTAAAGACATGTAATGTATTTATACTTGGTGATTAATAATAAGTGTGCAAGGATTTTTTTACCAATTCTATCATGGTAATCAAAGCCTACCCAGAACACCCATTACATAAAATACACGCCTAAAAAACCTATCTTTGTTTTTATACAGCCGCTGGTTGATTTCTTTTGATTCTTTTTTGTTAAGCTACGTGCTTGCTAGCTTTAATAATTCACATAAGCCAATAATTTCCCTGCCATTATAAAACATCCCCCACCATATTAATTGATGTAGCATTGCTTGCTTACTATAATCTTATTCGCTTATCGCTACGAGTCGTCGTTATCTATTTTGTTTTTTATCACATTAATTGCTTGCTATTTGTGACATATCAATATGCATCAACAACTAACTTCACCCGCACAGGGGTACGGTTTCACGCCTCAGCTTTAATGGCCAGCCGAATTCACAAGTCCACAAGGGGGTATTTTTTATGTTCCAGTGAATTACATGTATATGCCAAATACATTGTAGTCTCAAACATCTATGCTTCCACAAGCATTTCAGACTATGACTCCTCAAGATTCCTTTTGGAACATGGACACCGGAGCATCTTCTCACTTGGCGGACAATACAAGTATACTCAATTCCTTTAGTAATTCGAGCATTTATCCATCTGTATTTGTTAGCAATGGTCATTCTATTATTGTCACTCATACCAGACATAGTTTCTTGCATACTTCTCATAAGCCTCTTTACTTAAATCATATTCTTGTCACACCTCACATAATTAAAAATTTAATTTTGGTTAGACAATTTACCCATGACAATGATGTTTATGTTAAATTTGATGCTTATGGATTTTCTGTGAAAGATTATCAAAACGTGTTTCAAGAGCACGCGTGAATGCATCCTATGTGGTAAGGAGACGATTGTTTAAGAGATACTTGTATCAACTTAGAGCATCTCCAGTGAGGTGAAAGGCAATCATGGAAAGACATTGGGGTGGTGGGATGTTGTAAAAACTAACGTATCACTACAAAAAAACAGGTCTTTTAGGACCCTTTTGTGGGACCTTCTTTAAAACAGCGTCCTAAAAAACATTTGATAAAACCATTTCCCTTTTTAGTTTTATTATATTGGTATATAAGAGGACGCTTAATTAGTGGATCCTAATAAGCCTATTTATAAGACACTTTTTTTAGTAAAGTCTTATTAACATTAAACATAATAGGACACTTGATATAAAAGTCCTATCAAATCAAGTTTATGGAACTCTTATTTCTTGTGGTCTTATTAATATATAACTTTATACGACACTTCATATTGTGTCCTATTACATGTATCTTAGAGGACGCTTATGCCTTAGGGGTTTCATTATGATTAAACATAACAGGACACTTGATACAAAGGTCCTATAATAATCATTTTATGTTGGGCTTATTCGATATTCATCTTATTTGACGTGTTTGGTCACTTGTGTGAGGTCCTAACATCATAAGCTTTGTACAAATATGTTAGTTATCTTAGAATATGATACGTAAATGAAAACTAAATCATCTTATGTTTTTACATAAACTGGTAAGGTCGAAGAAAATGAGAAAGGTGGTTGTAACACCCCAAAAATTGGTCAACGAAAACGATAAAGCTCGAGGGCTGTTACATCATAACACAAAAGCTTAAGGTACAAAAGAACGAATCTAAGTGAGATGTTTTATAAAAATATCTCCTTGAATTAATTAAAAAATTAAAATTTACACAGATCCTAGTTCAAAAGATAATGCAGCGGAATAATAAAGTATAAAGATGTAAATGAGATAATAGTTCAAAAGCATATGTAATAAATATCCGAAGATGGCCATGAAATGCATGCGGACTCCAAGTACTTCATATAGCAGTCAAGAAATCACCATCAGATACCTAAGATAAATCTTACATTGTCAACATAAAGTTGGTGAGAATATAGGTTTCAATTTAAAATCATAGCAAGTTGGACCATAGATTCTCAGTTCATGTACACATGCAACTATGGGAGATATTGTGCCAAGAGTAGGATAAATCAGGTGTACACAATATTTATGATAGCTAAGCTCGTGACATCGAAACTATTGATCCAATAAGTACACCGCAATGTACATATAATAGCAAGTTGGCCCGCAAAATTTCAGTTCATGTACACATACAACTATGGGTATATAGTGCCAAGTGTAGGATAAATCAGGTGTACACAGTATTTATGATAGCTAAGCTCATGACACTGAAACTATTGATCCAGTGCGTACATCGCAATGTACATATAAATTGCCCCAAGAAAAACACAATACCCAGAAGTGGATCATGGGGTAAATGGGAAAAACGCTCAATTAACTCGACCTGTAAGTAGTAGATGACCAATCGTATAAATTGTAAAGAAGACGCTAGATTTTATGATTTTAGGTGTGTTTTTATGGTTTTTTAGTTTGAGCTTCGATTACCATGATAAAATTGGTAAGTCTCCATGTTCAAGTATTATTAGTAATCAAATATAAATATATCACAAATCTTGCACAATAAAATAACTAACATGTACTCGTAACTATGTAACCAATATGAATGCGCTCATGCGTGACCTTTATGCATAAACCTTGATTAAGTTTAATGTAAACATATTTTTTTCCCCAATTACTGACTAAGCTAAATAACAAGCCTCTTGTTAAAAATATATCCTAGAATGTTTTTTCAAAAATTATGTGATCTTTACCTTTTCTTACATATTCAACCCACGTCTGATACCAATTTCAGTTCCATACCGTTAACCTATAACTCACATGCTCTTGTTCTCATCCCAAATGATGATGAAGAGTTACCAAATGAGAATTCCCAGAAGTTATACAAAACAAAAGCAATATCGCTATAAAATCTCGTCACTATTCACGAGTACACACCGTTAGGGTTGAGCAAATTTCAAAATTAGACCAAACCAAATAGATCGGATCGCACCAAAAACCCAATTGTTCCACATTTGGGACCGAGGACAAGACACGAATGTTATGTCTAAACTCGGGTCTGTTTGAAACGGTCCCGACTGTCGGTGGATCCGGTCCAACAAGGCAATATAGTCAGTTGTGTGTAATATCAAACTGGAGTAATGACCATATATTAGAAAGAATGGATAAAAAACCGGACCGAAATATGTATGATATGGTCTGATCGGTTCAATTTCTCAGTTTGATTCGATCCGCGATCAATGATACCGAGCATTTCAAATATTGTTTAGACATATATCTATATCCGTATCTACCTGTACTATTATTTTTTTATATTATATAAAAGGTGTATCCTTTTGTTGAAATTTTGAATTTTCAACATTCCTAATATAAGATATTCAACATTTTCTTTTTTCATATTATCCGGTCACGACTTCGATCACTGAGAGACCAGTCAAGTTTGAAGTCAACCCGGTCGAGTCATCGGGTCACCGGATCGGCTAATAGGTAAAACAAGCGAGTTACCGGGTCACGGGATCGATCATCGAGTCAACCCGATCATGTTACCGTGACCCGGGTTCGACCACCGGGTCAATCCGGTCGAGTCACTGATGCATGGGTTCGACCATCGGGTCAATTCGATCAAACCCGTCGAGTTATGAGGTTATCGATTCGATCATCAGATCAATTAATATATCATCAATTATTTGTCGCTAGACAACATCTGCACCTATGCGCATGGTAACATCTAGTTTATATCTTAAGCTTAAACAATTGTAACCAATGTTTCCCGACTTGGGTCGACTCGGCGGTTTTGGCAAAAAAAAAGGGTTATATTGACCCGGATTTTACATTTTCAAAACCTGGCTAGATCCGCCGGGTTTGGGTGACCCGGGTTAACCCGGTTCTCGAGACCCGGACGGGTTTTATTTTTTCAGTTTTTTATTAAAAAATATGTAAATTTTATTTATAAGCGATTTTTTTTTATTTTTACATATATATTAATTGGTAAACAATTTATATATATAATTTATATATATATATTTTTAATTATTAAAAATATAAAAAAATTATCTTTTAAAAAAATCGTGTTCATTGATTGTATCAAGTCTAAAAAACAGGACTTATTTCGTATATATTATCTTGTAACTCGCCCAAATTGGGGGGAATGTGAACCCGCCAATTAATTTAGGGAAAATTAGAACACGCTTCTTGAAGATTATATGATTTTGGCGCTACGAAATTCAAGGGCTCCACGTTCTTCATCCACCTTCAATTTTAGTTTTAATTAATTTAATCAAAATGCCAAAATCAAAAACGGTTCGAGGTTCAGAAGTTGAATCCCAACTTGAAGTTAGGGTTTCACTTTGTCTTCAAATTCGAAGGTAAACTTTTATTTTGTTATATTAAATTCTTAGTATAGAACCCACAGTCTTATAATCTTTGTCAATTTGTTAATTAATTATGTGTGTGAACTTAATGTCGGCGTGTGAGAAATTTAATCAAACAATCTTTGTATTTTTAATATTACTGTGAGTAGTAATCTCATCAATTGTGTTAGTAAGTGTTTTTATATGCAAAAAATGGTTTGGATTGACATTTAAAATCCATAAATCATTGTCATATCAGTAATCCGGATCAATAGTTTATGTTTTGGTAAAGTAGCCGCGTCACGTCTTCTTGTTTCCATCTAATGATTTGTTGTCTTTTCATCTACATATCACAACTTAGGAATGCCGTCAAGGAGTACTCGAGTTAGCACCAGAGGTCGTAACAATAGCCACCATGCTAAAGATGCGACTGAATTTGGCTCTACCAAACAACGCTCATGGTATGCTTTTTTTTTACAAAACCAATAACCAAGAATCTAAAATTATAATCTTTTACTTTTATAGCATTACAACTTATGAGACAAAAGTAATCTTAAGAAAAAAGAAACACAGTAAGTGGTAACATGTTTAGGAATTGAATCACAAAGGAAAGGCTTTTTGAATTCTTCCTTATATAGCACAGAGTGAAAAAAAACAACCTTGTATTTACAGTTTGCAGTAGAGGTGGCAAAATGCGCGGGCCGGGCGGAGCAAAACGGGCAACGGGCTAAACGGGTAAATCCAAAATTTGAGCTAAACGGGCGCGAGCTAAACGGGCGACGGGCTAAACGGACGCGGGCCAAATGGACAACGGGCCAAACGGGCACGGACCAAACGGGCGCGAACCAAACGTAAAGTGAAACTCAGCTCTGGCCAGAACTTGGTGTTGTTTCAACTAGTCCAAATTCAGAACCAGGTATAGTGTTCCCTCGATATATTAGTAACAGGCTTTGGCGTTTGGCACTACAAAATCGAAAGTTACATCTTTATCAAAACCATACCACTGAGCATAAAAAATCCACATGATTAGTTAAATGATTAATGTTAATATGAAGTTGGTTCTCATATGAAGTTGGCACACAACAAATAGTTGTAAACTTGTAATAACCTTTCCAGAAATATTTTGTTGAGTTTGAAAAAGGGGAAAGCATTGTCTGGTCATTTTCTTTCTTGATTGGAACCTATATATTTAAATTGTTAAACTTATGGGCTTGTAGTTGTAGCATGAGCATATCAAACAGTTAAGCTAACTAAATCCGGTGTATACACCCGAAATAGTTGGTCGATGTAACGAAAGATACAATAGAGAAACCAAGATTGAATTATACTATCAGTAACTCAATGATATGCTGCTATTTTATACCCGATTTCTAAACGCCGAAAACACAGCAAGTTTGCAATATGTATATAGAAATTTGCAATTAGCCCCAACAGTCCAATTCAAGCTAATTACTATAAGAATATCTATATAGATGATTATTAAAAGTATAAAAAATAAAAAATCAACATAAAGAAAAAAATCCAAGATTGAATAATAATAGTAATACTTTGATGAGAAATTGAGCAAAAGAATCAAAAATTTAAGACCGATTGTTGAAGGAGTTTAAGAATTTAGGTACCCATGGTGATTTATGGTTGGGGCAAAAAATACCCGCTTCTCTTTTTTGTCCGACCATTATGCCCGATCTTTCTTTTTTCATCACTTTACGAAAGTCCATTAAGACCTATACAAATAAAAGAAGATGTCCCCATTTCACCCCTTAGACTTAAAAAAAGGCCCATCTGACCAAATTTTAATTGATGGGTATATTTTCCCATCTCTAGGGTGCAGTCTGGCTTTATATTGGCATTTTCATGCTTTTACAGTTAAGGTTGTTAGGCTTGTGGGTCGGCAATTCTGTCTGCAGCAGCATAGCATAATCTGCATATATGTGCCTTGATGCTGCAATTCTTTGGTTGGTTCTTGTTGTATCTCGGGGGTCCGTCATGATTCTTGTGTTAGTGATGTCTTAGTATAGTCAATACATTAGGATATACTGATGATCATTTAATTAATGTTGCATCCTAATTTTAGTTTTTAATTTCAAGCTCTGTTTACTGTTTACAATCCAGGGAATGCGTGGAAAAGAGTTAGAGGGCCAATGTATATGGCAATAGTTTGGTGGAAAACAGAAGAGAATCGTGTTATTGTTCAATTTAATGAATATGGGCAACCCGTTGAGAAAATAGCTAACACATTGAGCCATTTCATAGGATCTCTCACAAGGAGTGGTAAGTATTGCAAGCTTCATAAACCATGGAATAAGTTAAGAATGCCATGAAACAGATCTTGCTAGACAGCGTGAATGTATGTTATAAATAATTACATATCTAACTAATTAAGATAAATATTTCTTCATGTGATGACAAATTTCTTTTATCAGGATACATTTGATCTCTTCCCGGGTTCTAATGATTGGATTTTGACATCTTTTGGCAGGAAAAAGAAAAATTGTGGGTCAAGAGTTAAAAAAGAACCACTATGATCTGACTTTGCCATTTCATGAACAAAGTATCTTCAAGCCAAAACAAGTTCTCGCATTTCAGTGGAAGAGACTCGTCAAGTCTTGGAATAAGGGAAAATCTAAGATATGTAATAATTTTTCACCTTTCAGTAACAAATTTTTAATCTTTGATTTAACTCCTTTTCTTTTACATCAGTAACAAAAATAAGGCTAAAAGGACAGAAAAGAAGACAACACAAGTCACGGGTAAAACAAGTTATGCTCAAGTTCTTGAAAAACGAAAGGTAATTTAATATTTTTCGTGCAACTATTTATGCAACATTTACGAGGGTTTTCTGCTGTTATTTTATTTTAAATGCTTTTGACTATCGTTGTCGATTTTTGAATTCAAGTGCTTAAGAACTGGGAGTATTCCTACACTATTTGTTATTAGGTTTCATTAATTTACGTATAAACATTACATAAGCCATGTTCTATTATACTAGGAACTACGAATGGCAGAACTGATGCTATGTGCTACTGTGCTAGTATGTGAGTATGAAATCTTATATATGTGAAAACGAAACTGTAACATTACTTTTTTGCCGTCAACTTCTAGTTCAAACATAATGATGGTTGTATATTAATGATTCCTTATGTTGTTATCATCAATCTGCTATTGCTATTATTTGTATAAATGATTCGAAACACCTTTATTCCTTATATATTCCTTTTCATTTAATCTATGAACATCAATGAAAGATTATTAAAATATTATTACCTCACATATTTTAGCATTACCTTTTCAAGGTTGTTGGGCAGTTGTAATCACCAGCATGTTCCTTGTTATTTTTTTGTTATTAATTGTATATGACAGTGGTATTTTGATAATGTACAACCATAAGCGTGTTTGAGACATAGTCATGAAAAACACCTTCTGGGTATGAGAATTGATATTGGTCTAACTAGTTTGCTCATGTCTCCATAGCTATTTTGTATGTTGTGGTTACATTGTATTGTTGTAAATTTTCATCTTTTTATTATAAGCTTTGAGTTACTTTTTTCTTCTAATATTGATATGTTGAGTAATTTAATGTTAAAGATGGAGAACTGACGTGGCATTGATCACGGATTTACACATCCACCACGGGTAAATTTCAAAAACCAACATATTGACTGTTTGATGTGGTTAGATATGGAGTCGAGCCTAAGTAGACGTTTGATTATTGTGTGATTTGTTGCGTCATCTAAAATAGATTCGACTAGGAAATGATCCCCGTATGAATTCAAGCCTGGCTGCCTGAGTATCTGTTTATTTGAAATAAAATTGGATGCTCTTACGAGTTAAACTATGTCATGTTTATGCAAATTATAATTGTTCAAGTTTACCTTAGGAGGATTTCAAACTCTCAGATTGTAGCAAATGGCTGATTAAGGGGAGTGAAGAGATTGGATCAAATTGATGCCATGTAGATATCCAAGTCGCTATAAAGAAGGAAGAATATTTGGTGAGGAGGTATGGATTATTTGTCACAAATCAAGATGCTATTGGCGCGCTCTTGTTTCGGTATGCTACCCTGATATACTTGTCATTATTAAAGTATTACTTAGAGTAAACTTTATTACACCATATTAAACATGAGCTGTTAATTTGTAGGTGGTGTGCTAGGATGATTGATGATGGATGCTGACTTAAAAGATGAGTTTATTGTTTTCCTTTTGTTACATCTTCTTCTTGTTTTTCATTTTCTGTTATTTTCGCCTTATGGCTCAAGACTATCTTTGATTTCCTTCTTTGACATTTATGTTGAACTCTGTAAGACTTTTATGTTGGATGTTATTTCAACGTGGTTGAAAGTTCATTTATGGAATGAAATCTTTCTTGCTTATCGAATTATATTCCTTGTGTTCACTTGCTTCAAATTTATTTTTGTTAATTGTTTGTGTTTTTGTTATTGAATTAAGTAGTGTTAAATATGCTTATTAGAAATGAAATGTATTAGGAAACCAATGCTATTAACAACATGTCATGTGAGAAAATGTCTGTTGTAACAGCAAATTTGGTTCTAATAAAGCACCTATGTATGAGGACCCTTTTATTAGTACTAAAATAGGACATTATCTAAATGTGTGTTAGGAATGTGTTAGGACTCCGGAAAGTGTTCCAAAACATATCAGTTTGGTAAGCATATATTAGAACACCCGATAGCATCTTATTATGTGCACTGTTAGAACGCCATTTTGGTCCCATAAACATCTTTAAAGGACCAAATAGTTAGTTTTAAAATTTTCCGACTTGATAGGACGCCGATAAATGTCCTAGATATCTATTACAACTCCTTCCTATGGGACACTCTTATTTTGGTTTTATTAGGTTAAAGGTCCTATAAACTTAGTTTATAGAACACTAACCGGTGTCCTATAAGACCATTTTTCTTGTAGTGTATGATCGGCTTGAAAAAACCAATCAAGATGGTTCGATCCGTCGAATGCCGGAAGATTAAGTTTGGGCGGTCGAATTTGCAGCCCATGAGGAGTTGGTATCACGTTGGTTTGTGGTGGTAGTTGGTGGTTTCGTGCATTATTTTGAGCAATGCTCGCGATGAAGGAGGCAGTTTTTTCATATTGTGTCGCGAGTTGTTTGAATATCGCATCTAGTTGTGAAGATGATTGTGCTTGGTGGCCTTCATGTTTTCATAGGTGATGGATTGAGACTTGACAAGTTTTAAAATATCAACAACCATGGCTGCCATTGTTTCTTTAAGTGGTGGATGGTCTTTTTTAGGAGGCATGGTAAGAAAAATAAAAGCACCAATTGGTATGACTAAGGCTAAAGATAGTCATGATCTAAACTAAACTACTACTAAGAATTGTAATTGCTAAAAAAGGTAAACATACAACTAGCAAACTGAGGCAATTTTATGTGTCTTTCTTCTTGTTCATTCACTGATGCATGGAGTACATTAAATAGTAAGCTAGAACGTGTACCACTATCCTAAACATAATGCAATACTACAAATATGGAGAACATGGATGTAAACATGGACTAAATGCAGTAATGGGGTTCCACTTTTCATTCCTAAAATGATGCATGACTTCAAACTTAGAAAATAAAGAAAAGTTGTTCAGACTATAAAGACTTGGTCTAGACATGATTGGGCACATATGAAATATACTCTTATAATTATATTTGAGTTTCTTACCGTATTCAACATGTATGGTTTTTTCTATTATAATATTTGCAATAACAGTTTCCTATTATAGTTGGATCTGAAATGGCTATGTAATTATGGTCACTCAAAATATGTATTCCGTATTTTACAACAATAATAAATTAAGGCACTGTCTGTTTTGTATTTTTATAAAGTCATGTAAAATAAAATTATCTGTTAATACATATGTTGTTTGTTTGTAGACGAATATATAACTTTTTTCTTTATGTGCTTAATAAAATGTTTGGATTAAATAAAATTACAGTTATTTCCTTTCAAATTTAATAAATGAAAAAATTAAAGGGTAACTATATAAAATAATGATAATAAGTAATGACTTAATATTGAAACTGTAAAACCCGTCTTAAAAATCCTTGAACATTAAATATACGCAGTCAGAGTTACTTAAAACATTATATATATCATTATTTATTAATCTATGAATATTAATAATACGCAGTCTCAGCTTAATCCAAAACGTTACGAAATTAATTGTTCAGAAAAATAAATTAACTTTAGCTATTTAGGTATCACGTATGTATTATTTTTCAAAAAAAGAATATTACATTTCAGAGTTTCAGCAAGAATTTAAAAACACGATCATGAACACACGCGAGTATTAAATTACCACGAAAATAGAACAAATCAAATGTATGTGTTGTATGGTCGGTGGGGGCCCAAAAGGAAATGAAGAATGGGTTGTGGCCCATTTATTTGTATAGCCGAGGTTTAACAAAAAATAGACGGGGGAGTATATTATTTTGGGCAGCAAACACAACTGTAACAAAAAAAATAGGATTTCTGTCTCATTGGGTGGCCGCCGTTTAGCACAAACAACAAGAGAACTTCGGGTCTTGATCTTTATTAATCTTTCGATTTTGTGTGTTGCACCTAATCCTTGATCACGTAATAGGTAATCCTCCCTTTTCTTTTCGTGTTTTGATCTTGAATTCATGTTAGCCAAGAATCAAATGATTATTAATATTTTTAAGCATGAAATAATCATAAGAGGTGTCGGTTTTCAGTTGATTCACGAAAAACCGAGACCATAAGGTCTCGATGTGACTGTTGTGGCCAGCTACGACCGAAACAAGGGTGGCGGTGGTGCTTTGTTCATCAGCCACAGCAAAAAAAAAACCCAAACAAGGGAGTCGTGTATAAGGGGGAGTTTGTTTCTGATAACAGTGGGTAAAAAGACTCAGCAGGGGAGTGTTTGGGGTTAACAAGCAGTAAGGGGGCGTTTGGGTTTGTAAACAGTGAGTACAACAACAAGAAGTGAGAAAAATATAGTAACAGTGGGAACTATGTAATAACGGTGGGAACATATGGGAATTACTAAACTAACAGTGGGTACTTTAACCCAATAGCAGGAACCACAAGGGAACAGTGGCTGCTGTTGGTGACGTCAGCAAAAGGGAAACCATAGCCAACCGGCTGTGGTGGTTATTTGTTTTGGGCCGACCCGAGACCAAGTGTCTCGGAAGACTTTCGACCCGAGTTTCGGGTATACTATTAGAAAGACATAAACAAGGTTTTATTTAAATTAATTTAAAATCATTTTACCAAGAAAAGTATAACGTGGTTTAACCAAAATATAATGTTTTGTTAAATTAATTAGTAAATTAATTTTAAATGATTTAATTATATTATTAATTTAAAATGCTTGGTTTTATTCAAATGATTTAACTTTCATGAAAACTATTTAGGAAACTTTCTATTTATGGCAGGTTGCTATATGTAGTAATATTTTAATACCAGATTACAATATATTACCATATCAGAATACAGTATAATATACAAGTAATCAAAAGTACAGGATACGCATTAATCAGTAAATATTTAAAGACAGTCAGAGTGATAAAATTATATACAGAACAGTACAGCAATACAAGATTATAATAAAATAAATTAAGAACAGTAATAATCAGTAACAGTAAACAGTAATCAGACAACTCATTTCACGTCCCTTATTTATGTATTATCCGTGAAGTCGGAGTAGATCCTTCAGCTTTCATTCTTATTTCATTACTGGACATGAGGTAACGATTTTTCGTCCTTCAATAAGGACTTCCTTCTATACATGATTAGGATTCCCCGTTTGCAGCCAAATGCTTTCCCCAATATATGTTCTAAGTTTATCAGTAATCATTTTAATAACTAAGTTAAATTTGCCTGAGCTTTATATACAACCATGACCAGTTATATACTAGTTACGGAGGTACCGTAAACATGACACTAGAGGCATTGGTGTCATGACTCCTCTGCGGGGGAGTGATTTCTCGCAGCGTCCCATTTATTTTAGCTTGGCCATTTTATCAGTATTATCAGCGACGCGTATGGGTGCATCCTAGGTTATCATTTTACAGCTTATCAAGTAAATGTGGTATGTGCTCTACATCCTTCACATTGGAGTTGATCCCTCCACCCAGCACATTATTTAGAGGTCACTCCTTTATAGTATGACGAGGTCAACCCTCTATGTATTCATGCAGATGTTGTTACAACACATGACCTATATAAGCTCTTGGCATTTAAAATACAGTAATTACATGTTTTCAAATATAAGATTTATAGTACAGCTCTAGTCATCAACCAGACTTTTCAGAACTTACACAATATTCAGCTGCATTTTATATAACAGTCTTTATAGCTTCAGTATTTGTCATCTGTTTCATTCCAGTATTACTTATCATGTTCTTATATTCGTTCACTGAGTGTTATGCTCAGCCGTAGTTCCTTTTATGTTCTAACGGCAGGTACATCAGGACGTTGTTAGGATTCTGAGAGTACGTGCATTGGATGGAAGTTATCCAAACTTCTTTACTTTATGCACTTCGTATATTTATTTTCCTGTTTGGACATTGTTCATTCCTTCCATTCAGTATTTACTTTTCATGTTTTGAGCTTATGATTGGATTACCGATGTTTGATTCCGGTATTTCCTTTATGGTCAGTTGTTTTAGGACATTTACCTTATATGCTTTGATGACACGCCATAAATACACATAATGGTCCATTTATCCATGTGGGGTGCTACAATTATGGTATCAAAGAGCGCAAGGTTCGACCTGTAGGCTCTAAAACTTGACCTGTGACTAGTGGGTAGTCACTAGGAACTTCCTAGATTTTTGGCGTTTGTTATCTTCCATGTTTCTCATGCATTTATCAGTCAGTTTTAATAAAAAAAATTGCCTAAGTAAAAGGTTGGTACAAGACTGGCCATATTTAGTCGCATGTGCTTTTCATTCGAATTTTGTTTTGGTGAACCGACCCATAGGCGTTCACCCTTACCCATTCAGATTTTGTATTGGTGAACCGACCCATAGGCGTTCATCCTTACTCATGTCAGATTCATGTTTTTAGTCGATTATTACTTGGTGAACCAGCCATAAACGTTCACCATTGTTCAGGTCAAATTTCATGCTTTTCAGTCGAATGTTTTCTTTTGAACCGATTCATAGTGCTCACCTTTGTTCATATCATGATGTTTCTTTAAAATTTTGACTAGTATGGTTTGGACTACATCCACCTATATTTAGTCCCATATTGTAATTTTCTATACATGACGGTTCTCAGAAAATTTTGACAAGTATGGTTCGAACCAGAATCGCCCATACTTAGTCACATGCTTCATACTTTAAATTCTGTGGATTAAACCATAGACATCCACATCAGTTGATGATAAACCTCAGTTGGTTATACTTCTATGTTCTTTGAACAATCCAATTTTCATACCCTCACGTGATGTCGTCTTCATGTTGATTCAGTTTCATGTCTCTTTATGAGGATTATGTTTTCAGCAGGGGATGATGTATTCATGCTAGGACACGGAAGGGTCACCGTAAAATCCTGTTTCATGATAAATCATGTTGGGTCTTCATCAATCATGTCTTTATGATGACCATTGTTGAAACTCCATTTAAGCATACTTTTGAGTCTCTATACAATCAGCATTACGTCTATGCAGGAATTGTCAGGCTATCATGTTACTCGTTTCAGTTTAGTTTACTCATGTTAAAATCAATTTATTTCTTTTGATCATGTCAGATAATTAACACAAGTATCGATCATCCCACAAAATTGCCATCAGTGCCATGTACAGTATTTTATGTGTACTCCGCGTACCGTGTATCAGTTATACTCTATGTACAGTATTTCATGTGTACTCCACGTACAGTGTCTCAGATATGCTCCATGTGCAGTATTCATTGTGTACCCATGTGCAGTAGTCCAGGTGTACTCCATGTGCCTTACTCCATGGATATTGTTAATCGGTCCTCGGTCATTCAGGCGTTTTTCCACCTTTCAATATTCTACTAGATGCTGATGCTGCCCATAAATTGGAAAGTTACCAGATACTGATGCTGCTAACACTTAGAAGACCTCACGAATGTTGGTGCTGCTGATACTTTGGAGAGTTACCAAGACGCCGATGCTGTTTATACTATGAAGACTCTTCAAGAGCAAGGACGAAAACTATAAATTTGAAATTCCTGATAAAAATATACTTCAACCATCAGACACTACAATTCCATTCCATGCTTTTACTTCCTCAGTTACATGTCACACTTCACTCAGCTAATCTTTCAGTCAGAAGAGTGAGAGCCGGTAACCAACCAGCCACTCAGCAGAATAGTTACATGAATTACGGTCGTAATAATGACCATCATGGAACTGACAGATAAGACGGTAATGATAACCACCGTGCTTATATTAATCAGTCAGTAGCCATCGAAACTCCGACACGGACGTGACCAAAGACACAGAGGTCAGCAGTCTAACCGGTCCGCCAACCCTAGCAGTTACCAAAACTTTTTAGCCTTGTTCAGATTCACCTACTAAAACACATGTCAAGACATCAGTCAAGACACATGTCTCAGGTATTATTTCGGAAGACACATGTCAGGACACCAGTCATGGTACACGTCATACGAATATCTTTTCAAAGTACGAGTCAGAACTCATAACTCCATATGTTTTCTAAACCAGGCCCTCAGAAAATCAGGGTACACTCCAAGGGTGTATACCCGTGTTGTCATGCCATGCATAAATCAAACCATAAAAGATTCAGCCACCACACCTAGATTATTATTCAGGTTAGATACGCAGTACTCATTCTGTGAGGTTACAGACGAACACATTGAGTGAAAGTCGCCACGTTTACTTCACGTATTCCTACGTCAACTTTATCTTAAATCACGTATTTACCTACCTCCCAGCCAGAAAAGACTTCACAGTATTACCCATATTTATAAAGGTCTTCCTTCTAGTTGAAGACAAGATCCGTGTTACTAACTCCCAAATATAGTCATTTTACTTTCTGCCAAAAAATCAATACAAGTTGTTATGCCTTACAGCAAGTGATTTATTATTCCAAAGCTACGAAGACCTTATAGCTATCAGATATAAATCCACTTATGAAGTTCCTTAAACTCATGATCAGCAGATTATTCCAGAGTTCCCAGATGTAATTTCAGAAAGTTTTCCAGAAATTCCTTCATAGCCACGAGACGGAGTTTAACATAGAGCTTGTCTCAAGGTCAGAACTTGTTTTCAGAACTCTTTATTGCAGGGCTTCAGCTGAGTTAAAAGAGTTGCAGCAATTGTTGCGAGAATTACCAGAACGAGGCTTTATTCTCCCTAGCGCACAACCAGGAGGTGCATCGTTTCTGTCTATGAGAAAGAAGGCCGGTAACATGAGATCATGTACCGAACACCGGAAAATTTACTAGATCACCATTCTTAATCGATATTTATATCACATATAGAAGGTCTATCTGATCTGCTACGATGTCTTAAACATTTTTCCAGAACGATTTCCGATCATGCTACCACAAAATCATTTTACCAAGAAAAGTATACCATGGTTTAACCAAAATATAATGTTTTGTTAAATTAATTAGTAAATTAATTTAAAATGATTCAATTAGGTTATTAATTTAAAATTCTTGGTTTAATTCAAATGATTTAACTTTCATGAAAACTATTTAGGAATCTTTCTATTTATGGCAGGTTGCTTTATATAGTAATATTATAATACCATATCAGAAGTACAGGATACACATTAATCAATAAATATTTAAAGACAGCCAGAGTGATAAAATTATATACAAAACAGTATAGCAATACAAGATTATAATAAAATAAATTAAGAACAATAATAATCAGTAACAGTAAACAGTAATCAGACAACTCATTTCACGTCCCTTATTTATGTAGTATCCCTGAAGTCGGAGTAGATCCTTCAGCTTTCATTCTTATTTTATTACTGGACACGAGGTACGGATTTTCCGTCCTTCAGTAAGGACTTCCTTCTATGCATGATTAGGATTCCCCGTCTACAGCCAAATGTTTTCCCTAATATATGTTCTAAGTTTATTAGTAATCATTTTAATAACTAAGTTAAATTTGCCTGAGCTTTATATACAAACATGACCAGTTATGTACTAGTTACAGAGATACCGTAACCATGACACTAGAGGCACCGGTGTCATGACTCCTCTGTGGGGGAGTGATTTCTCGCAGCATCCCATTTATTTCAGCTTGGCCATTTTATCAGTATTATCAGCAAGGCATATGGGTGCATCCTAGGTTATCAGTTTACAGCTTATCAGGTGAATGTGGTGTGTGCTCTACATCCTTCACATTGGAGTTTATCCCCCCACCCAACACATTATTTATAGGTCACCACTCTACAGCATGACATGGTCACCCCTCTATGTATTCATGCAGGCGTTGTTACAGCACATGACCTATATAAGCTATTGGCATTTAAAATACAGTAATTACAGGTTTTCAGATTTAACAGTTTTAGTACAGCTTTACCAGTCATAAACCAGACTTTTCAGAACTTACACAGTTTTCCGCTACATTTTATATATCAGTCTTTATAGCTTCAGTATTTGTCATCTGTTTCATTCCAGTATTACTTATCATGTTCTTATATCCGTTCACTGAGCGTTATGCTCAACCATAGTTCCTTTCATGTTCTAACGGCATATACACCAGGACGCTCTTAGGATTCTGAGAGTACGTGCATTGGATGGAAGCTATCTAGACTTCTTTACTTTATTCACTTCATATATTTGTTTTCCTGTTTGGACATTGATGGTTGTAAAAATACGTCTTTTAGGAAAAAAAGCGTAATTAGGGTAAGTATTAACAAGTGATTTAGGAAAACCACGAGTTATGACCCTAAGTGGGGATCGTTCTCAAGGAGGCTTGGTGTGTGTGTTAAGAGATGATTAACTTTGTGATTATATTTATGAGAAGAGAAAATATAAATGAGGTAAGAAGAGAATGACGGTTACGATGACGAATTAAACTAAGACGAAAGGGTCGTACACGTAAAACCGTAAAAAGTACCAAAATTAAAAATTTACCCTAAAAATTCCTAGAAAATTGCAATAAATCCTAAATAATGTAATTAGAGTTTACAAAAAATCAAAAATCACTCAAACCTTTTATTTAATTAAATAATAATTTTTAACGCTAATTAAAGCCCAAAAAATCAATTTAATTAACAAAAGGCCCAAAATGAGATTTTTTCAATTGTAAACCTCTAAAATGACCTAAGTTAATTTAAAACTATTTTTGAAAATTTTAAAATTAATTAAAACTATTTAAAAACTATTAAAACTTAAAATAATTATAAAAATTAATCTAAGGACAATGAAAATATTCTAAAAATTGTAAAATTCCTAACAAAATGTATTTAACCTAAGAAAAATATAAAAACTTGAAAAATCTAAATTTTAATTTTTAATAATAAAATAATAATAAAATAATATTAAAAATCCAAAATTTATAAAAAAATTCTAAAAACTTGCAAACTAGCTTAATTTAACCTAATTAAACATAAAATGAAGTTGAAATTACAAAATACCCCTAATGGGCCTTCAAATGGGCCAAAGTCCAAAACAGACCCTCATTGGGCCAAAATAAGCCCAATAAGAAAAATGTTTATAAAAATGGCCCAAAAGCTCCTATCTGACTCAAAGATTATGAACACAATTTTTCAAAGGCCCAAAAGCTGAAAATGTGAAATAAGCTGGCTTATATCAAACAGCTTATTCTTAATGGGCTTTTTGGCCCATTAAGCTATAAGCTGATGCCATAAGCTCAAATTAGATACACAATATTATTTTGAGTTACTTAAGACTTCTGTAAAAAGAAATTTGAAAAAAGTACAAGGAATAAGCCTGAAAATGCAATAAGCAATCAACACCAAACGACAAAATAGTCGTTTTCGAGTTCTAGGTTATCCCAAGAGCTGATTCAAGTTTCAAAAGCTTTTACATGACTTAACTAAGCTTAATCAACAAAATTTTTTCAAATAACTTCACTCAATAAGCTGAAATAAGCAAATAAGCACTTCTTTAAAAGTCAACTTTATGAGTTTCTAGCAAAAAGTCAAAGTCAAAGTCTAATAAGCTCCAGTTCAAACAAATGGGTCAAATGATTCAAGATTAACCAACAAAGAACAATAACAAGCAGATAATATGAGTGGCACTTGAGTTTTCTTCACCAAATTTAAACACATTTCATTAAGATGAATATATGATTTACAGATTTGTGAACAATGGAAAATTCAAGAGCAAAGCAAAAATGAAGCACCCTAAGGCCTTTATATAGGCATATAAATGAACTATGAAAGCTAAAAAACGTGAAACCCTAGCTAATGAAGTTCCATATTTGCCCTTTGAGTAGTTTGAACTTTGAAGATCATGTGACTAATTCTTGTTTTGTTGTGGAGCTGGCATGGTAAAAATGCATCCAATGGCTTACAATGAGCTTAAAAAGTAAGCTAGAATCACACACGTTGGATGACTGGCCAAGTTTTGGCAGTTTCTTCTTTTTTGCAGCCGGGGAATCTTGTGTGGGACTATGGAGTGATGTGGCAAGTATTTTTAAGGTTGGGATGTGATTAAGGGATGCTTAATCACTAATCTGGAGATTTTCAGGGCTTAATTACAACACAATTAAGAAAACCTAATTGTGTTCTTATGGTGAATAGTTGTGTGTTTGATCCGGTTTTGGGTTAAAACATGTTTAAAAACATGTTAAGGCGCCATAGTTATTTAACTAATTAATTTAGTTAAAAAAACCAGGTGAGTGGAAGTGTGAGGTGGCAGCAGAGTGAGTTTTGATTGGTTGTGGGAATTGAGTGGGTGAGGTGGAACCATGTGATTAGTCTAGGTATCTTAGGTTATCTAGGCAGGTTTAGTCCCTTGTTTTCCAAACTTCTTTCACTTTGTAAATAATAGCCCACAATCCGTTTTCCTTTGTTAACCAAGTTCCATTTTTCACACTTTTGCCCCAAATACTTTTCCAAAGTATTTTCAGGGGTATTTCTTGCTAATTCTTGATTCTTGAAGGACTGATTTGGCATTTTCTTCATAGATAATGGTCTTGACTTGTTTGTTTGACTTCTTGGAGGACTGAATTTGCCAAGTCATGATTAATGAGGGACCACTTTTGCTATTTCTTCAAAGTCAAGGGTCCTTTTGGTAATTTTGATATTTTCAAAGGACCAAACTTGTAATTTCTTGTAACTTGAAGTCCTTCATGGTATGTTTGACTTTGAGGAGGATTAATATTGACATTTTAGTTTTGTTGAGGGACTAAAATTGCCAATTCTTCAAAGTGGAGGGCCCTTTTTGCAATATTGACAAACTTTAGGGACCAATCTTGTAATTATGAGGATACAAGGGTATAAAGTGTCAATTCTTCAATATTGAAGGACCTTTCTTGCATAATCTTCAAATCTTCAAGGGTTTTCTTGGAAAATTCTTCATTAGGGCTTGGTTCATTGTGCGACTTCGTTTCCCGTGTTTGTTTTTGCATGATTCTTGTGATCTTTTGTCATTTTCTCAATATCCGTACCTAATATACACAAGCAACAAACACAAGCATATATTTGGCCAATTTTATGATATTTTATGCATTTAAAGCCCTTTTTGGATGATGAGACTATGTATAAAAGCAGTCTCATCACTCCCCCATACTAAACCATTGTCGTGTCCTCACGCAATGCTAGAATAAAGTATCGTAGCACCTCAAAAATTCATTTTTATTCACTTCTATTGAATGATAAACTAGCTACACTACTACTATTACTACTATTTGCGTTTTAGACATAATGTATGATTTTCATCGCAAAATGGGACGTTTAGGTTCATAGAATAAGAACACGTGAATGCTTCGTTAGAAATAATTTCATCGTCCTTGATTTTCACCCCATTTCCATGCCAAGCGTGCAACGAGATCATTGTCATTATAAGTTAGTAATGCTAACACTACTCATATGCCCTAATCACGTACTTATCCTCCCATTTTCCAAAGTTGTATCTCTTATATTTTATTATGTCTTGAATGTTTCACGAGGATACATTGTTTGACTTATGCGATAATAGAGATTTAGGTCTAAAAATAGAGTCCAAACGGTGTAACCAAGACCATCAAATCAATAACCCCTCCTAATGGACAACGATGTCAAAAAATTAAGTCAACAAGAAGGATCGATAAACACGGTTTTATAACGGTTTTGAACATGAGACTTATTACCAAGACTTTTATACGCCCCCTAACGGAAGGGCCTTATTATCATAGGTTTACCTCCATCTTTTATTCAACTTCGCCATGGAGCTTTTATTATGACTTCGGTCTTGCCTTGCCTTTTATTATCCACCTCATCGGTGGTTTTATTAGCCAAAGACGTATATCCTCACGCTAAGACGAATTTTGGATCTTTAAAGCTTCAAAGATTAAGGCTTGATTCACTTTCAATTTGTGCATAGATTTTTCGGCCTTGTGAGCTTCAAATTTTTGCTTGATTTAGGTGAGCACTTGATTTCTTATTATTGGGTGAAGCTTTCGATTATTCGGGTGCCAATACTTCAAAACCGTGACGCTGGCGATACCTTAATCTTTTCCCAATTTAATTACACGGAAGCTACGAGAAAATACTAGAAACCCAACAATTAAGACTAAACCGCTAAGTCAATATTTATTAAGCAAAAAATATTTACAAGCGAAGGGAGAATAAGAAAATAACGAGAACACATGAGTTTTTGAAAGAATACGAGTACTCTACGTTTAGCATAGTAACTTATAATTAACCCTATCAATTCTCGTCCTCATTTAAGAGACTTAGCCTAATGTGAAGTTAAGGAATTGAAGCTAAGTGCTCAACACGCGCGGTCGAGTCAAAAATTACTCTTATTCTCGCCATCGGAAAATCTACATTCGTGTCTTCAAACACTTATGAAACATGAGAAAAATTTTAAAATTTGGCCATTTTTAGCCTTATTTTGCAACAAAAAGATAAACAAAAAGATAAACTTTGGAAAGAGTGAAGGTTTGGCAAGGCAAGTATTTATTCACCCCCCCATACTAAAGTTAAACATTGTCCTCAATGTTTCGAGTCTAGGGGTGCAAACACCCCCATACTAGAGACGTAGTCGAATGCCTAATCTAGCATGAAAAGGGTGTATCAGTTAAACTTAAAGCCGTTTATGAAGTGTGGTATAAACCTAAGGTTAGAACATCAAAGGATATATCATGGATATTGAAAAAGTCTTCAAAGCAAACGATCGAGTGCTCCCATTAAACGAACACGAGAGGCTCCAATTGTGAAGGTAATGATCATCTAAAATCCACAATTCACAAACAACAACGGAACAAAGGTTGGAAGGGCACAAATCCCCACACGTTACTACATTAGAAAGCGATAATATGTACATAGGATAAGCATGGGACTCCCCCAAGATGCACCTCGTTTTTGATTACCGAGTCATGAGCTCGACTCGATCCCCTCAATACTAATTATCATTGGGGATGGTGATTTGGTCGAGGTAGTTCAAGGATGGAACTTCCCCGCCAAAGTAGTGCTTCAACCTATGTCCATTCACCTTGAAATTGGGGCCATCATTTTGTGCTAGCTCGATGGTCCCATATGGAAAAACTTGAGTCACGGTGAATGGACCGGAGCAACGGGATTTCAACTTACCGGAAAAGATTTTCAAAAGAGAATTAAAAAGCAAAACTTGATCCCCAATGTTAAAAACCCGGTTTTTAATTTTTGAATCATGCAACTTTTTAGTCTTTTCTTTATAAATCAATGAATTTTCATAAGCGATATCCCTTAATTCATCCAATTCATTTAATTGCATTTTCTGGTGTGTTTTCCCGCGGTCTCCATATCATCGTTACAATGCTTTAGGGCCCAATAAGCCTTGTGTTCGAGTTCAATTGGCAAGTGACAATTCTTCCCATACACTAGCTTATAAGGAGTACACCCGATAGGCGTCTTATGAGCGGTTCGAAAGGCCCATAAAGCATCGTCCAACTTATCCGCCCAAGATTGTCGGTTTTCTCCCATGGATCTCTCCAAGATCCTTTTCAACGCTCGGTTTGAAACCTCGACTTGCCCACTCGTTTGTGGATGATAAGCCGTAGAAAGCCGATGTGTAACCCCATATTTCCTTAGGACCCTTTCGAATTGGTCGTTACAAAAATGGGTTCCACGATCGCTTATGATCGCACGAGGGGTTCCAAACCGAGAAAACAAGCTTTTCAAAAACTTGACTACCACACGAGCATCATTGGTGGGCAAAGCCTTAGCTTCCACCCAATTAGATAGGTAGTCAACCGCGAAAAGGATGTACTTATTACCACGAGATGATGGGAACAGCCCCATAAAGTCAATGCCCCAAACGTCAAAGATCTCACACACTTGGATGATATTTTGTGGCATTTCATCTTTTTGTGAGGCTTTTCCTTGTTGTTGGCATGAGTCACACGACTTCACAAGCTCATGTGCATCTCGGTAAATAGTAGGACAAAATAAACCGACATCAAACACCTTCTTAGCCGTGAGATTAGCACCGTGGTGACCACCCGTGGGTCCCTCGTGAAAGCTCTAAGGATGTTAGAAGCTTCGGTACCAAAGACACAACGTCGGATGATTTGATCCGCACAAGTTAGAAACAAGTAAGGGTCGTTCCAAAAGTAGAACTTGACGTCACGAAAGAATTTTCGTTTTTCTTGAGTCGTCATACCCTTGATGATGAAGTTGTCCGCATGGTAATTTGCGAAGTCCGCAAACCATGAGGTGGAAGAATCAAGCTTAGAATTCACTACACCAAGTGTCTCGAGCGGAAATGTTTCGGTGATTTCCTTGGGTTCGTAAACACTTTGGTGAGGATCTTCCAGATGAAAAAGATGATCGGCCGCTAGATTCTCGGCTCCTTTTTTGTCAACGATTTTGTGATCAAATTCTTGAAGGAGGAGAATCCAACGAAGTAATCTCGGCTTTGCATCTTGTTTAGCCATAAGATACTTGATCGCCGAATGATCCGTATAGACTATGCATTTCGTTAAGACGAGATAAGGTCGGAATTTCTCAAATGCATACACCACGGCAAGGAACTCCTTCTCCGTTGTAGTGTATTTAAGTTGAGCCTCGTTCATCGTCTTGCTAGCATAGTGATTAGGCAAGAAGTGCTTTTCATGACGTTGCCCCAATACGGCCCCAATAGCATAGTCACTAGTATCACACATGAGCTCAAAGGGGAGGTTCCAATTGGGAGCAACAAGAATGGGAGCTTCGGTAAGTTTCCTCTTAAGGATTTCAAAGGCTCGTACACAATCTTCGTCAAAGACAAAACGTGCATGTGACAATCCGTCATTTTATGGTTGATATTTTATTCTCAAATATTATTTAAAAACATTATTTTAATGTTATATTATGAACTCACTTATTTTGGGAAGAAATTCGGGTTTACGTCTTGAAGTAGCATCGACTACGTCTAAACCGAAGGATTCTACGTTACGTGCTTACGTCTACATACACCGTTTTTGGTGACAGTCCGACATTTCAGAAAATAAATTTATCCGTGAATATTATTTTGAGATTTTAAATTTGTGTTGGTTCATAAACTCACAAATTTACGAGAAGAGATTAGGACTTACGATTATAATTTAACGTCCTTTACGACTAAACCGGAAACCTTAGGATTACGTATTTAAGTTTTCGAACTCCGTTTTTGATGAGACAATTTTTATTAGATTCGTTTTGTGCCGTTGATTCATAATTTATAAAAATATTTTTCGTAAAACGACCCGAGGGTACGAAAATCGAGGAAACAAGAATCGAGGGATACCCGTAAAATAATGGGGATGAGACAAGATAAATCTTGCCCCACCCCCACTACATGGGCGACAAATCTTATCAAACACACCACACTAGGTGTCAACATTTTATAAATCACAAGGACACTTGTCCTATGCTTACAAAAACCACTAAACACAAAACTAACCAAACCATTACCACTTTTCTCACACATGCAAAGTGTAAGATAATAAAAACTCTCTCAACCTCCCTAACTCCCTCATTTGGCCGTCCACTTCCACCACCACCACCACCATATTGATCAAAATTTACACCACAAATCCTATGTTATTCATACATAAGATGAAGAACCTTTGAAGCCTTGAAGATTGGAGGTGATTCTAACATCCAAAGAGGTGATTTGGTGATGTTCAAGGGCTGATTCTACAAGAAGTTTACAAGTATTGGTGGTCTTTAAGATTGGTTTTGATCTATCACAAGTTTTGCCATCAAAAATCCAAGCCTTGATCGTAAACTACTTAATCTTGGTGGTATAAAGATTGTTCTTCCTATCCTCTTGTTATTTTGATTATGTAATCTTGTATTTTCTTTCCTATTGTATATGTATATGATGAATATATGATGATAAAAATGTTGTGTGAGGATCAAGTGTTGATAAACATGGGTAAAAAGATGGAAAACCACATGTAACAAGGTTAAAATCTTGCTTAATATGATGGCTGTATAAAAACAGTAAGTAACCAAATGTTAAACTGATAAAATGGTAAAGTGGAATCAATATACAGTAAGTATTAGGTGTTATACACATGTGAGAGTTGGCCATGCAATGGAATCATCAAAATGAGTGAGATATGATCAAAACAAGTTTAGAGTGCAAATCAGCCTACACTGTTTTGGACGAATTTATTAAAATATTTAGAGGTTGATTCATTCAGTAGCTATAAGGAATAAAATGAAGCACATATCATATCGTTTCTGTGATAAAAATTTGAGGTTCTATCTCCATGTAGAACTCTAGATATGACTATTTTAGTAAACTAGATTTTTAGGACTGATTTTGTATAAATAATATATAATATAAGCACTCAAAATTTATATAATATATATATATATATATATATATATATATATATATATATATATATATATATATATATATATATATATATATATATATATATATATATATATATATATATATATATATATATATATATATATAACCCACTAGTTGATAATAATTATAATAAAAGATTTATATAAATATTGATATTAAAATGAGATATGTTATATAAATTTTAAATATAAATGTTTTTCCAAAGTTATAAAACAATATACCTAAATTTTACGTCTTTTTGGCTAAAACCGAAAGATTAACGTTTTTATCAAATAAAACTTAGACGGTCGGAACCGTCTAATGAAAACTTTTATAAACTCATATACTGATGTATAAGCTTATATAACAAGTGAAAACCGATAAAAACCGAGCTTTACAACATATAGACATTAACGGGCCAAAGTAGCCTTATTGGACTATAAACCCGATTAGTTGTTAAAACACTTATAAACTTACTTATTGGGTTTAACCCATTTGGGCCCAACATGTAAAGTATAACACTGATAATAAAAGTATAATTGGGCTAATATAATATATTGGGCTTGTAATAGGCCCATTGGGCCTCAAAATGTAAACAAGTTGAACTAGTGTAACTAGTCTTGAAAATTTCCAACACATAACACTAAAATGAGTAAATGAGAAGGTATAAACCCACTTGATCATCATAATATATATAAAATCATCATATGTATACATAATTGTTATTTTTATAAATTCATTGGACAAGAGTCTAAGACAAGTATTATTTGTCTAGGTTTCCGTGATTGAAGCACGTACCGTACATCCAAATCGCCGATAACCGCCTTCCCACATCAACGTGAGTTCATAGCCTCGCACTCTTTTAAATGTTTTTATGAAATTTTTTATAAACCCGCGAGGGAGATAACATGTTAGTTTTAATAAAATAGGACACCATTTGTCCCGATTGTTTGATTATTGATTTGGACCCGAATGATTGTATGACCCAGTGAATGATTATATGACCCGATGTATGAGATAAAATGGATTATTAATGTTAGGTTATGTCACTAAAAGTCCCATTAGCATGAGTTGTGAACAACCGGGATTTGGTAGACGCTTATGCATATAATAGTACTATTTGGGGACGATCACCCCAGTTCGCGCCTTGACGGTTGATCCCCGTCGTGCCACATTGATTGGTAAGAGAATTTATGTATGAGAATATTTACACAAGCGTGATTATTGTGACGACACACTAATTTAGATGGGCAAATGAGTTTCGGGTTAGCTACCCGTTGTTTGTTGTAGTAAGGTAACAATGTCATGCGGCTTATAATAATCCAAAAATAACGAAATACTGCCATACGCACTGAATTACGATATATTGCCTGACTAGCAATACGGGGTCTTATTATTGATATTATTTTCGTGTTTTGGTTTTTCATAACCCCATTCATATAACGGTTTTTATTTAACTTTATACAACATTATAAAACGTATTGTATGATGTTTTTAACGACAATGGTTCGTATAATGATTTAGAAGGCGAAAGCCTATATTATGATTTTGATAACGTTTTGTATAAAATGACTTTGGCTATTTTATGGCCCATTACAAAGATTTGTACAAAATGATTTTTGGTAATAATTATATACCGATGATATATTGATGGTTTTATTAAACTCTATGAATTCACTCGGCGTTATCGCTGACCTTTTCTTTTAACATATTTTATCTCAGGTACTTGAAGGTAATTCTCGAGAAGACAACAAGAATTCATGGCCCGCACTTAAATAATAATTTCCATTCAAATGCTTTGTAAAACCTGTATGAAATACAATGACTTGGGACCTATGTAAATTTGATATTTATGAATGGAAATACTTTATTAATAAACGACGTGATTTTTAAGCGTTGTCTATGATGTGAGTAATGTGCTATCCCGTAACACCAACGAGTCTTCCGCTGTATTGAATTGTATAAATTTGGGGGTGTTACAGTTTGGTACCAGAACTCTCGTTATAGAGAACGAAAGATTTTTAAAACTAAGGTTTTGAATAAAACATTTCAAAATCTTTTAACTATAAACATTTTTCTCAAAATGTCTAAAAATCTTTTGACTATAACGGTGTCGAAGAATTCTCGAGTTACCGACAAGGCTAGAATGAGAAGTGTTATTTTAATATATATATAACTTGGATTATATATATATATATGATGTAATTTTATTAGATGATTGTTTGATGATTATTTTGATATTTATACGAGGTATTTATAAGACGTAGATTGTCACAAGGAACCCTAATTCCCCTAGCAATTTAATCTAAGCTATTTCTCTAGGAATTCTAGCTATTCCAGATCTAAACCAAGTTGTGGATATTTATGATCCCAACAAAATGGTTGATATTCGTAGGAATGTAGATATTAGTTGATTGTGATCTTGAAGAAGAATTGGCGAGATTAAATCTGATATCGATGTCATGCCGATCTTTCCTTATAGAGTGGAGTTTGACAAAACGTCACCACCTGGAAAGGTGTCATCTGATTTGTTGTCACCCAATTCTTAAACTTGAAATCAAAAGGGTGAATGTTGCACTTGAGGCTGTCATTGGAACCTCTACCCAAAAGCCTCATGCCACTAATACCTTTCTGAGAAGTCTAATTGAATGTGTGAGTCATCTCGTGCTAGTGACTCATTTGATAACTATTGATGAAGGAGCTATAGGATTGGAAATTAAGTGTTGTTCATATCGAACTTTTATTTCCCTATTAAGGACCGAGAATAAAGTTGAAAGTATTGGAGAATGAAGTAGGATATCGAATTAAGTATAAGTTGGTTGAAAACTTGAATAAAGTAAAAATTTAACCCGTATGAAATATGAGATTGATAAGAGGAAGTCGTTAAGTTCTGTGATTGAATTATAATGTTTTAAATGATTGTTGGTTCGTGTTAAGGGTTGTTCCTAGGCCATTGCCCAATAATGAGGATGCCCAGTGTCCAAGAAATAAATTGAAGAAATATTCTTCTGAATTGGGACCGGCGGATCTTCCGGAACATGTGGAACACCTAATGACTCTTGTAGATTATTATTCGTTGTGGTATCTTTTAAAAATCCCTAACTTAACTGAGACATCAGTTGGTAGGATGAGTTATTGGAATTGTATGACATAGTGACACGTAATGTGTTACGATACAATTTGACTTGTTTGTGATTAATGAAAAGACTACCTTTGATTGCTAAATTCTACATGTATCGATGTTACCTATTCTTTATTGCTTCATCCTAATGTTCGCATTTGTGATGCAACCATTGAACAAGAACTCATCTTGATTTGAGTTACGTTATGGATTATTCTTTTCGAGCGCCAGCAAGGTCATGAACCTCATGATTATTTGACTAAAGCTCGTTTCCTATCATATTGTAGTTAGTTCATGATGAACAAGCTTTCATCACTGTTTTGCAGATCACTCATTGTTTTTATAAGATAAAACAATATCTCTTGAGAAAAATTGAATTTTCATCACTATAAGGATTATTCAAAGTGAGATTTATAAGTGATCGTTATCGAAATGAAGTTGTTTATAAAACACCTTGGAAAACTTAATTGTTTTCATAACAAAGAAAATCTTTGTAAATTTATTCATGATTCTTATTTAAGAATTAAGCATGAAAATGTTTTTATTATAAACATGATGATAAAATTTTGACGAACTAAGTTCGTTAATCTTAAAATTTTATATAGTCGCGCGGCTACATACAATTTGGAAGTGACCATGCAAGGCTGATTAGTAGTCACCATGAAATTATTAATAAACACTAAATTTTCTTTGAAGATTGTGAAAGATTAAATTTTATGAGATCTGCAAGAAGTGAAAAAAATAAGGACATATTTGATAGGGACACCTACATATGTGCCTGTAGCATCTATTCTTCTGAATCGAATTTAATCATCTGTGGAAATTGTCTTAATTGACAATTGATATCCCCTCCTTGTCCAATTCTCCCGTGGTGAGATTCTTTGAAAAAGTATCTACCGAGTGTTGATACCCGACTGGATGTATCGACGTTCCTATCATTTCTTTTGATTAGATTTCATTTAAATGACCTGGGTAACGATCCGAAGAGCTTTCGAATGCGTACTCAAATTATGAAAACATGGGATATATTCATATTCGTTAATGTTTTCGTCTGTATCTGATTTGAATTTCTCTCGCGTAGATTATGCGTTGACCTTACTCTTTTAATGGTAGTTGTGTCTCCATATATCCTTGAATTGTGAAGGATTATGAGTTATTATTAGTCTTTTGAGAAGTTGACATCTTATCGACGACAATAAAACTGAAAAGTTGGTAGTGCCATTAGAATGGATTGATTGATTATGACATGACGACATTGTCTTAATTGATGGGAACTCGAGTAGAATTCCCCTAAATGATAAGATGTTGATTATCAAAAGTGATCTAACTAATTCTTGATGGATGACCATATCCTGCATTTAGACTTGAAATTATACCGTGAATGGTTGTGAATTAGTCATAGATATTATAATCTAGAAAGAACCTAATATGAATTTATTAAAAGTTGTTTCCGTTATCTGAAACCTTAGGAGGTATTTGTTGGTGAATTACCTAGACTTTCGCCATTAAGGCAAGTTGAATTTGGTATTGATTATATTCCCGGTGTTGCACCTGTGGCATGTGCACTGTACGTCAGCACCATCTGAATTAAAAGAATTACCGTAAAACTGAGAGAGTTGTCGGAGAAAGATTTTATTCTACCGAGCTCGTCAGTATAAAGAGCTATGGTGTTATTATTCCTTATATTTGTTGGATTACCGTGAACTAAGTAATTTGACGATTAAAATCTATATCCACTACCCAAGATGATAGATTTGTTCGATCATTTACAAGGTTCTAGAATGTATTCAGGAATTTGATCCATGACATGGTTATCATCAATTTCGCGTCCGCGAAAAAGATTATCTATTCCAATCACTACATCTAGAAATTTTAATGAACATTATGAGTTTCACGTGATGTCGTTTGGATTGACTAATACACATGTAGCATTCATAAATTTGGTGAATCACGTGTGTAGGCTGAAATTTGATAAATTCATGCTTGTGATCATTAAGGACCATCTGTTTGTTTATAAGAATAGGAAGGAGTTAATAATCATTTATAAACTGCCCTGAATTGGCCGAACAATGAAAACCTGTACCTTGAATAATTAACATGTGATTTAATGCTTAATCTTTTACATTATTTGACCGTGTGATTAAAAGATAATGGAATCTATATTGACTCTTCAAAAATTAAGAGCCCTTTTAAGACTTTGGGTTTTATCAAAAAGAAAGTGCAAATGTGTTTTGACAAATATTTTATCGAAAAGAACTTTTCAGGGATTATTCCCTTATACCCAGAACATTTAACTAAACTCTTGTTTAGGGGTAAATGTTCGTGTATACCTCCAGACAACCTAAGAGGGATTGAGGAAATCATTTAAACAATGACTTGAAATTTGAAACGATAATTTACGCTTTTCAACTAAGAAAATTTTGACCAAAGTATAACCAAAGATTTTTCGAACATTTACGAATCTTATTAATTATTTTCAATAAATCAACCAAAAATCGTGTTAACTAAATTCAAATTTATTTTGAACATTTCTTATATATAATTGGTCGAACTAAGAAAAATTGAAATTTTTATGTTTACGTTTCATAAAAATTAAATATTTATTATTTAATTACTTGTAATAATTATCGACGCTTTAGACATCGGATTGAGTAAAACTGATAAAAGTGATAGTGGAGACGAAACTAAAACTTAGAAAATATGAAGAAAGAAATTCTGAGTGAATTTTGGTTATGATAATTATTTCACCAGGAAAGGTGAATATAGATACTGACACATTATATAGAAAGGATAAAGAACCAATTAGGATGTGTTCCTTAATAATAAATGTGAAAAATAAATTGCCGAACAAATTAAAAATAGCCGATGCTTGTAAAAAGGATAATATAGATAATAAAAGTGGTTCGTGGCTAATGTGAACCATTAGAATTAAGAAGCCGATGGCGTTAAATGTATAAAAGGCCACTTGTGGTTGCCTAAACATGGAGGATTTCGAGATTTAGTTATGTTGGAATCTCATAAGTATAAGTATTCTATCCATGTCATTTTTGACTAAATGTATCTTTATCTGAAGAAGTTGTACTGATGGCAAATTATGAAGGCAGACATTGCCTCATACATTAGTAATCGTCTAGCTATTGCAAAGGTCATCATCTGAATTTGATTCTATTTGGGTCATCGTCGACAGATCGACCAAATCTGCTAATATCATTCCTGTTAATGATAGATTCTTGATGAAGAAATTGACTCTTCTGTATTTAAAGGAGTTGTGTAAACATGATGTGCCTGTATCGATCATCTCTATCAAGATCCTCGCTTCGCATCGAATTTCTAGAGATTTGCTCAGAAGTCATTGAGAACGAATCTTGATGAGAGTACTGTGTACCACCCCAATCGAAGGGACGAGGTAAAGTAACGATACAAAATACTATAAGTGCTGTTTTATGTTTGAATGATTGACCTTTGGTAATAAACTGTAAAATCGTTTTCCTCTGGAGAGATTATCATATCATTGATAATTATCGTATTAGGATCAAGATCGAATCTTGTGAGGATATATATTAGAGCATCTGTAAGCAGGAGTTGGGATGAAGACACTCGACATACACCCATTGTGAGTTGGACATGTCTTTTAGGTTTAAGGTTTCCTATGATGGCGAACCTAACCTTACAAAATACTCGACCCGCGAGACCTGAAATGATTGTTGAAATTAGGATCTGATTATTGACTACCGGTAGTGGGCAGGAGGTTATGTGAATATGAAATGTAGATCTTGAAGTGCCAGATGGGTAGCGAAGTTATGCCAGAAATTTTAACCATGGAAAAATGAATTGATGATCTGAAAGATCATGAGGTATAAGTCCCCGTTGTATGGGACCATAGAGATGATGTAAAAAGATTGGTTTGAAAGGCATATAAGCTAGATCTACCCTAGGACTTCAAGAGTTGCGTGAATTATGATTCGTATATCGAACTTGATGGAATATCTATCAAATGAGAATCAGATTGTTTCTTAGTAAAGTTTAGATTGGCGAAAGGTTGCATTCATCAAAAACCCGTGAACATCATGGATAGAGAAAGTAAGTCAACATTAAGCATGATCTTATTCCCGTAGTTATGTTTAATGAAACTCGTGTATTGTAATGGATTACACTTGTGAGAAAAGACCAAATGTGGAGGAAATACCCACATGGCTTTAACTCTATAAGAAGCGAGTAGTAAGATAAAATGATCTTTGAGGACAAAGATCTTGTTAAGGGGTAAATGTTGTGACAATCCGTCAATTTATGGTTGATATTTTATTCTCAAATATTATTTAAAAACATTATTTTAATGTTATATTATGAACTCACTTATTTTGGGAAGAAATTTGGGTTTACGTCTTGAAGTAGCAGCGACTACGTCTAAACCGAAGGATTCTAAGTTACGTGCTTACGTCTACATACACCGTTTTTGGTGACAGTCCGACATTTCAGAAAATAAATTTATCCGTGAATATTATTTTGAGATTTTAAATTTGTGTTGGTTCATAAACTCACAAATTTACGAGAAGAGATTAGGAATTACGATTATAATTTAACGTCCTTTACGACTAAACCGGAAACCTTAGGATTACGTATTTACGTTTTCGAACTCCGTTTTTGATGAGACAATTTTTATTAGATTCGTTTTGTGCCGTTGATTCATAATTTATAAAAACGTTTTTCGTAAAACGACCCGAGGGCACGCAAATCGAGGAAACTAGAATCGAGGGATACCCGTAAAATAATGGGGATGAGACAAGATAAGTCTTGCCCCACCCCCACTACATGGGCGGAAAATCTTATCAAACACACCATACTTGGTGTCAACATTTTATAAATCACAAGGACACTTGTCCTATGCTTACAAAAACCACTAAACACAAAACTAACCAAACCATTACCACTTTTCTCACACATGCAAAGTGTAAGAAAATAAAAACTCTCTCAACCTCCCTAACTCCCTCATTTGGCCGTCCACTTCCACCACCACCACCACCACCATATTGATCAAAATTTACACCACAAATCCTATGTTATTCATACATAAGATGAAGAGCCTTTGAAGCCTTGAAGATTGGAGGTGATTCTAACATCCAAGGAGGTGATTTGGTGATGTTCAAGGGCTGATTCTACAAGAAGTTTACAAGTATTGGTGGTCTTGAAGTTTGGTGTTGATCTATCACAAGTTTTGCCATCAAAAATCCAAGCCTTGATCATAAACTACTTAATCTTGGTGGTATAAAGTTTGTTCTTCCTATCCTCTTGTTATTTTTATTATGTAATCTTGTATTTTCTTTCCTATTGTATATGTATATGATGAATATATGATGATAAAAATGTTGTGTGGGGATCAAGTGTTGATAAACATGGGTAAAAAGATGGAAAACCACATGTAACAAGGTTAAAATCTTGCTTAATATGATGGCTGTATAAAAACAGTAAGTAAGCAAATGTTAAACTGATAAAATGGTAAAGTGGAATCAATATACAGTAAGTATTAGGTGTTATACATATGTGAGATTTGGCCATGCAATGGAATCATCAAAATGAGTGAGATATGATCAAAACAAGTTTAGAGTGCAAATCTGCCTACACTGTTTTGGAAGAATTTATTAAAATATTTAGAGGTTGATTCATCAGTAGCTAGGAATAAAATGAAGCACATATCATGTAGTTTCTGTGAAAAAAATTTGAGGTTCTATCTCCATGTAGAACTCTTGATATGACCATTTTAGTAAACTAGATTTTTAGGACTGATTTTGTATAAATAATATATAATATAAGCACTCAAAATTTATATAATATATATATATATATATATATATATATATATATATATATATATATAAAAAACCCACTAGTTGATAATAGTTATAATAAAAGAGTTATATAAATATTGATATTAAAATGGGATATGTTATATAAATTGTAAATATAAATGTTTTTCCAAGGTTATAAAACTATATACCTAAATTTTACGTCTTTTCGGCTAAAACCGAAAGATTAACGTTTTTATCAAATGAAACTTTGACGGTCGGACCCGTCTAATGAAAACTTTTATAAACTCATATACTGATGTATAAGCTTATATAACAAGTGAAAACCGATAAAAACCGAGCTTTACAACATATAGACATTAACGGGCCAAAGTAGCCTTATTGGACTATAAACCCGATTAGTTGTTAAAACACTTATAAACTTACTTATTGGGTTTAACCCATTTGGGCCCAACATGTAAAGTATAATACTGATAATAAAAGTATAATTGGGCTAATATAATATATTGGGCTTGTAATAGGCCCATTGGGCCTCAAAATGTAAACAAGTTGAACTAGTGTAACTAGTCTTGAAAATTTCCAACACATAACACTAAAATGAGTAAATGAGAATGTATAAACCCACTTGATCATCATCATATATATAAAATCATCATATGTATACATATTGTTATTTTTATAAAGTCATTGGACAAGAGTCTAAGACAAGTATTATTTGTCTAGGTTTCCGTGATTGAAGCACGTACCGTACATCCAAATCGCCGATAACCGCCTTCCCACATCAACGTGAGTTCATAGCCTCGCACTCTTTTAAATGTTTTTATGAAATGTTTTATAAACCCGCGAGGGAGATAACATGTTAGTTTTAATAAAATAGGACACCATTTGTCCCGATTGTTTGATTATTGATTTGGACCCGAATGATTGTATGACCCGATGAATGATTATATGACCCGATGTATGAGATAAAATGGTTTATTAAAGTTAGGTTATGTCACTAAATATCCCATTAGCCTGAATTGTGAACTACCGGGATTTGGTAGACGCTTATGCATATAATAGTACTATTTGGGGACGATCACCCCAGTTCGCGCCTTGACGTTGATCCCCGTCGTGCCACATTGATTGGTAAGCGAATTTATGTATGAGAAGATTTACACAAGCGTGATTATTGTGACGACACGCTAATTTAGATGGGCAAGTGAGTTTCGGGTTAGATACCCATTGTATGTTGTAGTAAGGTAACAATGTCATGCGGCTTATAATAATCCAAAAATAACCAAATACTGCCATACGCACTGAATTATGATATATTGCCTGACTAGCAATACGGGGTCTTTTTATTGATATTATGTTCGTGTTTTGGTTTTTCATAACCACAATTATATAACGGTTTTTATTTAACTTTATACAACATTATAAAACGTATTGTATGATGTTTTTAACGACAATGGTTCGTATAATGATTTTGAAGGCGAAAGCCTATATTATGATTTTGATAAGGATTTGTATAAAATGACTTTGGCTATTTTATGGCCCATTACAAAGATTTGTACAAAGTGATTTTCGGTAATAGTTATATACCGATGATATATTGATGGTTTTATTAAACTCTATGAATTCACTCGGCGTTATCGCTGACCTTTTCTTTTAACATGTTTTATCTCAGGTACTTGAAGGTAATTCTCGGGAAGACAACAAGAATTCATGGCCCGCACTTAAATAATAATTTCCATTCAAATGCTTTGTAAAACCTGTATGAAATACAATGACTTGGGACCTATGTAAATTTGATATTTATGAATGGAAATGCTTTATTAATAAACAACGTGACTTTTAAACGTTTTCTATGATGTGAGTAATGTGCTATCCCGTAACACCAACGAGTCTTCCGCTGTATTGAATTGTATAAATTTGGGGGTGTTACATTGCATCTTTTTCAAGGAGATGTGTAATAGGTCGAGAGATCTTTGAAAAATCCTTGATGAATCGACGATAAAAGCCCGCGTGGCCTAGGAAACTCCTAACTCCCTTAACGGTTTTGGGATGAGGTAATTTGGCGATGACGTCTACTTTAGCTTGATCTACCTCAATCCGCACTTTCGAAACGTTGTGCCCTAAGACGATTCCACTTTTAACCATAAAATGACATTTTTCCCAATTAAGCACAAGGTTGGTTTCCTTACAACGTTTCAACATTCTCTCAAGATTCGATAAACACGAAGTGAACGAACAACCAAACACGGAATAGTCATCCATGAAGACTTCCATCGTCTTCTCGATCATATCATGAAAAATAGCCATCATGCACCTTTGAATGGTTCCCGGTGCATTGCAAAGTCTGAATGGCATTCTACGATTGGCAAACGTTCCATATGGACACGTAAAAGTAGTTTTTTATTGATCACGAGGATCGATGGGGATTTGGAAGTAACCGAAAAAACCATCTAAAAAGCAATAGATATCGTTTCCCGCAAGACGCTCCAACATTTGGTCCATGAAGGGCAAGGGAAAATGGTCTTTTCGAGTAGCTTCATTCAACTTACGATAGTCAATGCACACTCTCCATCCGGTCACGAGTCTAGTTGAAATTAACTCGTTGGCATCGTTTGGCACAACGGTCATTCCTCCCTTTTTAGGGACACAATGAATAGGACTCACCTAAGGGCTATCGGAAATAGGGTAAATCATTCCCGCGTCAAGGAGTTTTAGGACCTCCTTTTTGATGACGTAGTGAATTTTGGGGTTCACCCTCCTTTGACATTGGATTGCGGGCTTGTAATCCTCCTCCATTAAGATTTTGTGGGTACAAAATTTGGGATCGATCCCCTTAATGTCGGATAACTTCCACGCAATTGCCCCTTTGTGATCCTTTAGAACATCGACAAGTGCGGTTTTTTCACTATCCGAAAGTTCTTTCGTAATAATAACCGGCAACTTGTCGCCCTCCTCCAAAAAGACATATTCGAGATGAGGAGGTAAATCTTTCAATTCGAGGATAGGTGGTTCCTCAATTGAATATTTAGGCTCGATACTCATAACCTCCTCGGGTGGAGGAAATGGGAAATCGTTAAGAAAATCCTTGATAATCAAGAAGTCCTCATCATTGTCGAGGTCTTCGTTACAAGTACGTGGAACATCGAATTCTTCCAACGTAAAACCAACACCTTCAAATGGAGTGAAGGTTGGTGTTGAGTTATCAAGAATGGGATCTAGCATAGTGGGATTGCCATTATTTTCATCATCACCAAAACCTAGAACTTCTTGTGAAAATTCCTCGCAAACTACGTCGATCATATCAACGAGGTTTACGGTTGAAACGGAATAAACATGAGAAATTTGAGAGTTTTGAGTAGCGTTTATAACAAGTTCCTCGTCGTTAAAACGTAAGGTGATCTTTCTAGCATGAACATCAATCAAATCCATAGATGTATCTAAAAACGAACGACCTAAAATGAGAGGAACTTGAGGATCCGTGGGAATATCGACAACGATAAAGTCTACCGGATAATAGAACTTTCCCACTTTCACAAAAACGTCTTCCGCCAATCCACATGCGGGAATCGTGGAATGGTCGGACAACTCGATAGACATTAGTGAAGGAGTAAGATTAGGAAGATTGAGTGACTTGAAGAATGCAAGTGGCATCAAGTTAATGCTAGCACCAAGATCGGCCAAGGCATAGCATTCTTCCATATCTTGGATTGCACAAGGGATCAAGAATTTACCGGGATCACCGACTTTTTGAGGTATGCGATTAAGATAAACCGATGAACAACTAGACAATTGTTGCAATTTCTCCTTGTTGTTCAACATACTCTTAAAGTTAGCGGCAAATCGAGGCATCATGACCAAAGCATCGGCGAAACTCACATTAAAGTGCAAATCACGAAACATTTTCATAAAAAGCTCAAATTGGTAATTGTCGCGCTCTTGACGTTTCTCCTTTCTAAGTCTCGATTGATAGGGCAAAGGTGGTGTCAGTTGAGGCATAGGCATAGCCTTTAGAATCTCGGGTTCCAAATGTGGTAATGGGTCAACCGTAGGTGTGGCATGAGCGGTACTTCGTGGGATTGGGACATGCTCCTTTTCGACCACCACCTCGGGTTCTTCCTCAATTGCATCCTCCGTAGGAGCAATTGGTTGAGGAGTCGGTTCCTTAAGTGTCTTACCACTACGTGTGGTAATCACTTTCATCTCACCCTTAGGGTTTGATATGGTGTTGCTAGGAAGACTACTCGAATACGGTTTGCACATAATTGCCTCAAACATAGATGAAATTTTGTCCTCAAACATGGATTGCCTCTTCTCGGCCTTAATCATTTCTTGGTTAATTTCATGTTTCCCTTGTTCTATTTTTTTTGGTTTTGTTGTAACCTAGTTACATTTCCTTCCATTTTGTTTGTATGGATTTTAAGCTCATTTGCTAACTCATTTTTCAACTCTTTCTTCAAGTCGTTCTTAAACTCGGATCTTAGGCTAATGATTTCTCTTTGAATGTTGTCAAACCTAGCATCGTTCCCATTGGCGTATTCAACAAATTCATTTGGAAGATCTTTCAAAGTTTTCAAACTTTTGTTGTTGTTTTGAAAATCACTTTGATTTTTGTTTGAAACTTGATTATTAGTCCCTTGATTACCATAGTTTCCTTTGTTGTAATTGTTTTTGAAACCAACTTGATTGTTTCGATAGTTGTTGTTAGCATTTTGATTTGAACCAAAACCCGGTGGAGTCAATTGATTAGAGCGGGTAACTTGACCGTTTTGGTTGTAAGTTCCCGTGGCCGCGTAGGCACTCGAAGTGTTACCACCGTTGGTAATGCACTCGGAGAAATCATGACCTCCACCATAATACATACATGAAGCCTCAACCGCTTTAGCCGTAGCTGGAGCACTTTGTTCAACAACTTTGAATTCAATTAAAAGTCCTTTAAGCTTATCAAAGATTTTGTTTTCCAAGTTCGCCTCAATTTGGCAAGCATCGATGGTATTAGACAAAGAAGGTGAAGCCGAAGACGAAGCCTTACGAACACTCGACGTGCTACAAGGACTATACACCTTAGATCTATTCTCAATTATCACCAAAGCTTCCTCAACCGTTTTACACAAAAAATTACCACCCGTGGCGGCATTTAGATAATCCCTTTCATGATCATTTAGTCCATTGTAAAACGTGCCAATTTGATGCAAGTCGGAAAAACCGTGATGAGGACACTCATGTAACATTTCCTTACACCTATTCCAAGCCGTTGAAAAACTCTCATTAAATTCTTGTGAAAATTTTGAAATCTCGTTTTTCAAATGCGTAGTCTTAGAGGGCGGAAAAAATTGGTTCACAAATTTTGAAACGAGATCCTTCCACCTCAATATAGAATTGGGTGGCTCTTTCTCTAACCAAATTTTAGCGGGCCCCGCTAAGGAATACGGAAAAAGCATCATCTTAATCGAGTCATTAGCAACATCCTTAAATTTTCAAGTGGCGGTAAGACGATTGAATTGGCGGATATGGTTGTGCGGGTTGTCCTTTTCATCACCACGGAATTTGTTGTTTTGGATCATCGAGAACAAACCCGTTTTCACATCAAAATTCTCCGCAAGGATAGCGGGAATTACAATAGCCTCTCCATAACCCTCGGTGGGTGCTTGAAGTAACTCCATCATAGTTCGATTCTCCATGGTTGGTTCCTCTCTTACAATGGGTTCGTCAATAGGAGACTCTTCACTAGAAAGATTAGGAGTAGGTGTTGACTCCTTTCGGTTTCTTCGTTTACGTGCACGTCTTGATTGATTGCGGGTTTGCATAAACGTCACGTACAACGAGGGGATGAGAAAAGAAGATTCTTTTTGGTGTTTTGTATTTTTCCAATTTTTTGTGGTTTTTGATTGTTTTTACTTTTTTTGGATTTTTGTGATTTTATTAGGTAGACCAAAATCTATGAATCTCCTCCTTAATCAAATCTCTTGATTAAAGAAGCCTCAAGGAATGAAAACGATCACGTGAAGTGAACGCCTTCGATGACTTTAGAACGTTGGTGGAACACCAAAACGTTCAAGAGGGTTTAATCAAATGAAACCAAGAAAGCATATATGATACTTAATAATACTTTGGGCGGCAAAACCCTCGATTAGCTTTCAATCTCAAAATACTCACAAGCATGTGGGGAAACGAGGCGGCGCGAAGCACTTAAGAGACTTTTTCCTTAGGGTATATTTTATAATACTCGCCTTACACCCACCTTATAGTTTGTACTTTTCAAAATCGAGCTTCACGAAAGTATTTATCTATTTTTGCCTTTTCTTTCTTGTTTCAGATTCGAATACAATGATTGGGTAATGACCTCCCAAGTCAAGGTTGTGTTTTCACACTTTTGGAGTACTTGTGAATTTATTGTTCTACATATACAATATATTAATAATATCCACACAACAAACAAGAAACCGATAATACGTATTAGTAGAGTGCTACTAATACAAATAGATATTATGGCTATATATAAAAACAACAATTGCCAAATCAAAACACAACACACCTCCTCGGCAGCGGCGCCAAAAATGATGGTTGTAAAAATACGTCTTTTAGGAAAAAGAGCGTAATTAGGGTAAGTATTAACAAGTGATTTAGGAAAACCACGAGTTATGACCCTAAGTGGGGATCGTTCTCAAGGAGGCTTAGTGTGTGTGTTAAGAGATGATTAACTTTGTGATTATATTTATGAGAAGAGAAAATGAAATAAGGTAAGAAGAGAATGACGGTTACGATGACGAATTAAACTAAGACGAAAGGGTCGTACACGTAAAACCGTAAAAAGTACCAAAATTAAAAATTTACCCTAAAAATTCTTAGAAAATTGCAATAAATCCTAAATAATGTAATTAGAGTTTACAAAAAATCAAAAATCACTCAAACCTTTTATTTAATTAAATAATAATTTTTTAATGCTAATTAAAGCCCAAAAAATCAATTTAATTAACAAAAAGCCTAAAATGAGATTTTTTCAATTGTAAACCTTTAAAATGACCTAACTTAATTTAAAACAATTTTTGAAAATTTTAAAATTAATTAAAACTATTTAAAAACAATTAAAAACTATTAAAACTTAAAATAATTATAAAAATAAATCTAAGGACAATGAAAATATTCTAAAAATTGTAAAATTCCTAACTTAATGTATTTAACCTAAGAAAAATATATAAACTTGAAAAATCTAAATTTTAATTTTTAATAATAAAATAATATTAAAAATCCAAAATTTATAAAAAAATTCTAAAAACTTTCAAACTAGCTTAATTTAACCTAATTAAACAGAAAATGAAGTTGAAATTATAAAATACCTCTAATGGGCCTTCAAATGGGCCAAAGTCCAAAACAGACCCTTATTGGGCCAAAATAAGCCCAATAAGAAAAATGTTTATAAAAATGGCCCAAAAGCTCCTATCTGACTCAAAATTTGATTATGAACACAATTATTCAAAGGCCCAAAAGCTGAAAATGTGAAATAAGATGGCTTATATCAAACAACTTATTCTTAATAGGCTTTTTGGCCCATTAAGCTATAAGCTGATGCCATAAGCTCAAATTAGACACACAAGATTCTTTTGAGTTACTTAAGACTTCTGTAAAAAGAAATTTGAAAAAAGTCCAAGGAATAAGCCTGAAAATGCAATAAGCAATCAACACGAAACGACAAAATAGTCGTTTTCGAGTTCTAGGCTATCCCAAGAGCTGATTCAAGTTTCAAAGCTTTTAAATGACTTAACTAAGCTTAATCAACAAAAATTTTCAAATAACTTCACTCAATAAGTTGAAATAAGCAAATAAGCACTTCTTTAAAAGTCAACTTTATGAGTTTTCTAGCAAAAAGTCAAAGTCGAAGTCTAATAAGCTCCAGTTCAAACAAATGGGTCAAATGATGAAGATTGATCACAAAAAGTAAGTTGTTGCAGGTCCGGATAAGCCAATATGGCTTATAAATAAGCTAACTGAAAATTAACACTAGCAGGGCTAGTTTTGGATGTTGAGCAGTGGGAACTTTTTCCACTGCTTGACTTGTTTGACTTTTTTGTCTTTAGTGACTTTTTTTGGAGATTCAAGTTACACAAAGGCACCCAAATGATCAGTGGATCATAAGGAGTCAATACAAACAAAGAAATTACAGTCACTAACAGCCAATTAGTACAGTTAATTCATTTAATCACCAGATATGCACCAGACTTAGAACAATAAGAAGTTATGGTTCAATAAGCACTTATAGCACAATTCAGCCAACCAAACTTAACCAAATGCATACACAAGCAATAATAAACTTAAATGAACAAGTCTAAACAGGTTTCATGCACTGATTCAAAGTATAGGTCAAGATTCAAGCACAACAAGTTATTGATGAACACTTATCAAAAGCAGATTTTACTTTGCTGATGCAATTGACCAACAAGCCAAATTCAAACACTCATATCCCTAAACATACATATACTCTAAGTATTACCAAGATTTTAGGTCAAAAACAGTCAAACTCAATAAGTTATAGCACAATCTTTGATTCTAGGGTTTAAACCCAAAAACTCACAGCAAATAGCACTCAACCAAGCCAATAACAGATAACAAGCACAAACACAAACTTCCAACAACACAATATCAACTTATGATCTATAACAGATAATCCCAAACACCCTTTTAACTTTTCAAATCCAATTTTTCAAATCAAAAGTGTTATCCAAGACCACCCAAGCCCAAATAAGCACAATAACAGATTTAATATGCAGATTAGAACGAGATTAGACCACAATATCAGCAAGAACACAAGTCACACACAAAATCACCAAAAATCCAAACTTTTATCAGATTTTAAGTAGAATGATGTGTACCTCATGGATGTACATCCACACCCACGAATTTTGAGCTTATGTGCTAGCAAGAATAAGCACAAGCTTCCACAATAAAGCCTGCTAAGATTCAACAAAGTTAAGAGCAAAATATCAAAATTAGAAAAATGAAAAATTCTTGATTAATGCAACCTTAGTTCCCCACACTTGATTATCCCTAGTTATAGGCTTCACCACACCTTGATAACTCAATATCAGGATGCTATGATCAACTTTATAGCCCAAGAATTCCAAAGTTTGAACTAGACTTAGCAAAATATCAAGAAAAGTGGAAAATGTGCAAACTTTTGCACACTCCTTTTGAAAACCGGTTTAGGATTCAAGATTAACAAACAAAGAACAATAACAAGAAGATAATATGAGTGGCACTTGAGTTTTCTTCACCAAATTTAAATACATTTCATTAAGATGAATATATGATTTACAGATTTATGAACAATGGAAAATTCAAGAGCAAAGCAAAAATGAAGCACCCTAAGGCCTTTATATAGGCATACACATGAACTATGAAAGCTAAAAAACGTGAAACCCTAGCTAATGAAGTTCCAGATTTTCCCTTTGAGTAGTTTGTACTTTGAAGATCATGTGACTGATTCTTGTTTTGTTGTGGAGCTGGCATGGTAAAAATGCATACAATGAGCTTAGAAAGTAAGCTAGAATCACACACGTTGGATGACTGGCCAAGTTTTGCCAGTTTCTTCTTTTTTGCAACATGGGAATCTTGTGTGGGACTATGGAGTGATGTGGCAAGTATTTTCAAGGTTGGGATGTGATTAAGGGATGCTTAATCAATCTGGAGATATTTAGGGCTTAATTACAACACAATTAAGAAAACCTAATTGTGTTCTTATGGTGAATAGTTGTGTGTTTGATCTGGTTTTGGGTTAAAACATGTTTAAAAACATGTTAAGGCGCCATAATTAGTTAACTAATTAATTTAGTTAAAAACCTGGTGAGTAGAAGTGTGAGGTGGCAGCAGAGTGAGTTTTGATTGGTTGTGGGGATTGAGTTGGTGAGGTGGCACCATGTGATTAGTCTAGGTATCTTAGGTTGTCTAGGCAGGTTTAGTCACTTGTTTTCCAAACTTCTTTCACTTTGTAAATAATAGCCCACAATCCGTTTTCCTTTGTTAACCAAGTTCCATTTTTCACACTTTTGCCCCAAATACTTTTCCAAAGTATTTTAAGGGGTATTTCTTGCCAATTCTTGATTCTTGAAGGACTGATTTGGTTTTTTCTTCATAGATAATGGTCTTGACTTGTTTGTTTGACTTCTTGGAGGACTGAATTTGCCAAGTCATGATTAATGAGGGACCATTTTTGCCATTTCTTCAAAGTCAAGGGTCCTTTTGGTAATTTTGATATTTTTAAAGGACCAAACTTGTAATTTCTTGTAACTTGAAGTCCTTCATGGTATGTTTGACTTTGAGGAGGATTAATATTGACATTTTAGTTTTGTTAAGGGACTAAAATTGCCAATTCTTAAAAGTAGAGGTCCCTTTTTGCAATATTGACAAACTTTAAGGACCAATCTTGTAATTATGAGGATACAAGGGTTTAAAGTGTCAATTCTTCAATATTGGAGGACCCTTCTTGCATAATCTTCAAATATTCAAGGGTTTTCTTGGAAAATTCTTCATTAGGGCTTGGTTCATTGTGCGACTTCGTTTCCCGTGTTTGTTTTTGCATGATTCTTGTGATCTTTTGTCATTTTCTCAATATCCGTACCTAAAATACACAAGCAACAACACAAGCATATATTTGGCCAATTTTATGATATTTTATGCAGTTAAAGCCCTTTTTGGACGATGAGACTATGTATAAAAGCAGTCTCATCACTCCCCCATACTAAACCATTGCTGTGTCCTCACGCAATGCTAGAATAAAGTATCGTAGCATCTCCAAAATTCATTTTTATTCACTTTTATTGAATGATAAACTAGCTACACTACTACTATTACTACTATTTTCGTTTTAGACATAATGTATGATTTTCATCGTAAAATGGGACGTTTAGGTTCATAGAATAAGAACACGTGAATGCTTCGTTAGAAATAATTTCATCGTCGTCGATTTTCACCCCAATTCCATGCCAAGCGTGCAACGAGATCATTGTCATTATAAGTTAGTAATGCTAACACTACTCATATGCCCTAATCACGTACTTATCCTCCCATTTTCCTAAGTTGTATCTCTTATATTTTATTATGTCTTGAATGTTTCACGAGGATACATTGTTTGACTTATGCGATAATAGAGATTTAGGTCTAAAAATAGAGTCCTAACGGTGTAACCAATACCATCAAATCAATAACCCCTCCTAATAGACAACGATGTCAAAAAATTAAGTCAACAAGAAGGATCGATAAACACGATTTTATAACAGTTTTAAACATGAGACTTATTACCAAGACTTTTATACGCCCCCTAACAGAAGGGCCTTATTATCATAGGTTTACCTCCATCTTTTATCCAACTTCTCCATGGAGCTTTTATTATGACTTCGGTCTTGCCTTGCCTTTTATTATCCACCACATCGGTGGTTTTATTAGCCAAAGACGTATATCCTCACGCTAAGGCGAATTTTGGATCTTTAAAGCTTCAAAGATTAAGGCTTGATTCACTTTCAATTTTTGCATAGATTTTTCGGCCTTGTGAGCTTCAGATATTTGCTTGATTAAGGTGAGCACTTGAAATCTTGTTATTAGGTGAAGCTTTCGATTATTCGGGTGCCAATACTTCAAAACCGTGACGCTGGCTATACCTTAGTGTTTTCCCAATTTAATTACACGGAAGCTAGTAGAAAAGAATAGAAACCCAACAATCAAGACTAAACCGCTAAGTCAATATTTATTAAGCAAAAAGTATTTACAAGCGAAGGGAGAATAAGCATATAACGAGAACACATGAGTTTTTGAAAGAATACGAGTACTCTACGTTTAGCATAGTAACTTATAATTAACCCTATCATTTCTTGTCCTCATTTAAGAGACTTAGCCTAATGTGAAGTTAAGGAATCGAAGCTAAGTGCTTAACACGCACGGTCGAGTAAAAAATTACTCTTATTCTCGCCATCGGAAAATCTACATTCGTGTCTTCAAACACTTATGAAACATGAGAAAAATTTTAAAATTTGTCCATTTTTAGCCTTATTTTTCAACAAAACGATAAACAAAAAGATAAACTTTGGAAAGCGTGAAGGTTTGGCCAGGAAAGTATCTATTCACCCCCCCCCCCTCCATACTAAAGTTAAACATTGTCCTCAATGTTTCGAGTCTAGGGGTGCAAACACCCCCATACTAGAGACGTAGTCGAATGCCTAATCTAGCATGGAAAGGGTGTAACCGTTAAATTTAAAGCCGTTTATGAAGTGTGCTATAAACCTAAGGTTAGAACATCAAAGGATATATCATGGATATTGAGAAAGTCTTCAAAGCAAATGATCGAGTGCTCCCATTAAACGAACACGAGAGGCTTCAATCGTGAAGGTAATGATCATCTAAAATCCACAATTCACAAACAACCACGGAACAAAGGTTGGAAGGGCACAAATTCCCACATGTTACTACATTAGAAAGCGATAATATGTACATAGGATAAGCATGGGACTCCCCCACGAGGCACCTCGTTTTTTATTACCGAGTCATGAGCTCGACTCGATCCCCTCAATACTAATTATCATTGGGGAAGGTGATTTGGTCGAGGTAGTTCAAGGATGGAACTTCCCCGCCAAAGTTGTACTTCAACCTATGTCCATTCACCTTGAAATTGGGGCCATCATTTTGAGCTAGCTCGATAGTCCCATATGGAAAAACTTGAGTCACGGTGAATGGACCGGACCAACGGGATTTCAACTTACCGGAAAAGATTTTCAAACGAGAATTAAAAAGCAAAACTTGATCCCCAATGTTAAAAACCCGGTTTTTATTTTTTGAATCATGCAACTTTTTAGTCTTTTCTTTATAAATCAATGAACTTTCATAAGCGATATCCCTTAATTCATCCAATTCATTTAATTGCATTTTCTGGTGTTTTCTCGCGGTCTCCATGTCATCATTACAATGCTTTAGGGCCCAATAAGCCTTGTGTTCGAGTTCAATTGGCAAGTGACAGTTCTTCTCATACACTAGCTTATAAGGAGTGCACCCGATAGGCGTCTTATGAGCGGTTCGAAAGGCCCATAAAGCATCGTCCAACTTATCCGCCCAAGATTGTCGGTTTTCCCCAATGGATCTCTCCAAGATCCTTTTCAACGCTCGGTTTGAAACCTCGACTTTCCCACTCGTTTATGGGTGATAAGCCGTAGAAAGCCGATGTGTAACCCCATATTTCCTTAGGACCCTTTCGAATTGGTCGTTACAAAAATGGGTTCCACGGTCGCTTATGATCGCACGAGGGGTTCCAAACCGAGAAAACAAGCTTTTCAAAAACTTGACTACCACACGAGCATCATTGGTGGGAAAAGCCATAGCTTCCACCCACTTAGATAGGTAGTCAACCGCGACAAGGATGTACTTATTACCACGAGATGATGGGAACGACCCCATAAAGTCAATGCCCCAAACGTCAAAGATCTCACACACTTGGATGATATTTTGTGGCATTTCATCTTTTTGTAAGGCTTTTCCTTGTCGTTAGAATGAGTCACACGACTTCACAAGCTCATGTGCATCTCGGTAAATAGTAGGCCAAAAGAAACCGACATCAAACACCTTCTTAGCCGTGAGATTAGCACCGTGGTGACCACCCGTGGGTCCCTCGTGACAAGATCTAAGGATGTTAGAAGCTTCGGTACCAAAGACACAACGTCGGATGATTTGATCCGCACAAGTTCGAAACAAGTAAGGGTCGTTCCAAAAGTAGAACTTGATGTCACGAAAGAATTTTCGTTTTTCTTGAGTCGTCATACCCTTGATGATGAAGTTTCCCGCATGGTAATTTGCGAAGTCCGCAAACCATGGGGTGGAAGAATCAAGCTTAGAATTCACTACACCAAGTGTCTCGAGCGGAAATGTTTCAGTGATTTCCTTGGGTTCGTAAACACTTTGGTGAGGATCTTCCAAACGAGAAAGATGATCGGCCGCTAGATTCTCGGCTCCTTTTTTATCAACGATTTTGTGATCAAATTCTTGAAGGAGGAGAATCCAACGAAGTAATCTCGGCTTTGCATCTTGTTTAGCCATAAGATACTTGATAGCCGAATGATCCGTATACACTATGCATTTCGTCAAGACGAGATAAGGTCGGAATTTCTCAAATGCATACACCACGGCAAGGAACTCCTTCTCCGTTGTAGTGTATTTAAGTTGAGCCTCGGTCATCGTCTTACTAGCATAGTGAATAGGCAAGAAGTGCTTTTCATGACGTTGCCCTAATACGGCCTCAATAGCATAGTCACTAGCATCACACATGAGCTCAAAGGGGAGGTTCCAACTGGGAGCAACAAGAATGGGAGCTTCGGTAAGTTTCCTCTTAAGGATTTCAAAGGCTCGTACACAATCTTCGTCAAAGACAAAACGTGCATCTTTTTCAAGGAGATGTGTAATAGGTCGAGAGATCTTTGAAAAATCCTTGATGAATCGACGATAAAAGCCCGCGTGGCCTAGGAAACTCCTAACTCCCTTAACGGTTTTGGGATGAGGTAATTTGGCGATGACATCTACCTTAGCTTGATCTACCTCAATCCGCGCTTTCGAAACCTTGTCCCCTAAGACGATTCCACTTTTAACCATAAAATGACATTTTTCCCAATTAAGCACAAGGTTGGTTTCCTCACAACGTTTCAACATTCTCTCAAGATTCAACAAACACGAAGTGAACGAACAACCAAACACGGAAAAGTCATCCATGAAGACTTCTATCGTCTTCTCGATCATATCATGAAAAATAGCCATCATGCACCTTTGAAAGGTTCCCGGTGCATTGCAAAGTCCGAATGGCATTCTACGATAGGCAAACGTTCCATATGGACACGTAAACGTAGTTTTTTCTTGATCACAAGGATTGATGGGGATTTGGAAGTAACCAGAAAAACCATCTAAAAAGCAATAGATATCGTTTCTCGCAAGACGCTCCAACATTTGGTCCATGAAGGGAAAGGGAAAATGGTCTTTTCGAGTAGCTTCATTCAACTTACGATAGTCAATGCACACTCTCCATCCGATCACGAGTCTAGTTGGAATTAACTCGTTGGCATCGTTAGGCACAACGGTCATTCCTCCCTTTTTAGGGACACAATGAATAGGACTCACCCAAGGGCTATCGGAAATAGGGTAAATCATTCCCGCGTCAAGGAGTTTTAGGACCTCCTTTTTGATGACGTCGTGAATTTTGGGGTTCACCCTCCTTTGACATTGGATTGCGGGCTTGTAATCCTCCTCCATTAAGATTTTATGGGTACAAAATTTGGGATCGACCCCCTTAATGTCGGATAACTTCCACGCAATTGCCCCTTTGTGATCCTTTAGAACATCGACATCGATCCCCATCCGGAGCCGAATCCGATAGGTGCCCAAAAAACTCTGAATGGAATTGTGCTTCTTCAGCTTCTGCGGCTCTAAATGTTTCCTCCCGATCCATTTGTGCCCTAGGTTACTCTTTCATCGTTTTGTTTAAATACTTGCTCATCTTGGTAAAGTTTTACTTTGAATTTGAGCCTCCATTTTGCATTCTTTTTAAACAAGGATTTTTGCATGGCTTTATCATTGTCAACTTCTTTTTTAGAAACGTATCGATTAAAATACGTTTCGATGGAAAAATATCACGGCACCTATCATATGTTGTACGCAGGTTCGTTTTATCATAACTTGATTATCGAAAGCAAAAGATAACTATTTCTTAACCATAGGTTTGATCTCGTCAACGGTGTGTGAAAGGGAGCATGCCATTTGATTTTTGAACTTACGTGTGAAAATTATGAAAGTTAAGAAGTATTGGTAGAGATTTGTGTGTGACAATTTTGTGTGTGAAAAATTTGTATTTATAAAGAAAAAAAGAGGATTTTCTTTATTAATAAAGATCGAACTAGGTCGTGTTGTTGTGGCAAATAGATCGATGTAGGTCGTCGAAGAGAGAAGCCGTTGTGGCGGAAAAAATGAAGGTCGTAATAGGTCGTTGTTGTCGGTAGCCTAAAGAATGATATCAAACTGGCGTTTTTGAAATTTCAGAACACAAATAATCACCTTTTACACTTTATTTGCCAAACACTACAAATTGATTATTCATGATATCGTATGGCAATAATCAGATAATTTATAGTGAAATGCAATTTCAAACACATTAAAATATGTGAACGAATCATTAAGTTTGTAGATACACATAATGAGGAAATAATGTTTAACAAGTTTTATACATGTTTGGTACATAGAAAATACAATTTTTTTTCCTTTATAAAAGCATATTCATTCTAAGATTAAAACGATGTAACTCGAGAATGAGTAAATAAATGAGTTATACGTGTTCAGGTTATCTATAAAGACCAAGATTTAGAGTATGATGTACATGATTAATGTTTGGAAAATATTTACAAAGTTGATTAATTGTCACCTAAGCATTAATCAACGATCGGTCTTTTTAATTTAGGTAAATTAGTTAACTGTAATTAATAAGTAGACTATGACAATGGTTAACATAAAAACTTTTAGTAAAAGATATTTTCTTTAGTAACAAGCTTGCTTAATAAAGTTACTTATTACAACTAGGATCGAGCAACGAGTAAAACCTGAATCAAACCAAAAACTAACTTTGAGAAAAATTGTTAACCAAGAATCAAATCAAATTTATATTAATTGAGCCGGATTTAACCTGCAAAATCAGTCTAGATAGTTTATGTGTATCTTTTTGGTTTTGACTATCAATTGAACCAAGCAAAACAAAAACCAAAAATCATGATTAAATAAAATTAAAAACCAAATCAAATAAAATTAGTTTAGCTCAATTTGACATGATTCGATTCGATTATGAGTTCGATTTAATTTTCAATTGACTTTACTTGATTTTGAGGGTGTTTGGTTAAGCTTATAAATTGAGCTTATGTATATGTTATATAGTATATGTTATATAAGTGGTTTATATATAGTAAGTTTATAAGCTTTTGTTATGTGTTTGATTTAGCTTATATAACTAATAAAAATAAAGAATAAATTACACGATTCGTCCTTATAGTTTGCGTTGAGCGACGTCGTTCGTCCCTTGACAAAAAAAGTTGCACCGTTCGGCCTTCGCTTTGAAACCTTTTCTGCCATTTGTCCCTCGGTTTAAATGGCCCCATATTTGATTGTTAAGTTGTTAAACCACAAGGGTAATCTCGTCTTTTCCCATCTTGTCTTTATCCTCCTTTACCTTGTCTTTACCTTCTTCCACCTGTTCTTCCATTTCACACACAAAAAAAACACACACCTTTAAATTCCTAATCCTATATTTGCACCGACCCTAAACAATAGCAAGAAATCACTTTCATCAATATCCAAGACCTTGATCCCATCCTTAAATATCTTTTCTTCCAATGACTATTTAATAAAACCCAAGATCTAACACCTCAGTCAAACCCTAGATCCTTAAATCATGTCGCCGTTGGCCACTACCACTATCATCATCACACTCCTAACCATCACAGCCGTAATAACAGCCCCCATAACTACCGCCGCCACCCCAAAATCCCACGACCTAATCCAAACCTACGGCTTCGCAAAAGGCATCCTACCAATAGTGTTAGTCCCTAAACCAAGCTTGAAACGATTAAGATAGATAATTAACACAAGTAAATACTTTTCAAACGTAGTACTTTATTATTGTATAACAAGTATTACATGTGTTATGGATAACACAGTTTGAGGACAATGTGTTGTGTACACTTTGGACAAAATAAAGCTAACATATGAACACATGCACAACTGTTCGTTCTCTAAGTTCTAAAGAGTTACTGTGTGAAATCTAACAAAGTGAACAACATTAACTCTAGCCTACATATCCTATTTATAGTGGTTCGAGGTTGACTTGATAACTGGTTGATGTTGACTACACAAAACAGACAATGTCAGACATCTATCAAAAGATGCTCTTCTATTCTTGGTAGTCTGTCACAACGCTTTAGGGAAACAGAGCTGACATAGTTTCCCTTTTCTTCATACCTTGTACTTTAGGCTCCATAACTCCCGCCTAAACACTTAGGTATGTCCAAAGTATACTGAGTGTTAACAGGGTATTTCCATCCCTGTTAACACTCAACCACTCAGAGTCTTTGATACATCTTGGTTGTTATCCATCACAGCCAATGAGTATGTCTTTAAGTAATCTTCGACTTCCTTAACAATGTATCTGATATGGACTCATTTGTGGTTGCTCACAGAGACTTAGAACTCTGTGAATCTTGGGTTACTTGCCTGTCACCTAGGCACAGGCAAGTTTATATCAAACAGCTTAATTTAAGTTTAAATCTATGACTAAGTGAAATGTAACAAACTTAGATTCCCAAAAATCTCCCCCTATTTAAACATAAATACATCTAGATCTAAATGAGTTATAGTAAGTGAGATAACAGCTTCTTCTTACACATAACAGATCTAACAAACAACTTCATAATTCATTAATACTTAAAAATTACAAGTACAATACATGAGTAGAACAAAATATGAGTGTAAACGTTCAGCTGTGAAAACTTCAGTAATCATCATTCTTGATTTTCTCTTCAGCTTCAGCTATGTCTGTTCTAGTATCCAATTCAGCCCGCAAAGCTTGGGCAAATACCTTGGAATACTCTGTGTTGATTTTAAGCACTTTCTAAAACACAAGAAGCTGAATAGTTGATGCAAGTCCCAGCTCATCTTCCCTTTGGAACACATATTGGCATCCCCTGTTCATGTAGGCTGTAACACCCCCAAATTTATACAACTCAGTTCAGCGGAAGACTAGTTGGTGTTACGGGATAGCACATTACTCACATCATAGACAACGCATAAAAATCGCGTCGTTTAATAATAAATCATTTCCATTCATAAACATCAAAGTTACATAGGTCCCAAGTCATTAATATGAAATACAAAGTTTTACAAAGTATTTGAATGGAAAATATAGTTTAGGTGCGGGCCATGAATTCTTGTCGTCTTCCCGAGAATTACCTTCAAGTACCTGAGATAAAACATGTTAAAAGAAAAGGTCAGCGATAACGCCGAGTGAATTCATAGAGTTTAATAAATTCCATCAATATAATTTTGGTATAAAATTAGTACCAAAAATCAATTCGTACAAATCGTCGTAATAGGCCGTAAAATAGCCAAAATCAGTTTATACAAATCTTTATAATAGGCCATAAAATAGCCAAAGTCATTTTATATAAATCCTTATCGAAAATCATAATATAGGCATTTGCCTTAAAAATCATTATACGAGCCATTGTCGTTAAAAACACTATACAATACGTTTTGCAACGTTGTATAGATTAAATAAAACCGTTATATGAATATGGTTATAAAAACCAAAACACAAACATAATATCAATAGTATGACCCAGTATTGCTAGTCAGGCAATACATCGTAATTCGAAGCGTCTAATAGTATTTCGGTGATTTGGATTATTATAAGCCGCATGACATTGTTACCTTACTAAACCAAAACGGGTAGCTAACCCGATACCAATTTTGCCCATCTAAAGTAGCGTGTCGTCACAAAGGTCACGCTATTGGAAATCTTCTCATACATTAATTCGCTTACCAATCAATGTGGCACGACGGGGATCAACCGTCAAGGCGCGAACTGGGGTGATCGTCCCCAAATAGTACTATTAAATGCATAAGCGTCTACCAACTCCCGGTAGTTCACAATTCATGCTAATGGGACTTTCAGTGACATAACCTAACTTTAATAATCCATTTTTATTTCATCTATCGGGTCCTTTAATCATTCATAGGGTCATACAATCGGGTCATTCAATCATTCGGGTCCAAAATCAATAAACAAACAATCGGGACAAATTGTGTCCTAAGTTTATGAAAACTAACATGTTATCTCCCTCGCGGGTTTATAAAGCATTTATAAAAACATTTAAAAGAGTGCGAGGCTATGAACTCACGTTGATGTGGGAAGGCGGGTTATCGGCAGTTCGGACGTACGGTACGTGCTTCAATCACGGAAACCTAGACAAATAATACTCGGTCTTAGACGTTTGTCCAATGACTTTATAAAAATAACAAGTATGTATACATATGATGATTATATATATATATATGATGATCAAGTGGGTTTACATATCCTTATTTACTTATTTTTGTGTTATGTGTCGATAACGTTCATACTAGTTTTCTCGTCTTACCTATTTACGTGTTTTAGGTCCAACAAGCTTATTGTAAGTTATTTAACTTATTGTAATCCATTTTATACTTATATTATCAGTATGTATACTTTCCAAGTTGGGCCTAAATGGGTTAAGCCCAAAAGATTCTTTTTACAAGTTTTTATCCTATTTAGTCCATTTATTAGTCCAATATGTTTATTTAACTTGTTAATGTCCGTATGCCCTATAGTTCGGGTTTTATCGGTTTTTACTTGTTATACATGTCTATATATCAGTATATAAGTTTTATAAAGTTTTCATTAGACGGGTCCAACCATCTAAGTTTTATTTAACAAAAATGTTAATTTTACGGCAATAGCCGAAAAAGTCGTAAAAATCATGTTTATAGTTTTTATAACTTATAAAACATTATTTCACCACCATTTATATAATTTATCCATTTGATTAACCTTATATATATATTTATATAAATAAGTTTTATAAGTTAGTGGGTTTTTATTTTACATTTTATATATTAAAATGTGAGTGCTTATATAATACTATTATTTTTTAATTTCCAAAAATCTGATTTTTAACTTCATCTTCACCAAAACTGCCATATCTTGAGTTCTATATGGAGATAGAAGCTCAAATTTTTATCACATAAACTACATGATATGTGCTACATTTAACTCTTCTATAGCTACTGTTGAATCATCTTCTAAATATTTTATAAAAATCTTCCAAAACAGTAACTTCAGATTTATACCCTAAACTTGTTTTGATCATATCTCACTCATTATTTTGATTCCATTGCATGGCCAACTCTCACATGTGTACAAGACATTTAGCTTACTGTAAATGGATTCTATTTCATCATATTATCAGTCCATGACCTGTTTACTTACTGTTTTATACAGCCATGTAAATTAATCAAGATTTTAACCTTGTTTCATATGGTTTTTCACCTTTTTATCCATGATTATCAACAACAAATCCCCACATAACATTTTTATCATCATATAATCATCATAAATATATACAATAGGAAATAAAATACATGTTTACATAATCAAAATATTAAGAAGATGAGGAGGACAATCTTTATACCACCATGATGATGTAGGTTGATCAAAACATGGATTTTTGATGGAGAAACTTGTGATGCACCAAGACCATCTTCATGACCACCATGCTTCCTAGACTCCTTGTGGAAAATCAGCCCCATGACACTATGAAAACTCCTCCATGAATGTTATAAGTTGCACCAATCTTCATCTTTTTGAATGGAGATTAACATATGTTAATTGTAACATATGTTTATGGTTAAATTTTGTATGAATTGGGTGTTTGAAGTGTAAAATGGGACGGCAAGATGAGCTAGAGAGAGAGAGTTTGTGTAGTTGTTTGCATGGTGAAATGGTGGAAATGGAAAGGGTTTGATGGTTTTGTGTTTGAAGTGGCTTATTTTGTAAGCTACAAGTGACAAGTGTAGCTAGAAACTTGCCACCAACTTGTGATGTGGTGTTGTTATGCCGGTTTTGAAGTGGGGTGGGACAAGTGTCCCACTTGTCTCATCCCATTTAGTTACGGGTACTCCTCGATTCTAGTTTCCTCGATTTGCGTGCCCTCGGGTCGTTTTACGAAAAACGTTTTTATAAATTATGAATCGACGTCACAAAACAAATCCAATAAAAATTGTTTCATCAAAAACGGAGTTCGAAAACGTAAATACGTAATCCTAAGGTTTCCGGTTTAGTCGTAAAGGACGTTAAAATAAAATCGTAAGTCCTAGTCTCTTCTCGTAAATTTGTGAGTTTATGAACCAACACAAATTTAAAACTCCAAAATAGTATTCACGGATAAATTTATTTTCTGAAATGTCGGACTGTCACCAAAGACGGTGTATATAAACGTAAGCACGTAACGTTGAATCCTCCGGTTTAGACGTAGTCGATGCTACTCCAAGACGTAAATCCAAATTTCTTCCCAAAAATATGTGAGTTCATATTGTAACATTAAAATAATGTTTTTTTAAATAATATTCGAGAATAAAATATCAACCATAAATTGACGGATTGTCACAGCATTTACCCCTAAACAGGATCTTTGTCCTCAAAGATCATCTTACCTTACTACTCGCTTCTTATAGAGTTAAAGCCATGTGGGTATTTCCTCCACATCTGGTCTTTTCTCACAAGTTCAATTCATTACAATACGCGAGTTTCATCAAACATAACTATAGGAATAAGATCAGGCTAAATGTTGACTTACTTTCTCTATCCATGATGTTCACGGGTTTCTGATGAATGCAACTTTTCGCCGATCTAAGCTTTACTAAGAAGAATTCAGATTTTCACTTGATAGATATTCCATCAAGTTCGATTTACGAAACATAATTCACGCGGTTCTTGAAGTCCTAGGGTAGATCCAGCTTATATGCCTTTCAATCCCAACTTTTACATCATCTCAATGGTCCCATACAACGGGGACTTATATCCCATGATTTGTCAGATCATGAATTCATTTTTTCCAAGTTCAAAAATTTTGTGGCATAACTTCGCTACCCATTTGGCACTTCAAGATCTACATTTCACATTCACATAACCTCTTGCCCACTATCGGCAGTTAATAATCAGATCTTAATTTCAATAATCATTTCAGATCTCGCGGGTCGGTTATTTTACAAGGATAGGTTCGCCATCATAGGAAACCTTAAATCTAAAAGACATGTCCAACTCACAATGGGTGTATGTCGGATGTCTTCATCTCAACTCCTGCTTACAATTGCTCTAAGATTTAGATCTTAACAAGATTCGATCTTGATCCTAATACGATGATTATCAATGATAATCTCTCCAAAGGAAAACGATTATACGGTCTATTACCAAAGGTCATTCATTCAAACATAAAACAGCACTTAGATTACTTTGTATCGTTACTTTACCTCGTCCCTTCGATTTGGGGTGGTAAACAGTACTCTCATCAAGGTTCGTTCTTATTGATTTCTGAGCAAATCTCTAGAAATTCGATGCGAAGCGAGGATCTTGATAAAGATGTTTGATACAAGCACACTATGTTTACATAACTCTTTTTGCATTTATCATTAACGGGAATGATATTTAGCAGATTTGGTCAGTCTGTCGACGATTACCCAAATCGAATCAAATTCAGATGATGACCTTTGCAATAGCTAGACGTTTACTAATGTATGAGGCGATGTCTGCCTTCATAATAGCCATCAGTACAACTTCTTCAGACAAAGATACTTTTAGTCATAAATGACATAAATAGAATACTTATACTTACAAATTCCAACATAACTATATCTCACAATCTCCATATTTAGACAATCACAAGTGGTCTTTTAAATATTTAACGCTATCGGCTTCTCAATTCTAATGGTTCATATTAGCTGCGAACCCCTTTTATTACCTATATTATCCTTTTTACAAACATTGTTTATTTTTATATCGTTCATCAATTTATTTTGCACCTTCATTATTAAGGAATATGTCCTAACTGGTTCTTTATCTTTTCTATATAATGCGTCGGTATCTATATTCACTTCTCATGATGATATAATTATCATGTCCATATTTATTCAAAAATTATTTCTTCACATTTTCTGAGTTTTAGTTTCTTCTCAACTATCATCTTTATCCGTTTTACTCAATCCGTCGTCTAAAGCGTCGATAATTATTATAATTAATTAAATAATTATTAGTTAATTTTTATGAAGCTTAAACGTAAAAGTTTTAAATTTCTTAGTTCGACCAATTATATAAAATGTTCAAAAATAATTTTGAATTTAATTAACACGATTTTTGTTGATTTATCGAAAATAATTAATAAGATTCGTAAATGTTCGAAAAACCTTTGTTTATACTTTGGTCAAAATTTTCTTACTTGAAAAGCAAAAATTGTCGTTTCAATTTTTATGTCACAGTTTAACGGTTCTATTCAATTCTTCTTAAGTTGTCTTAAGGTATACACAAACATTTACTTCTAAACAGAAGTTTAGTTAAATGGTTTGTGTATAAGGGAATAATCCCTTAAAATCCTTTGTTAAAACATTTGTCAAAACATATTTGCACTTTCTTTTTGGTAAAAATCCAAAGTCTTAAAAGGGCTCTTAGTTTTTGAAGAGTCTATATGCATACATCTTACCATTATTAATCCAACGGTCATTTTATGTAAAGGATTAAGTTTCAAATTTTATGTTAAATATTTAAGGTACATGTTTTCATTGTTCGGCCAATTCAGGGCAATCTATAAATAATTATTAACTCATTCTTATTCTTATAAACAAATAAATGGTCCTTAATGATCTCAAGCATGAATTTATCAAATTACATCCTACACACGTGATTCACCCAATATATGAATACTACATGTGTATTAGTCAATCCAAACGACATCGCGTGAAACTCATAATGTCCATTACAAGTACCGAATGTAGTGATTGGAATAGATAATCTCTTTCGCAGATGCGAAGTTGATGATAACCATGCTATGGATCAAATTTGCTAGAACCTTGTAAATGATCGAACAATTCTTCCATTTCGAGTTATGGATATCGTTTTCGATTGTCAATTTACTCAGTCACAATAATCTATAAATATAAAGAAAGATAACACCATAGTTCTTCAGAATGACAGGCTTGGTATAATAAAATCTTTCTCCGGCAACTTTCTCAGTTGTACGGTAATTCCTTTAATTTAGATGGTGCTGACGTACAGTGCACAAGCCACAAGTGCAGCACCGGAAATATAATCAATACCAATTTCTACTTGCCTTAATGGCGAAAGTCTAGGTAATTCATCAACAAATACTTCCTAAAGTTTCAGATAAGATAAACATCTTTTAATAAATTTATATTAGGTTCTTCTAGATTATAATATCCATGACTAATTCACACCCATTCGCGGTAAAATTTCAAATCATCCATCGAGAATTATTTAGTTCACTTTTGATAATCAACATCTTATCATTTAGAGGAATTCTGTCCGAGTTCCCATCAATTAAGACAATGTCATCATGTCATAATCAATCAATCCATTCTACTGGCACTATCAACTTTCCAGTTTCATTGCCGCTGATAAGAGGTGAACTTCTCAAAAGACTAATAATAATTCATAATCCTTCACAAATTCAAGGATATCAGGAGACGTAACTACCATTAAAAGAGTAAGGTCAACGCATAATCTACGCGAGAGAATTTCAAATCAGATACGGGTGAAAACATTTAACGAATATGAATATATCTCATGTTTTCATAATTTGAGTACGCATTCGAAAGTTCCTCGGATCGTTACCCAGGTCATTCAAATGAAATCAAATCAAAAGAAATGATAAGAATGTCAATACATCCAGTCGGGTATCAACACTTGGTAATCAGATACTTTTCCTAAGAATCTCACTACGGGAGAATTGGACAAGAAAGAATTGTCAATTGTCAAATAAGACAATTTCCACAGATGAGTAAATTCGACTCAGAAGAATAGGTGTTACAGGCACATATGTAGGTGTCCCTAACACTATGTCCTTATTTTTCACTTCTTGCAGATCTCATAAAATTTATTCTTTCACAATCTTCAAAGAAAATTCAGTGTTTATTCATTAGTTTTATGATGACTACTAATCAGTCTTGCATAGTCCATTCCAAATTGTATGTAGGCGCGCAACTATATACAATTTCAAGATTAACGATGCAATACTCAGTTCGTCAAAATTTTATCATCATGTTTATAATAAAAACATTTTCATGCTTAATTCTTAAATAAGGATCAAGAATAAATTTACAAAGATTTTCTTTGTTATGGAAATAGATAAGTTTTCCAAAGCGTCTCATAAACAACTTGACTTCAATAACAATCACTTATAAATCTCACTTTTAAATAATCCATATAATGATGAAAATTCAAATTTTCTCAAGGGATACTGTTTTAACTTTATAAAAACAATGTGTGATCTGCAAAAGAGTGATGGAAAGATGTTCACCAAGAACTAACTTCAATATATATCAGGAAATGAGCTTAGCCAAATAATCATGAGGTTCATGATCTCGATGGCACTCAGGAATACAAAGAGAATAATCTACAACGTAACTCAATTCGAGATGAGTACTTGTTCTATGGTTGCATCACTAATGCGAGCATTAGGATGAAGCAATAACAGAAAGATAACATCGATAGGTGTAGAATTTAGCGATCAAAGGTAGTCTTTTCATTAATCACAAACAAGTCAAAATTGTACCGTAACACATTACGCGTCACTATGTCATACAATTCTCAGAACTCATCCTACCAACTGATATCTCAGTTAAGTTAGGGATTTTTAAAAGATACCACAATGAATACTAATCTACAAGAGTCATTAGGTGTTTCACATGTCCCAGAAGATCCATCGGTCTCAATTCAGAAGAAGATTTCTTCAATTCATTTCTTGGACACTGGGCATCCTCGTTAGTGGACCATGGCCTAGGAACAACCTTTAACACAAACCTACAATCAATTAAAACCTTATAATTCAATCACGGAACTTAACAACTTCTATTAATAATCTCACATTCCATACGGGTTAAATTTTACTTTATTCAAATTTTAACCAATTTTATACTCAATTCAATATCCTACCTCACATTCCAATACTTACAACCTTATTCTTCGGCCTTGTAAAGGCAATACAATCTCAATATGAATCAACACTTAATTCCAATCCTATAGCTCTTTACAATAACAATTATCAAATGAGTCATTAATATGAAATGACTTGATCATTCAACTTAGACTTCTCGGAAAGGTATTAGTGGCATGAGGCTTTTGGGGTAATGGTTCCAATGACAGCCTCAAGTGCAACATTCACCCTTTCGATTTCAAATTTAAGAATTGGGTGACAACGAATCAGATGACATCTTTCTAGGTGGTAATGTTTTATCAAACTCCACTCTATAAGAAAAGATCGTCATGACATCGGTATCAGATTTAATCTCGCCAATTCTTTTTCAATATCACAATCAACTAATATCTACACTTCTACGAATATCAACCATTTGTTGGGATCATAAATATCCACAACTTGGTTTAGATCTAGGATAGCTAGAATTCCTACGAGAATAGCTTCGATTAGTTTACTAGGGAATTTAGGGTTACTTGTGACAATCGACGTCGTATAAATACCTCGTATAAAAATCAAATTAATCATCAAACAATCATGTAATAAAATTACATCATATATATATAATCCAAGTTATATATATATTAAAATAACACTTCTCAGTCTTGGCCTTGTCGGTAACTCGGGAATTCTTCGGCACCGTTATAGTCAAAAGATTTTTAGACATTTTTAGAAAAATGTTTTTAGTAAAAAGATTTTGAAATGTTTTATTCAAAACCTTGGTTTTAAAAAAATCTTTCGTTCTCTATAACGAGAGCTCTGATACCAAACTGTAACACCCCAAATTTATACAACTCAGTTCAGCGGAAGACTAGTTGGTGTTACGGGATAGCACATTACTCACATCATAGACAACGCATAAAAATCGCGTCGTTTAATAATAAATCATTTCCATTCATAAACATCAAAGTTACATAGGTCCTAAGTCATTAATATGAAATACAAAGTTTTACAAAGTATTTGAATGGAAAATATAGTTTAGGTGCGGGCCATGAATTCTTGTCGTCTTCCCGAGAATTACCTTCAAGTACCTGAGATAAAACATGTTAAAAGAAAAGGTCAGCGATAACGCCGAGTGAATTCATAGAGTTTAATAAATTCCATCAATATAATTTTGGTATAAAATTAGTACCAAAAATCAATTCGTACAAATCGTCGTAATAGGCCGTAAAATAGCCAAAATCAGTTTATACAAATCTTTATAATAGGCCATAAAATAGCCAAAGTCATTTTATATAAATCCTTATCGAAAATCATAATATAGGCATTTGCCTTAAAAATCATTATACGAGCCATTGTCGTTAAAAACACTATACAATACGTTTTGCAACGTTGTATAGATTAAATAAAACCGTTATATGAATATGGTTATAAAAACCAAAACACAAACATAATATCAATAGTATGACCCAGTATTGCTAGTCAGGCAATACATCGTAATTCGAAGCGTCTAATAGTATTTCGGTGATTTGGATTATTATAAGCCGCATGACATTGTTACCTTACTAAACCAAAATGGGTAGCTAACCCGATACCAATTTGCCCATCTAAAGTAGCGTGTCGTCACAAAGGTCACGCTATTGGAAATCTTCTCATACATTAATTCGCTTACCAATCAATGTGGCACGACGGGGATCAACCGTCAAGGCGCGAACTGGGGTGATCGTCCCCAAATAGTACTATTAAATGCATAAGCGTCTACCAACTCCCGGTAGTTCATAATTCATGCTAATGGGACTTTTAGTGACATAACCTAACTTTAATAATCCATTTTTATTTCATCTATCGGGTCCTTTAATCATTCATAGGGTCATACAATCGGGTCATTCAATCATTCGGGTCCAAAATCAATAAACAAACAATCGGGACAAATTGTGTCCTAAGTTTATGAAAACTAACATGTTATCTCCCTCGCGGGTTTATAAAGCATTTATAAAAACATTTAAAAGAGTGCGAGGCTATGAACTCACGTTGATGTGGGAAGGCGGGTTATCGGCAGTTCGGACGTACGGTACGTGCTTCAATCACGGAAACCTAGACAAATAATACTCGGTCTTAGACGTTTGTCCAATGACTTTATAAAAATAACAAGTATGTATACATATGATGATTATATATATATATGATGATCAAGTGGGTTTACATATCCTTATTTACTTATTTTTGTGTTATGTGTCGATAACGTTCATACTAGTTTTCTCGTCTTACCTATTTACGTGTTTTAGGTCCAACAAGCTTATTGTAAGTTATTTAACTTATTGTAATCCATTTTGTACTTATATTATCAGTATGTATACTTTCCAAGTTGGGCCTAAATGGGTTAAGCCCAAAAGATTCTTTTTACAAGTTTTTATCCTATTTAGTCCAATATGTTTATTTAACTTGTTAATGTCCGTATGCCCTATAGTTCGGGTTTTATCGGTTTTTACTTGTTATACATGTCTATATATCAGTATATAAGTTTTATAAAGTTTTCATTAGACGGGTCCAACCATCTAAGTTTTATTTAACAAAAATGTTAATTTTACGGCAATAGCCGAAAAAGTCGTAAAAATCATGTTTATAGTTTTTATAACTTATAAAACATTATTTCACCACCATTTATATAATTTATCCATTTGATTAACCTTATATATATATATTTATATAAATAAGTTTTATAAGTTAGTGGGTTTTTATTTTACATTTTATATATTAAAATGTGAGTGCTTATATAATAGTATTATTCTTTAATTTCCAAAAATCTGATTTTTAACTTCATCTTCACCAAAACTGCCATATCTTGAGTTCTATATGGAGATAGAAGCTCAAATTTTTATCACATAAACTACATGATATGTGATACATTTAACTCTTCTATAGCTACTGTTGAATCATCTTTTAAATATTTTCTAAAAATCGTCCAAAACAGTAACTTCAGATTTATACCCTAAACTTGTTTTGATCATATCTCACTCATTATTTTGATTCCATTGCATGGCCAACTCTCACATGTGTACAAGACATTTAACTTACTGTAAATGGATTCTATTTCATCATATTATCAGTCCATGACCTGTTTACTTACTATTTTATACAGCCATGTAAATTAATCAAGATTTTAACCTTGTTTCATATGGTTTTTCACCTTTTTATCCATGATTATCAACAACAAATCCCCACATAACATTTTTATCATCATATAATCATCATAAATATATACAATAGGAAATAAAATACATGTTTACATAATCAAAATATTAAGAAGATGAGGAGGACAATCTTTATACCACCATGATGATGTAGGTTGATCAAAACATGGATTTTTGATGGAGAAACTTGTGATGCACCAAGACCATCTTCATGACCACCATGCTTCCTAGACTCCTTGTGGAAAATCAGCCCCATGACACTATGAAAACTCCTCCATGGATGTTATAAGTTGCACCAATCTTCATCTTTTTGAATGGAGATTAACATATGTTAATTGTAACATATGTTTATGGTTAAATTTTGTATGAATTGGGTGTTTGAAGTGTAAAATGGGACGGCAAGATGAGCTAGAGAGAGAGAGTTTGTGTAGTTGTTTGCATGGTGAAATGGTGGAAATGGAAAGGGTTTGATGGTTTTGTGTTTGAAGTGGCTTATTTTGTAAGCTACAAGTGACAAGTGTAGCTAGAAACTTGCCACCAACTTGTGATGTGGTGTTGTTATGCCGGTTTTGAAGTGGGGTGGGACAAGTGTCTCACTTGTCTCATCCGATTTAGTTACGGGTACTCCTCGATTCTAGTTTCCTCGATTTGCGTGCCCTCGGGTCGTTTTACGAAAAACGTTTTTATAAATTATGAATCGACGTCACAAAACAAATCCAATAAAAATTGTTTCATCAAAAACGGAGTTCGAAAACGTAAATACGTAATCCTAAGGTTTCCGGTTTAGTCGTAAAGGATGTTAAAATAAAATCGTAAGTCCTAGTCTCTTCTCGTAAATTTGTGAGTTTATGAACCAACACAAATTTAAAACTCCAAAATAGTATTCACGGATAAATTTATTTTCTGAAATGTCGGACTGTCACCAAAGACGGTGTATATAAACGTAAGCACGTAACGTTGAATCCTCCGGTTTAGACGTAGTCGATGCTACTCCAAGACGTAAATCCAAATTTCTTCCCAAAAATATGTGAGTTCATATTGTAACATTAAAATAATGTTTTTTAAATAATATTCGAGAATAAAATATCAACCATAAATTGACGGATTGTCACAAAGGCCATACCTTTTTCAGGCTCAATGTAAGTCTTACCATCAATAGGACCTACAATCCCATTTGGAAGAATCAGATTCCTGTGCATCCTATCCACTTGGATATCATCAGTCACAAAGGTTTCTCTGAGGAATTGAGTCATACTTTTCCTTTTCTTCTCAACCTTTTGTTGGTTCTGGTTCAAATAGCTGTGGGGGAGGATCAATCTTGAGTTTGGTAGCTGTTTCTTTCAGCCAGTTGAACTTAGCTTTCAGAGTCTTTAAGAGTAAGAAATTAGCCTGTCCAGTCTTCTTTTCAGCTAAAGCTTCAAGTTTAAACCATTCAGACAGACCAAGTGTCTTAAGTTTGAAGTCCTCAAATATGTCCATGTTGGCCACTTGATTATCTCTCCATATGATCATTTGTGGTGTATGAGTTGACAACTTAACAGTGTATTTGAACTTGGTTATTTTCACCGGTGCATATCTGTTATTGACGCAGACATCATAGTCAGCTTTTACCTTTTTCAGAACCTCTGTGTGTTTAAATTCCATTTCTCTTAATCTTTTTCTTTGTTCCTCTCTGAGTTGAGGAGACATGGCTTTTGGCTTGGCTTCATCTAGCTCTTTAGCCTTCTTGATTTCATTCAATCTTGTAAATTCAAGTGCTTGTTTTTCATTTTCTTCAACAGTTAAGGGGGTTTTCATTTGGAGCTTTAAAGGTTGAGAATTGAGATATTTCAGTGGTTGATCCTCCTATCTCTAGCATCACAACTATCTTCTTTAGTTTGGCATCTGAGTCTACCATAACTATTTCTTTCCCTTTCTTTGAGACAGAGGATTCTTCACTTGCTTTCTTCAGCTCTTCAGCATGTTTTAAGAATGCTAGTTGAGCTTGGTCTTGTACAACTTTTGGGAGGGAGCTGACAGTGAATTTAAGTTTCTTAGCATTTGGTTCACCATCATCCACAGCCTCATTGTTGCTATCCAAAGACTAGGAATTTGATGAATCAACTGCTTTGTTAATCTGTTTCTCCCCCTTACTTTCATCATCATCATCAGGTATAGTGATTGGTGTGATGACTTGGAGTGGAATGGGTGTAGGAATGATGTTTTCAGCTGTACATGTGTTAGTTTTGACAAATTCTAGTTTTAGTAAGTCAATTTTCTCCCCTTCACGTTTAGCCTGTCTCTTAAGACGCTTGGCTAAACGTGACTGAAGGTACCTAGCAACCTGTTCAACAGATGTAGCCAATTTCTTTTGCATGTTCCTTGATCCTCTGGCAATTCTTAGAAGCCTGTTGCAATTGCGAGTAACAGAGCGATCAACATGTCCAGCCAAGTAGTGAGTGTGACGTTTTTGCCTGTTGCACACAGCCTCAAATTCTTTGTGCATCACCAACTCGTGGGCTGAAAACATGTCAGGGACTTCTTTAGTGATAGTATCTTTAATGCGAGTGGATAAGTGGCTAAGTCCCTAAGAAACGCCTTTTCTTGTGCCATCTTGGATAGGTTCAGTGATAGCATCTTTAACAGCCTATGAGATTATCCTGGGAAAATTGGTTGTGAAAGTATGAATTTTAGACCCCATTCGATCCAACTTACGTGACAGGCTTTCAATATCTGAGGCGTGATGATAGGGCCTTAAACCATGAATGTTCAGGCTTTGTTGCTCATAGTCATCTTCCCTTGGAAAAATATCAAAGTTGGTTTGTTGTGGATCATACACATCTGTTGG